>OW387026.1:53338410-54538410 GCA_936439885.1 Nowickia ferox
AATACTCAGGCAAATATTTAACTAAACTCGAGTCACACCCTAATCCGCTTGCTCGAGATATCTTGAACTTTACCGGACACATCCGCTTAAAAAAGAGGGACACAAGGGCTCTAATACTTACCACACCAGATGAAACTGTTTGAAATTATTTTTTTTTATTTTTATTTTTTGCTTTGCACAACTCTTATGTATTATGAATTACTATCACTAATTTTATGTCCGACACTGGTCGGGCCTAATAATTATATTTAGATTTAAGATTTGAATACTTATTGTTAGTTCATTTTTGAAGATACAATAAATAAATATATGTATGCATAAAAAAAAAAAAAAAAAAAAAAAAACATTAACAGTGCTCGCTGAGAGTCCAACATTAAATATCCAATTGGAAAAATCTGATAAATTTGCTTTTCTATTACTTTGTTGCAAATTTAATTTTGTTGAACCCCAAATTATTTGATAATATGGTGGTAATTTCGAGACGAGTTCCTGGAGCAACGATGAATTATTTAATTCGTCCAGGAGGCCACAGGCTTCAATAGTGGATTGGAGACCCTTCACTTGAATTGCGAAATTAGTAATCGTTTCCATTTTGTTGGGGTTAATTTGTGGCAATGTTTTTATTTTGTTTTTTAGGGAAAACAGAATCTTGTCTGGCTGACCGTACAATAATTTCAGAGTGGAAATAGCATGCGGTACACATGATGGGTGAACCAGAATTCTTTTAACTGCCTGTAATGCATCACCACGGAGAGCCCTCTGCAGCCTTATTAAATTTTCTGCGTCCGTCAGGCCGCAAACCGTAGTAGACCAGTCATACGTCGAGCTATACAAAGGCCATTCCTCAGGGCAGCCAGAGAAAGTGGGTAAATCCTTAGGCACAGTTTGACGAGCATGTAGTTGGTCAGTTCTTAGCCTGTGCCCTAGAGTTAACGGCTGTGACGATGGTGGCAGAGATGTTTCCGTCTGCTCGGGATTAATAAATGATTGTGACTGCTGTGCATTATTTGTATTTTGCGAATATCCGAGACGTGTTTGAATGTTATTTTGATTTACTGTTGAGTGCAGTGAAAAATTTGGATAAATAAATCTAAAGGGTTGTGAATTTAAGGTGTTGTTTTGTTCATATGAGTGGTTTATAGGTGGATTGTGTGTGGCGGTAGTCATAGTTGGGGCGCTACTTTGAACGACTGGCACATGTAATGAGGTTAAGTTTGGCATTGAGATGATGGCATTTGGCTCATCAGCAATTTGGTTTGAAGCTATTGGAGTCTGAGCATCTGCATCTTCTTCTTCAATTTCATGAAGAATTTGATATTTTTTATGCAAGTATTCCTGATCGCGTCTCATGGAGAGCTCACGTTCTTCTTCTAGCCTTTTTAGCTCAAGGGCCTTCCTTCTGCTAACAGAGTCTTTTGACGCCAACGAGGAATGTGTGCTTGAAGCAGAATGCATTGAGTTTGTGTTACACGATTGACACAACCATGATTCTTGTGGGCCTGAGACTTTTGCGCAAGTTGTGTGATAAGGTTTTTGACATAATTTGCAACTTACCATGATACCAGCAAGTTGTTCGTGGCAAAGCTGACATATTTGTTGAACGTTTTGTGGCGAGACATTCATATTATGTGGTTGACCCTGCTGTAAAGAAGAGTCCATGTGGGTACTTACGTGTGTGTAAGGTTATGTTGAATTTGGAAGTTATATCCAGTTTCAGTTAGGGGCGGTAGACTCCAACACCAGCTAGGTCCACTAGACGGGTATACAAATATCCACAAAAAGAATTAAAAATTTGTTCACAATAGTAGTTCGTGATGGCTTGATGAGATTAACAACACAGGTTAAATTTGATGAAATTCAATATTTCTTTATTGTCAACTTATGACGCAACCTTATGTTTTAATTCCTTAAAATTAAGAGATAATAATTAATTCAAGTTTACAATTATAAATTAAATTATTTTTCTTACTTTTTGGTTTCAAACCACCAATTTTCAATTTGAGAATATGAGGCACGTTGTGCGCAACTACTTGTATTTCAAAGGGCAATTATTTGTAAAAGAAAGAGCGGATGTAAGTTTTTACAAATGGTCAAATATAAATGACAAGTGTATAAATAAAGTTTAATAAAATAGTGTAAATAGAAAATATAATACCGGTTACTTTTCAGGGCTGCATATTCCGCACTTTAACAGTAGCGGCTACAATACATATTTATTATTCTTCTTCAGCTATGAATATAAAATTCAAAAAACCGAAAATTGATACTTGCAGCAAATGTGATGAAATTAATGCAAAAATTGATATTAACAAAAAGAGCAATCCTTCTGAATTGGAAGAGCTCAATAAAGAACGGGAGGACCATCATCTCAAAGCTGATTTCGCTTATAAAGCTAAAGAAGAAGATACAAATTTGTCCAAAATGGATGAAACAGTAAAATCTTATACTTTTGATCTGCAGCAGTGTTTGCCTACCCCGTTTCTGCAGACTTCCATAAATTTTTATAAAAGACAATTATGGACATTTAATTTAACGGTACATGATACCCAAACGAATAGTCCATATTGTTTTATGTGGCATGAAGCATTGGCCGGCCAAACTAGGAGGCAATGAAATTGCTTCATGCTTGCTTAAGCATTTACAGCTGTTAGAGCAACAAGACAGAAAAGTAATTTTTTATAGCGAGTCACGTGTGGGACAAAATAAAAACTCCTTCCTTAACTATTGAGCACAAATTTTTACTTGTATGCCACTCGCATATGGAATGTGATGTGGACCACGCCTTGATAGAGCGAAAAAAAGAGAACCAATGTAAAGATACAATTTTGTAAGAAGCGGTGTCAAAAATAAATTCAAAGTAATTTAAATGCATTCTGAAGATTGCATGAATTTTGCTTCTTTTTCTAAATCTAAATATATATGGAGAAACAGATATACAAACTCTGAAAATGTTACTTGGAAAGATGTAAAATGGTTATGATATTCAAAGAAAAATTTTGGTAAAATTCAGTTTAAAACATCATTAAATAAATATGAGACTTACAAAGTATTAAATGTTGCCAAAAGGCAAAAGTGGTAAGTACAGCAAGAATCGACGATATTCTTAAGCTGCCTTCGGATATCAAAATTTCCTCAAGAGAAGAAAGTTCTTATTGAAATCCTTCCGTTCATTGATCCATGTTTTCACTCATTGTATGAAAATCTTTTAATCGAAGATATGTCTGATGTACATCCGGATTTAGTTGAAGATGATATAAACGAAGCAAATTCAAAATTAAACGTTTTCATAAAGCTACATTTCGTTCATATACACATATGGTCAAAATAATAAGTACACGGCGATGTTTTACTCTTTAATATAAGTTAAGAAATTTTTTTTTATTTTAGCAACAGAAGTTATGGTAAAATTAATTTTTGTAACCCCGATCAAATGTAACAAAGCGGTATTTTTAAGAACAAAACATAAGTTGACATCTTTATGGCACATTTGATTGGGGTTACATATATTAATTTTACCATTTTTTCTGTTACTAAAATAAAAAAATTTTCTTAACTTTTATTAAAGAGTAAAACATCGCCGTGTACTTATTTTTTTGTCCATATGTGTACGTATTTAAAGAACTATGTAAATTGAGTACATACATACATATACATACATACATATATGAATGTATGTAATTTTTTTTTCTTTTAATTATTTTATTAATTTATAATTGTCGTAATTTGGAAGACTCATTTCCGTTCGTTGAGTGCTTTTTAATTTTAAATTTATTATAATATTCAAAGCAACTTTATATACGAGTGTATGTACACATTTTAATTTATTAGATTACGAAAAAATATCAGTTTGGAGTAATTTCTTATGTTCAAATATGACAAAATTTAAAAATAAATAATTTTGGAAAAGATGCTTATTTCGAAAGTAGTCATAGAAGTTCTATTATCATGTTTGGAATAAGCGCTTAAGTTTTTTTTATCGTGAATAACTGATTAAGTTAAATATAATATATTTATATATATATTATATATTATTTATATATTATATATTATCAAAAAGTGAAATGATGTATTTCGGTATTAATAAACAGCTAAATTGAAGTCATAGCCCTCATTAGAATGGTACCAAATTTTTAAAAATTAACTTTAAAGTTTAAAATTGTTCTCCTGCAAAACCAAAAAAACAGACTTAAGCACTTTTTCCTTATTGCCACAGATATGTTGCAATTTGATAGGAAAGAAGTTTTTATGTACATACATATATTAAGAATATTTAAAAATGTAAATGCATAAAGATGAGGAATTAAGAACCATCTTATCAGTTTGACTACAATTTATTTAATTTATTATAAAATTTTTTTATAATTTTCAAGTGTTATTTAGCAACCATTAAATTTTTGAACAGTTTTCATAAACTTTTCCATACACATTTTTTAATTTAATTTTGTAGAATAAAATAGACCCCCAATTAAATGTCTATAAATTTCACAAACAATAGATATTCGTATTCGCGAATATCGTTTTAAATATTCGTATTCGCGGATATCGTTTTAAATATTCGTATTCGTATTCGCGAATATCAAATATGGACATTTGGCACATCACTAGTACGTATGTACATACATACATATTGTATATGTATTTGTAGGTAACACATATGATCAATTAAATAAATAAATGAAATACACATGCGTAGTTTTGTACGAAATTAGTAATTTTTCTGTTACGTAACATTTTCAAAGACCTCCTCCCCCTCCACCGTAACAAAACTCTAAGCCTCCACCCGTAGAGCGGTACGTAAAATATGAACGGCCCCTAGGCAACGGTCATGTTAAAGAATCACTGGTTGGCATTGGACAAAGCGAAGTTGTTCGCTCACGAAAAAGTGGCTTTGCCGTTAGCAAAAGACTATCATCAGATTTTTATTGTTTTCATTAAGAGTTTCAGAACTCACAGTAAAATAGGCATTTCTGCCGTTAGAACTCTCTCCACAATTTTTTGTTTTTGAGGTACTCATGTAGAGTATTCCTCAATATCCCTTTGTTTGTGGTATTTTGTTTGTTTTTGTTGTGTACATCACTTAACAAAGTTATCACTACAGATAACAGTAGCACTAAACCGAAGGTCCAAATCGGAATGGACAGATATATAACTGTGGTAAAGCGTGGGCGAAGCAAAATTCTTCAAAAATTTCATCTGCTCCTAAAATGTCTAGGGATAATAGCGCATCATCTACTAATCGTCAAAATCGGTCTTTTAAGCCACCAAAAAAAATTCTAACGCGCTTCTAAAAAAACTATTGTCGGCCATTGGTAAAAATACTTTTCACATCATTCCAATTAAACGAGGTAATATTGATGAAACTAAGATAAAGACAAATATATTATAAAATTATTAGTTATTATTATTATTATTTGTGCTTAATACGATTTTTATGTATTATGAATTACTATCACTAAGTTTATGTCCGACACTGGTCGGGCCTAATAATTATATTTAGATTTAAGATTTGAATACTATTGTTAGTTCATTTTTGAAGATACAATAAATAAATATATGTATGCATAAAAAAAAATAAAAATTTGTATGTATGTATGAATGTATGTATGTACATACATATATATGTGTGACCGTGGGAATTTGTGCAGGGAATATTTTGTGGCTCTGTAGAATACAGACGTAATATTTGAATACATTTATATTTTGCAACGTAATCAGTTTCATTGTCTACAATTATTTTAAAGCAGAGGATTTTCAACTAAGTACAGTCATCAGCAGAGAAGCAAAAAGTAAATATGCTGCAAGGATACTGCTAATTTCCGTATAAATACGCCAACTTTTCTAACCAACACATCAGTACTTTATTGTATTTACAAGTAGTAAAATCAGCAATTGTGTTAGAGTGAAATAATAATAATAAGATAATTAAAAATGAGTTATACAGGTTATAATTGTGACATATGTAACAAATCTTACAAATATCAAAAATTCTTTTTGGACCACCTTAAGACCCATAGTACGATGAATCAAGGGGGCAAAAATCAAGAGCAACCGCAGACATATCTTCAAAATCATCAACAGCAGCTAAACACTTTTCATCATCATCAGCAACAACCTTCTCTACAATACCCTCAATATCAACTACCATCAAGTTACCCTACACCAATGTCATGGAATAATCAGTTTTTGGGATCAGGAGTGCCAATGCAATATGAGTATCCAAATTACAATTATAATCTAAATTTGATGCAACGGCAAACTCTTAATTATCATCAACAAGAGCAGCAGCAGCAACAACAACAAGCTCAACAACAAGGTGTGGATATCCATGGAAGGATTTTATACAACGATGCTATGGACATAAGTTTACCGGAAAGTGATAGAGAATTAGAAGAAAGAAGAGAAGAAACTCTGCCAACTACAATGAGTGCTTCGCATGCTAGAACACAAGAAGTCGAAGAGAGTGTGAGATATTATAAAATATCGAAAGCCTTCAAAAATCATATCGCCACATGCAATTCTAAATAAAAAAGATCAACTCTTGGAAGAATTTATTAAGGAAAACATAAATATTTTTATTGAGAGACTTCAAATGACTTTGTCTAAGCATATAATTATTAAATTTCATGTGAGTATTGTGGCGGAGTACATCAAAATTGTGGAAGAAGAATTGGAGTTGTGTGTTATATCACATGTAGCCAAAATGAGTTTACTGACGAAGCCAGATAACATAGAAGAATTATTCCGTAAGCAGGTTGAGGAGATTTCAACCAAAATGTGTGAATTTGAAGAGCGCGATTCTGGTTGGACTTTGTCACGCATAGTTCGAGCGGAAATAAGCATCAATAAAGCATCTCTCGTTAAAGGTTCAAATTATGTATCTACTCCTGAAAAACTTTATAAAAGAAAAGCTTGCATCAATATAGAAAACAATGATGCATATTGTTTCAAGTGGTGTCTGATTGCTACAATGGATACCACAAAATACGATCAGCCAAAACGTTGCAGTTCTTATAACATCCTGACATTACTGCACAGACGATTGTTACGCGAAATGGAGTAGCGTTAAATTTCAACAATTTAACCTACCCATTACCAATAAACAAAATCAAAGAGTTCGAGGCGAAAAATCCGGCAATAAGTGTGAATGTGTTTGGGTACGATGAGGCAGCTGATGAAATCATTGGTTCTTATTATGTGACCAAGGACGAGAAAATTAACCACGTCAACTTGCTCCTTTTAGAGAATGCTGTAGGTCATCACTACATTTTGATAAAGAACATGTCAAAGTAAATTAAAAAATTATACAACTCTTTAATTTAATGATACATATATTGGTTTTATATATTTTTATAAAATATATACATTTTACTTATAAAGTTTTACTTATTTCTTATCATTCAAAGACTTTTACAGAAGCAGACTACCAGGGATGGACACAAACTAATTTTCTGCAATAGCTGCCTGCAGTATACGCATAGCGAGAATGGAATGAGTAGCCATAAAGCACAATGTGGAAAGATAGTAACCACTATGCCAACAGGTGGGGATGCTATTCTGCAGTTTAAGGGACATCAGAGAAAAATGGATGTCCTCTTCGTGGTATATGCGGACTTCGAGGGCATATTAGAAGATATAAGTGATAGTGTAAGTAGCAAAACTAGCTTAATTAAAAAGCATTTAGTTTTTATATTAAGTGTCTCCATGACAAAAAGTTAGATAAGTTAAGAGTATATACAGGTAAAGATGCCTCACAAAAATTTGTAACATTTTTAACTCAGGATTGTGAGGAAATATACAATAATTATTTAGTAAATAATAGAAAAATGGATACTTTATCCCCTTCTGATAATTCTAATTTTTATAGTGCGGTGAATTGCCATATATGTAAAAAAATTTTAGGTAAAGATCGTGTTAGAGATCACTGTCATATTAGCGGGAAATTTAGAGGTGCAGCCCACAAAAACTGTAATTTAAATTACCAAATACCCAAGTTTATACCAGTTTACTTTCACAACTACTCAAATTATGACTCACATCTTTTTAGTAAAGAATTAGGTGAAATTTCAATGCATCTGAAAGTACTCCCTCTCAATAAGGAGCTTTATATATCACTCTCCCACTTTACAAAAATGAGCGATAGTCATAATCTTGAAATAAGATTTCTTGATACAATACGCTTTATGGGTGAGAGTTTGGAATCATTGGCTTGCAATTTGTCAGATAATGATTTCAGCACTATAAGATCCTTATTTCAGTCAGAAAAAGAGTTTCAGCTCATTAAGAAAAAAGGTATTTTTCCGTATGAGTACCTAAACTCATTCCAAAAACTAGATGAATGTCAGCTCCCTTCACGCAGTGATTTCTTTAATAAGCTGAACAATTAAGAGTGTTCTTTAGAGGAATACGCACATGCTGAAGAGGTGTGGAATACTTTTGGTTGCAAAACAATGAACGATTACATGGAACTCTACTTAAAAACAGACGTCCTCTTACTAACAGATATTTTCGAGAACTTTAGAAAAGTTTGCAAGGGTATTTATGAGCTGGATCCATGTCAATATTATACAGATCCTGGACTTTCCTGGGATGCAATGTTAAAATATACAAAAATTTAATTAGAATTATTGACGGACATATGTACGTGGGGGAATCGTACAGTGTAGTCAAAGATATTCAAAGGCAAATAATAAGTATTTGCAAGATTTTGATAAAGAAAGGCCTTCAGAATTTCTTGTATACTTAGACGCAAACAACCTCTACGGTTGGGCGATGTCGGAATATCTTCCTCATGGTGGGTTCAGATGGTTATCGCATGACGAGCTGAGTCTGGACTCAAAAAGCATACCTGACAATGGAATAGACGGTTATGTATATGAGGTCACTTTGGATTATCCTTCCCACCTACATGACTTGCATAATGATCTTCCTTTTGCGCTGAAAATAAAAAAGTTATGCAAGCGATGTATAACAAGTTGATAACCGATTTCTCTACAAAGCAATCATATGTGATTCACTATAGAGAAGAATGAATTATTATAGCTGAACACCACCACCATCAACAACAATAGCATTAATATTAAGAAACTAATGTTAATTTTAAAATAAGAAAATGAAATAAATATGTAAATCATGCTTATAAACCATATGTTGTACTAAACTTTATTTAATTTTAATCAGGCAAGCATAATGTCAATAACACTTACTCTTAGCTCTAACTCATCAGAATTATCTGCTAGTTACTTTCCTCCTATTGAATTACATGATGCATATGTGTGTGCTCTAAATGATTTCATTCTTACAAATGTAGACACCTACAACAATATGTTTCATATAGGGGGACATACAATTGAAATACCAATTGGATCTTACGAATTAAATGATATAGTTGATTTTATAGAAGAGCAATACAAACGACCCTGTCCGGAAAATAAGATTTGTATTGAAGCCAATAACAATACAATGCAAGTTAAAGTTAATAGTTCCAAAGATCCTGTATATTTTAATAAAGACAACACAATTGGAAAACTTTTAGGATTCAATAGCAAAATCCTAACACCAAACAAATATTATTACTCAGATCTTCCAGTTAATATTTTTAAAGTGAATATCTTGCGAATTGAAAGTAGTATCGCTATTAACACATATATGAATAACGCCAAATCGCATACACTTCATGAATTTTCGATTAATGTGCCTCCAAGCTATAAAATAGATGAGGTTCCAAGAAATCTCATCTATTTACCAGTGCACACCAGAGTTCTTGATCAACACGATGATTTAATTAATTTTCGAGGAGAGGAAATTACAATACGAATACATTTGAGGTCAACTAAATAATGATAATATACAACACAAATACATTGAAAAATATAGCAGCAAGAACAACAACAACATTAAAGCGCTAACAACATCAAATAAAAATTTTCTAAAGTCCTTGAATTTTAAATTGAAGACAAAATGAGTTCAATAATAGATGTCTTAGATAAACCTTTCTCTAATGAGAATATAATCAAAAAGTACTATCATACATATGTACCATACTTACAATCTTACAACAATAATGATGAAATTCCAATTTCAATACAAAATCAAGATTTGTACGTGCTACCCAGTGAGAGCTACATTTATGTAGAAGGATTTGTTGCTGATGATAATAACTCCAAATCTTCTTCACCTTCGGAGAACTTTATATTAAAAAACAACATATCTATTTGATGAAATTCGCTGTGAGCTCAATGGAATTGAAATTGATCATACAAGATATTTAGGAGCCACGAGCACCATAAAAAACTTGGTTTCTCTATCACCAACAGAAAGCAATGTGATGCAAAATGCTGGATGGAACAAAATTTACGATGTCACTCTTGCAAATGGATTTTTTCAATTTCTATGTACCTCTAAAAATGCTTCTAGGATTCGCTGAAGACTACAACAAAGTTATATTAAATGGAAAACATTAATTGATACTCTTGCGCAATAAGAACGGCGAAGATCTTGTACGCTCGAGTGTTTCTACTGAAAGAGCTAAACTTACAATTTCACTCATCTCATGGAGAATACCTCATGTTCAATTATCTGACCTTAGCAAATTGAATATGATTAAAATTATTAACAATGGTGCTTCTATACCCATGGCATTTCGCAGTTGGGATTGTCATATTAATCCACAATTAAACCATATTTGGAATGTTAAACTGGCTGCAAATAGAGAACGCCCCCGTTTTGTGTTGATCGCTTTTCAACAAGAAAATAAGTTTGTGCATTGTGATTTGACTAATTTAAAAGTACATTTAAATTCAGTCTCATACCCGTATGATGATCTAAACATAAAATTTAAAAATGAACGTTATGCAATTCTATATGATATGTATCTAAGATTCCAACAAAGCTACTATATGAAAGAATCTCAACCGCTTCTAACTGCATCAGAGTTTAAGACAAAAGCTCCTATTATTGTAGTAGATGTCAGTCATCAGAATGAATCACTCAATAATGGCCCGATTGATATAAAAATTGAATTTGAAACAGCAACTAATATTGCAGCAAAGACATCAGCTTACTGCATTCTTATTCATGATCGTATAATAGAATATATACCCATCAAAGGACAAGTTCGAAAAGTCTTATAAATTGAATAATATGGAAAATAACATAATTTTTATAGACAGACGTACAAGGTTTCAAAACTAATTCAAACGATTTCATCGCAAAAGAAGTAGCGATTGTTTTCAACAATTATGAATATAACAATTTCATTATAAAACCACCATTTGATTTTAAATGCTTATCAATAAAAAAGCAAAGAGAAGCAAAGTGGCTAACAGAAAACTATCATCACCTAAGCTGGACTGCTGGATCAGTTTCATTTCATAGCGTTTGCAATTTTTTAAAAGCCAACGCAAGATGTTCTAAAATTTATGTAAAATGTGAAGAAAAAAGAGGATGGTTGGAAAACATTTTACACCGAAAAATTTCTAACGTTGAGGATATAGGTTGCATCAACTTTAAACAAATGGAAATCAAGTATCCAGAATATTTTTATTGTAATTATCATAAATTTGGTGTATGCGCATTAAAAAATGCTATTTTACTCACAAAAGAAATATCTTGCTTTAAATGACCTCTTTACTTTTTAAAATATTTATACTTAAAAATATATAAATGTATTATTATTATAAAATTTAAAAAAAATTTTAAACAATAAATGTATACAACATAAAAGAATGTACAAGTGTTTTCTTATTTCAAATACAAACTACATAATGGGAATAGAAGGAAGTGGGGAGGAGGAGAAGTTAACTTTTTTGCTTGCTTGCAAATTTATACTGTTTGTTTCTCTGCTGATGAGTGTACTTAGTTGAAACTTTGCTGCTTTACAATAATCGTAGTCAAAGAAATTTCTGCGTTGCAAAATATAAATGTATACAAATATTACGTCAGTATTCTACAGAGCCACAAAATATTCCATGCACAAATTTCCACGGTCACACATCCAAATGTATGTACATACACACATATATACATACAAATGTACATACATACATACATACAAATATATTTCCTAAACAAATAAACACAATATAAAATTACCAGCGGCAATCAAGCTGGACCCACCACACACAAGCATTAGGGTGTTCACATACATGAGAACATTTTACATCATAAAATGTCGGTATGATAAATAATTTATTATCGTAAGGAAATCGCACATACACATTCCCACGATTCATATGAGAATCGCCTAGTAGTCATCAAATCTATTTTCTCTGATATTACTGATATAGTATTACGATAATAAATTTATACAGTCTGGCAACACTGGTAATTTTCCCTTTGGTATTAGGAAATATTAATCATGTTTTGCTGTCGGCATTTGAAAAAAAATAATCATGCATAAGGCATAAGGAAAAATTATCATGCATTGCCGTCGGCATTAGGAAAAATTAATTTTCACTATTTCACCATTGGTATTAGAAAAAATTATCTCATGATTTTCCCGCTGGTATTAGGAAAAATCATGAATCGTCGGCATATATGTATACTTATGAAATCTTAATCTTATGAAACCCCTTAATCCACCCCTCAAACATACATATATATAAATTCCCACGGTCATTAAAAACTAGACTTATTGAACCGCCCTCGTATGTAGTAATACAAAAAACTCCTTATGTAAACAAAAAACTCCTTATGTAAACAAAAAATTGGACGGAGACTTATTGAACCACCCTTGTAGGTATCAAATTTCACAAATTTCTAAGAATTTTAAAATTTGGGTAATTAAAATTTTACAATTTTAATTTTCGCAGAACTGGGAGTTACTACTACTATGGACCGGACATATTTATTTTAGCTGGGTAGTCATTAATTTGATAGAAAATTACGGAATAATCTAGATACTGTTAAGAAACAAAGTTCATATTAGTGCATTTATAAAAGAAAAAATAATCCGTTTTATACTAACACTAGTTTTCAATATAATTTTTTGCAGTAATATGAACTTTGTTTCTTAACAGTATCTAGAGTATTCCGTAATTTTTTATCAAATAAACGAGTGACTTAAATAAAAATACAAAAATTTTACTATAAATTTTTAATACCCTGTTTACAATAATCATATACCGCTACAAAATTTGACTTTAGTTTGGAAATTTCCATTGTCACGAACTTATAAATTTGTATTTAGAG
Organism: Nowickia ferox; assembly: GCA_936439885.1. Taxonomy (NCBI): domain Eukaryota; kingdom Metazoa; phylum Arthropoda; class Insecta; order Diptera; family Tachinidae; genus Nowickia; species Nowickia ferox. The sequence continues at coordinate 53,351,599 of OW387026.1, forward strand.
TATTGTGATAACATTGAACACAAGAGTCGGAGGACGGTCATGCCGCGTTATCATTTTAATGTTATGAGTACATTCAAATGTTGGTAAACAGATCATCATAGTAGCAACGTCGTGCTGATTGTCTTTTTCTGCCTGGGTAGTTTTAGTTTACAAAACAAATTTTGTATGGAAATTTGTTGGTTAAACATTTTGTAACCCGAAATAATTTTTATGATTATTACCTTTTATGTTTGTGTACGTAATTTATTTAATAATTATACAACACATATTATTATTTCAAGCATTATTTGGTTAAAGTCTACTGATGAGTTTCTTAAGCAGAAACGAAATGTTAATTCTTCATACATTAGAGGCTTATATTCAAACAAAAAATAAAATGTGCTTGAAAGTTATTTGAAGAAAATTTTTTCTAAAAAATTTAAATAAAATACATTTTAAGTCGAGTTTAAATTTTATGAGTACGGGTTAATGAAAAAATATTTATGTTACACATGTATATGCTTATTTATGTAAATTTTTTAAATAAAATATAAAAAAAGTTCATTTAAAATTTGCTTTGCAGATTTTTTGAAGATTTTAAAAATAAAATGCAGTTTTTGCAGATCTTTTCGTGAAAAATGGTTAAATTTTTCAGATTTTATCAATAGAAATTCTGGCAGCACTGGCTGCAACATTCATATTCGTATTGCGGAAGTTTCCCACTTCGGGAGAGGTTGTACGGCCAGAGACATACTTCGAAGAAATACGAATGCATTACTTCTAGAAGATAAAACTGTGATATTTCTAGATAACATGGTGCATTTGTAAAATGCGGCTCTCAAGGAAAAAAGTTTCGCGACCACTTTTGTACCAATTTTATACTTTGTGATGATATACGTCTACTAAATTGTACTTTTATATGCATAGAAAGTGCATAAATAGAACGCGAAATACCGCATGCAGGTAGTTTTTCAACAAGAAGGCTTCTAATAAAATATTTAATAACTCAGTAAATTTTTAAGGAATTTTTTAAAACAAACATGCGAATAAATCTTAATCAATTATGTTTTATAAAAAAGACATAAGTCGTTGATATTCAAATTCGTTAGAGGTTGATAAGCCGATACGGCTAAGAAAAACAGGTTTTTTTCCGGTAACTCAAGATTTGGGGGGTGTTTGAAAAATTTCAAATACATATTCGAGAATACCCACCAGAAAAAAAGTAACACGTCCCACGTATTTGGATTTCATTAAAATGTTTCACTCAGTGTAATCATCTAATTGAATTGTTTTTGATAATACCAGATTACCTTTAGGAAGATAAATTATTTATATCGCTAGAATATCTCCTATAGTACAACTTTACAATTTTGCTAAATTATCTGAAGGAAGAAAACTATACATGTGATATCGTAAACTCACCCCCTGAATTAAAAGTACCATTAATTTAATTATAAACCAATTTTTTAATGTTCAACTGAATTAAGAAAAATTACAATGCAACATTCTATATTAATTTTTATATAGAGCTGATGGCTAATGCTCCTGATTTTAATATTAGATTTTGTAATTTAGTTATGAATCTAATAAATAATAATAATAATAATAATTTAAATATATTGAAATGAAATCTGTTTTGGCATCTTTTGGAAGAAAAATATCTATGCTTCTTATAGCTAATAAATCAGTGAATGTTTAAATATAGTTTGAGTTAATTTTCATAAAAACTTAAAATGTATTTAAATACACTTAAATTTTTTCAGTGGCGAATTAAAGTTAGTATCAAATTACGTTGAAAGTACGGTAGCACTACAAGATTTCCAAATATTATGGAAAGCTTTCCAAAGAACAGCTGTTCAATATAAATAAGAAAGTTGATTTATCAATTTGCAGAAAAGTGAAATAGCAAAAAACACATTTTATGATACAAAAAGAGCATCGGAATGCATTTTTCTATATATGTATATATTTCATGATATGAAAATATGTGTTACATTTGTTGTATATTTGCGAAAATTAAACGAAATTCTTTTTAATACGACCACATGATGTTCATGTACATGCATTCAAAAAACACACACATGCACAAAACAGATGGTATGTTTGTAAAACTTAAACAACACTTAAATGCACAATATTGGCTATTTAAGATTCATTTAATTTTGGGGTGAAAAACAAAATTTTGTGTTTAAACATGATTTAAAAATAAAATACATATAATCATTGACTGATTTATTAGCGCTTAATATTTCTAGTAAAGCTTATAGTACACGGCATGTAAAATACCACATGTGCATGTGGCTCTGACGTCACGAAAATTTTTAACATGTTCGCTTCATTTTTAAGTATGTAGAAGTGGCTATGCCGTAAAATCTTGTTAGTACACGAAATGTGTTTTTGTTCCAAAATACAAATGTGACATATGTAGCCGAACCGAACACATTTGCAAAGGCAGCACATGTGTAAGCATGTGGCTACATGTGTGCTACTAGTACACGGCATGCAGCATGTAGGCGTTTTACGTATCAGCATGTGCGAAAACCATGAATGTGTATGTTTATGCGACTTTCTAGTCATACAATAGTTTCATTACAAATTATTAAAATGTAAAAGAGGAAGTGCGCTACTATTGTTATTTTGGCTATTTATACGTATTTTAAATGATGAAATGAAGACGATGACGAATATCATAAAAAAACAAAAGGTAATGCGTGGATGAGAAATTGGTTAAAAAGGAAATGCGGAAGGGTATTGTGCAAAATTAATGCACGAATTGAGTGCTGCGGGGCGTAATCTACATACATACATACATATACGAGTATGTATACATATATCGCGGGTTCATTCGTATGACAGCAGACCAATTTTTATATATGCTGCATTTGGTGACATCATATACTATATACATACATATGAACATACTTATGTATGTCCATATCCGTCCTGAATTTTTCAATTGCGAATTTTCGAATCATCTTCATTGATTATAACAAAGTTATAATTATCACACATATTTTCTTATCAAACAATATAAAAAATCAAATAGATAAACAAACAAATAGCACAACTCATTAAAATAACATCAGCTGCTTATAGCTGTCAGTGTTGCCACTGTTATATGTATATACGTGGCTGCCAGCAATCAAATAGAAACAATCAAATTCCGTTTTGCTAAAAAATAAATTGACAATATACGAGTATGTAGTGTACAAAAAACAGACATCGTAACATTTTATATACATATATGTACATATCCATACATACATAATAATGTAAAAAAAATTAAAAATAAATACATAAATATATTGAAGTGAAATATACGAGTACGAATATAAAATTTTATTTTTTTTGTAAAAAGAAATGATTTGTTCGTGAATTTACATAATATACTCGTATGCAAGTATGTACGCAGATTTTTAATAAAATAAAATAATTAAAAAAGAAAAAAAAAAGTTCATATTTGTTTGACATCGGTCAAAGTTTACTTTAATTGTAGGTTTATTGATACATGGATTGCATATTTTATTAAATTAATAATTGCAACCACACGAAAAAACGCAAACTATGAAAAAAGTACGTTTTGCTATGCACCAATTATTCGATAACCCATTTTATTTAGTAAAAAACATATGGTAACTATATTTTTTTAGAAGACTCAAATTCAAAAATTTTAAAAATACAAAAAAACCAATTCGTCAAAAAATTCGAAAAGGTATGTTTTGCTTTGCGGTTCCTCATATATGAATATATAGAACCGAATTTTTTTTTTATTTGTATTGTTTTGATATACATGTCTTTTATTTTCAAGCAAGATTATTAGTTCATAGTACGAAAATTCAAAAGTAAATTTAACCTACTATCGTATCAAACAAAATAGGCTATCAAATGTGAAAGTGAGCAAACACCATTGGCAACACTGCTAATGGCTGCATACACTCCGCAAATGTAGTGTCAAAAATTCTTGCTGTTTCATATTTGTGACAGCTACATACGCATGTAAAAATATTGCACATCTCAAAATTCATATGTACCAAGTTAGTACACGACATGTCAAAAATAAACATGTATGCATGTGTCTATGATGTTACATGCGGTACACATTCCAAGGTGCACTGCATGTGAGTGTCACAAAAAGTGGAAGTACACGGCATGTAGCTTCATGCTGACGTCAAAATTACGTCACAGTCACATGTGCATGTGGTTTTTTACATGCCGCGTAATATAGGCTTAACTCATTCATTAATAATTTCTTCATTAATTAATTTCTTATTGACCAACTACTTAACTTTAAATTTGTGGTTTCAAATTTGTCCAAAGATCCGAATTTATCATCTAAATTAAAGCGTGTATTGTTATACGAGTAATCTGGATGTGGCACTCTGTCTGCTTTTTCTTCAATAGTATGAACGGGTTTGTAGTTGAATTTGAAAAAATACTTGATCATATTTTTGCGGTTTGCCTTTTTTGCAATTATTAAAACTTTTTCTCATATTGAAAAGGATCGAAGTTCAAATAAATACCATTGTTTTTATTTTAAATTAAGTAATTTTTTATATTCTAGTTATAAACGTATTGATATTATAAATTTATTGCGGATATGATAAAAGATCAGGGTGAACAAAATGCATTATTTTAATAACACAAAATGCATTGTTAAAGGAAAAATTAAATAGTAAATTTTTTTCGAAATTTTTATTCAAAAAGTTTCACTTAAATGAAAATATTTTAATATAGAAAAAGTATTGCTTTGATGATTTTCTTCCAGGTAATATATCTTTCCAAATGTTTGTAGGGAAGTTTAAACACTTACGTACACACGCACATCTAGCATGTAGTTACATCTGTACCTATGTACATACATACATATGTGCCTTTGTATAATTTTGTATACATTTATTTTTTACGTCGGAACAATGATGAATGCAGTCTATTAATAGTCCAGAAGGCAAACTTTTGTATGTGAGTATTTATGAATATCACAGAACAGCTGGCAAAAAAGTTTTCCTTGAGAACGAGCTAAGCAGAGAAACGAGTTCATGTACTCACACAAGAAAGAAGACGTTCACGTTATTTTATTTCTAGTATTTTTAGTATTTTTCATTATATTTTTTTTTTTTAAGATACAGTCTGTGATGATCGCCGTAGAAAGTTTCCATAGATACTAAAAAAAATCTGATCGAAGAATTTTACACTGCCAAATTTTAAAGATATACATATATGTAGAGCAATTACACTGTGTGACAAAAAAAATACCTGTGACGTGTTCCTCTTTTCTGGTAGGTATTGTCGAGTATAACAATAAGCTGTATTTGAAAATTTATTTAAATTTCACTTATAATATAATTATGACATGTCGAATAATAAATTTCTAAAACGTTTAATTAAGATTTTATTTTTCATTTTGGCTTATAAATACTTTTATTGTTATCCGATGGATTTCTAATTGTATAAAGGTGTAGAAAAATAAAATAGATTCATATCGAATATAAATTCACAGGCCAAATATTTTAGAATACATATATTATAAAAATCTCTCTGGAATGAAAACTGAAGCTAAATCTATCTTTGATTTCTCGTCTCAAAATGAATTTGATGTATTTGTGCTGGTGGAAACTTGGCTAAATAGTGATTTCTTTGATGCTGAATTTTTTTATCCTAACATCTTCTAATTGTATAAAGGTATAGAAAAATAAAATACGATTCATATCGAATTTAAATTATTTGCAGGGTTTTGTTAGAGTTTCTAAGCCTACTACGCTTATTTTTCTTTTGTGATTTTCAATTTGTTTTGATATTTAATTTTTTTTCTATGACATGTGGCTTTGCGATAAAGCAATAAATATGAATACTTTTTACCGTCTTCGGTTTTTCATGATTTCTTTAAAACAAAAAAACTTGCTATTTTCACTTAAAAAATATATTTTTTCTAATTTTTTTTATTATAACTCCCAAACTACTGAGCTGATTGAATTCCAATATATAAACAGATTAAAGGTTATATAAAGAATAATTTTTGTAAATTTAGTTTAACAAATTTGGACTAGTTGTTTTTGAGTTATGACAACATAAGTGGAGACATGTCTCAAAATATTGACAATTTTACTAAAACATTATTAAAAAAATTTTTTTATAGAATTTGGACATTTTACCATTTTTGTACTTAGGTAGCCATGATACATCAAATCTATATAGTGGTTATTCAAGCCTTTTTTTTTTGCTATTGACCTTTGTTATTAAATAGCACAGTTTGAGGGCAGCAAGTTGCAAATCACTAAAGGTATTCACGTCAAAAGTTGCACTGTTGCGGAAAAGCAGAATTTTCAAAAAATATAACAACAACCACATAGAAAATTATTTTGCACAAATGATGCAAAATTGTCAGGGTCTGAGTAAGTCCAAGATTATCAGAGTAAATTTTGCAAAGTTGTGCAACTTTTTATGGCATTGCCAATCCAAAAAAACTACAAAAAGTACTAATAAAATCAACTATACACCAAATTACAACGCAGAAATACCTGTTTATGCATATGTTTTTTTTTTTAAATGAAAAAACAAGTGGTTGGTAATCTGTTCCATATAAATAAATTAATTATAAAATTCATAAAATTTTTAAAATTCTTAAATAGTGAAAATATAGAAATTATCAAGTAATTCAAATTCGATTTCAGGATAGCAAACACATAATTTTTTTGTTTTCAAAAAACGTATTGCTTATATACAAACATACGAGTATGTATGTGTTATTAGAATTTGTTTAAAGAATACCAATATTATTAACATTGATACTTTTATTACTGAATTAATTACAGAATTAATAAACGAAGTTCTGAAATAAATTTTACAAAATCTTTTATTAATCAAGAAACATACGAGTAGAATATATGTACATACTCGTATGTATGTATGTACATATTGTGTTTGACTTTATAGACAACTAAGCAAAATGGGTTGCTCACGTCAAAAAGTGCAATAATGCATTTTGTACAGTTGCAAGAGTTGACGTGAATACCTTTACTGTTATGCTAAATTCAAGTTAGAGTGGCATCTAAATTTGCAAAGAGAGCTTAAGTCATGTAAAAATACTATCACTAATTATAATTTTGTGGAATATTAAGGTTGGTGTATGTGAAAAATGTGGTTTTATTGGCACAACAGTGGCCAATTTTGTAAATACTATGTGTTGATCAATGTTTGTTAAATTGTACTTTCATCATCCTGTAAGCTTAAATACCTGGAAAACGTATAAATAGAACACGAAAAACATCATACAGGTAGTTATTTAACAAAGTCTTCTAATAATTCTAATAATTTCTGGAACTATAAGACCTGTGGAGCTGAAATTTTCAACACAGGTTCGGGTCAATGCCGGCTTCGTTTTGTTTTGGACCCAACAAGTGACCACTATATGGAGTAATTTGTAGTTAAAAAAAAATAATTGAGGGTAAGACAACGTTTGCCGGGCTCATCTAGTATTTAATAACTTAGTAAATTTCTAAAGAATTTTTCACCATAAACGTGCAAATTACTCTAATCAATTATGTTTTATAAGTCATAACCAATATGGTTCCAGTACAAAAATACTGCATTAAAACAAATTCAAATTAGAAAAGCCACTAAAAAACCGAAAAAGTTATAATTAGTGAAAATATACAAACATACATATATGCCCTTAATTATGAAAGTGGTCTAAGTCATATGCATTTTTGCTTCGAAATATTAAATAAATCTATTTAGTTAATTTTAATTATTAAATAAATCTTCAAAAAAAATTCAATAAATATTTAATAAATACAAAATAAATTTATATAAATCGAGACAAGTACAACTCTAAATTAAAATGTTTCATAAAATAAAAATAATTTTTGATTTGTTCAAACGTAATATACTAAATATCTCGACACGAGAAAAACCCGGTTTTTTACCCGTAGCTCATCATTTTGGGGTCTTTTGAAAATTTCAAATACAGTTTGTTGCTATACTCGACAATACCTACCAGAAAAATAGTAACACGTCCCAGGTATTTCGATTTTATTAATTTTTGTCACACAGTGTTATCTCTGTATTTTTTTCTCATTTATGTAAATCTATGGTATATGGATCATAATACTTAAGTCAGCACAAAACAAAAATTATTTTTGGATTGTATTCTTCCTTCATCTTTTTAAAAAGATTTCATTAGACCTATATACTAAACATAGCTCATTTACTACAACAACGTCATAATTAAAAAAATGGAATTTTTGAGTTATTCATGCACTGTTAATCCTCATATAATAATTCATATTGTGTAACAAGTAAAGGTTAGCCGCGAATAACATTGTAAGTGGCAACATAATAATTTTTTAGAAAAGCCAAAAAAATCTATTTTAAAGTAAGATTGTTTTTTTCGTTTATTTTTTTTTTAACTTATCGAATATAATGATAACACTGTTGTGCAAAAAAATTTATTTTCATACAAAAGTATGGACATTTTTTTTAGTTATGATGTTGTATTAGTAATTGCCGGTCCAGACTTACTACTTGCGAAGCACGTAAAATTGGCATCTTCCCTAACTTTTATCGCAGTTTATCACCAGTTTATCCGAACTAGATTACAAAACAACCCAACTAGCAAAGAGCTGTTCAATAGGCGATGGTGTTCAATATGCAACTCCTAAGACAATCTTCTGCTTATTGTTTGGAGAATATATTGTAGCATTTCTGTTTAACTCTCTCTTATAAATCTTGGAATGTTTAATGAACGATACATTTATATAAAATATGTTTGTTCTTTCTTATTTTCATATTTACTGTTATATATTGTTATTTTTTCTTTAATTCTTCGCTGATGCTTTCATTTGAGTTTTGAATAAGAATCTCGTCGGTTGTTTCAAGTGTGTTTTTATTTTTTATAATAATTAAAGATATATTAAAGTGAGCTACATATTAATTTAATGTGTTTCGTATTTTACATTAAATATTTATTAAATTATTGGAGGTACGTAAAAAGCTTTTAAAATAATCTAATTCTTTTTTTAAATAATTGAATTTTTTATAGATCTTTGCCATTCAAAGTTCTTGTAGCACCATTTTGTGTACGCCAAAGATAGAAGCGGTAGACGATTAATAAAGCAAAATTCAACATTGTAATTATAAATTTTCTATGTATAGAGAGTGGTTGCATCTACATACATACTATGTGCATAAAAAAGTCTTTAATAAATTAATGAAGAAAAGTTTTTTATTAATAAGTACTAAGAAATTTCATTTATTTTTTTTCATATTTAACTTTCAAATTAAAAAGCATACTGAGTATTGCATGATTGCCTAAATCATTATCGAATGATTCTTTTACAACGCTCCCAATGGGTCATTAACATTGAGAAGCCTCAACAATTCTTAATGTTCTTCATAAAAGAGTTTTAAGATAATCTCTAGATAAATCTCAAATGATTACATCTACGACTAATAAAAGCGCCTTCTGCGGCTCTTGTACACGAATAGTCTTCGGTAACAGTTTCTCCCGTGCGAAGCATCTTCCACGATTAAAGTATGAGCTCGTCTGCGATTGAAAATGCTCTGGATACGATTCACAATAGACTCTTCTGCGATTGAAAAGGCTAGCTGAGAAAATAGGTATATGTGTATGGGTGTGTGAACAAATAAAACAAACCAAACGCATGTGCTTATGATAGTATGATACGTGTGTATGTGCGAAGCCCGAATGCGTCGTGCAAACAGCACGATTCCTAAACATGATTGATAAAGGGAAGCATGTGATTCAACTCGTAGTGGAAATATAGCATAATGCTCTAAATTTTTAAGAATGTAAAACAAAAATAATTTCGATGAAAGTGTGCACAAATTAACAATTATTAAAATGTAGGAGCATTTTCTTCTTTATATAAAATTTTCAAAAGATTCGTTTATATGTACAGGAAAAGATGCTAACAATCAAACTTAATGATTTCAAGGTATACAAAAAGGTCATAGGCGTTACGTTAAAAAAAAGAAGTTACTTGACTTGAATAATAAAATTGTTTAACTCTGCGAATTAGGCAAGTCTTTTTACGCAAAACATTTGTGGTTAGGATGTGGACTGATATAAATTTATTTCCCAAATTACGTCTCTTAAATTTCCAGTTGATATTTATTTGGTTAAAAATAAGATTAAGATATACATATATATAAGATAAGTAAGTTGAATTTATATTTGTTATTTATATGCAAGTAAATATTATAATAATTTATTCGACCGTTTTATTAAATCAAATAAAATTTTATTGCAGCTTTAGGGTTTTTATAAAAAATTAATAACAAAATTTATTATATTAAAATATCGATATTTTATTACTATTTATTATTTTTCCTGGTTTGATTCTAAAAGCTTCTTCCTGTATCTGGATACGATTTATCTAATTTTTGCATGGCTTATCTCAAGCATATGGGTATCTTATTTTATTTTTTCCTTTACCGCTTTGCGCAATTCTTACTCTCCATCTAAGGTTGTATCTGCAGAAATCAAAATTTCAAGTAAATTTAAAATGAAGATGATACTATGGAAAAAAATCTCATAATATGGTGACATGTTACACAATTTTGAAAATAAAAATTATTATTTGTCTTCATGAAAATGTTCAAAAGTCTCGCAAACTGTGAAATTGTGCATTATTACACTCTCGTAAATAAAATGTCAAAATTTGTATGGAAATTTATTTTACAAACCTGTTAAATTTGCTCAACAATTTTCACTCGTAGACTTAAACTGTGCAATTGTGCATTTTGTAAACAAGAAATTCTTTGTTTTTTGGCTTTATACACAATTCACACTTTTTTATTTGATAATATCTAGCGACGAAAGAAAACTCATAATTTTTGGGTGAGATGGACGGCGTATGGTGCGGCGTAAGCCAAATAAATCACTAAATATTAATGGTTTAATTCATAAAAAATAATTTAGGTTTATTACAGGTTTATTTGAAAAATTTCCCATAGAAATATGTCAAATAAGCGCTTAATAAACTTGAAATATTTTTTATGAATAAGGCAGTAAGATTATAAGGCCAACAGTAAAACATCGTGGTGGTTCTCAGCATCTTGTTTGTATTTAGCTGTAACACATAATTTTTTTTATTTTCTATTTTAATTTGGTTTTCCCGAACCAATTTTAGCATAAATTCAATAGTTTGCATTTATTCATTGTTAAGAAATAATATAACAAATGTAAACACAAACTATATGTTATAGCTGTGCTGCCAATAGTGAAACTTAATAGTTTGATAGGGTTACGATTCCTTGCTTATTTTAAGAACTTGAGTTAAACAATATACTGTGAATATGAAGTATTAGTTAAACAATAGTTATCATTTTGGTTTACTAATAATTAATTAATGACTCTAAATTGGGCCCTTAGTGGGCTACACAGTGTAACGATCGTGGAAAAGTGATCGGAGGAGAGATCTAGAAATGCTTCAACATGAATTAAATCTATAACATCCGGAATTTTTTGTATGTCTGTAGGCCAGGTGTAATAAGACGCGAACCCAAGAACGTATGTAGTCGCCAGCTGCTACGAAACAAGGACCAAGAGATTTGCAGAAATCCTCGTATCGATCCTCACTGATTGAAAATCTGGAAGGGGAGTAAATTGATGATATCACGAAATTTGTACAAAAATTTTCGATGCAAATATTTTTTGCTTGTAGATTTTCATCACAAGAATATAATGCTTCAGTCTTGACTTTATTACAATTGCTGATCCACCGCATATTCTTCCTTTCGGGTCCTTTGTATCAAGCTTTCAGAGCGTGAAAATCGAAAAATTATCAGAATAGTAGCAAATGACCTAAGAATACTTGCTGTTAATATCGCAAAAGATCTTGAAAAATCTATTCTTCCCGAAATTGTGAGCAATGTATTGAGAGCTAACGAGTTCCACAGTCGTATTCGTAATTTGAAAAAACGCCTTGAAGTCGCAAAACTGCACAAAAATGATGGCATTGATTTTTGGGTAAACGTAATCTTTAGTGATGTTGCTCATCAAGGGCAAGGACCTCATGCATTTAAAAAAGGTATTTTAGGCGCCTAAAATATGACATGAAAAACGAAAAATATGCACTAAAAACAATGAAATATGCACATACGAGTATAAACATTCAAAAAAAATTTATTAAAAAGAAAAGTTTTCAATTTACATACAACTGAAGATATAAAAATATTTTCTTTTCTCAAGAGGTGCGTGTACAAGCCTTTTACATTAAATTTTTACACAAGAACACATATGATATAACGATTTTTTCTGCATTATTAACTCCCAAACACGCATTTTTCGAGATATGTTTATATTACAGTAAAGGAGCAATACGTTAATAGAAAAAGTGTTGTTATATATTTATTTTCATGTAAAAATTTAATATTTTTTACATATTCGAATGTGAAGTTTAAATTCAAGTTCAAGTTCAATTTGTTCTTAGAAAGCTTTTGTGCATTGGAAAAGGCCTTGTAACGTCTGTGGATGTAATCGGCTCAAATTTAAATGATTCTTTTTATATAATGTTGCATATTTGTTTAACTCAACCATTACAATGAATTGACTACTAGCTATTAGATTTGTTTTTTAAATCCATTATTTTTAAAAACAAATACAGTTTCCTCTTGAAATCATCAAAATAACAATTTCCATTAAATTTTGTAGGTGTGTGTGCTTGTGTACAATCGTTCAACAATTCAAGCGAATAAACAGTTTTGCATTAATAATTTCTCAATATTTTTGGATATTTGAATTTTTGACAAAATATGACACAAATCCATGCATTTATACCAAAATATGCATTTATGACCAAATTATGCATATTAAGCTAAATATGCAAAAATATGCACTAACAAATCAATGACATTTTAACGCAAATTCATTGCTTCGTAAGGTTATTTCGTTCTTGCTATTATCAGGGTTAAGGGGAAAAATATGAATTTGCATTAAAGCCCTGTCCCTGGTGATGAGTCTAAGTTGAATATATCTGGATACGATGGTAAGCAAAGAGTATGGAGAAAACCTAACACGGCGATGGCAATCAAAAATTTACTACAGTTACAAAATTTACTTTACTGGGGATGTATGTCCGCTGTTGGAGTGGGAAATCTGGTGTTCATTGATACTACAATGGATCGTTATGTTTATCTAGATTTACTGAAAGCTAATTTGAAGACTTCCGCTACCAAAATTGTCCTTTCCGGCAAATGGATCTTCCAGCAGGATAACGATCCCAAACATACATCTCACATTGTAAAGGAGTGGCTTCTTTACAAAGTCCAAAACAATTGCACTCTCCTCCGCAATCACCGGATATGTATCAAATAAAAAATTTATGGGATGAATTGGACAGACGTGTGCGAAATAATAACATATCTAATAAGGAAGACCTAAAGAATGCTTTAATCGACGATTGGAATAAAAAAATTGGTTTCTTCAATGCCGAGACGCATACAAGCACTATTAGTTGCTAAAGGTGGCCCAACAAAATACTAGTTTTAAGTTATTTTCGTAAATAATTCACAAGTCAACACGTTCTATTAGCTGTATGTACACGTTTTTGTGATATTTTTTGAGACTGAATTACGTTTTTGGTTTATAACTTTATCCTAGACAAAAAAAAAATTTAAACTTAAAATAAATTTAAAACTTAAAATAAAAAAAATTTAGTTTTTATTTTACGTGTTTTTATTAAAAAATAAAAATATTTATTTCATAGTGAACAGGCGTCTTGAGGGAGTTTTTCTTATATACATACTAAACAAACAAAATATTCGTAGTACATCATAATATTCGTAGTACACAGAAAAAATTATTGTTGAATAATATGTATTTGTGATTAATATTTTAAATGAATATAAGTTTTTATTAATTGAATTAAACTACCATATCAAAAAAGTGTTATCAACAGAGCTTAATGTGAATGTGTGCTTATGTGTGAAAATCGAGCAGTTTTTTTAAGTATGCCATATTGTTTGGAAAAATATTTTCAATTAAAGTACTCAATTAATATTTTAATTGGTTTTGATATTTTTTATAGGAAAACAAATAAACTACTCAACTTAAATTCTTTTTTTTTAATAGATTTTGAAATGCGTTGAAAATAAATAAAATATTAAAATAAAAATAGAAATTCAATTAGTTTTGTTCTCTTATTTCTCAACAAGCAAAACCTTATAGACCAAACATGGATGGTAAAGTTAGTAAATTGGCGATATTCGGGGTACGATAGAAATATTCTTGAGTAAGTATATGTACATGCAACATATCGTAACCTTGCTTTAAAATCCAATCACACAATACACACACAATCCATAGAAAAGCTACGATATTTTGCATTTACAATTATGCACTATCAAACGCCGAATACGGCCATTGTAATTGTATGTACTGTTGGAACTTCAAAAGTAATATGATGCATCAATTAGTTGTTTGGTACAATATACAAATGTTTCCATTTTTAAACATTTTATATGATATCACTATGATATGCATTTATTAATTCTTTTTTTCAACACTTAATTACATTAAAAACTTAAAAAAATCAGCTTCATTGCTTTCTTAACAAACATTTTGTCAAATTATATGGAATACAAAATAAAGTTAATAAGAACTTTAATTTACGTAAATGAATAAAAGTGTCTGTTGTAGTGTGTTTGGTTATGGAATATATCTGTCCACATACTTATGTGTTTGACTGTACCAATAATTCATATTTGTCCACATACTTATGTGTTTGACTGCATCAGTTATTTCGCTATCAGTAAGTAACTTGATCATCTTGTTTATTTGAATATTTTATGACCACATATACAATGCTGCTGGTCGGCGTGTATTTATGCCGACCAAGCATCTTCTCACGATAAGTTTTAAGTTAATTTAAGACAAGGTACTTCAACACTTGAAGTAAAGAAATATTAATAAAAGTGTGATCGACCAGAATGGTCGATGTTAAACAAATAAAGACTTTAAATTAATAACATGGCGATCCTGCCAGGGTGTTGATCCGCTGCTTTTGAGAGCAACAAGGGCGCGTATTAAGTAATGATCCGGTCCTGCGGAATAAGTCTGCCAAGAGTGTTAAAATTCGCTGCTTCTGCGGGTAACGAGAGCTTATCAAGTATTGATTCGGTACTGTATTCCTAAAAGTCTGCAAAGAGTGTTAAATCCGCTGCCTTGGACGGCAGCGAGATCACATCAAGTATATTTTATTATTTTATTGACATTCTAAGTAGTTCAAGGTCCACATGAATCTACTACATATTTCACTTTACTGCCCTAAGCGACAACTTTATGGAGTAATCAACCAATTATGATTATTCCTTCTGTAAAAGGGTGAAAGGTCCCCCCAAAATAAGCGCCTTAACTATAAAATTTATAAATACTTATATATACTATAAAACAAAATTGTGTATAAAACAAAATTTTTTACCTTTATTTTCAAAACATTTTATAAAAACCTATATATAAAATATATTGTATAAAACAAAAACTTTACCTTATTTTTGAAACATTTTATCAAATAAATAAAACTACTCTATTGTTACTTTATATTCGCAAACTGTAATTTTAAATATGTTACGTGAGAAACCCCCCTTCATTTTTAAATCCATTGTAACTAAAGAATTATCAACTACCTCGTATTGATCATTCTTTCTGAAAAAGGGAGGTGTAGTGTGTTTGGCTATCGAATATATCTGTCCACATACTTATGTGTTTGACTGTACCAATAATTCATATTTGTCCACATACTTATGTGTTTGACTGCATCAGTTATTTCAACACTTGAAGTAAAGAAATATTAATAAAAGTGTGATCGACCAGAATGGTCCATGTTAAACAAATAAAGACTTTAAATTAATAACACTGTAAATTGTCAAAGGTAAATCTTTTTTTTTTCATGCGTATATTTATTTATTGCCCAACCAGTGTAAGCATAAACTTAGTTAACTCGTTTATAGGCAAATCTTATTTGCAAATAAAACTATTTGTAAATACTGAACTCACCGTTTGTAAGTAGATAGCATTCATTACTATGTTTGTACTATATTGACACACATTGTTATCTGTGTATTACATTTCTAACAAAACAAAAATAATTGGCAACATTTTACTCCTTCTTTGCAAATAGTTGCGTTAATTGCAAATAGTTTTCGTAAGTTATTAACTTACAATAACGCTTTGGACTTTTATTTGCAAATAAGAAGTGCGTATAAACGGGATAAGTGATAGTAATCAATAATACATAAATGTCTCATTAAGCACAAACATATTTTTAAGCAGTTTCATCTGAAGTGTTGACTATTAAAGCCGTAGTGTCCCTCTTTTTTAAGCGGACGTGTCCAGTAAAATTCAAGATGGAACGAGCAAGGGGATTAGGATGAGACTCGAGTTTTGAGGGGATTAGGATGAGATGAGTTTTGTTAAGTATTTGCCCGAGTATTTTGCAAATTCTTCAGTCACTAGCGGCATATTTAAATCAGGATGTAAATTTGAGTTTCTTACATACCATGGAGCCGATGATATTAACCGTAAAATTTTGTTTTGCCTTCGTTGGATTTTCTCTACGCTTGAAGCTGAAGCAGTGGCCCATAGCTGATTTCCGTAGCACCAAATAGGTTTCAAAAGCGACTTGTATATCAATAGTTTACAATTTGGACTCAGGGTGGAATTTCTAACAATCAGCCAATGTAACTGAATTAATTTTAGTTTAATTTCTGTTAGCTTAGATTCAAAGTGGTGTTGCCATGTAAGCCGTCGGTCAAGGTGTATACCAAGCTATTTCACATGTGAGTGTTGAAGAAAAATTTTATTAATGATCTAATAGGGGAACAAGTATATTTTCGTAGGGCAAATGTTACCTGAGGACACTTCTGTTCGTTTACTTTTATTCTCCATAAGTTTAGCCATAGTTCTAGCTGGGAAAGAGGTAAGAGGTAAGACTATTATTGCTCACAGGCATATCACAAGTATAAATCAAATACAAAACTGGCCCCAGTATACTCCCCTGTGGCACACGGAATGAGATTGATTCGGGCACATGCATGACGTCTCCTTCCACAACAGTGAACTTCTGCGCAAAAATATAACTTTGTAAAAGATTAAGAATGTTTATTGGTAGATATGTCTTCAATTTTAAAATTATGCCTTCATGCCACACTTTATCAAATGCCTGAGAAACATCAATAAATAGGGCAGAACAATATTTCTTTTTTTCAAATGTTCTTCTTTTAAATTGAACCAATCTATGCGTTTGTTCAATTGTGCTGTGCTGAATTCTAAAACCAGATTGATGATCCGGTATGCACGCATTATCAGTTAGAATTGGGACAATTTTATCATGAGTAACTTTTCGAAGAGCTTTGACATTGTTGACAGTAAACTTATTGGCCTGTATGACTCAGCCTTGGTAAGATCTTTTCCCGGATTTGGAATCATTTTGACCTTCGCAAGTTTCCAGCGGTATGAATAATACTCCAGTCGTAAGATGGCATTAAAAATTAATAACAGGATTCTAGTTGAAATACGAGGCAACATCATCAACATCTGATTACTAATTTCATCAATACCCGGAGCTTTCTTTGGGTTGAGTTCAGCAATTAGTTTTTGTACCTCATGCATCTTAATATTTAAGGGTCGAGGGGATAGAGCAACTACACACGGCAAATCAGCAACGCCCGTACATGTGTTTGGGGTAAATACGGATTTTAAATGATTTGCAAACAAGTTACCTTTTTCAGTATCACTTTTTGCCCAACATCCGGTAGACGTGCGCAGAGGTGGTTTAAACTCAACGGGTGTTTTAAGCTTTCTCGCAGTGCGCTACAAGGACTAATTAGATGCTGGAGTGACATCGAGATTTTATAGATAATTTTTAAGAGATGCTGTTTTTTAATACGCAAGCAACTCTTGGATTCGTTTAGTGCACTGTTTAAGTCTGATTTTATGTTGGAATGATCTATGCTGTTGCCATTCCCTTCTAGCTCTTCTTTTTTCACATATAGGGTGTTTTTTAGAGGTATAGAACTTCGAATTGAAATAAAACACAAGAAAATCGTTTTACTGTCCATCAATTTGGCTTTATTGGAAGGATAATTTTATGCCATTAACGTTTAAATATGATTTCGGGCATGTGGCCGCCGCGGCTGACTCGAATAAAGCCAATTCTACAGGTCCAATTTTCAACCACTTTTTCGAGCATATGGGGCCGTATGTTGGCAATAACGCCACGAATATTGGCTTCCAAGTCCCCTAACGTTTCTGGTTTGTTGGCGTAGACGAGCGACTTCACATATCCCCAAAGAAAATAATCCAATGGTGTCAAATCACACGATCTTGGTGGCCAATTGACCGGTTAACCGAATTAATTGCTCTGATGGACGATTATGTCGACCATAAAATGGACGGAGCTTGCGGTAAACTTCGCGAACTGAACCATTATTTTCGAAATAAATTTGCACGATTTGCAAGCGTTGTTCTTTTGTCAACCTGTTCATGATGAAATGGCAAACATCCGGTAGACGTGCGCAGAGGTGGTTTAAACTCAACGGGTGTTTTAAGCTTTCTCGCAGTGCGCTACAAGGACTAATTAGATGCTGGAGTGACATCGAGATTTTATAGATAATTTTTAAGAGATGCTGTTTTTTAATACGCAAGCAACTCTTGGATTCGTTTAGTGCACTGTTTAAGTCTGATTTTATGTTGGAATGATCTATGCTGTTGCCATTCCCTTCTAGCTCTTCTTTTTTCACATATAGGGTGTTTTTTAGAGGTATAGAACTTCGAATTGAAATAAAACACAAGAAAATCGTTTTACTGTCCATCAATTTGGCTTTATTGGAAGGATAATTTTATGCCATTAACGTTTAAATATGATTTCGGGCATGTGGCCGCCGCGGCTGGCTCGAATAAAGCCAATTCTACAGGTCCAATTTTCAACCACTTTTTCGAGCATATGGGGCCGTATGTTGGCAATAACACCACGAATGTTGGCTTCCAAGTCCCCTAACGTTTCTGGTTTGTTGGCGTAGACGAGCGACTTCACATATCCCCAAAGAAAATAATCCAATGGTGTCAAATCACACGATCTTGGTGGCCAATTGACCGGTTAACCGAATTAATTGCTCTGATGGACGATTATGTCGACCATAAAATGGACGGAGCTTGCGGTAAACTTCGCGAACTGAACCATTATTTTCGAAATAAATTTGCACGATTTGCAAGCGTTGTTCTTTTGTCAACCTGTTCATGATAAAATGGCAAACCAAACTAAATATTAATCACTTGACAGCTGACAAAATGGCCGCCAGTTAAAAAAGTAATGCCAACTTAAAGTTCTATACCTCAATAAAAAACACCCTACAAGACGTTCAATATCCGTAGAATAAATTCTATTAAACCCAGTCTGCGGATGGGAGGTAGTGGCATGTTTCAGCAGCCTGCTTAATATTTTGGTTAAGATTGGCAATGTTAGATTCAATATCATCGCGTGTTCTTAGCATAATATTTTCCATGCAATGACTACTAAGATGTTTTTTGAATCCCAGCTAATTAACACGATGGCTTAGCTTTACATATGGGTGGAAGCTTTACATATAGGGAAGCTTCAACATTAATTAAATCCCTAGAGATATTTTTCATTACTCCAAAATCTATAACATCCGGAATTTTGTGTATATCCGTAGGCCAGTAAGTGGGGTCCCCACTCCCCGGGAACGTATGTTTTGCAAGCGATTTGTAAAAATCCTCGTACTGATCCTCAATGATTGAGTATCTGGGAGGGGAGTAAATTGATGATATAACGAAATTTGTACAAAAATTTTCAACACAAATATTAGTTGCTTGTAGATGTTCTGCACAAATGTTATCAAGAATATAGTGCTTGAGTCTTGTCTTTATTAAAACTGCCCATCCACAGCATGCTCTTCCTCTAGGGTCCTTTGAATCATATAGAGTGTAACGATTTATTTTAAATAAGCTTCTTGAGGTAAAATGAGTCTCAGAGACCAGCATTATGTCATTATTTTTTACCGTGAGGAAGTTCTTAAGTTCATTTTTATGTTTGCGAATGCCGTTTCCGTTCCAGAAACATATTCTTAACGTGTTCATTGCTTGTTAATTAATACTTGAAGTAGATTATTCTACATTTGCAGCATTTATTGCATCATGCTAGTCATATTTGTTGTAAAAGTGTTTATAGTTTGCACGAGCTTATCAATAGTACCTTCAAGGCGATTAAAATTGAAGCTAAAGCTTGTATTTGTCGAATTATTTGGCGGTCATACTTCTTGTGCGTGAATAGAATTTGTGTTAACAGCATCGGCATACGATACACGTGAAGTAATTGGTTGGCTTATTTGAGGAAAAGTGGCGGAATAAGCGTTGGCTGATTGAGCTGAAGCTAGTTAAGTTTTTGTCCCATAGAGTGTTTAACGAAAGAATATACAGGACATCCTCTGTAGTTAACAGTGTGATTACCTCCACAATTACTACATTTTTTTTCAGCTTGATATTTTGTCTTCGTACAACTAGCAGAACCGTGCAATTCACCGCAGATAACACAAACTGTAGGTAATTTGCAGTAAGTTTTAGTGTGGCAAGTGTGGAACTGTACGGGCCCTGAACGCTTGTGTGGTTCTTCAACTGTTATTTTTCGGTATAATAGATATTTTAAACCATAAATTGAATGGGTCTCATTTTTTCTCAATTTTATATCATTTGGCTCAAGTTCAACGTGAAATAGAGGTTGGGGGATCTTCTATTTATTTAATATGTTTGATACATTTTTTATATCCCTCGAGGACGAGCGCATGTTTTATTTCTTCGGGAACAACATGCGAATCTATGCCCTTCAGTACAATTTGCAGGGCTTTAGCACTCTTAAGATGGCAAATTCAGTAACCATTTTGCAAAAATCTTTATCTGCATAATTTTGAATTTTCGTTTCCTCAATGTTAAAACGTTTTATTGAAACAATGTGAAATTTATTCTCACCAATGATCCAGATTAATTTTTTAATAAGGGCGTTTGAATTTTTTTTCTCTCAAATATATTGGTGGTGGTTTGGAAGTTTTGTTCTAGGATACATCGGGCTTGTCGTTATTGTCTTGCAATAATGAAAACCGATTTTGACGATTAGTAGATGATGCGCTATTATCCCTAGACATTTTAGGAGCAGATGAAATTTTTGAAGAATTTGGGCTTTATATATCTTTTAAGCCACCAAAAAAATTCTAACGCGCTTCTAAAAAAACTATTGTCGGCCATTGGTAAAAATACTTTTCACATCATTCCAATTAAACGAGGTAATATTGATGAAACTAAGATCCAAATATATGATGAAAAAGATTTCCGAAAAATTATTAGTGAATTTGAAAAAATAAAACAAATTTTTAAACATACCAACTTAAAATGTCTGGCAACTCTTGTGCGATCAACAAGCAAAATTTTTCTGCTCCCAAATTAAAATCAGATAATAAATATTTTTTTAAATAAATTAAAAAATAAAAAGCTTAAAAAGTGCAATAACTGCGAATATGGCAGAATGTCATCATTGCAAAATTGCAATTCGTGGTGAAAGTGGCATAATATGCGAGGGGATCTGCAAAAAAGTTTACCATTCTGCTAAAAAGTGCTCTGGTGTGGATCAATATTCTCGTGGAATACTGGAATCTACTGGTTTCTTTGTGATGACTGCCTCCAATATATTCATAATGTTGATTTGGTAATGGCGGAAGTGCAAGATGGTGTTAAAAAAATAGTGATAATTTGGCTCAATACAAAGGCGAGTTTAAAGACTCGTTAAAATGTAATGAAATGAAAATAAAAAAGTTGTTGGAAGCTATAGAAAAAAGATATGTTGAAAGATTGCAAAAGCTTGATGAAGTTCAAAGATCTTGTGATAAAAATCTTAAAGAGATTAATCATTTATGTGGTGCATTAAATGAACACCATAACAAAAACAAAGAAATTTGTCACAGTATTACAGAAAACAACAAAACAATATGTAATGTAATTAAAGATACAACTACGAAATTGAACAAAGCGTCTTTTTCGGATGTATTAAGAAATAATTTGGCTACTTCTGATATGCATAATGCTGCTTTAGTTACTGCGATTCAAGAGGACATTGTTGTGCCTGAGTTACCTCCGTCAAACTCTCAACAACAACCAGCCGTTTCTGTCCGAAATAATGATGAGCTTGGTGCTAGTGCACTTGTCGATTTAATTATCTCACCTAGCCGTAATACTTCAACATCTAATGTAAATAAGCAGTCTGCTTTGTCTGTTTCTTCTTCACCACCGCATTCGTCACGCAATTCCGTTGTAGATAAACTTACATCTACACACACTGTCAATAAACATACACCTGCACGTACCAGTAATAGCAAGCGTAACATTAACAAAGTCCCTGTAATTTATGGCGCCAATTCATCTAATGATTTGGATGTTGTTTCCCATAAAAAAAGGATTCACATATCTTCGTTCAACCCAACTCTTACAGAGGATCAAATTTTAATTTATATTGAAAAAACTGCGAACATCAGTAAGTCGCACATGGCCTGTTTTAAATAGGTTAAAAATGGTGTTGATTTATCTACCTTGAAACATGTTAACTTTAAGATTGGTATTGCAGATGGTCTCTATGACAAGATCCTAAAGCCTGAAATTTGGCCAGCGGATATCAAAGCTCGGCCTTTTGTAAATTTTCGAGGACAAAAGCCGCACACGCAGCAACACTAGCTAATGGATGTAATGGTATAAAGATATATTTTAAAAATCTTTAAGGAATGCGATCCAAGTCTAAGACAGTCTACGATTTTTCCTCGCAATGCGATTTTGACGTTTTTGTGTTAGTTGAAACCTGGTTGAACAGCAATTTTTCCGATGTTGAATATTTTGACCCTAATCTTTGGAATGTATACCGTAAAGATAGGGATCCCTTCTCCACTGGCCTCTTATTGGGTAGAGGTGTTTTAGTTGCAGTAAAAACCCGTTTTAAGTCATCTCTGTGCTGTATTAATGATCTTAATAGTTTGGTAGACCAACTAATTGTAGCCATATCTAATGTAAGATTTTTTTCTGGTATCTGCATCTTATATTCCGCCTAATAGCTCTAATTATTTATATGATGCTCATATTTCTAACATATTATCTATAGGCGAGAATTTCACAGTAAATGATAGTCTTTGTGTACTTGGTGACTTTAACTTAAAAAATATTTCATGGTCAATATTATCTGACGGCTCATTACTAACGCCTTGCAACGTTAACCATAGTCATGAAATTAATTTTGTTGATAGTTTATTTTCCCTTAATTTGCGTCGTTAATAATTCTAAAATTCTAATCACTTAAATCATTTTCTAGATCTTATATTTGTATCTGAATTTTTTAAATACAAAATTTATGTTCCTTTATTGTGGATTTCTCAACCTAATATTCATCACAAACCTCTGGTTATTGAAATTGATAACATAACATTTTTTAAATATTCTCAATCAGCGATTGTTAATGACTTTAACTTTAACTTATGTAATTTTGATGTGCTTAATTCCAAGTTTGAGTCTATACACTGGACTGATTCGTTTGCTGGGTTAAATACTAATGAATGCTATGATTTATTTTTACAGAAAGTGCGTGATATCTGCCGTAATAATATTTTAACTAAGAATAAGAAGCCTTATAAAATACCATGGTACATTAGGGGTCTCAAAAATCTAAAGAATTTGCGTAATAAATTTCATAGGAAGTTTTTAGATATGGGTGATTCCGAGTCGGAAGCTAAGGTTATTCATTACCGCCGAGAGTTTAACTTCTTGAATACATTACTTTATAAACAGTTTCTCTTATCTAAGGAACAGGAGATAAAAAGTAACCCTAAGTCATTCTGGTCCTACATAAAATCTAAGAAACAATCGTCTGATATTCCATCGAACTCTTGTGAAGAGGCCGTTAATATGTCTGCATCATTTTTTAAATCTAACTTTGAACCACCTGGAGTCAGCATTTCTACTTCAGGAACTCCTACCAATTTAAACGTGGGATTCTTTATTTTGTCTGAGGCCGATGTATCTGAAGCAATCATTCAGGCTAAGATCTCGTTCAAATCTGATAATGACGGCCTATGTACTCATTTATTGAAGAAGGCTGCCTCGTGTTTTATTCCTGCATTGACTTTTATTTTCAAGTTGTCACTTAAGGAGGGTGTATTCATTAATAGATGGAAGTATGCGACGGTCACTCCTATTTTTAAGGATGGAAGGAGAGATGACGTTAGGTGTTATATGCCTATTTCTAAATTAACTTGTGTTTCTAAAATTTTTGAGCACATCATTCATAAAAAACTGTTCTTCATGACAAAGAGTTGGATTTTCCCTTACCGGCATGGCTTCTATGCTGGAAGGTCTACTGTAACGGATTTGACGCTATTTAATGAATACTGTTTAGAGGCCCTGGTTAATGGCGCCCAAGTTGAGGTGATTTACACTGATTTTTCAAAAGCTTTTGATAAATTATATCATTCGGTCGTATTATCTAAATTGAAGTCAATGGGGTTCCATTCTAACTTCTTAGTCAGCACTACGTCTTACTTGTCCAATTGAACTTGTTCTGTTAAGATTGAAGGTTATAGTTCTATGCCTTATCTACAAATGTCGGGTGTACCTCAGGGTAGTATACTGCGCCCTTTATTGTTCAACTTTTTCATTAACGATATTGGTAGTTGTTTTCTGAAATCAAATTATTTATTATATGCTGATGATTTAAAATTTTTCTTGAAATTAGATTCTATTGATCATGCCCAAATTATGCAAACTGAGCTCTATAATCTTAGTGATTGGTGCCGCCTAAATGGATTGAGTTTGAACATTAATAAATGTGTGCATGTTTCCTTCTATAGGTCTGTTGCCCCCAGTGTTGTGGCCTTTTATATTGATGGTGTAGTGTTGAATACGTCTAATTTAAAACTTGACTTAGGCGTTATATTTGATAACTCTTTCCCATTTGATGCTGATGTTGAGTATTTACTTCCTAAAGCATATAAGATACTAGGTCTTCTGAAGAGAACTTGTTCTGAGTTTGCTGATCCTTACACTCTGAAATATGTCTATACATCTTTTGTCAGGTCTAAATTAGAATATGCTTCTGTTATCTGAAATTCCCATATCTGTAATTGTATTGCTCGTATAGAGAGAGTTCAACGCATTTTTGTCAAATTTGCTACGCGCTCGCTATTTTATTTATCGTCCGTTCCATATGAATCTAAATGTTTGTTTATTGGCCTACGGACTTTGGCATGTCGTAGAAAAGTTCAATCTGCCCTGCTGTTATATGATATTATCAATGGATCTATTGATTGCCCTGATTTGCTTTATGCCATACGGTTTTATATACCTCCCAGGAATATGAGGTTCGCTAAGCTTTTCGATGTTCCATTTCATCGTACAGATTATGCTCGTAATGGTACCCTATCACGTACATGCTCTTTCTTGAACGAAATAAATTATAATATTCAAAGAGATTCAAAATCTTTTATCGAATTTAGCACTAAAAAGCAGAGTTTAAATTGCTACTTTATAGCTTATTAAAATAACTGTGATCTCAAATTATTTACATTAAATTATTAATTGTAAGCTTCTTAAAGTAATATTGTATATATGTATTTATCCGTGATATATTTTTTATTAATACACATTTTATTTACAATGTTAGTTACCTATTTTTATAATGTTATCTTAGTCTGTAAGGATTAATTGTTAAATAAATAAATAAATAAATAAATAAATAAAAGTTCTAAAGACCGAGAAATAGTATTAAAGGGCATAGTTTCATATGTTGACTCCGAAGAAGTAAAATGTGCTCATATCGACAAAGTATTAAAGATAAAAAATCTTACTAATATAACAGATAACAGATAAAATATAATATAATTGACCCCTCTTTCGGGTCGAACTGGAGCCGAATGACTCTTACACCCAAAAATCAAAGTTGAAGAGCCACGTAAGCGTTCAGGTCCCGTACAGTGCCACAATTGCCAAGAATATGGCCACACAAAAACTTACTGCAAATTACCCACAGTTTGTGTTATCTGCAGTGAATTGCACGGCTCTGCTCGCTATACGAAGCCAAAAGCTGGAAAAAAATGTAGTAGCTGGAAAAAAAATTTAGTAATTGTGGAAGTAATCACACTGCTAACTACAGAGGATGTCCAGTATATTTTTTCGTTAAACAGACTATGGGACAAAAACCTAAATTAGCTTCAGCTCAATCAGCAAACGCTTTCTCCGCAATTTTCCTCCAATGAGCCAACCAAGTAATTCAACAAATGCTAACACAAGCTTTAATTTCAGTCGCCTTGAAGCCACTATTGATAATCTGGTGCAAAGTATAAACAACTTTACTACAAATATGATTAACATGATGCAATAAATGCTGCAAATGTAGAATAATCTACTTCAAGCATTAATTAACAAGCAATGAACACGTTAAAAATATGTTTCTGGAACGGAAACGGCATTCGCAAACATAAAAATGAACTTAAGAACTTCCTCACGGTAAAAAATAATGACATAATGCTGGTCTCTGAGACTCATTTTACCTCAAGAAGCTTATTTAAAATAAATCGTTACACTCTATATGATTCAAAGGACCCTAGAGGAAGAGCATGCTGTGGATGGGCAGTTTTAATAAAGACAAGACTCAAGCACTATATTCTTGATAACATTTGTGCAGAACATCTACAAGCAACTAATATTTGTGTTGAAAATGTTTGTACAAATTTCGTTATATCATCAATTTACTCCCCTCCCAGATACTCAATCATTGAGGATCAGTACGAGGATTTTTACAAATCGCTTGCAAAACATACGTTCTCGGGGAGTGGGGACCCCACTTACTGGCCTACGGATATACACAAAATTCCGGATGTTATAGATTTTGGAGTAATGAAAAATATCTCTAGGGATTTAATTAATGTTGAAGCTTCCCTATATGTAAAGCTTCCACCCATATGTAAAGCTAAGCCATCGTGTTAATTAGCTGGGATTCAAAAAACATCTTAGTAGTCATTGCATGGAAAATATTATGCTAAGAACACGCGATGATATTGAATCTAACATTGCCAATCTTAACCAAAATATTAAGCAGGCTGCTGAAACATGCCACTACCTCCCATCCGCAGACTGGGTTTAATAGAATTTATTCTACGGATATTGAACGTCTTGTAGGGTGTTTTTTATTGAGGTATAGAACTTTAAGTTGGCATTACTTTTTTAACTGGCGGCCATTTTGTCAGCTGTCAAGTGATTAATATTTAGTTTGGTTTGCCATTTCATCATGAACAGGTTGACAAAAGAACAACGCTTGCAAATCGTGCAAATTTATTTCGAAAATAATGGTTCAGTTCGCGAAGTTTACCGCAAGCTCCGTCCATTTTATGGTCGACATAATCGTCCATCAGAGCAATTAATTCGGTTAACCGGTCAATTGGCCACCAAGATCGTGTGATTTGACACCATTGGATTATTTTCTTTGGGGATATGTGAAGTCGCTCGTCTACGCCAACAAACCAGAAACGTTAGGGGACTTGGAAGCCAACATTCGTGGCGTTATTGCCAACATACGGCCCCATATGCTCGAAAAAGTGGTTGAAAATTGGACCTGTAGAATTGGCTTTATTCGAGCCAGCCGCGGCGGCCACATGCCCGAAATCATATTTAAACGTTAATGGCATAAAATTATCCTTCCAATAAAGCCAAATTGATGGACAGTAAAACGATTTTCTTGTGTTTTATTTCAATTCGAAGTTCTATACCTCTAAAAAACACCCTATATGTGAAAAAAGAAGAGCTAGAAGGGAATGGCAACAGCATAGATCATTCCAACATAAAATCAGACTTAAACAGTGCACTAAACGAATCCAAGAGTTGCTTGCGTATTAAAAAACAGCATCTCTTAAAAATTATCTATAAAATCTCGATGTCACTCCAGCATCTAATTAGTCCTTGTAGCGCACTGCGAGAAAGCTTAAAACACCCGTTGAGTTTAAACCACCTCTGCGCACGTCTACCGGATGTTGGGCAAAAAGTGATACTGAAAAAGGTAACTTGTTTGCAAATCATTTAAAATCCGTATTTACCCCAAACACATGTACGGGCGTTGCTGATTTGCCGTGTGTAGTTGCTCTATCCCCTCGACCCTTAAATATTAAGATGCATGAGGTACAAAAACTAATTGCTGAACTCAACCCAAAGAAAGCTCCGGGTATTGATGAAATTAGTAATCAGATGTTGATGATGTTGCCTCGTATTTCAACTAGAATCCTGTTATTAATTTTTAATGCCATCTTACGACTGGAGTATTATTCATACCGCTGGAAGCTTGCGAAGGTCAAAATGATTCCAAATCCGGGAAAAGATCTTACCAAGGCTGAGTCATACAGGCCAATAAGTTTACTGTCAACAATGTCAAAGCTCTTCGAAAAGTTACTCATGATAAAATTGTCCCAATTCTAACTGATAATGCGTGCATACCGGATCATCAATCTGGTTTTAGAATTCAGCACAGCACAATTGAACAAACGCATAGATTGGTTCAATTTAAAAGAAGAACATTTGAAAAAAAGAAATATTGTTCTGCCCTATTTATTGATGTTTCTCAGGCATTTGATAAAGTGTGGCATGAAGGCATAATTTTAAAATTGAAGACATATCTACCAATAAACATTCTTAATCTTTTACAAAGTTATATTTTTGCGCAGAAGTTCACTGTTGTGGAAGGAGACGTCATGCATGTGCCCGAATCAATCTCATTCCGTGTGCCACAGGGGAGTATACTGGGGCCAGTTTTGTATTTGATTTATACTTGTGATATGCCTGTGAGCAATAATAGTCTTACCTCTACATTTGCCGATGTGACAAGTTGTCTGAATATGCATGAAAACCCTTATGAGGCATCCCGCAATCTCCCGGAACGTATTTCCCAGCTGGAACTATGGCTAAACTTATGGAGAATAAAAGTAAACGAACAGAAGTGTGCTCAGGTAACATTTGCCCTACGAAAATATACTTGTTCCCCCATTAGAATCATTAATAAAATTTTTCTTCAACACTCACATGTGAAATAGCTTGGTATACACTTTGACCGACGGCTTACATGGAATTACCACATTGAATCTAAGCTAACAGAAATTAAACTAAAATTAATTCAGTTACATTGGCTGATTGTTAGAAATTCCACCCTGAGTCCAAATTGTAAACTTTTGATATACAAGTCGCTTTTGAAACCTATTTGGTGCTACGGAATTCAGCTATGGGGCACTGCTTCAGCTTCAAACGTAGAGAAAATCCACGTACACGTATATTAACAAGATTGTTGAACGAAACGCCATATAGTTTCGAGGAAAATTGAGAAACATTATCATATCTTTTCAATCCGTATACATACCTAATAATATTGTTGTATAAAACGTTAAGCTTTCTTATGCTAATTGAGTCACAGCTAGCATAAAGTTCACAACCGTAGATTAAGTCAGGAACTATATAAGACTTAGTAAGTAGTTGCCTTATATTGAAGGGAGTATAGTGCTGTGACGACCAAATACATCTCAGCTTTCAATAACTCTGACCCACAACTGCCTTAACATGGTTTGACCAGGTAAGGTTGTTATTAAAAATTATTCCAAGGTTTTTGTCAATATTTACAATAGTAATTTTTTCTCCGTTTATTAAGACCTCAACAACAGCAATATTATTAATTGAGAAAATTTTAAATGTTTAGTTGAACTATAGTGAATTTTAATCAGATATAATTTCTTAGTCGGGCTTAAGTTCAGTAATTTTAATTCTTATTGAATGAAATATTTTTTATTAATTAATGTGAGTTTCTAAAGAAGAGAAGAAAAATTAAATTAGACTATAAGCTGGGGGAAATACCGATATTTTTCTGTGCAGCAACGCACTTCATCAGCACCCAAGTCTATCTACTGGGGTAGAGATTGTTATTAACATCAGCTATTTAACGCAAATTTTTAATGAAATGGAATATGAGAAATATTATGTATACAATTATTGATTTACCTTTGGTAAACACATTTGTAAGTATCACTATTCATTTTCTGTTTATTCGTTTTTTTTTAATTTTTTTTATATTCAGGTTAGCACGAAGTTATGTCACTCTACCTAAGTATGTTTAACTATTCTTGCTTATCTTTTACGATCATCATATTAATTATTTTTACTTATTCGATGTACCGTCGGTACATACCTGTAAGTATTATTGTAGTGGATATTATGTTTACATTGTTTTTGCTTTCTACATTTGATTTTACTTTCCAGTATATGAAACTGTGATTGCCAAGTGAACATATATTTGTCACGTGCCCATGATGATTTAAGTGAAACAATTTTAAATGTTTAGTTGAACTATAGTGAATTTTAATCAGAAATAATTTCTTAGTCGGGCTTAAGTTCAGTAATTTCAATTCTTATTGAATGAAATATTTTTTATTAATTAATGTGAGTTTCTAAAGAAGAGAAGAAAAATTAAATTAGACTATAAGCTGGGGGAAATACCGATATTTTTCTGTGCAGCAACGCACTTCATCAACACCCAAGTCTATCTACTGGGGTAGAGATTGTTATTAACATCAGCTATTTAACGCAAATTTTTAATGAAATGGAATATGAGAAATATTGTGTATACAGTTATTGATTTACCTTTGGTAAACACATTTGTAAGTATCACTATTCATTTTCTGTTTATCCGTTTTTTTAATTTTTTTTATATTCAGGTTAGCACGAAGTTATGTCACTCTACGTAAATATGTTTAACAATTCTTGCTTATCTTTTACGATCATCACATTAATTATATTTACTTATTCGATGTACCGTCGGTACAAACCTGTAAGTATTATTGTAGTGGATATTATGTTCACATTGTTTTTGCTTTCTACATTTGATTTTACTTTCCAGTATATGAAACTGTGATTGCCAAGTGAACGTATATTTGTCACGTGCCCATGATGATTTAAGTGAAACAATTTTAAATGTTTAGTTGAACTATAGTGAATTTTAATCAGAAATAATTTCTTAGTCGGGCTTAAGTTCAGTAATTTCAATTCTTATTGAATGAAATATTTTTTATTAATTAATGTGAGTTTCTAAAGAAGAGAAGAAAAATTAAATTAGACTATAAGCTGGGGGAAATACCGATATTTTTCTGTGCAGCAACGCACTTCATCAGCACCCAAGTCTATCTACTGGGGTAGAGATTGTTAGTAACATCAGCTATTTAACGCAATCATTTCATTTCATATTTTCAATGAAATGGAATATGAGAAATGTCAATTATTGATTTACCTTTGGTAAATACATTTGTAAGTATCACTAGTAATTTTCTGTTGATCCGTTTTTTTAATTTTTCAATTCAGGTTAGCACGAAGTTATGTCACTCTACCTAAGTATGTTTAACTATTCTTGCTTATCTTTTACGATCATCACATTAATTATTTTTACTTATTCGATGTACCGTCGGTACATACTATTGTAGTGGATATTATGTTTACATTGTTTTTGCTTTCTACAGTTGATTTTACTTTCCAGTATATGAAACTGTGATTGCCAAGTGAACATATGTTTGCCACGTTCCCACCATGTTTTTAAGTGAGACAATTTTAAATGTTTAGTTGAACTATAGTGAATTTTAATCAGAAATAATTTCTTAGTCGGGCTTAAGTTCAGTAATTTCAATTCTTGTTGAATAAAATATTTTTATTAATTAATGTGAGTTTCTAAAGAAGAGAAGAAAAGTTAAATTAGATTTGTGCGAGTTTAAACAAAGTCGATTTGATGTTGCCCAAAATTAAATATCAGCAACGGAATTGAATGGACTACTTAAATACAACTGCACATCATCTGCATACATATGAATTTTGCAGTGCAAAAATTGTTAAGGTAAGCCATTTGCATATATAGAAAAAAGTAGTGGTCCAAGTATTGACCCTTGAGGGACTCCCCTTGATAAATTTAATGCTGATGATCGGAAGTTGTTCGAGTAAATAAATTGCTTACGGCTAGAGAGATATGATGATAGTAATCTAGTTGACGTAAAAGAATAATTAAAGAAATGCTGAAGTTGCATGCAACTATGGTCAACCGTGTCAAAGGCCTTAGAATGATCTAGAAGTATCAAAAAATTAATTTTTCCTGCGTCAAGTTCACGTCGTATGTTTTCAGTTACATCCATTAAAGCGGAAACACAGCTACGATTTTGGCGAAAACCTGATTGCTTATTAGACAACAAATTATTATTTTTTATATAAAGCGACATTTGATTATGAAGAATTTTTTCAAAAGCCTTAGATAAAAAGCACAGTATATCAATTGGCCTGAACTCTGAGTCTTTATTAGGTATAGGAACTATTTTTGCGTATTTCCATTTCAACGGGAAAGTGCTAATCATTATAATAGTGTTGTATAAATGTGTGATATATGGCAAGAGAGCAGTAACAATATCATAACAAATTTGGGATTAATATTATCGGAGCCCGCAGCATTCGACTTAATTAAATTGATGTTTAAATATACAACAGATTGAAACATGTTACTATTGATTTTTTGAAGATTAGAAGTTATACTTGTAAAATTGTAGAAAGTGTTGTCTATTGGAAGAAGCGGTATACTTGTGAAGATTCTATTAAGCTCATCGACATCGACTTGACAACTGCTTGAACACTCTGATCTGCCAAAACCAATCTCACGAATATACTTCCAAGTTTGCCTAGAGCATATTGCGGAGCCAAAACGTCTAGCGTAATACTCAGTTTTTGCAACTCTGATGTTAATGTTAACGTTACGTCTAGCTTTTTTGAATTAATTTTTAAACTCTGCAGTTCTAAATCGCTTGCATCTTAAATAAGTACAGTGTCTTTTAGCGATTAGAAATTATATGAGCAGAAAACCAAGGCTTATCCCTATTAGATGTTTATTCAGATTTTAGCAGAACTGTCTCATCAAAAAGACGTTGAATATTGTTTTCCAAAAATTCTACTTGCTCATCAACTGAGGGCATATAGTGCATTCTTGACCAATCAATTAGAGAGACACTTTCACATAGCATGCTGTAATTCAAGCTTTTGAAGTCACGATAGTAGAATGTATGTTCTGGCAAAGGAATATTAAATTTGTATGTTAAAAAAATTAGATCATGTTTTGAAAAACACGGTGCTGAAACTTTGTCATTCAACAATACACTTTCTGGGATCGCAACAAAAATAACGGCAAGCAATGTGCGGTTAGTAGCGGTATGATGAGTTGGATTAACTGTGTTTGTAGGAGTTAGACCAAAAGATAACATATTGTCAGTTAATTCTGATTCTAAAAGTATGTTTGAAATAAAGTCTCCTGAAATAATAATATTATCATAAAAAGCGGCAAGTGTTTCCATCGCACTGAATATATTTTAAAAAGATAATCTCTTATTCGGCCTATATACGCACACTATCAACATTTTCTTCCCGTCTATGATTATCTCAATAAAAATAAACTCGACGTATTTTTCATTTGGTTGACGATTTTAAGCAAACTTTGTAAGATATATTATTCTTCACGAAAATAGCAACACCGCCCTCTCGATCTTCTCTAAATACTTTATAACCATCAAGGCAAATCAAACTATCTGGAGTTCCAGATGGAAACCAGGTTTCTTAAACACAAACAATATCAACGTCCAAAATTTACAAAAACAAGTCTAAACTCGTCAATTTTAGTGTTTAAGTTTTGTGCGTTGATATGGGTTAGAGTTAGACCTTTCTTGTAGTTGGCTAGGATCTTAACCATACTCATTGTTGTGTCGCTGATATATCTTCCCGCAGTATCACAATAAACCGTGCTCATAGTCAAGAATATGAGAATAAAATATGTAATGAAAAACCCTAATAGCAACGCAAAAAACAATTTTAACAAAGGAGATGGTTAGACATTGAAATAAAAATAGTAATTTAGTAAAACTGTAAATGTTCCTAAAAAATAGTTCCAAAAACACATTTATAATTAATAAAAAAATAATAAATGATAAATAAAAAATTAATAGAATAAAAAGAAAATGTAAATATAAAATATATCTTATTCTCGAAAAAATTGTTGCAATTGCTCAGGAAAAGTGATTTTAACACTTTACTTACATTTTATTTAAATTAGAACATTTAAATAAAAATATGAGATTTAAAAATGTAAATATTTTATTTGAAATGTAATTTTCTTAATATAAAGTGTTGTTGTTATTAATTATTGTTATAATTAATATTTGTTCTTATTGATTACTGTTACTATACTGAGTTTAGTTTCCTCAGACATTATATATAATTATATTACTGTAATACGCGTTTTTGGCCTTAAGGGCTTTTGTTTTGAATTATGAATGAATAAATAAAATACAATTTCCAGCTTCTTTCCAGCGGTATCCATTTTACATTGCTAAAATCTTTTGTGCAATAATTTTACAGATATTCGTATTTTCTTTTCAATGTTTTTGTTTGCATCGTATCACAAATATAGTAATGACAGTATTGAACTTTGAGGACTTTTAATGTCCATACTGCACACAAAAACTAGTTTTATCACCTTAATATTTTATTAGTAAATTTTTTAATATATTTTTAAAATCATCGGGGTTCTTTATATGTATTAGTAGTAGTGGATTCCCAGTTCTGTGTCAATTAAAATTTGAGTAATTAAAATTTGAAATTTGTAAATTTCAGTGCAAAATTTTGTAAAATTTTAATATTTGGGTAATTAAAATTTGAAATTTGAGAAATTGTGTTTTTTGTTTACATTAGGAGTTTTTTTGTTTACATTAACTGTTTTTTGTTTACATTAGTTGTGTGAACGGGTGATTTTTTTGTGGTTACATTAATTGCATGTGAACGGGTGATTTTTTTTGTGGTAATGGATTAAAAATCATGAAATTGATTTTTCCAAATGCCGACGGCATAACATCATATATTTTTTCCTACTACAGTAAATTATTGAAAATGATTTTTCTTAATGCCAACGGGAAAGTTGTCAGTGTTGCCAGACTGTGGGAATTTGTATATGTATGTATGTATGTATGTATGTATATATGTATGTATGTATGTTTTTTGTATGTATGTATGTACGATTTACTCACACTAATAAATTATTTATCATGTAATTTTATGGTATAAAATGTTCTCATATATGTGAACGCCCGCAATGCTTGTGTGTGGGTGGTCGAGTATGTCTGCCCCTGATAAATTTATATTTTGTTTATTTGTTTAAGAAATATTTATTTCATAACATTATGAAATTCTTGAATGTGTATGTATGTACATATGTATGTATGTACATGCATATGCATGTGTGACCGTGAGAATTTGTGTGTGGAATAT
The DNA here is from genome assembly GCA_936439885.1 of Nowickia ferox. Classification (NCBI taxonomy): domain Eukaryota; kingdom Metazoa; phylum Arthropoda; class Insecta; order Diptera; family Tachinidae; genus Nowickia; species Nowickia ferox. The sequence continues at coordinate 53,386,991 of OW387026.1, forward strand.
TTTGTGGCTCTGTAGAATACAGACATAATATTTGAATACATTTATATTTTGCAACGCAGACATTTCTTTGACTACGAGTATTTTAAAGCAGAGGATTTTCAACTAAGTACAGTCATCAGCAGAGAAACAAAAAGTAGAAATTTGCAAGTAAGCACAAAAGTTAACTTCTCCTCCTCCCCCCACGACATACTATTCCTTTATGTAGTTTGTATTTGAAATAAGAAAACACTTGTAAATTTTTTTATTTTGTATACACTTATTGTTTAAAATTTGATAAAATTTTATAATAATACATACATTCATATATTTTTAAGTATAAATATTTTAAAAAGTAAAGAGGTCATTTAAAGCAAGATATTTCTTTTGTGAGTAAAATAGCATTTTTTAATGCGCATACACCAAATTTATGATAATTACAATAAAAATATTCTGGATACTTGATTTCCATTTGTTTAAAGTTGATGCAGCCTATATCCTGAACGTTAAAAATTTTTCGGTGTAAAATGTTTTCCAACCATCGTCTTTTTTCTTCACCTTATACATATATTTTAGAACATCTTGCATTGGCTTTTAAAAAATGACAAACGGTTTGAAATGAAACTGATCCACGACTCCAACTTAGGTGATGATAGTTTTTTGTTAGCCACTTTGCTTCTCTTTGCTTTTTTATTGATAAGCATTTAAAATCAAATGGTGGTTTTATAATGAAATTGTTATATTCATAATTGTTGAAAACAATCGCTACTTCTTTTGCGATGAAATCGTTTGAATTAGTTTTGAAACCTTGTACGTCTGTCTATAAAAATTATGTTATTTTCCATATTATTCAATTTATAAGACTTTTCGAACTTGTCCTTTGATGGGTATATATTCTATTATACGATCATGAATAAGAATGCAGTAAGCTGATGTCTTATTTTCTTGTTGAAAAGCAATCAACACAAAACGGGGGCGTTCTCTATTTGCAGCCAGTTTAACATTCCAAATATGGCTAGTTCCTGTGTTTAATTGTGGATTAATATGACAATCCCAACTGCGAAATGCCATGGGTATAGAAGCACCATTGTTAATAATTTTAATCATATTCAATTTGTAAGTGAAATTGTAAGTTTAGCTTTTTCAGTGGAAACACTCGAGCGTACAAGATCTTCATCGTTCTTATTGCGCAAGAGTATCAATTCATGTTTTCCATTTAATATAACTTTGTTGTAGTCTTCAGCGAACCCTAGAAGCATTTTTAGAGGTACATAGAAATTGAAAAATCCATTTGCAAGAGTGACATCGTCAATTTTGTTCCATCCAGCATTTTTCATCACATTGCTTTCTGTTGGTGATAGAGAAACCAAGTTTTTTATGGTGCTCGTGGCTCCTAAATATCTTGTATGACCAATTTCAATTCCATTGAGCTCATAGCGAATTTAATCAAATAGATATGCTATAAAGTTGTTTTTTAATTTAAAGTTCTCTGAAGCAGAAAATTTAGGGGTATTATCATCGGCAACAAACCGCTCTACATACATAAATGTAGCTCTCACTGGGTAGCACGTACAAATCTTGATTTTGTATTGAAATTCTGATTTCATCATTATTGTTGTAAGATTGTAAGTATGGTACATATGTATGATAGTCCTTTTTGATTATATTCTCATCAGAGAAGGGTTTATCTAAGACATTACATTAAAATTGAACTATGTACATAAGTATATAAACATTTGAGAGTATTTGCATACATTAATACAGCGAAATAGCACTTCAAATATCATTTAAAATGTTGGAAACATTTTTTAAACTTATAGTTCTATCGTTTATACTTATTAAAAAAGGTTTATAGCACAACAATTAATTAAAACGTAGTTTCTCATCCACTGAGAACCCAAAGTTCAACCGATTGCATATTAAGTATCTCTAACGGTAGGGCTAACGACTTTAAATAAACTTTCATTGTTTGGTTAAAATGTCTTATTCTTACGCTTCAATTACACATGTCACTAGTGGCATGCAATTGTTGTGTACGTACTCGTATTATCAACGAAAAATTGTTCGAAAGAGTTAAATCCCTTGCCATTTGCTTTACTGTTTACACAAGCAATTGTAAGTTCATTTTAAAAATGTCCCCGAAGAGTAAACTTGAGAACTGCTCAAGTAAAAAAAATTGGTAAATTTTTGTTTATATAGTTTAGGGAAATGGTTAACATTTATAATTATAAGTATTATTTTTATAATATTAATGGTCTATAATTAACAAAATTGCATTTTTTTTAATGTGCAATTCAATGACATACAAGTGCCAAATTTTGCTGCCACTGGAGCTGCCATTGCGAAAAATTTGAGTGTGTTAGTGAAAAATCGTGAGTGTACTGAGTTTTTCGAAATGGCATGCCACTATAGTAGCATGTAAAAACGGTATGTTATTAATGAAATACAAAGTTTGAACTCTCGCTGAAAGCTATGCACTACATTATATTGGCTCTTTTTCCGCAACTCCGTCGATATTTTAAATACATCTTCATAATTCTATGTCTTTATATAACATACCACAAACCGCGCTGGACATCAAATACCAATTATTTTAATTTTTATCGTGGTTTTTAATAAATACCATTTTTCAATGTAAAATGTAAAAGCGAAAAAATTTCCTTAAAAGTAAGACTTTCCCGGACGCAATTTTTTTCCGAGGACAAAGATCCAAAAAAGAGGACAGCGTCCAGGAAAAAGAGAAGGTTTTGTAAAGAGTTAGAAAGAAAGCTAAGCGAATAATGAAAACTGTGATGCAGTTTTCAAAATATCTTAATCTGAAATATTGGTACGAATAAAGCAATTTCTCAAATTCCTTGTATAAAAATTTATAATGAAAATTGTATACATTTGCTTTATATATATTTAGTTTGCTGCATACTAATTCTTCCGCTGATCGTTTTTTTCTAAATTTGCATCATTAGAAAATAAATTATCTCAGACTGAAAGTTTAAACTTGTCATTCCATGTTATCTACTTTAAGTTTGTAGCAAAGGATTTGAAAGACTGACTTCTAAATGATGAACCTATTCAAAAGCACATATATACGGTTTCCAGAAATAGGCATTTAATAACTTAAAAATTTCTAAAAACTATATATTTTCCTCAATTAAAAAAAGTCAATGTCAAAGTTACAGAATTCCTTTGACCACCTTTTAATAAAATCCAACATACTGCGGGACTTATTGATAGTCATCGTAATAGGTTGAACAAAACTTAATTTTGCATCTAGCAAAAGACCTAAATCCATAATTGAGTCAACCGATTGCAAATTACAGCCATCAAGAACGTAGGAACAACCAGAATTTGGTGTTCTTTAAAATTGAATATGTGTACATTTGAATATGTGTACATCGTCTGCATACATCAATATATTGGAGTTTTTAATAGCTTCTGGCAAATCATTTATAAAAAGGATAAATAGCAAGGTTGGCAAACGGTATCGTAAAAATACCTATTCAAATACCGCTAAAATTAGATATCAGTATCGTTACGTTCATTTCGGTAAGAAAATACCGGTATCCAGAATGCCGTTTATGTCTCTACCGGTATACCGATTCCCACCAAAAATAAAATTGCAAAAATATATTTCTTTTATGAGCACGTTTTTGTTCTCTTCTAGAAACGAAAAACGTGTCCCTTGACATACATATAAATATTTTAAATTGGTGGAAAGACCAAAGCCATTGTAAGCCACAGTTATTTGAAATCGCGAAAGTTGTATTGGCTGTTCCAGCTACACAAGTTTTTGTAGAGAGTGTGTAAGGTATATAGTGAACCCTTACCATAATAGACTTGAAGGTGATAGTCTAAATACGGTTGTTTCATCCGAGCTAATGCGGAGATTAAAAAATTTTGAAGAGTGCTTCTTTAATATATGTGTGTACATACTAGTGATGCGCCGAATGTAAGTTTTTGATATTCGTGAATACGAATATTATATGTGAAAGTTATAGACATTTAATTTGGGTTCTATTTACGTCTGCAAAATGAAATATGAAAAATTTTCTAGGAAGAAAGAACTTCACACCCATGTTCGCGTACACTAAAGTTAAGCCTATACTAAATGCTTTAGTAAAAACAAAACAAATATAATAAATTAAATGGATTCCTACACAGTATGATAAATTTTCATTTTAAATTTTTTTTTGCAGAAAAGCCACTTTATCCAAACAATATAGAGATACATTGTGGTGAAACTGCTTAGATGGTTTTCCTTTCCTCATCTCTTCTAGTGTTACATATTTTAATTTCTTAATATACATAAAAAACTAATTTTCATATCAAAATACAACATATATTATTAATAAATGTACCAAATACATAGAACGAACTGGTTCTGCAGAACTTTATAAAATATTTCCTCCAATTCCATGGATATGACAATATCAAATTACATATTTCAAATTGTTTTAAAATTTTTGTTGCCCCACCTGAAGCTACAAAGTATAAGTTTTGAGCGATGTATTAACGGAAACTTTCATGGGATATTACGTTATTTTTTGTACAACCGAACCTTAGAAAATATTTATTTAAACAACTATGAAATGTACATGGGACCTAGATCCAATTTTGAGGTATTTAAAATAATATTTAATTATATGTATTTTTATATGGACAAATTATTTTCGAACAAATATTATCTATTAAAAATGTAGTCTTTTAAAATGTACCAAAACAAATAAGAAAATAAACATCATACGTAGTTTAATTACCTTTTGTTCTAGATTAACGGGTCTGTACACCTTTAGAAGAAAAAGTCGCGCGTCGGAGGAAGTGGTCCAACAGACCTCAACAAAACAAATTTGAAAAAATTACGATTATTAATAAGCAACAACAATAAATCACATTCCTGTTTTTATTAATGGACATAATTTTGAGGTATTTGATCTCCCAATATACCAAAACATTGCAAGCTTAAGGGCGTCCCAAAATATTTTTTACCATGGCAACCTTTATTGATCCAACATATGATATACATTTTTTTTAAATGATTTCACTGCACATTTTAGATTTACTTAAAGATCAATAGTGTTCGTCTTGTTTACACACTTAGGGCAAAATTTAGCCGTTAATTATTTTTTTTTTTTAATACACATAACTTATTTATTGCATCTTCAAAAAAATGAACTAACAATAAGTAATCAAATCTTAAGTCTAGATATAATTAATGTGTCCGACCAATGCCGAAAACAATTTTAGTGATAGTAGTTATTAATACAATAATTATGTACTAGCAAAAAAAATTATTCTCAAAAAGTTTCATCTGAGGTATTGCGTATTAGAGCCTTGGTGTCCCTCTTTTTTAAGCGGATGTGTCCAGTAAAGTTCAAGATGTTACGAGCAAGGGGATTAGGATGGGACTCGAGTTTAGTTAAATATTTGCCTGCGTATTTTGAAATTTCTTCAGTCACTAGTGGCATATTTAAATCACGATGTAAATTTGAATTTTTAATGTACCATGGAGCCGATGTTATTAAACGTAAAATTTTGTTTTGTCTTCGTTGGATTTTCTCAACATTTGAAGCTGAAGCAGTGCCCCATAACTGAATTCCGTAGCACCATATTGGTTTCAAAAGCGACTTGTATATTAACAGTTTGCAGTCTAGGCTGAGGGTTCCGTTAATTATTAGTAAATTAAAATGTTAACTATTGTTTAACTAGTACTTCATATTCACAGTGTATTGTTTAACTAAAGTTCTTAATATGGGCAAATTATTAAGTTTCACTATTGGCAGCTCTGGTATAGTGCTGAAATTGGTTCGGAAAAACCAAAATATAATAGAAAATAAAAACAAAGAATGTGTTACAGCTAAATACAAAGAATATGCTTGACAACGTATGTGTGAAATGTGTCTAAAGTTTACAACGAATCAGCTGTTGTCTAACTATTTGTTAACCAATGACATTTGGCGGTTTAACTAATGGCAAACAAAGAGCTGTGAATCAAATATTATTGGTTAAACTATTGCTATTAGTTAACTAATGACTGTGAATTTGGGCCTTATTTGTACAAGAAGTTTGTTTTGTTTGTTTTTAAGTTAGCAACAAGAATATTTGTTATTCTTTGATGAATATCTAAAAATGTACGGATATTCTACATACATTTCGTGTAAATTATACACTGTATATCCGTACAGTACAAAACTTTTATTTTTATTATTTTGTTGAATTAACTAAAATATATACTTTATATAGGTGTGCAAGGTTTGAACTGCGTTTTCCTTACCTTAATTTTCTTTTAAATTATTTTTTAATAAAAGTTTAACAATATAATAGATAAATAGAAACATCTAACTGTATATGTTTTTCATATGTTAATGTAAAATACTCCCTTTTTGAAGTAATTTAATACAAAAATTATTTTTCGATATGTCTGCCTGAATTAATAAATTTAGCAGTAATATCGGTATACAGATATTGTAGACTCGTTAACGGTATGTACCGGTAATGCCGATCAAAAAAATACCGATACCGTTACCGAAATTTAAAAAATAATTCTACCGGTATCAATTGATACCGTTATTCGTTTCGGTTTCGAACCTTTATAAATAGTATTGGTCCAAGATGACTTCCTTGCGCTACACTAGAACTTACAAGAATATTTCTTGAAATAGTAGCGTTAAATTTAACAGACTGAGTTCTACGTGAAAGATATGACTTGAACCAACTCAGATATCTATTGTTGAAACCCATTAGGTCGAGTTTCTTCAATAGTAAAGCGTGAGTTGCTTTGTCAAACGCTTTACTGAAATCAGTATAAATAACGCCAGTATGGTAGCCCTTGACAAAACATCTCAACTCAGATATCTATTGTTGAAACCCATTAGGTCCAGTTTCTTCAATAGTAAAGCGTGAGTTACTTTATAACTCCTATAATTTTTAAATGTGAAATACTGGCTCATATTTAAACATGGAAGAATATATTTTTTGAAAGGACATTTTTTTTGTCCATGAGAAATGTTTTCCTAAACTTCTGCAAATACTATTTCCTTCTATGTATTTTGTGGATTTAATATTAATATATCTGTGACAAAAAGGAATAAGTGCTTAAGACGACTTAAGCAAAATTTTAGTAAATGACACCTTTGCAATCTCCATATTCAAAAGTACCCATGGACAAAGTTTCAATTATTTTGTACGATATTTCAGGAAGTTATAGCAAAATTACTTTTAGCTTATCTTTTTTTAATGTGCAATCACATTTAGAATAAAAGCTTAACAAAACTATAAGCTATTTTTCCACATCACAAAATCTTCTTTCACAAGTTATTAATCGCAACGCCGCAATATTTTTGGCAGATATAAGACGTTTTTCCAAAACATACGTTAGAATCCCATATGTAATATTTGAAAATAAGCGATTTTTCCTAAATACTTAATTTTCTTTATTAATCCTCATATGGTTTAAGCGATTTTTCCAAATAAACACAAAAATAAGTATAGTACTAGTTCGACATAATAAGCTATTTTTTTGCTTTCATAAGTAAGAGCATATAAGGACATAAGCAATTATTTAGTGATAGTTTAGAAGAGTTGTGTAATACGATATATGGAAAAGAAAATTTTATTTTGCTTTTAATAGTTGTGTAAACAAGATATTTGTGTGAAATTTTTACACGAACGATATGAGGATTAATTCCATTTTTTCCAATTATGACGTTCTTTTAGTAAAAGAGCCATATATCAACAAAAACTTTTTATATTCTATTTCAAACGTTAAAAGTTTTTTGATACTGAAGTATGTATGTATATAAAGAACCGTTTGTTTATTTGACCATTAAATTCCAATAAAAATATTAACAACTTCGAAGTAAAACAGCGCAACAATTATGTTTGCTAGAATTTCAGTATTTGCAAACAGAAATCAAAATAAAAAAATTTTAAATGCTATCATCGCCGAAATGTAAGTTCATACTCATAGTTTGTTTTTCATTATTGTTTGTTATATAGTCGTATGTATATATTTATATTGATGTTGAAAATCTTCATTAATGTACATAACTTCTTATGCATGTATATCGCAACATCAATGGAAAATGAATTAACGGAAGAAACTGAAGCATTCCTAAGTGAAACTATTGGCCAAGATTTTGATGACGACGATGATATGCGTGATCCGAATTATAGTTTAAGTGCATCAAGTGGTACCAGCGAGAATGATGATGGGCTCTATATAAGGGGAATAGAGATTAATACTGATTTTAATGAATCAGGGCAAAAGCGCAATTATAATATTGGATGTTTTTTATTGAGGTATAGAACTTTAAGTTGGCATCACTTTTTTAAATGGCGGCCATTTTGTCAGCTGTCAAGTGATTAATATTTAGTTTGGTTTGCCATTTCATCATGAACAGGTTGACAAAAGAACAACGCTTGCAAATCGTGCAAATTTATTTCGAAAATAATGGTTCAGTTCGCGAAGTTTACCGCAAGCTCCGTCCATTTTATGGTCGACATAATCGTCCATCAGAGCAATTAATTCGGTTAACCATGGATCGTTTTCGCACTACGTTTACTCTATGTGATAATACGCATCCGCAGAGACGTCGAACAGTGCGCACCGAAGAAACAATTGCCGCTGTAGAGCAAAGTGTTGAAGAGGACCCGAATGAATCGATTCGCCACCGTGCACAGCAATAACCGACTATTTTGTTCCCGAATTGGATGGCATGAATGTGGATGAGTTGTGGTTCCAACAAGACGGCGCTACATGCCACACAGCGCACGTCACAATCGATTTATTGAAGGAAACATTCGATGAGCGCATAATTTCGCGGAATGGACCTGTCAATTGGCCACCAAGATCGTGTGATTTGACACCATTGGATTATTTTCTTTGGGGATATGTGAAGTCGCTCGTCTACGCCAACAAACCAGAAACGTTAGGGGACTTGGAAGCCAACATTCGTGGCGTTATTGCCAACATACGGCCCCATATGCTCGAAAAAGTGGTTGAAAATTGGACCTGTAGAATTGGCTTTATTCGAGCCAGCCGCGGCGGCCACATGCCCGAAATCATATTTAAACGTTAATGGAATAAAATTATCCTTCCAATAAAGCCAAATTGATCGACATTAAAACGATTTTCTTGTGTTTTATTTCAATTCGAAGTTCTATACCTCTAAAAAACACCCTGTACATAAAAAGAAATAAGAGAGAAGCGTAACAAAGGTGAAGAAATGTGTGATTCTCAAATTTTCGCAAGAAATGTAAAGAAAATATTCCTTTCATTGTACAAAAGGCGATGTTTGACAATTATTGGGCCTTAGGTTCATACAATCAACGAATAGTATATTAGTTCCCCAATAGACATCGAAGACAAAAAAGTTGGTCTAATTTACATAACGAAGTGGTTCGTCAGCGACAACATCACTATAAATACTATGTACATTTTGAAGAAAATAGAATAAGCGTTTGCCAGAAGTGCTTCAAATAATGGTTCGATGAAACTGATGGTTTCATTAAATGTGTTGTTAAGAAAAAATTAAATTATCCATATTTTCCATTTTCTGATAATAGAGGATTATCCGCTTCCCCCAATAAGCTAACATCATCTCAAATAGAATTAATAAAGGAGCATATAAGCAGTTTTCCTTGTTATGAGAGCCACTACAGTAGACGTGATACTTGCTGTAAATACTTTCATTCATATCTTACACTTTCATGTATGTACAAACTATATTGCGAAAAAACTGAATTGCACTTAATATACATGTTCACAATAGTAGTTCCTGATGGCTTGATGAGATTAACAACACAGGTTAAATTTGATGAAATTCAATATTTCTTTATTGTCAACTTATGACGCAACCTTATGTTTTAATTCCTTAAAATTAAGAGATAATAATTAATTCAAGTTTACAATTATAAATTAAATTATTTTTCTTACTTTTTGGTTTCAAACCACCAATTTTCAATTTGAGAATATGAGGCACGTTGTGCGCAACTACTTGTATTTCAAAGGGCAATTATTTGTAAAAGAAAGAGCGGATGTAAGTTTTTACAAATGGTCAAATAAAAATGACAAGTGTATAAATAAAGTTTAATAAAATAGTGTAAATAGAAAATATAATACCGGTTACTTTTCAGGGCTGCATATTCCGCACTTTAACAGTGGCGGGTACACCCCCCTGCAGTATGACAAGAAGCTTTCGAAGTCATACTCCTAAATAGAGGACACATCCAATACCGCCAATCTGGCAGCCGGGCGCACAATTATACCAGTTGTAGTAAGAATCTTCGCCTTTCGTACCTGCCCGTCATTTGCCACAGTAGTTTCCATAATTTTACCTCTTGGCCACACGTTTCTTGGACTCGACGGGTCAACCACAATAACTAAATCGCCAACTTGCAACGGTTTAGTCTTTTCATGCCACTTTGTTCTTAGGGTTAAGGATGGCAAGTACTCTTTTACCCACTTACGCCAAAATGTATCTGCGTACTGTTGAGAAGTCAACCAGTTATGCTTCATGCTATGCCGCTGTCATCGTACGTAGCTAAAGGTTTCATGCCATTTGATGAATACACCAGCAGATGATTTGGCGTTATTGCTTCTGCATTTTCGTGTTCAATCGGAACGTAAACCAATGGACGAGAATTTATAATGCTTTCTACTTCAGCTAACATTCCCCGAAGTAGTTCATCATTTGGTGTGCGTGTATGTGAAATATTATACAAAACATTTTTTGCCGATCTTACGAGCCTCTCCCAGGCCCCTCCCATGTGGGGAGATGAGGGTGGAATAAAGGTCCATTTTGTAGTAGCCGTGGTAAAAACACGTACTAGTTCATTTTTATCAACTTCTTTCACGGCTTCTCGAATTTCCTTTTCGGCGCTGACAAAATTCGTGCCATTGTCGCTAAAAAACTCTCTCCGCGTGCCGCGGCGACATATAAAATTTCTAATCGCTATTATACACGATGAAGTATTTAGCGAATTTACAACCTCTATATGGACAGCTCTTACCGTAAGGCATGTAAAGAGAGCGCCGTACCTCTTTTCCGTATGTCGACCAACCGTCACCATAATTGGGCCAAAATAGTCCACACCTGTATATGTGAAAGGCCGACAAAATGCTGCCAATCGGGCTTCTGGTAACTTTGCCATTTGTGGAAAGTTTGGAACAGCTTTCTTTATTTTGCACATTTGGCACTGCTTCAATATATTTTTAAAAACTGCTCGCAACCTAGGAATATAAAATCGCTGCCTCGTTTCGTTTATCACGGTTTCATGGTTGAAATGTTTATAATTTTTATGAAAATTCATAATTAAAAGTTGGGTAATACGACTACCTTTAGGTAGAATTATGGGGAATTTGGTCTCTTCAGAAACAATAGCTTTATCTATTCTACCTTCTACACGAAGAATTTGGTTTTCGTCCAATTTTGGAGTATCTTTGTACAACGAGCTTGATTTAGATAATGTTTTGTTTAATTTTAAAAGACGTATTTCTTCAGAGTAAAACTCTTTTTGTGCAAGACGGAAGAGTAAATTTTCAGCTCTAGCTAGTTCCGTTGACTCAAGTTCATGATTAGGGTTTGCTTTTTGTTGAACTGCATCACAGAAACGTAACACGTATGCAGTAGTCCTCAACAGTCTATTCCAGTTTGAGAAACGATTTATATCAATAAACATTTCTGTTGTGTCATGAACTTGTACATATTCGACTACTTCCGAATCGCATGATACTGACTCGGTCTCGTATACTGGCCATTCGCTTACAGACTTTAATAGGAAATCAGGCCCCTTAAACCAACGACTTTCGAAGGAAATATCAGGTTTCTTTGCCCACTTTGTTGCTTCATCGGCAACATTGTGCTTTCCCGGAATCCAACGCCACTCTTGCAGGTCCGTTGTATCCAAAATTTCGCTAATACGTAAAGAAACAAATTGTTGATACTTTTTATTGCCATTTTTAACCAGCTGATAACAGTTTTCGAGTCAGACCAAAAATATTTCTTATTTATAGCAATTGTGTGATTTTTTATAATATTATTGGCGAAACGAGAGCCGATGAGCGCAGCCATTAACTCCAAACGATGTATTGAGGTCACTCTCAGGGGGGCAACACGGGTTTTAGAACCCACCAAAGAGCAAACAATATTTTCATTACAAACTATACGAAAATAGGCTACAGCTGCATAGCCGCTTTCACTCGCATCAACGAATGTATGAAGCTCTGTGCACGCATCGGTATAATCGACGATTGATTTCAGATAGCAACGCGGAATGCAAACTTTTTTCAAATCGGGAAGATACTTTAACCATTTGTCCCACTTAACAAGTTGTTCTTCTTTAATTGGCTCATCCCAGCTAACGCCGCTTCTCCAAATTTCTTGTAAAATTATTTTAAGGTACATAATAAAATTACCAACTAGTCCCAAGGGGTCATAAACTGTCATTAAAATTCTTAAAATCTGTCGTTTTGTAGGGGACTTATTAAGACGAATAATATCGTTGCTTAGTATATGAGGCGAAATTTTAAATACAATCGCATCATCTGTAGGGTTCCAAAAAACACCTAAAACTTTTTCTGTTTCTTTATCTGACCCCATATTCAATTGCTTTTCTCTTGCTTGCAGTGGTTTCTCGATTTGGTTAACTACCTCGATTTTATTAGACACCCAATTTCTGAGGTTGAAGCCAGCTTGCATTTGAATATACTTAACTTCCTTTGCTACATTAATGGCTTGGTCAACTGTGTCGGCAGAGTAGAGAAAATCATCTACGTAATGATTGTTTTTTATCGCAGAAACTGCTTGTGGAAATTCGTTTTCATATTTAGAGGCGTTTGTATTTTTTACATATTGAGATATACTAGGAGCACATGAGGCCCCAAATATCATAACATTCATGAGGTAAACATCTGGTTCTTGGTTAGCATCACAATTACGCCACAAAAACCGTTGGACATGTCGGTCTTCTTCACGCATGAAAACCTGATGGAACATTTGCTCAATGTCACCACATGTAGCTACAGACTTCTCTCTAAATTGAAAAAGTATTGCTTGTAATGAAGCTAACAGATCTGGCCCTTTGTAAAGCATGGAGTTTAAAGAAATTCCATTAAACTTAGCGACGGCGTCCCATACTATTCGACATTTGCCTGGTTTATTCTTGTTGTATACTGGTAAAGTGGGAAGATACCAGACTCTTTCAGATGGTGTATTAATATCAATCTTGCTGAGATACTCTTCAACTGTTTTAGTATAAACCGCAAGAAGGTCACTATTTTTTCTTACTTGCTTTTCGAGACACAAAAGTCTATTTTTTGCCATTTGATAATTATTTGGTAAAAACGTTTTATCGGTTTGCCACAGCAGACAGGTTTCATAATGACCATCATCACGCTGCTGGGTAAAATTATTTAAAAGTTGGTACGATCTTTCATCCTCTTTATTCGCCTTTAAATTTTGGTAATTAATACCTAAACTTTCAATATTAAAAAAACTTTTTACCAATTGATTCATTTGGTTATCTGCCTCCAAACATTCGCAAATATGTAGATTATACTGTACGGTTTGACTACTGCCAGAGGGCCCAAAAATAGTCCAGCCTAATGCAGTTTTAATTGCAATTGGTTCGTTTTTTCCACCTTCTTTTATTTTGTTGGAAATTGTAATGTTTATATTGTTAAGTCCGATAAGAACTTTTGGTGTAGCAGAATAATAACTCTCTATTGGCAACCCTTTTAAATGATTAAATTTTCTTTTAAGAATTTCATAATCAAGAGTTTGTTTAGGTAATGAAAGTCCCTTTACTGTACGAACATCAACACCAAATAACTTGCTGTTATTACCAGATACTTGCACTGTTAAACGTTGTGAATTCTCTTCAGTTCTTTTAACATTTGCAGTCCATTTCAAACACAGTTGTTCAGCTTCCCCCTCTAAATCCAATTGCTTAACAATTTCTTCGTCTATGAGACTGATTGATGAGCCGTCATCTAAAAACGCATATGTAGAAATGACTTTGTTGTTGTTTCCATAAATTCTTATTGGAATTACTTTAAAGAGAATTTTTTGTTTCTGACTATCATGTGCATTAACATGTTGCACACTACTGTTATCCTTTTCTTTCTGATTGTTTTCGTATTTATGAAGAAGATTATGATGTTTGTATGGACAGCCTTCTACATTACAGTTTTTGTCTTTATTGTAACAGACGCCTGAATGTTTACGCAAGCAGTGCTTGCACAACTGTAGTCTGTTAACATAACTCCATCTGTCTGTGCGATCAGCCGACAAAAACTTCTTACAGCTTGAAACGTTTTTACACTCTCTGTTGCAAACAAGACATTTCTTTTCATTAGTTTCTGTGTGTGTATTGCAAAAAACGTTTCTCTGTTTACGATTATTAACAGAATCGACTGTCATATTATTTTCAACATTAACAAGCAAGGATTTAAAGTAAAAAGTGCTACTAATATAATTAATAGAGAAAAGGTCCCCCAACCCCTATTTCGGGTTGTACTGGAGCCGAATGACATACAATTGAAAAAAAATGAAACCCATCCTATTTATAATGTAAAGTTTCTCTTACACCGAAAAATCACAGTTGAAGAGCCACGCAAGCGTTCAGGTCCCGTACAGTGCCATAATTGCCAAGAATATGGCCATACAAAATCCTACTGCAATTTACCTACAGTTTGTGTTATCTGCGGTGAATTGCATGGCACTGCTAGCTGTACCAAGCCAAAAGTTCAAGCAGAGAAAAAATGTAGTAATTGTGGAGGCAATCACACCGCTAACTACAGAGGATGCCCTGTGTATTCTTTCGTTAAACAGGCTATGGGTCAAAAACCTAAATTAGTTCCAGCTCAATCAACTAACGCTTACTCTGTCACTTTTCCTCCAATGAGCCAACCTAGTACCTCACGTGTATCGTATGCCGATGCTGTTAAAATAAATTCTATTCCCACGCAGAAAGTGTCCCCACCAAGTAATTCAACAAATGCGAACACAAGTTTTAATTTCAGTCGCCTTGAAGCCACTATTGATAATCTGGTGCAAACTATAAACAATTTCACAACAAATATGACTAATATGATGCAAGAAATGCTTCGAATGCAGAATACTCTGCTTCAAGCATTAATTAACAAGCCATGAACACGTTAAAAATATGTTTCTGGAACGCAAACGGCATTCGCCAACACAAAAATGAGCTCGAGCACTTCCTTACGGAAAAAGATATTGATATAATGTTGGTCTCTGAGACTCATTTGACTTCGAGAAGCCTTTTCAAAATCAATGGCTACAACTTATATGATACAAAAGACCCTAGAGGAAGAGCATGCGGTGGATCGGCAATTCTAATAAAGTCAAGACTCAAGCACTATATTCTTGATAACGTTTGTGAAGAAAATCTACAAGCAACAAATATTTGCGTCGAAAATTTTTGTACAAATTTCGTTATATCATCAATTTACTCCCCTCCCAGATTTTCAATCACTGAGGATCAATACGAGGATTTCTTCAAATCTCTTGGACCTTGTTTTGTAGCAGCTGGCGACTACAATGCAAAGCATACGTTCTGGGGTTCGCGTCTTATTACACCTAGAGGTAGAGCTTTGTTCACCACAATTTCAAAAATGGGTTTGGACGTCATTTCGAGTGGGCAGCCCACTTACTGGCCTACTGACATACAAAAAATTCCGGATGTTATAGATTTTGGCGTCATGAAAAATATTTCTAGAGATTTAGTTCGTGTTGAAGCTTCTCTAGATCTCTCCTCCGATCACTCTCCCACTATCGTTACAATCTGTAATCCACTAAGAAGTGACTTACCTCATCCATATGTGAAGATGATCAATCGTATTAATTGGCTGAGATTCAAAAAATATCTTAGTAGTCATTGCACGGAAAACATAATGCTAAGAACATCCGATGATATTGAATCTAACATTGCGAATCTTAACGAAAATATTAAGCAGGCTGCTGAACATGCTACTACCTCCCACCCGCAGACTGGGTTTAATAGAATTTATTCTACGGATATTGAACGTCTCGTAAGTGAAAAAAGAAGAGCTAGAAGGGAATGGCAGCAACACAGATCACCCCAACATAAAATCAGGTTTAAAGAGTGCACTAAACGACTCCAAGAGTTGCTTGCATCTGAAAAAACTGCATCTCTTAAAAATTATCTGGAAGGTCTTGATGTTACACCAGCATCTAATTATTCTTTGTGGCGCGCTGCGAGGAAGCTTAAAACACCAGTTGAGTTTAAACCACCCCTGCGCACTTCTACCGGAGGTTGGGCAAGAAACGATACTGAAAAAGGTAACATATTTGCTGAGCATTTAAAAACCGTATTTACCCCAAACACATGTATGGGTGTTGCTGATTTGCCATGTGTAGTTGCTCTACCCCCTCGTCCCTTAAAGTTTAAGATGCGTGATGTACAAAAACTAATTGCTGAACTCAACCCAAAAAAAGCTCCGGGTATTGATGAAATTAGTAATAAGATGCTGATGATGTTGCCTCGTATTGCAATTAGAATTCTGCTATTCATTTTTAATGCCATTTTAAGACTGGAGTATTATCCACACAGCTGGAAGCTTGCCAAGGTCAAAATGATTCCAAAGCCGGGCAAAGATCTTACCAAGGCTGAGTCATACAGGCCAATAAGTTTACTGCCAACAATGTCAAAGCTCTTCGAAAAGTTACTCATGATCAAATTGTCCCCAATTCTAACTGATAATGCGTGCATACCGGATCATCAATTTGGTTTTAGAAGTGAGCATAGCACCATTGAACAAACGCATAGATTGGTTCAATTTATAAGAAGAACACTCGAAGAAAAGAAGTATTGTTCTGCCCTCTTTATTGATGTTTCTCAAGCATTTGATAAAGTGTGGCATAGAGGCCTAATTTTAAAATTGAAGACATATCTACCAATAAACATTGTTAATCTTCTGCAAAGTTATATTCTTGCTCGAAAGTTCACTGTTGTGGAAGGAGACTTCATGAGTGCGTCCGAATCAATCTCATCCGGTGTGCCACAGGGGAGCATACTGGGCCCAGTCTTGTATTTGATTTATACTTGTGATATGCCTTTGAGCAGCAATATCCATACATCTACATTTGCTGATGATACAGCCTGCCTTAGTATGCACGAAAACCCTCACGAGGCTTCCCGATATCTACAAGAACATATTACACAGCTGGAATTATGGTTAAACTTATGGAGAATTAAGGTAAACGAACAAAAGTGTGTTCAGGTAACATTCACTCTGCGAAAAGATACCTGTTCACCCATTCGAATCAATAATCAAGTTGTTCCTCAACATTCACATGTAAAATACCTTGGTGTACACCTTGACCGACGGATAACATGGAAACACCATATTGACTCTAAGCTAACACAAATGAAACTAAAATTAACTCAGTTACATTGGCTGATTGGTAGAAATTCAACCCTGAGTCTAGATTGCAAACTTTTGATATACAAGTCGCTTTTGAAACCTATATGGTGCTACGGAATTCAGCTATGGGGCACTGCTTCAGCTTCAAATGTAGAGAAAATCCAAAGAAGACAAAACAAAATTTTACGGTTAATAACATCGGCTCCATGGTACATAAGAAACTCAAATTTACATCGTGATCTAAATATGCCACAAGTGACTGAAGAAATTGCAAAATACTCAGGCAAATATTTAACTAAACTCGAGTCACACCCTAATCCGCTTGCTCGAGATATCTTGAACTTTACCGGACACATCCGCTTAAAAAAGAGGGACACAAGGGCTCTAATACTTACCACACCAGATGAAACTGTTTGAAATTATTTTTTTTTATTTTTATTTTTTGCTTTGCACAACTCTTATGTATTATGAATTACTATCACTAATTTTATGTCCGACACTGGTCGGGCCTAATAATTATATTTAGATTTAAGATTTGAATACTTATTGTTAGTTCATTTTTGAAGATACAATAAATAAATATATGTATGCATAAAAAAAAAAAAAAAAAAAAAAAAACATTAACAGTGCTCGCTGAGAGTCCAACATTAAATATCCAATTGGAAAAATCTGATAAATTTGCTTTTCTATTACTTTGTTGCAAATTTAATTTTGTTGAACCCCAAATTATTTGATAATATGGTGGTAATTTCGAGACGAGTTCCTGGAGCAACGATGAATTATTTAATTCGTCCAGGAGGCCACAGGCTTCAATAGTGGATTGGAGACCCTTCACTTGAATTGCGAAATTAGTAATCGTTTCCATTTTGTTGGGGTTAATTTGTGGCAATGTTTTTATTTTGTTTTTTAGGGAAAACAGAATCTTGTCTGGCTGACCGTACAATAATTTCAGAGTGGAAATAGCATGCGGTACACATGATGGGTGAACCAGAATTCTTTTAACTGCCTGTAATGCATCACCACGGAGAGCCCTCTGCAGCCTTATTAAATTTTCTGCGTCCGTCAGGCCGCAAACCGTAGTAGACCAGTCATACGTCGAGCTATACAAAGGCCATTCCTCAGGGCAGCCAGAGAAAGTGGGTAAATCCTTAGGCACAGTTTGACGAGCATGTAGTTGGTCAGTTCTTAGCCTGTGCCCTAGAGTTAACGGCTGTGACGATGGTGGCAGAGATGTTTCCGTCTGCTCGGGATTAATAAATGATTGTGACTGCTGTGCATTATTTGTATTTTGCGAATATCCGAGACGTGTTTGAATGTTATTTTGATTTACTGTTGAGTGCAGTGAAAAATTTGGATAAATAAATCTAAAGGGTTGTGAATTTAAGGTGTTGTTTTGTTCATATGAGTGGTTTATAGGTGGATTGTGTGTGGCGGTAGTCATAGTTGGGGCGCTACTTTGAACGACTGGCACATGTAATGAGGTTAAGTTTGGCATTGAGATGATGGCATTTGGCTCATCAGCAATTTGGTTTGAAGCTATTGGAGTCTGAGCATCTGCATCTTCTTCTTCAATTTCATGAAGAATTTGATATTTTTTATGCAAGTATTCCTGATCGCGTCTCATGGAGAGCTCACGTTCTTCTTCTAGCCTTTTTAGCTCAAGGGCCTTCCTTCTGCTAACAGAGTCTTTTGACGCCAACGAGGAATGTGTGCTTGAAGCAGAATGCATTGAGTTTGTGTTACACGATTGACACAACCATGATTCTTGTGGGCCTGAGACTTTTGCGCAAGTTGTGTGATAAGGTTTTTGACATAATTTGCAACTTACCATGATACCAGCAAGTTGTTCGTGGCAAAGCTGACATATTTGTTGAACGTTTTGTGGCGAGACATTCATATTATGTGGTTGACCCTGCTGTAAAGAAGAGTCCATGTGGGTACTTACGTGTGTGTAAGGTTATGTTGAATTTGGAAGTTATATCCAGTTTCAGTTAGGGGCGGTAGACTCCAACACCAGCTAGGTCCACTAGACGGGTATACAAATATCCACAAAAAGAATTAAAAATTTGTTCACAATAGTAGTTCGTGATGGCTTGATGAGATTAACAACACAGGTTAAATTTGATGAAATTCAATATTTCTTTATTGTCAACTTATGACGCAACCTTATGTTTTAATTCCTTAAAATTAAGAGATAATAATTAATTCAAGTTTACAATTATAAATTAAATTATTTTTCTTACTTTTTGGTTTCAAACCACCAATTTTCAATTTGAGAATATGAGGCACGTTGTGCGCAACTACTTGTATTTCAAAGGGCAATTATTTGTAAAAGAAAGAGCGGATGTAAGTTTTTACAAATGGTCAAATATAAATGACAAGTGTATAAATAAAGTTTAATAAAATAGTGTAAATAGAAAATATAATACCGGTTACTTTTCAGGGCTGCATATTCCGCACTTTAACAGTAGCGGCTACAATACATATTTATTATTCTTCTTCAGCTATGAATATAAAATTCAAAAAACCGAAAATTGATACTTGCAGCAAATGTGATGAAATTAATGCAAAAATTGATATTAACAAAAAGAGCAATCCTTCTGAATTGGAAGAGCTCAATAAAGAACGGGAGGACCATCATCTCAAAGCTGATTTCGCTTATAAAGCTAAAGAAGAAGATACAAATTTGTCCAAAATGGATGAAACAGTAAAATCTTATACTTTTGATCTGCAGCAGTGTTTGCCTACCCCGTTTCTGCAGACTTCCATAAATTTTTATAAAAGACAATTATGGACATTTAATTTAACGGTACATGATACCCAAACGAATAGTCCATATTGTTTTATGTGGCATGAAGCATTGGCCGGCCAAACTAGGAGGCAATGAAATTGCTTCATGCTTGCTTAAGCATTTACAGCTGTTAGAGCAACAAGACAGAAAAGTAATTTTTTATAGCGAGTCACGTGTGGGACAAAATAAAAACTCCTTCCTTAACTATTGAGCACAAATTTTTACTTGTATGCCACTCGCATATGGAATGTGATGTGGACCACGCCTTGATAGAGCGAAAAAAAGAGAACCAATGTAAAGATACAATTTTGTAAGAAGCGGTGTCAAAAATAAATTCAAAGTAATTTAAATGCATTCTGAAGATTGCATGAATTTTGCTTCTTTTTCTAAATCTAAATATATATGGAGAAACAGATATACAAACTCTGAAAATGTTACTTGGAAAGATGTAAAATGGTTATGATATTCAAAGAAAAATTTTGGTAAAATTCAGTTTAAAACATCATTAAATAAATATGAGACTTACAAAGTATTAAATGTTGCCAAAAGGCAAAAGTGGTAAGTACAGCAAGAATCGACGATATTCTTAAGCTGCCTTCGGATATCAAAATTTCCTCAAGAGAAGAAAGTTCTTATTGAAATCCTTCCGTTCATTGATCCATGTTTTCACTCATTGTATGAAAATCTTTTAATCGAAGATATGTCTGATGTACATCCGGATTTAGTTGAAGATGATATAAACGAAGCAAATTCAAAATTAAACGTTTTCATAAAGCTACATTTCGTTCATATACACATATGGTCAAAATAATAAGTACACGGCGATGTTTTACTCTTTAATATAAGTTAAGAAATTTTTTTTTATTTTAGCAACAGAAGTTATGGTAAAATTAATTTTTGTAACCCCGATCAAATGTAACAAAGCGGTATTTTTAAGAACAAAACATAAGTTGACATCTTTATGGCACATTTGATTGGGGTTACATATATTAATTTTACCATTTTTTCTGTTACTAAAATAAAAAAATTTTCTTAACTTTTATTAAAGAGTAAAACATCGCCGTGTACTTATTTTTTTGTCCATATGTGTACGTATTTAAAGAACTATGTAAATTGAGTACATACATACATATACATACATACATATATGAATGTATGTAATTTTTTTTTCTTTTAATTATTTTATTAATTTATAATTGTCGTAATTTGGAAGACTCATTTCCGTTCGTTGAGTGCTTTTTAATTTTAAATTTATTATAATATTCAAAGCAACTTTATATACGAGTGTATGTACACATTTTAATTTATTAGATTACGAAAAAATATCAGTTTGGAGTAATTTCTTATGTTCAAATATGACAAAATTTAAAAATAAATAATTTTGGAAAAGATGCTTATTTCGAAAGTAGTCATAGAAGTTCTATTATCATGTTTGGAATAAGCGCTTAAGTTTTTTTTATCGTGAATAACTGATTAAGTTAAATATAATATATTTATATATATATTATATATTATTTATATATTATATATTATCAAAAAGTGAAATGATGTATTTCGGTATTAATAAACAGCTAAATTGAAGTCATAGCCCTCATTAGAATGGTACCAAATTTTTAAAAATTAACTTTAAAGTTTAAAATTGTTCTCCTGCAAAACCAAAAAAACAGACTTAAGCACTTTTTCCTTATTGCCACAGATATGTTGCAATTTGATAGGAAAGAAGTTTTTATGTACATACATATATTAAGAATATTTAAAAATGTAAATGCATAAAGATGAGGAATTAAGAACCATCTTATCAGTTTGACTACAATTTATTTAATTTATTATAAAATTTTTTTATAATTTTCAAGTGTTATTTAGCAACCATTAAATTTTTGAACAGTTTTCATAAACTTTTCCATACACATTTTTTAATTTAATTTTGTAGAATAAAATAGACCCCCAATTAAATGTCTATAAATTTCACAAACAATAGATATTCGTATTCGCGAATATCGTTTTAAATATTCGTATTCGCGGATATCGTTTTAAATATTCGTATTCGTATTCGCGAATATCAAATATGGACATTTGGCACATCACTAGTACGTATGTACATACATACATATTGTATATGTATTTGTAGGTAACACATATGATCAATTAAATAAATAAATGAAATACACATGCGTAGTTTTGTACGAAATTAGTAATTTTTCTGTTACGTAACATTTTCAAAGACCTCCTCCCCCTCCACCGTAACAAAACTCTAAGCCTCCACCCGTAGAGCGGTACGTAAAATATGAACGGCCCCTAGGCAACGGTCATGTTAAAGAATCACTGGTTGGCATTGGACAAAGCGAAGTTGTTCGCTCACGAAAAAGTGGCTTTGCCGTTAGCAAAAGACTATCATCAGATTTTTATTGTTTTCATTAAGAGTTTCAGAACTCACAGTAAAATAGGCATTTCTGCCGTTAGAACTCTCTCCACAATTTTTTGTTTTTGAGGTACTCATGTAGAGTATTCCTCAATATCCCTTTGTTTGTGGTATTTTGTTTGTTTTTGTTGTGTACATCACTTAACAAAGTTATCACTACAGATAACAGTAGCACTAAACCGAAGGTCCAAATCGGAATGGACAGATATATAACTGTGGTAAAGCGTGGGCGAAGCAAAATTCTTCAAAAATTTCATCTGCTCCTAAAATGTCTAGGGATAATAGCGCATCATCTACTAATCGTCAAAATCGGTCTTTTAAGCCACCAAAAAAAATTCTAACGCGCTTCTAAAAAAACTATTGTCGGCCATTGGTAAAAATACTTTTCACATCATTCCAATTAAACGAGGTAATATTGATGAAACTAAGATCCAAATATATGATGAAAAAGATTTCCGAAAAATTATTAGTGAATTTGAAAAAATAAAACAAATTTTTAAACATACCAACTTAAAATGTCTGGCAACTCTTGTGCGATCAACAAGCAAAATTTTTCTGCTCCCAAATTAAAATCAGATAATAAATATTTTTTTAAATAAATTAAAAAATAAAAAGCTTAAAAAGTGCAATAACTGCGAATATGGCAGAATGTCATCATTGCAAAATTGCAATTCGTGGTGAAAGTGGCATAATATGCGAGGGGATCTGCAAAAAAGTTTACCATTCTGCTAAAAAGTGCTCTGGTGTGGATCAATATTCTCGTGGAATACTGGAATCTACTGGTTTCTTTGTGATGACTGCCTCCAATATATTCATAATGTTGATTTGGTAATGGCGGAAGTGCAAGATGGTGTTAAAAAAATAGTGATAATTTGGCTCAATACAAAGGCGAGTTTAAAGACTCGTTAAAATGTAATGAAATGAAAATAAAAAAGTTGTTGGAAGCTATAGAAAAAAGATATGTTGAAAGATTGCAAAAGCTTGATGAAGTTCAAAGATCTTGTGATAAAAATCTTAAAGAGATTAATCATTTATGTGGTGCATTAAATGAACACCATAACAAAAACAAAGAAATTTGTCACAGTATTACAGAAAACAACAAAACAATATGTAATGTAATTAAAGATACAACTACGAAATTGAACAAAGCGTCTTTTTCGGATGTATTAAGAAATAATTTGGCTACTTCTGATATGCATAATGCTGCTTTAGTTACTGCGATTCAAGAGGACATTGTAGTGCCTGAGTTACCTCCGTCAAACTCTCAACAACAACCAGCCGTTTCTGTCCGAAATATTGATGAGCTTGGTGCTAGTGCACTTGTCGATTTAATTGTCTCACCTAGCCGTAATACTTCAACATCTAATGTAAATAAGCAGTCTGCTTTGTCTGTTTCTTCTTCACCACCCCATTCGTCACGCAATTCCGTTGTAGATAAACTTACATACACCTGCACGTACCAGTAATAGCAAGCGTAACATTAATAAAGTCCCTGTGATTTATGGCGCCAATTCATCTAATGATTTGGATGTTGTTTCCCATAAAAAATGGATTCACATATCTTCGTTCAACCCAACTCTTACAGAGGATCAAATTTTAATTTATATTGAGAAAACTGCGAACATCAGTAAGTCGCACATGGCCTGTTTTAAATTGGTTAAAAATGGTGTTGATTTATCTACCTTGAAACATGTTAACTTTAAGATTGGTATTGCGGATGGTCTCTATGACAAGATCCTAAAGCCTGAAATTTGGCCAGCGGATATCAAAGCTCGGCCTTTTTTAATTTTCCCTTAATTTGCGTCGTTAATAATTCTAAAATTCTAATCACTTAAATCGTTTTCTAGATCTTATATTTGTATCTGAATTTTTTAAATACAAAATTTATGTTCCTTTATTGTGGATTTCTCAACCTAATATTCATCACAAACCTCTGGTTATTGAAATTGATAACATAACATTTTTTAAATATTCTCAATCAGCGATTGTTAATGACTTTAACTTTAACTTATGTAATTTTGATGTGCTTAATTCCAAGTTTGAGTCTATACACTGGACTGATTCGTTTGCTGGGTTAAATACTAATGAATGCTATGATTTATTTTTACAGAAAGTGCGTGATATCTGCCGTAATAATATTTTAACTAACAATAAGAAGCCTTATAAAATACCATGGTACATTAGGGGTCTCAAAAATCTAAAGAATTTGCGTAATAAATTTCATAGGAAGTTTTTAGATATGGGTGATTCCGAGTCGGAAGCTAAGTTTATTCATTATCGCCGAGAGTTTAACTTCTTGAATACATTTCTTTATAAACAGTTTCTCTTATCTAAGGAACAGGAGATAAAAAGTAACCCTAAGTCATTCTGGTCCTACATAAAATCTAAGAAACAATCGTCTGATATTCCATCGAACTCTTGTGAAGAGGCCGTTAATATGTCTGCATCATTTTTTAAATCTAACTTTGAACCACCTGGAGTCAGCATTTCTACTTCAGGAACTCCTACCAATTTAAACGTGGGATTCTTTATTTTGTCTGAGGCCGATGTATCTGAAGCAATCATTCAGGCTAAGATCTCGTTCAAATCTGATAATGACGGCCTATGTACTCATTTATTGAAGAAGGCTGCCTCGTGTTTTATTCCTGCATTGACTTTTATTTTCAAGTTGTCACTTAAGGAGGGTGTATTCATTAATAGATGGAAGTATGCGACGGTCACTCCTATTTTTAAGGATGGAAGGAGAGATGACGTTAGGTGTTATATGCCTATTTCTAAATTAACTTGTGTTTCTAAAATTTTTGAGCACATCATTCATAAAAAACTGTTCTTCATGACAAAGAGTTGGATTTTCCCTTACCGGCATGGCTTCTATGCTGGAAGGTCTACTGTAACGGATTTGACGCTATTTAATGAATACTGTTTAGAGGCCCTGGTTAATGGCGCCCAAGTTGAGGTGATTTACACTGATTTTTCAAAAGCTTTTGATAAATTATATCATTCGGTCGTATTATCTAAATTGAAGTCAATGGGGTTCCATTCTAACTTCTTAGTCAGCACTACGTCTTACTTGTCCAATTGAACTTGTTCTGTTAAGATTGCAGGTTATAGTTCTTTGCCTTATCTACAAATGCCGGGTGTACCTCAGGGTAGTATACTGGGCCCTTTATTGTTCAACTTTTTCATTAACGATATTGGTAGTTGTTTTCTGAAATCAAATTATTTATTATATGCTGATGATTTAAAATTTTTCTTGAAATTAGATTCTATTCATCATGCCCAAATTATGCAAACTGAGCTCTATAATCTTAGTGATTGGTGCCGCCTAAATGGATTGAGTTTGAACATTAATAAATGTGTGCATGTTTCCTTCTATAGGTCTGTTGCCCCCAGTGTTGTGGTCTTTTATATTGATGGTGTAGTGTTGAATACGTCTAATTTAAAACTTGACTTAGGCGTTATATTTGATAACTCTTTGCCATTTGATGCTGATGTTGAGTATTTACTTCCTAAAGCATATAGGATACTGGGTTTTCTTAAGAAAACTTGTTCTGAGTTTGCTGATCTATACACTCTGAAATATGTTATACATCTTTTGTCAGGTCTAAATTAGAATATGCTTCTGTTATCTGAAATTCCCATATCTCTAATCGTATTGCTCGTATAGAGAGAGTTCAACGCATTTTTGTCAAATTTGCTACGCGGTCGCTATTTTATTTATCGTCCGTTCCATATGAATCTAAATGTTTGTTTATTGGCCTACGGACTTTGGCATGTCGTAGAAAAGTTCAATCTGCCCTGCTGTTATATGATATTATCAATGGATCTATTGATTGCCCTGATTTGCTTTATGCCATACAGTTTTATGTACCTCCCAGGAATATGAGGTTCGCTAAACCTTTCGATGTTCCATTTCATCGTACATTCTCTTTCTTGAACGAAATAAATTATAATATTCAGAGATTCAAAATTTTTTATCGAATTTAGCACTAAGAAAGCAGAGTTTAAATTGCTACTTTATAGCTTTTTAAATTAACTGTGATCTCAAATTATTTAATTTAAATTATTAATTGTAAACTTCTTAAAGTAATATTGTATATATATGTTCAATACACATTTTATATACAACCTTAGTATTAGTTACCTATTTTTTTAATGTTATCTTAGTCTGTAAGGATTAATTGTCCATTGACTGAACTACAATAAATAAATAAATAAATAAAAGTTCTACAGGCCTACAAATAGTATAATATGTTAACTCCGAAGAAGTAAAATGTGCTCTTATCGACAAAGGATTTAAGGTAAAAAATTTTACTAATATAATTAACAGAGCCGAATGACATACAATTAAAAAAAATCAAACCCATCCAATTTATAGCGTAAAGTTTATCTTACAAGCAAATGATATCAAAGCATACTTTTTAAAATAAAGAAAATCTTTGGAATTTTTTTAAAATAATTTGGTATGAAATCGCATTACACACCTGGCGCAAACATATAAACAGTATGTCAAGACGAATGCAAAATTTTTTTCGAAATAAGGGAGGATGCACGGGATATTAAGCAAATATTCAAAATAGAGCAATATAACTCGAATTTAAACTTATTATTTAATAATATTCAAAATGTACTTATTATTTTGACCAGTAATTTTTATCCACATTTTCTCTTTGATACCATAAAGATGTCAACTTATGTTTTCATCTTAAAAATACCGTTTTGTTACATTTGATTGGGGTTACAAAAATTAATTTTACCATTTTTTCTGTTACTAAAATAAATAATTTTTCTTAACTGATATTAAAGAGTAAAACATCGCCGTGTACTTATTTTTTGGCCATATGTGTACGTATTTAAGGAACTATGAATTTATGTAAATTGAGTACATACATACATATATATGTATTTAATTTAGAGACATTACAATGTTAACCTATATTCTTTTTTTTCTTTTAATTATTTTATTAATTTATAATTGTCAACTAATTTCCGTTCGTTGAGTGCTTTTTAATTTTAAATTTAATATAATATTCAAATCAACTTTATATACGAGTGTATGTACACATTGTAATGTATATATTTTAAATTATTAGATTACGAAAAAATATAAATTTGGAGTAATTTCTTATGTTCAAATATGACAAAATTTAAAAATAAATAATTTTGGAAAGATGCTTATTTCGAAAGTAGTCATACGAAGTTCTATTATCATGTTTGGAATAAGCGCTTAAGTTTTTTTATCGTGAATAACTGATTAAGTTAAATATAATATATTTATATATATATTATATATTATTTATATATTATATATTATCAAAAAGTGAAATGATGTATTTCGGTATTAATAAACAGCTAAATTGAAGTGATTGCCCTCATTAGAATGGTACCAAATTTTTAAAAATTAACTTTAAAGTTTAAAATTGTTCTCCTGCAAAACCAAAAAACAGACTTAAGCACTTTTTCCTTATTGCCACAGATATGTTGCAGTTTGATAGGAAAGAAGTTTTTATGTACATACATATATTAAGAATATTTCAAAATGTAAATGCATAAAGATGAGGAATTAACAACCATCTATCTTATCAGTTTGACTACAATTTATTTAATTTATTATAAAATTTTTTATAATTTTCAAGTGTTATTTAGCAACCATTAAATTTTTGAATAGTTTTCATAAACTTTTCCACACACATTTTTTAATTTAATTTTGCAGAATAAAATAGACCCCCAATTAAATGTCTATAAATTTCACATACAATAGATATTCGTATTCGCGAATATCGTTTTAAATATTCGTATTCGCGGATATCGTTTTAAATATTCGTATTCGTATTCGCGAATATCAAATATGGACATTTGGCACATCACTAGTACGTATGTACATACATACATATTGTATATGTATTTGTAGGTAACACATATGATCAATTAAATAAATAAATGAAATACACATGCGTAGTTTTGTACGAAATTAGTAATTTTTCTGTTACGTAACATTTTCAAAGACCTCCTCCCCCTCCACCGTAACAAAACTCTAAGCCTCCACCCCTAGAGCGGTACGTAATATATGAACGGCCCCTAGGCAACGGTCATGTTAAAGAATCACTGGTTGGCATTGGACAAAGCGAAGTTGTTCGCTCACGAAAAAGTGGCTTTGCCGTTAGCAAAAGAGTATCATCAGATTTTTATTGTTTTCATTACGAGTTTCAGAACTCACAGTAAAATAGGCATTTCTGCCGCTAGAACTGACCTCACAATTTTTCTTATTTGAGGTACTCATATAGACTATTCCTCAATGGCACTTTGCGGTTTTTTGTTTTTTTTTTGTTTTTTGCTATGTAAAAAATATTAAAGCAAATAAAGCTTATTTATTAAAGTCAATAATATGTTGTTTGTTGTTTCGTCAGTATGTACACTAGGCCGCATTAATATGCGTACATAACGTTAAATATAATTTGACATAAAATTTTGGCATCAAATAATTAAAGTAAATGCTTAAAATTAGTTGCTATATCTTGATATATATGTAGACATAATATTGGTCATCTTTGTTTTATATTTGCGTATCTTTCAAACATTTGGGAATACAAAAACTTTAATATGGCAACTTTAGCTATATGGAAAAATATGCGTACAAAAAAAGTAACTGTATATTTTAACAGTTTTTATTAAAATAATTTCAGAAGTTATGCGTCTTAAGTGTAAAAATAACATCAGGCAAGCATTTTCCATGTTATTGTTTTTTTGCTTAAAAGAAAAAATGGTTAAAGTAAAAGAAATAAATGTTGAAAATGCAGAAAGAAAAATTATTGTAAATATTTGGAAACGAGGGAAAACTTTGCGAGAAATTGGTAAAATAGTGGAACGATCTCACTCTTCTATCCAGAGAGTAGTAGACAACTTTAAAAAAACTGGTGACTTAGTCTCCAGACCCCGTCCAGGTCGTCCGCCTAAGCTAACTGATCGGGAGAAAAGAGTTGTAATTCAATCTGTTAAAGAAAATCCGCGGTTAACTGCATCAGCAATTGCTGATAACTTAAGCAGCCGATTTAAAAAGATTGTCTCCCTCGATACTGTGCGCAGAGTTAAAAAAAAGAGAATTATCGTAGTCATGTGGCTAGAAAGAAGCCCCTTGTGTCATTACAAAATCGTCAAAAAAGAGTTGCCTTTGCAAAGGAGCATATAAACAAGCCTCCAGAATTTTGGGAAAAGGTTTTGTGGTCTGATGAGAGTAAGTTTTGTATATTTGGAATAAAAGGCAATTGTCGGCCTTGTGTGGAGTGTGGAGAAAGCCAGGTACAGCCTTAAATCACAAAAATGTAAAACCAACAGTAAAGCATGGTGGTGGCGGCGTAATGGTATGGGGCTGTATGAGTAGCAAAGGTGTGGGAAATATGGAATTCATTCCATCAACGATGGACCATAAGGTATATTTACAAATACTGAAAAGTAATCTGCAGCAAAGTGCAAAAAAATTAGATATTGGGGATCATTATATAGGGTGTTTTTTATTGAGGTATAGAACTTTAAGTTGGCATCACTTTTTTAACTGGCGGCCATTTTGTCAGCTGTCAAGTGATTAATATTTAGTTTGGTTTGCCATTTCATCATGAACAGGTTGACAAAATAACAACGCTTGCAAATCGTGCAAATTTATTTCGAAAATAATGGTTCAGTTCGCGAAGTTTACCGCAGCTCCGTCCATTTTATGGTCGACATAATCGTCCATCAGAGCAATTAATTCGGTTAACCGGTCAATTGGCCACCAAGATCGTGTGATTTGACACCATTGGATTATTTTCTTTGGGGATATGTGAAGTCGCTCGTCTACGCCAACAAACCAGAAACGTTAGGGGACTTGGAAGCCAACATTCGTGGCGTTATTGCCAACATACGGCCCCATATGCTCGAAAAAGTGGTTGAAAATTGGACCTGTAGAATTGGCTTTATTCGAGCCAGCCGCGGCGGCCACATGCCCGAAATCATATTTAAACGTTAATGGCATAAAATTATCCTTCCAATAAAGCCAAATTGATGGACATTAAAACGATTTTCTTGTGTTTTATTTCAATTCGAAGTTCTATACCTCTAAAAAAACACCCTATATCTTTCAACAATATAATGACCCAAAACACACCGCGCATAATACAAGACTTTGGTTGCTATATAACGTCAAAAATCAGTTAAAAACACCTCCGCAATCTCCAGATTTGAATCCTATCGAGCACCTGTGGGATTACCTAGAACGACGTATTAGAAATCATGTCATAAATTCGAAAGAAATGCTGAAAACTGTGTTGCTTGAGGAATGGAACAATATCAGCGCTGAATATAGGAAAAAACTTGTTGTCAATGCCAAAACGTTTAAACGAAGTTCTTAAGCTTCATGAATATCCAACTTCGTATTGAAATCTTTATTATGTTTAAATTTTATCATCACTTGAATCATGTACGCATACTTTTGCATAGTTATCAAACGAATCGTGTTTACTTTTTGAATTCTTGTATGTTTCGTTATGCTGTAACTTGCTTTTTTTTATGTATTAACTCTCTCAAATATATAAGAATTTAACTAAAAAAGATTAATCTTAATATATTTTGTTTTTTCTAGGATGCAAATATTTATTTCCAATTTTTGCTCTTGTACGCATATTTATGCGGCCTAGTGTATGTAAAAAAACACCGCTATGACGTCTGTTCACTATGAAGGTTCAACAAGAACTGTTTCCGAATGGCAGTTTTATATACATGCTGCACGTCTCTGGAATGCTCTTCCACATACACAACAACTTAATAGCAACACAATTAGCTTTAAGCAATTTTTATTTAATTACTTCTCGAATTAGAAATTCATAAATATTGTTCCTATAATATATACAATTAATTAATTAATTTTGTTAGTTTTGTAAATTTGTATCTTAATGTCTATATGTTTGCTGCAGTAATTTAGTTATGGATACTACTTTCTTGTACTGTAAATATAAAATTAGTTCTTCTTGTAGAGGACTTGAACATACAAATAAATAAATAAATAAATATCGCCGGTTGGTTACTGGTTTGATGTATGGAACATTAAAAAAAATAGAGTTATTGATTGATTATATTTGTATGAATTATGTGACCTCTTTCCAAATTCGTTATCCGTTTTCCGATATCTTGAGTATATCAGGAGACATTGAGCTGCAATATTGCCTCATTTCAACAATTGTTGAACATAAAAAAAATTGTTTTACCGCGATCAAAAATTTTTGGGACATGTGGCACATTTCCAACGTAGAAGTATTAATAGCGTTATTTGCAATTGTTATGATGTATATCAATGCATATTCTACTCAACGAACGTGAATCAAAGCAAAATAAAAAAAATTTAATTATTGTGTTATGTTTTAATCAAATAAATTTATATATATTTTATTAATAAAATTTCTTTTATTAAATATATTCGAACTGTCTTTTATTTCTTCTTTTGTTTTTCCTTTAAAAGTAATGTTATATGAATAAAATTGATATTTTCACCTTTTATATCTACTTAAATATATAAAGTAGTTTAACCTACTTGAAAGGCGTTGAAAAATATTTTTGTTATGATTGGGAGATGCGTTGGCAAAGATTTTTGTCATTTTTCTTTAAATCCTAATAACTTTTCATGTTGGATGTAAAAAGTTTATCAACTTTAAGTTTAAATAAAAAATATATGTATCTATTACTTTTATTATTAAACAAAAAATTCTATCGTGTATTTTTATAAAACTAATGAAAAAAACCACATTCCCCCTTATTCTGTTTGGCGTCGGCAGCATCGTCGTCAATTTTGAAACAACTTCACTCTACACAACATCAATGCTAACTTTGTATTCCCTAACAGTGTTATGACGACGTTGCCTGTTTATCGATAAATATCTAGTAATTGAGTCAGCTGACTCATTTTGTTTACCATTTTTGGTAAGTGTTTTTGAATAAGTAAAACGTTTATTGGAAATTGGAGCTTCCTCCAAAGGGTCTCAGTACTAATTGTTTATTTACGCCTCCTCCTGTTGCTTCGCAATCAGCTTTCAAGTCCCGCCAGATCTGTAAAAATAATTCTATCATACGATATACTTTCCCAACAAATTTGTTGCCTTATTTTTTGCCATCCACCACTAGTTTTAATTGGTGGATCGAGGGCATTAAGTGTAGTCGCTACACTTTCCCACTGTTCCTGACATTATTAGAAACACTGCCCCTGTGGAATCCTCTAACAAGAGAAGTATTCTTTTCCAACCCTTCCACAAGCTTTTCAAATTGATTGGGGTTGATAATTTTAAGTTCATATTATATTTTTTTGTCCATATTATATTATATATTTCACTTTTTTAAAAAAATTTTTCAAATATATATGTATGTATACTTTGGTATTTTTTATATTTCACTTTTTCATTATTTGAATTATTTTTCAAATTCGTTGAGGTATACACACAACAGAATACGATATCAAAAACACTGACGACAAAACGAACGGCAACATCAACATAAATTTTTCTTACAGAATACCAAACATATGTTGACAGTCATCGTAAAATGGTAATACTATCTACGGGAATACCGATTTGCCAAAACGTCGCACGGTGGCTCAGAATCAATTTTCATTGGCCAAAACCTAAATTTTTTCTTGACACAGATTCTAAACATTTTTACGCCATTAGAAAGGAAACATCAAAACTAAGGTAGCCAAAAAATTTGGTCAAAATATTCTTAGTAATGGGCGTCGCATGCTGCCAAAAACAACAGATTTATGTTAATTTAAAAAAAAACAAAAATTTCTCATATTTTATCTGAAATAAATTACAATTCCTCGAAAACTATTATCGATAAAGGGCTGCGGTCTTTTTTGTTATGTTGGGTAAGCTGTTGTTTTTAAGAAATGCTAAAACACACCCTGTACAATTTGTAGTTCGAGTGCGATGTAAGAAATTTTAATGCCCCATATTTTCGTAAAACTTGAAGTTTAATAGTGTATAACTTTTGAACATCAAAAGGGATCATAAAACCGAAAGACGAAGGTGTCTCCTTTAAGAGTATATATACTTTTGCACCCGACACGACCCGCCTGAACACTTTTTTTATTTTAATGAAAATACTCAAAAATTATAAACAAAAATTTGTACCCAAATTGTTAGAAAATCTACCTTAGAAATCATGTAAATGCGATTCTACCTGAACAAAATAAAAATAACAATAGCAAACTTATTATTATATACATAACTTTGAATTAAAACAATAAGAGATTTATATTTAAAACCGAATACGGCACACTAAAAATAAACAATCATAAGTACAAATGACAGGTAACAAAACGTATTATGTTGATTGTTTTCCTGCAATTTTGTATAGTTAATTGATTTTTTAATATTAGGTTAGGTAGACAGGTTGATGGGAAGATATATCTATAAACTCACGTTCATTTCGAAGGTATTTTCATGCTTACCTGAAAGAAAATAAAGAAGGAGCAAGAGGGAGCGAGCGGGACTTAGTTTTATTCCAAAATTGAGAATTTAAGTAGGTAACCTAGATTAGCTTTAAAAATTTTATATTGAGTATAGTATATAAGGATAATAATTTGGAAATAAAAATAAGTTTCATACAAATCATACAAATATTTGATTCTAAAAGATTGATAAAGTTTTACTTTATAGCGTTTTAGGAAACACGTTACTTTGATAGACAATTAAACTTAAATTATTACAGCAGTGAAACAGAATTGGACTTGCAAAAAAAGTATCTGCTTTTGTCAAAATTTTGAAAAAACGCTACAAGGAAGCTGATTGGAGTAAAATAAATTCAATAAGTGCTTTGCAAAATGGTTACAAGTTGAACTTTCTATCCAGATAACTTCTGAAACTAAAGTAAAAACAGTGGAGAAAGACCACAAAAATCGCTAGATAACTGTAGCGATAGATCTAAGAAGCGAAAACTGAAAAATATTAATGAAGAAATCGGATGTGCAAACATTAAAGATAGTTTGCTTTGCCAATTGCGATCACAGAAACAACTAAAGAAAGTGGAAACCAAAGCTAAGGGACTGCTACACGACAGAAGTAATACAGAACTGAATATGGAATATTTACAAGCAATATTCCAGCCAAATGAATAATAATTATAATTTGCATTTACTATTATTTGAGTGAAATAACGTATAAAAATATTAATATTTAATGAATGATATTAAAATAAGGTGTTTCTAACGTGTGTTGTGCATTGTATAAAAAGAGGTAAAATATAAATATCTATGATATATCCATAGATTAACATTTCTTCAGGTACTAATATTTAGTTTTGAATTATGGTTAAAGTTTCTCATAAGTCCAAAATAAAAAAAATCTAAAAGCCAGATTTTGGGAAAAATTCCTCATTATATACTTATCATTATATACTTAGCGTAAGGGCTTTGTGATACCTAATTATATTTTAAATATTAACAGGTAATTTGTGCCTTAAGTGATACTTAATTATTTTAAACTAGTTTTATGATTCTTATAAGTAAGTGTTTAAGTAATTTTTTTTAATACAGTGTCTTGCAGATATTCATCTAGTAGAAACGGTTCAGTTATTTATGTCTGCACATGTCTTACATACTTATGTATATATATATTCAAATAACCAAGAGTCTATAAGCTATTTATGATTGAAAAAACTAGGCTTATGTATTCAATTTTCAAAAACTTGCTTTGTTGTTTTTATAAAAATGATTTAAGTTTCATGATAAGGCCTTTTTTCAGCAAAAATTAAAAATAAATAGCTCGCATTTCTAAGCAAATTAAAAAAAATGCTGAAAGTTCAGCTTTAAATTTAAATTTCACCACAACCGCTATACTGATTTTAATGAAACTAAAACTGGATAAAAGCTTAACATGTTATCTATCCACAAAAAAAAAATTAAAAAAATCTTCATTAGTTCAAAAGTTACTGAATTTTGGCCAATGAAAAACGATTTTGAACCACTGTGCGTCGGTCAAGGTGTATACCAAGGTATTTCACATGTGAGTGTTGGCAAAAAATTTGATTAATATTTCTAATGGGGGAACAAGTATATTTTCGTAGGGCAAATGTTACCTGAGCACACTTATGTGCGTTTACTTTTATTCTCCATAAGTTTAGCCATAGTTCCAGCTGGGGAAATATGTTCCTGGTGATTGCGGGATGCCTCATAAGGGTTTTCATGCATATTCAGACAAGCTGTCACATCGGCAAATGTAGAGTTAAGACTATTATTGCTCACGAGCATATCACAAGTATAAATCAAATACAAAACTGGCCCCAGTATACTCCCCTGTGGCATACCGGATGAGATTGATTCGGGCACACGCATAAAGTCTCCTTCCACAAGAGTGAACTTCTGGGCAAGAATATAACTTTGTAAAAGATTAAGAATGTTTATTGGTAGATATTTCTTTTCTTCAAATGTTCTTTTAAATTGAACCAATCTATGCGTTTGTTCAATTGTGCTGTGCTGACTTCTAAAACCAAATTGATGATCCGGTATGCACACATTATCAGTTAGAATTGGGACAATTTTATCATGAGTAACTTTTCGAAGAGCTTTGACATTGTTGACAGTAATCTTATTGGCCTGTATGACTCAGCCTTGGTAAGATCTTTGCCCGGCTTTGGAATCATTTTGACCTTCGCA
The DNA here is from genome assembly GCA_936439885.1 of Nowickia ferox. NCBI lineage: Eukaryota > Metazoa > Arthropoda > Insecta > Diptera > Tachinidae > Nowickia > Nowickia ferox. The sequence goes on from OW387026.1 coordinate 53,423,247, forward strand.
AGCTTCCAGCGGTATGAATAATACTCCAGTCGTAAGATGGCATTAAAAATGAATAACAGGATTCTAGTTGAAATACAAGGCAACATCATCAACATCTGATTACTAATTTCATCAATACCCGGAGCTTTCTTTGGGTTGAGTTCAACAATTAATTTTTGTACTTCATGCATCTTAATATTTAAGGGTCGAGGGGATAGAGCAACTACACACGGCAAATCAACAACGCCCGTACATGTGATTGCGATAAATACGGATTTTAAATATTTTGCAAACAAGTTACCTTTTTCAGTATCACTTTTCACCCAACCTTCGGTAGACGTGCGCAGGGGTGGTTTAAATTTAACGGGTGTATTAAGCTTTCCCGCACCGCGCCACAAGGAGTAATTAGTTGCTGGAGTGACATCGAGATTTTCCAGATAATTTTTAAGAGATGCAGCTTTTTCATATGCAAGCAACTCTTGGAGTCGTTTATTACATTCTTTAAGTCTGATTTTATTTAGGGGTGATCTGTGTTGTTGCCATTCCCTTCTAGCTCTTTTTTTTCACATACAAGACGTTCAATATCAATTCTATTAAAGTCAGTCTGCGGTTGGGAGGTAGTGGCATGTTCAGCAACCTGTTTAATATTTTCATTAAGATTGGCAACGTTAAATTCAATATCTTCGGATGTGCTTAGATTAATGTTTTCCGTAGAATGACTACTAAGATATTTTTTGAACCCCAGCGAATTAACACGATTGACCATCTTCACATATGGGTGAGGTAAGTCACTTCTTAGGGGATTAAAAATTATAACGATTGTAGGAGAGTGATCGGAGGAGAAATCTAGGTATGCTTCAACATTAATTAAATCCCTAGAGATATTTTTCATGACGCCAAAATCTATAACATCCGGAATTTTGTGTATATCCGTAGGCCAGTAAGTGGGCTCCCCACTCGAAATGACGTCCAAGCCCATTTTTGAAATTGTGTTGAAAAACACCCGACCTCTAGGCGTAATAAGACGCGAACCCCAGAACGTATGTTTTGCATTGTAGTCGCCGGCTGCTACGAAACAAGGCCCAAGAGATTTGTAGAAATTCTCATATTGATCCTCAGTGATCGAAAATCTAGGAGATGAGTAAATTGATGATATCACGAAATTTGTACAAAAATGTTCAATGCAGATATTTGTTGCTTGTAGGTGTTCTTCACAAATGTTGTCAAAAATATATAGTGCTTGAGCCTCGACTTAATTAGAATTGCTGATGCACCGCATGCTCTTCCTCTCGGGTCCTTTGAATTATATAAGGTGTAGCCATTGATTTTGAAAAGGCTTCTCAAAATCAAATGAGTCTCAGAAACCAACATTATATCAATAATTTTTTCCGAAAGGAAGTGCTTGAGTTCATTTTTGTGTTGGCCAATGCCGTTTGCCTTCCAGGAACATATTTTTAACGTGTTCATGGCTTGGTTATTAATGCTTAAAGCAGTGTATTCTGCATTCGCAGCATTTCTTGCATCAAGTTAGTCATATTCGTAGTAAAGTTGTTTATAGTTTGCACCAGATTATCAATAGTGGCTTCAAGGCGACTGAAATTAAAGCTTGTGTGAGCATTTGTTGAATTACTTGGTGGGGACACTTTCTATGTGGAAATGGAATTTGTCTTAACAGCATCGGCATACGATACACGGGAAGTACTTGGTTGGCTCATAGGAGGAAAAGTGGCGGAGTAAGCGTTTGCTGATTGAGCTGATGGTAATTTATGTTTTTGTCCCACAGTCTGTTTAAAGAAAGAATATACAGGACATCATCTGTAGTTAGCAGTGTGGTTACCCCCACAATTACCACTTTTTTTCTCCTTGATCTTTTGGCTTGGTACAGCTAGCAGTACCGTGCAATTCGCCGCAAATACACAAACTGTAAATAATTTGCAGTAGGTTTTTGTGTGGCCATATTCTTGGCAATTATGGAACTGTACTGTATCTGAACTCTTATGTGGCTCTTCAACTGTGATTTTTCGGTGTAACAGAAACTTTACGCTATAAACTGGATGGGTTAAATTTTTTTCAAGCCGAATGATATGGCTCCAGTTCAACCCGAGATAGGGGTTGTGGGACCTTTTCTCTGTTAATTATATTAGTAATATTTTTTACCTTAAATGCTTTGTCGATAAGAGCACATTTTACTTCTTCGGGGTCAACATATTAGTCTATGCCCTTTAATACTATCTGTAGGCCTTTAGCATTTTTAAGTTGGTATGTGTAAATATTTGTTTTATTTTAATGTATACTGGTTCTTTATCTTTTACTCTCAACTTCTGTTCATAAAAATTATTAGTTGTTATTGTTTCTGATTCTAAACCGAAAATAGCAATATATGTTGAACATTATTCCGTTAATGTAGTTTTAAATTATTGTGGAAAATTTTTCTTTAAAATTTTTAATATTTCTTTTTTTCTTTTTGAATTATTGCCTAAATTTTCATATATAATATCATAATCAAAAATGTTTTCGGTTTTTATGTTACTTTGTTTGATTTAAGTGATGGTGTTATTAGTGTTTAGAATGCGAATCGGTTATAAAACCTATTCGTATTACGTGTTCTCAATTATATCTGCCAATGCGTCGCTCTGGAATTGGTAGTTTTCATAATCAATTTGGATAAGAGCACTGAATTCAGAGCCATTTGTGATACTTTCCCGGCAATATGTGCGCCACATAGGCGGTATGCGCATGCAACAACTAGGCCAAGTATTCTCGAATAATGCCACTGGTGGCTTCTTTGTGTCTAACACAGGACGTTTATTGGGTCCTCAATTGTGTACATAAATGCGCTTGTGCTATCACTTATCCACAAGCTATTCCAGCTCCTATTATTTCTTTGGCTGGACACATTTAATAGCTCTTAAAACTCAATAAATACTTTGCATACCAAAGCTAAGAAACCGATAATAGAAGCGGCTCATGTCAACAAATACAGGGAGTATGACGTGTTTCATAACCAACAAGCATTAGAGGAAGCATAGGTGACTAAGGCTAATACACAACAACGTAAAGGTCGCGCTGAACGTGTCGAACCTGGCATATGCTACAATTTATTCACAAGGTATTATATATACATACAAAATATATACATGCTGACAAACAAAATCAGCAGGAAAATATATAAACATCTGTATCCGAGAAAAATATGATGAGGAACACATTTGCCAACAGTTGAAACGGATTGAAGGTAAGCCTTTTCAGTTGAAGGTGACACGATACACTAAAATTTTAATATAAATTCCAGAATCGATCGGAACTAAATTGAGATGATGGTGTTAATACCAACACACTTACATCGACATTTACTATACTAATCAAACTATCCACAAATAATTAAAGTCTTGTAACAAAAAACCTTGTATTGGCGAATTTAGATATGCCACAAAAACCTAAAAAAGAGTACGTAAATACTTTGATTTCATGCTTATTTTGTAATAAAAATTTCGCAAATGTATTAGATGAAATTTCTGAAGCAACTGACAATGTTTTATTAGCTGGTCTAAAAAATTGTATGACTAAAGTAAGAAATTGTACTAATATAAAAATCATCAACAATTTTGAGGTTTATTTAAATTATTTGAATATGAAAGAAAGGACAAACACACATATGCTTTTTAATCCTTTTTTTAACGGTATCACTAACATCAACAATTTGCGAAAGATATTTTTCTATTTGTTCTTTTATCAAAAGTAAAAAAAGAACCGTCTACAAGCTAAAAAGTGGGATTATCTGCTGTTTTTAAATGACTATTTTAAAAGAAATATTAAATATTTTTATAAATGTGTATAAAAACGTAACTTTTTTAACCAATTTCTTTTCGGATTTTAATAATATTTCTAAGTTTGTTGTTAAAAGTATTTGTTTTTCTTGTGCAATGAATTATTTCTTGTTTGTTAATAAAAAAACTAAACTCATATTGAACTTAATTAAACTTTTTTTAAATTATTCGAATAAATTTTTTTATTGTTTGTTCGTTCGAATATTCAAACAAAAGTTCAAAATTATTCGTCCATAGCTAGGCAGAGATTTTGAGTAGAACTGTTAGGTCGTCAAATTTAATTGTGTTTCAAAAGACGAATTTAAGCAACGAATTCTGAAGGCACTTTCGTCGAACTATGCGAAGTTAGCAGCTCGTCCCAATTGTGTTTATAGCATAATATGGTTTTTTTCAAGTTGCTTCAAATATTTATTTGAAATAAACTGGGAATGAAATCGTCGTGGAAATAAAGTTTCATTACTTTTCTAGAACACAGTGATATCGTATTTTAGTGGAATGTAGAATCTGGCCGCAAGACTTGATATAGATTTTTGCATTTATTTTTGTTGCAAGTACGAAATCATAATTATTTTGGTAAGAATATATGTACATACGAGTATATGCAAGTGATTTTTGTCGCAGTGAATATTTGCATATTTGTTATGGGCTACAAAAATATCTATATCAAGACATGAGATTTTGAGAAGAACTGTTAGGTCGTCGAATTTAGTTGTGTTTTAAAAGACGAATTTCCTGTATTGTCTAGTAGTTAGGAGACAATTTGCGCAGCGAATTCTTGAAGGCAAGTTCGTCGAACTATGCGAAGTTCGCCGTTCGTCCAAATTGAGTTTATAGCATAAACGTTTTCAGTTTAATTTTGTAGTGGAATGTAGAACCTGGGCGAAGATTTAAAATTATTGACAAAACGACAATAGAAAACATATCACAGTTTTTATGGTTAATTGGTTTTGTTTATAAATCGTTTTCCATCACATATTTAATTAAAATACACAATTTTTTAATTCTTGAATCACATTTAAACTTTATGATAGCATTTTTTATCTTTAGCTCTTATGAAATTGCTACGTTCAACAAGTAAAAAGGATTCATAAAAATATAAGATGACCACACCACAACACAACATTTCAAGCTTAGACACAAAGCGGAAGCAACAGTTATTGTAGAGACAACAATGGCACAGTTCACACTGAAATAGTTATTTGTTTACTTGTTAATGAGAACACTTAAAACATTTATTTATTTAATAGCATTTTGTTGCTTAAAAATTTAACTAACAACCTTATTTATAAAAATTATTGAGGTTTTATAAAGGGTCTTAAAAACAAATTTTTTATACAAAATTTTTCTTATTAACTGCCAGTTTACAGAAGACAAGTAAAAATTATCGTCTGTCTATTTATATTGTAAAAAAATTAAATTTGAGTGCTTTGTTTTTGTTTTAAATATAAATAGGCAGACGAGAATTTTTACTTGTCTTCTATAAATTGGCAGTAAGTCTTTATAAAGCCTAAATAACTTATAAATAAAGCTGCTACAGTACTTTTCGTTTATAGTCACATCCCTTAGTTGCACGCAATGTTGTGACTATATCGCTATTGTGATTATAAGTCTAATTTTTTTATATGCCACAATATGGCATATAAACAAAATCGGATATAAATAATATATGTGATTATAGAAAAGAAAACATTTATTTCATTTATATACATATGTATATATACGTATAGGTATTGTATACGTTATAAACAAATACGTAAACACTTTGTATGTTAAAAGGTTAAATTATAAAAACTTTAATAAAATAAAGTAAAAGCAAAATATTCTGATAAAAAAAACAAAAAAATTGTTGATTGCCTTCAAACCTCCATTAAATATTTTCTGAATGAAATAACGAAACTTTAAATATTTAATATAATAAAATCTATTCATAAAAAATAACAAACTTTTTAATTAAAAAATTTTTTATTTTAGTTTGGCTTAATTTCAACGAATTTTTCTATTTCGTCAAACATTTTATTGGTTTGTGGCTTAAACAGCTAATTTTATCTAAATGTATGTGACAATATCCTAAGTAATTTGCATGTAAGTAAGCTTTAAATAACCACGCATAGGTGGCATATATGTCAAATGTGATTATATCGCTAATGGACTATATCGTTAATATTTTGTATGAATTTGCTTATAGAGGGCTGTAAAAACGTATATTTGGACTATATCGCTAAATGGACTATAAGCGACGTGATTATAAGCGAAAAGTACTGTAGTTTTTAAAATTTAAAACATCAAAATGTTTTAAACATTTCTCTATTTTAACAAGTAAACAATAAACAAATTCATTGCAAACAGCACTAATATTTTTTTTAAGTTACTACCGTTTTTCTGAAACTTTTTCATTTATGCCCTAATTCCTAAAAGATTTAGGACGTTTTTGTTTGAAAATACTTAAATATACCTGATATTTTATTATTCACTTTAGCTTTGTGTCTTCTTTCCGTTAAATAACTTTTAAACCATCTTAGTTCTTTGTCTTTCACTCCATACATGTATAGTTTTTGTAGCAATATATCTCGGTCAATTGTTTCGAAGGAAGATTGCCATTATTTTATTATTTTTATCTATTTTTTTCCACCTATTTATTACGTAATTGACAGCTGTTTCACATGAAAAACTTTTTCGGAATCCTGATTGATATTTCGAGAATAACTTATTTCTCTCCATATAACTTTCCAATTGTATTTTAACAACTTGTTCGATTATTTTTTCACACGTTTTTAAAGTATTTATTGGGCGATATTCCTCACTTTTCTGAGTTTTTTTAACTTTCTCAATTGGTGTTACCATTGTCTCTTTCCATGACTCAGGAAAAATTCCTGTTTCTAAAGATTTATTTATTATATAAAGTAGTTTATTTCCTATTAAATTCCAATTATCTAAAATAATGTTTATTGATACTTTGTTGAAGTCTGGTTTCTTTTTCTTCCTCTTACATATATCTAAGAGTTCTTGAATATTAATTGCACGAAAATTTAATTTGCTAGTTATCACAGCTACTTGATTTATATATTGCACATCTTCTATACTATCTCTTATATCTTTTAAGCTATTTATAAAGAAAAGGTTAAACTTATTAGCAATTTGGTAACTATCCTTAAATTCTATTTGATTAAATGTAACAGATTCTATCACAGTTCGGTTTTTCTTTAGAATTAAATCTTTGATTTCTTTCCACATTTGTTTCTGATTACCTGCATTATTTATTCTATTGCAAATGTATCTATTTTTCTCGTTCACTATTTTGGTTTTATATATATTTCTTATTGTTTTGTAATTTTTCCATTTTATGTCCGTATTTACTGACCTTGCAATTTGGTATTTAACAATTTTTTCTTGCTTTAACTGTCTTAGTTCTTGATTAAACCAGGGGCATTCGTAATTTTCTTTTATTTTAATTATTTTTGCAAATTTTTCAATAGTTTGTTCAATGCACGCATCAAAAAAGTTGACATTGTTATTTAAGTTATAATTTTCATTAATTGTTAGCACTTGGCCTAATTCTCTAGAAAACAGATTTTTGTTGTATTTGAAACTATTTACTTCTTTGTATTGTATTTGTTCTAATTCATTTGAGTTACATTCAATATTTATGCTCATTGTCTCATGATCCGATATTTTATTGTCACTGTTGATGTCTACTGATATTTTGTCTTTGTTCGTTATAACTAAATCGATTATAGTTCTTGTATTCTGTGTTACTCTTGTATATTCATTAACTATTTGTTTTACTCCGTTGTCATTAAGTATACTTTCTAGTTTTTGTTTATAAAAACCATTTCGTGACCAATCTATATTAAAATCTCCTATTATTACTATTTCATTATTATATAATAATGTAAGTTCTTCGATAACTTTTTCAAAATTTTCACAAAATTCAGCTTCACTGTATGATGGAGATCTATATACTGCTGCCAACATAAAAATTGTTTTTATTTTTTACAGTGCATGCATTTATCCAGTATTTTAAGTCCTCTACTTTCTCAAAAATTTTCTTTATTTTATAATTTTGTTTAAAATATATTATTACACCTCCTGTTCTTATGGATTCAGAAAATGTTGTGATTTGTCCATATCCTTCTAATGTGATTTCTTCTTCTTCGATGTCTGTTGTTAAGTGCGTTTCTGAGAGCACTATAAAATCAGGTTGCTCATTTTCGACCATAATTTCTACTTGATTATAATTATTGATTAAACCCTGAACATTTGTATAAATAATACGAACTATATTCTTTGATTGTTACAAATTTATTCCAATTCTTCTCTGTTTTGTGCTCAATTTATTTTTATAAACGGGGCACTCACGATTCATTGTATGGTGATTTTCGTCTGGTCCAAGATTAAGCTTTTTATTTATTCGTATACAATTTATACATTTTTCTATTATTTCCTGATCTCACTGGTTTCTACAATCTTTAGCTATATGGTTAAAACCTTTGCATTTAAAGCATTGTGTTATTTCGGTTCCGTCGAAAACTCTACATTTTTCCCAACCAATATTTACTTTTTGTTCTTCCATTATTTTTTTGTATAACTCATTATCAATATTAACTCTAGCACTATAAATTGTTTTGTTATTCTTTTTAAAACTGTATATTTTAGAAATTTTCATTTTACTATCACGCAAAATTGGGTTTTGTTTTTTTAGCTTATCCATTATTTCCTCTTCAGAATATTTAAATGATATATCTGTTATTGTAACACTCATTTCCACTGGGTTGGGCACCTTAATTTCATAACCTTCACTCATTTGGTCTTGTATAGCTACTTTTATTTTTTCTCTTTCTTCATCATTATCTGTTTGTATTACTAAAGTTCAATTTCTTCTATTTTCAACACTAGTTATTTTTAAGTTTACCGGGTCTACTTTCTTGTTTAATTCTTTTTTTGTTTTTTCAATTCCTTGTTTTTCTTTGGGTTTAATTATTAAAGGCACTTTTTTTGTTACACTAGGCATCACTGTTTTGCTTCTCACTGTTTCTGCATATGACATTACATTTTTTGGCGCACTTGTCTCTTTTATAACTTTCTTTATTTCGTTGCACATTTGATTGTTGTTTTCCTCTATTGATGTATACATTTGTTTGTTTTTATTTTCAAAGTCATTAACAGATCCATATAGTTTTTGAACTTCTTGTAAATTTTTATCAAACAGTTTTTGAGCACTATCTATTTTCTTCAGCCTTTCTTCATATCGCTTTTCAATAGCTTCCAATAATTTTTTAATCCCATTTTCGTTCTCTTTTAAAACCGCATTAAATTCATACTTATAATCCACCAATTGTTGTTTGTTTTTGGCGACTCCATCTTGTATGTCTTTCAACACAATATCGCATATGAATCTCATATAATTTTTACTTTCAAGGACTCCAACCGAATATTGGTCAAGCCCAGAACATTTTGCTGTACAATGATAGACTTTCTTACAAACTCCATCACATTGTATGCCTGTCTCACCCCTAATTAATGTTCTACATTTACTGCATTCTGCCGGCATTGCAGCGCACAAAAAAAACACTTAGTTTCAATATTTTGCTATGAAATATAACAATTTTATTTTACTCCATCGTTTTTGGGCAGAATATATGGTCTTTTTGTTGACAGTGGAAGGTGTGGCGCGTTGTCAATCCTACCCCCACATCTAATGTTTCCAAACTCGTTTAATGAAAATAATGCACTACCTGCGTTTATAGCCTTTCCCTTGCATATGGTATGATATTCCTCAGCGAATGCTATTCTTTCTATGGACTTTATTACGAGACGTTCAGCATGTTGTTCTTCTTCTATCGACAAATCGCCATTTAAAAGGGGCTGTCGTTTACAAATTAGCTTTAAATTTTTAACATATCGAAATGTCCAACCTATATGTCTTATTAGTCGCAAATATTTAGAAAAACGTTTTGTATCAAAAAGGGTGTGGCTTACTATACGAGTAGAGAACACGAAATTTTCGTTTCGAAGCTCTTCATCACACTTTCCTTCCTTTTCCTGTGAGATACAACCGGTAGGCCACTCTTCTGATTCCTGACGCAAAAATTCTGGACCATTTTTCCAATGACCGTTTGAGTTATACATTAGACTAGGACGAGTAGCCTCATCGGCGGGATTCATTTTGCCAGGCAACCACTGCCACTAGGTTTCATCTGACGACTCTAATATTTCAGTTACTCTGTTGGCAACGAACTGTTTATAGTGGCGATGATGCGATGTTAAACATTTTATCACGGTACTCGAATCCGTCCAAAAGCAAATGTCGATGGGTTGCACGTCATGATAGGCAATGATAGAATTCTTTAGTCTCACAGCCATTATAGCTGCTTGTAGCTCCAGACGAGGAACTGACATATATTTGGTGGGTGCACAGTGCGCCTTACCAGCTACAAAGGATACATTTATCTCACTGTCTGAGTCATACCGCCAGTATGCTACAGCTGTCATTGCCATTTTACTAGCATCACAAAATATGTGCAAAGTTCTCTTTTGGTTAGATAAATTAAGTAAATAACATCTCGGAATACAAAAGTTCCTTACCTTTTTCAAGCCGCTAACCCAAGAATTCCAATGATCGCACAAAGCCTCCGGTATCTCGTCCTCCCATTTGAATCCCATCTTCCACAATAACTGCATAAAATTTTTTCCTGATATTGTGAAGTCACCCAAAAAACCAACTGGGTCGAAAACGGACATGATTAAACTTAATACTTCTCTTTTTGTAGGTGTCCTTTTATTTTCCAATTTTATGTCGAAAATGAATTCGTCTCTCTAAGCTGATTCCCAAGATTTTTTCAATGTTACCAGACGACTGGTTAACATTTCTTACTGTAGAGTTGCCAAAGCGCTGATTTATTTCCTCTGAATTGATATGATTTTATGCATCTTGAACCACAGAATCAAAGCAATCCAGTTAATGATCTACATAATGATGTTTAATTATGGCTTTGGCATAGAATTAGATATTATAATTTAGAAATTTTTCGGCATTTATATTTTTAATATATTGAGCTATTGTAGGTGAACAGGTGGCTTCAAAGACGGCTCTTGTCATGACATATTGTCCGATTGGCTGGCAAGTATATTTTCTGTATAAAAAACGTTGTGAATCTTGGTCTTCTTTACGAATTGCCACTTGCAAGAACATTTCCTGGATATCACCACAGACCGCAATGGGGCGCTCACGAAACTTAAATAAAACGGCGATTAACGGCTGATTCAAGTCGGGCCCTGGCAGCAGAAGGTCATTTAACGAAACTCCCTTTACTTTGGCTGCGGCGTCGAATACCAAACGTAAACTATCTTTGCTTGGATTAAAAACCGCAAAATGTGGCAAAAATAATGTTTTAGGAAAATATTTTTCTTCGTTACGGCTAAGCCGTCTTGCATAACCTTCCATTAGCAGATGCTGCATCTTAGCCCTATACTCGATTTCGAATTTGGGATTCACAAGAAATTTGTTCTCAACCAAATGTAATCGTCTTAATGCCTGAGCGTAACTACCGCGAAAGGTGCGCTTCTCAGTTTTCCAAAGTAATCCGCATTCATAACGACCATCAACCAATTTAAACGTTGCCTTCATTTTTCGATATTACGTGTTTTGCATCGAGTTTTACCAAGCATGACTCGACCTCAAAATATTCTATGATCCTCTCCTCTGTTCCATAGACATGTCTGATTCTCGCCGTTTGGCATGAAATGCGCTTCTTACCAGATATTCCTTTTCGCCACCGGTCGGACCATACACCACTCATCCTAGTCTTGTCTTCACCCCTGTGGGGCCATTTCCATCGGCACAAATGGGCACTTCCACCGGAAATGTCAAAAAAGCATGCGTTAAACTTATAATCATTTGTGGTCGAATTTTGTAATAATCTGTAATCGGCAACTCGGCTAATTTACTCTGTTTACTGATGTCGCTTAGCGAAAACGATTAGGTGGGTAACTCTAAATTTTTGACCAAATAGATTTCGGAAATCATGTATATCTGATTTTTTTCTTGGGAACCGGTGATGGACATTTCTATTTGTTCACTACTACAATGTGCATTTAGCCATTGCAATTTTAATTTTTCTTGTTTGCCTTGCAGACCAATTTTCTTACCAACATCCCATTCTAACATCGTAGCATCAACGCCATCATCTAAAGGGTGTTTTTTATTGAGGTATAGAACTTTAAGTTGGCATCACTTTTTTAACTGGCGGCCATTTTGTCAGCTGTCAAGTGATTAATATTTAGTTTGGTTTGGCATTTCATCATGAACAGGTTGACAAAAGAACAACGCTTGCAAATCGTGCAAATTTATTTCGAAAATAATGGTTCAGTTCGCGAAGTTTACCGCAAGCTCCGTCCATTTTATGGTCGACATAATCGTCCATCAGAGCAATTATGGAATGGACCTGTCAATTGGCCACCAAGATCGTGTGATTTGACACCATTGGATTATTTTCTTTGGGGATATGTGAAGTCGCTCGTCTACGCCAACAAACCAGAAACGTTAGGGGACTTGGAAGCCAACATTCGTGGCGTTATTGCCAACATACGGCCCCATATGCTCGAAAAAGTGGTTGAAAATTGGACCTTAGAATTGGCTTTATTCGAGCCAGCCGCGGCGGCCACATGCCCGAAATCATATTTAAACGTTAATGGCATAAAATTATCCTTCCAATAAAGCCAAATTGATGGACATTAAAACGATTTTCTTGTGTTTTATTTCAATTCGAAGTTCTATACCTCTAAAAAAACACCCTATATAAATGCATATATCGAACAATACCCTTTGGGTCCATTTACTTTCACTGGTATGATTTGGAACAAGATTTCACTCCTTTCAGTACCTGCGTGTAAATTAACAACTGGAATTTTCTTCTTCCACGACTGTGGCAACACTGCTATTTTGACTGCTGTTATGATCATCACTCGAGTGTAATAGAGGATTGTGTTTTTTTGGCAATTATTTACACCACAGTTCTGTTTTTTAAAACATTTACCAACTTGATGGTGTCCCTTTAAACATGAAAAACATAGACGAAGTTCACGAGCCTTTTTCCAACGTACATTTACGGAAGCGGCCTCAAAAACTGGGCAGTCCGAAAGTGTTTTACAATCTTCTAAACAGACAGTTGTTAACGCAACTTTAGTTTTAGATGGTGGTCTTTTAAAATTACTGTCGGCTGTTTATGAAGCTGGCAAGACATCTGACACCATATTTGCTATTTTCCTAGCACCATCAAGCCATTCACCAAAGTCTGTTAGATTTACGGGTTGACCGATCGCGAAACATTTTTCTGCCCATTGCATTTGTTTTGTTGGTGGTGGTTTTTCAATCAATTCACTGATCAACATTGGATTATTCAAGTGATGTTCGCCATTTGCTGTTTGCAGAAAGCATACCATGTTACTTACTTTTGTGACAAATTTAACCAATAAATCGAGTTTTCCTTCGGACACGTACGGGAGCATTTTAATTTTATCAATCTGGCTTCTTATTAATTGTTCAGGGCGACCGTAAGTTTCGACTAATAAGTCTATTATGACATTGACGTTTCTTGAACTTGACAAAAGGGATTTACTGTTTCTCTTGCCAGCCCTTGTAGACCTTCGCGAATGCGTATAATATTTTGTAGGGGACTATAATCAAATTCAGTTGTTGTTTGCCTGAAATCTTCTATAAAGGCAGGCCACTCTTCTGGGCGGCCATTGAATTTCGGGAGCGGATATAACTTTTTGGCTTTTGCGGTCGCGGAAACTTGAATAAGGGAAGAATAATTCGTAAGGGACTCACCATTATTTTGTGTTAATTCCACTTTTGAGGCTGCACCGCTTGGCTCCACTTCTCTAACATTCGTCTGTTCGCTCACTTCCATTCGGTCGGATATCATTTTGATTTCTTGTTGTGGCGATGCAATGCTAGTACTAGTCTGGTCTTCCTGTGAAGCAATTAAATTGTTTAAATTCGTATAAACTGAGTTTATTTGTTTCATCATCTCTCATTTCATATAAGCTAAAACACGTAAAACGTCAGTCGGAGGTGTATGTTGCTGGGATGGCCTATTTGATGTTTGAATAACGGGTGGTATTGCTGTGGTTTGTTGACTAGATGTCGACGCAAGCATTGCTGGCCAATTTTGTCTACAGAAGGATCCATATCAAAACGTTTTGGTGGTACACCTTTATTAGATCTTTCACTTGTTATTGCAGGCTCCTCTGCCATAACGTAATATTACATATAACGAATACAATAACACTGAAGAGGAGGACCCAATTACCTTTGATCATATACCATAAATTATCACAATTGTACCTCAAGAAAGAATAAAGATGTCGTCGATTAAAACAATTAAATGCGATCCTGAGTTGTATCAAAAAACGTATTTATTATTTTTTCACCGATTATATCAGAATTTATGCTCTAGAATGTAAAGACACATATAAATTTATGTAAATAAGTTAAAATTTTTAATTAAGTAGTAAATATATACTTGTTGTTAGACGATCTCACTAAATGACGACAAAACTATTCTGTCCTTTACACTATCATTTTGATTAATTTAAAAGATGGCGAATAAATACTTTTTGGCGCTTAAGAAATTTTACATGTTACTTGCACTGACGGACTGACATTAAGAGTTACAGAGATGTATATACAAATAAGATTATATTTTTTATTCTGTGTTATAGACAATCTTTACCCGGCTTTGGAATCATTTTGACCTTAGCAAGCTTCCAGTGGATAATACTAGTCGTAATAAGGCATTAAAAATAAATAAAAGTGTTCTAATTTCAATACGAAGTAAATTCATCACCATCTTGGAACTAATTTCATCAATACCTGTAGCTTAGCTCGGGTTGAGTTCAATAATTAGTTTCTGTTCGTCAAGCATCTTAAACATTAAGAGTCGAGGGGATAGAGCAACTACACTCGGTAAATCAACAACGCCCGTACATGTGTTTGGGGTAAATACGGATTTTAAATGTTTTGCAAACAAGTTACCTTTTTCAGTATCACTTCTTGCCCAACCTCCGGTAGACGTGCGCAGAGGTGGTTTAAACTCAACGGGTGTTTTAAGCTTTCTCGCAGTGCGTCACAAGGAGTAATTAGATGCTGGAGTGACATCGAGATTTTTCAGATAGTTTTTAAGAGATGCAGTTTTTTCATATCCAAGCAACTCTTGGATTCGTTTATTACATTCTTTAAGTCTGATTTTATTTAGGGGTGATCTGTGTTGTTGCTATGCTCCTCTACCTATCCTTTTTTCACATACAAGACGTTTAATATCCGTAGAATAAATTCTATTAAAGCCAGTCTGCGGTTGGAAGGTAGTGGCATGTTTAGCAGCCTGTTTAATATTTTCATTAAGATTGGCAACGTTAAATTCAATATCTTCCGATGTGCTTAGCTTAATATTTTCCCTACAATGACTACTAAGATATTTTTTGAACCCCAGCCAATTAACACGATTGATCATCTTCACATATAGGTGAGGTACGTCACTTCTTAGTGGACTAAAAATTGTAACGATTGTGGAAGTGATCGGAGTAGCGATCTAGGGAAGCTTCCACATGAATTAGAACCTAGAGATATTTTTCGTGACGCCAAAATTTATAACATCCGGAATTTTTTTATGTCCGTAGGCCATTTAAGTGGGCTCCCCACTCGAAATGACGTCTAAGCCCGATTTCTAGGCGTAATAAGACGCGAACCCCAGAACGTATGTTTTGCATTGTAGTCGCCAGCTGCTACGAAACAAGGCCCAAGAGATTTGTAGAAATTCTCGTATTGATCTTTAGTGATTGAAAATCTGGGAGGGGTGTAAATTGATGATATCACGAAATTGTAAAAAAAAACATTTCAATGCAGATATTTGTTGCTTGTAGGTGTTCTTCACAAATGTTGTCAAGAATATAGTGCATGAGCCGCGACATTATTAGAATTGCTGATCCAACGCATGCTCTTCCTCACGGATCCTTTCAATCACATAATGTGTAGCCATTCATTTTGAAAAGGCTTCTCGAAGTCAAACGAGTCTCAGAAACCAATTATATCAATAGTTTTTTCGGTAAGGAAGTGCTCGAGGTCATTTTTGTGTTGGCGAATGCCAACACATCGGCATACGATACACGGGAAGTACTTGGTTGGCTCACTGGAGGAAAAGTGGCGGAGTAAGCGTTTGCTGATTAAACTGGAGGTAATTTAGGTTTTGTCCCATAGTGGGTATCCTCTTTAGTTAGCAGTGTTATTACCGCCACAATTAGTACATTTTTTCTGCTTGATCTTTTGGCTTGGTACAGCTAGCAGTACCGAGTAAGTTTGCAGTAAGTTTTTGTGTGGCCATATTCTTGGCAATTATGGCACTGTACTGGATCTGAATGCTTATGTAACTCTTAAACTGTGATTTTTCGGTGTAAGAGAAACTTTACGCTATAAACTGGATGGGTTTAATTTTTTTTTCAATTGTATGTCATTCGGCTCCAGTTCAACCCGAAGTAGGGGTTGGGGGACCTTTTCTCTGATAAATATATTAGTAACATTTTTTACCTTAAATCCTATGTCGATAAGATCACATTTTACGTCTTCGTGGTCACCATATGAAACTATGCCTTTTAATACTATCTGTAGGCCTTTAGCACTTTTAGGTTGGTACGTGTAAAAATTTGTTTTATTTTTTTAAAATTCACTAACAATTTTTCGGAAATCTTTTTCATCATATACTTGGATTTTATTTTCATGAATATTACCTCGTTTAATTGGAATGATGTGAAAAGTATTTTCACCAATGACCGACAATAGTTTTTTTAGAAGCGCGTTAGAATTCTTTTCTCTCATTTTTTTCTTGCAAAATTCGAAAACGATTTTGACGATTAGAAGTTGATGCGCTGTTATCGCTAGACATCTTTGGGGGCAGATGGAATTTTAGAAGAATTTGTGCTTCGCCCACGCTTTAAATATCTATACATTCCGACTTGGACCTTGGGTTTTGTGCTACTGTCTGTAGTGATAACTTGTTAAGCTGACTTATATGAAGAAGTACTAGGCAATTGTAATGTTAAAGAATCACTAGTTGGCATTGAAGCGAAGTTGATCGGTGACGAAAAAGTGGCTTTGCCGTTAGAAAAAGACTATCCAGATTTTATTATTTTTATTGTTAACATTAAGAGCTTGAGAACTCACAGTCAAATAGGCATTTCTGCCGTTAGAACTCACTTCATAATTTTTTGTTTTTGAGGTACTCATATAGAGTATTCCTCAAAGGCACTTTGCAAGCACATGCATGTTATATAAAAGAATAAAACACATGCAAACTTTGTACAGATTTTAAATTAAAACCAAACCATGCAAATGGAAAAATAATTCTTAAGAGGTTAAAATAATAATTACTATAAAATGACAAGTTTAGGCAACAAGCAATAAGGACGAGCTGAACGTCTTAGTACGGTAAGCAGGGGCACTACCTGTATATTACGCAGAACGGACGTCAACATAGAGGCTTGTTCTAATTTTTTGAAGAGAAAGCATACAAGGCCTACCGCATTCATCTTGAGCTTTCTAATAAATAGTAGTTAGTGTTCAAGATCTTTCGCATTCATCTTGAATTTATTTTTAGTTTATTTTATTTCAAGATCTACAGAATTCATTTTTAAATTATTTTATATTTTCATTCAAGATTCGGGGGATGAATTCATCTTGAATTTAATTCTTTTGCTGTGTTTTTCAAGATCCACTGAATTTATCTTGAAAAACTCATTTTACATTCAAGATCCCCGAATTCATCTTGAATTTATTTCTTTTGCTGTGTTTTTCCAGATCTACCGAATTTATCTTGAAAAATTAATTTTACATTCAAGATACCCCGAATTCATCTTGAATTTATTTTATTTGCTGTGTTTTTCAATATCTACCGAATTTATCTTGAAAAACTCATTTTACATTCAAGATCCCCCGAATTCATCTTGAATTTATTTCTTTTGCTGTGTTTTTCAAGATCTACCGAATTTATCTTGAAAAACACAAATACAACTCAGATATACTGTAAATGCAGTTTAATAATATGGGTCGTTTTGTTCATTTTCCACTATGTTTGATTCGCCGAGGAAGAAGGGTTTGGCTACAGTGGCCATTTCCCTCATAGAACTCGAAAATTAAGATTTTTTAAATGTCATATTTTTCCAAATTCTCTAAAAAGTTTCACAAATACAATTCAGATATACTGTTAATGCAGTTTAATAATATGGGCCGTTGTGTTCATTTTCCACTATGCTTGATTCGCTTAGGAAGAAGGGTTTGGTCACATTTCCCTCATAGAACTCGAAAATTAAGATTTTTTCACTAAGTTATATTTTTCCAAATTTTCCAAAAATTTTCACAAATAGAATTCAGATATACTGTAAATGTAGTTTAATAATATGGGTCGTTGTGTTAATTTTCCACTATGTTTGATTCGTTGAGGAAGAAGAGTTTGGCCACAGTGGCCATTTCCCTCATAGAACTCGAAAAATAAGATTTTTTCACTGTCATATTTTTCCAAATTTTCTAAAAAATTTCACAAATACAATTCAGATATACTGTAAATGCAGTTTAATAATATCGTGCGTTGTTTTCATTTTCCACTAGGTTTGATTCGCTGAGGAAAAAGGGTTTTTATGAAGAAACCCCTTAATTTCAGTACAAAATGAGTACCAAATAAAAGAAGAAAAAAATATCGCATATCGCATGCGAAAAATTAATAATGACAATAAAATATCGGACCATGAGACACTTAATATAAATATCGAATGTAATAAAGAAAATAGGAGTGTAACAAAATACAAAGAAATGGAATATTTTAAGTACAACAAAAATGTGTTTTCTAGAGAGATAGGAGCGAATCTAAGTATTAAAGAAATTATAATAGTTTGAATAATACTGTAAATTTTTTCGATAAATGCATTGTAGACACAATTAAAAAATTCACTAAAAGAATTCAAATAAAAGATACATTTAACGTTGGTTGGTTTAATCGAGAATTAAGACTGTTAGCAAGAAAAAATGTTTAAATATAGAGTGCCAAAAACAGAAAATACAAATTCAGCATGGATCAACTATAAAACGGTAAGAAATATATGTAAGAATAAAATAGTGAATGCGAAAAATAAATATATGTATATATAAGTGACAAAATAAACATTGTCAATAACAAAAAAAAAAATTGTGGAAAGATATTAAAGAGTTAGTACTTAAGCAAAAAAACATAATCCGATACAATCTGTGATATTTGATCATGTAGAATACAAAAAAAGTAAACAAATTGCAAATAATTTTAATAGCTTTTTTATAAGTAGTATAAAAAATATAAGAGATACATACGAAGTGTGTTCAAAAAGTATAGCGAATTTTGTGTTTTTTCAAAAATTATTTATTTATTGATGAATATCTATTTTGCCCCCTTCAAAGTAATTCACCTCATATATAATGCACTTATGCCAACGTTTTTTCCAATCTTCGAAGCACTTCAAAAAATAATTTTTCTTTATCTTGTTCAGCTCCTCCTTCGATGCCGTCTTTATCTCGTCAATCGTAGCGTAGCGTCGTCCTTTCATGGCCCTCTTCAGTTTCGGGAACAAGAAAAAGTCACAGGGGCCAGATCTGGGGAATACCGTGGCTGCGGCATCATTAGTGTGTTGTTTTAGCCAAAAAGTCGCGTACAAGCAACGATTGTGAGCAGGGGCGTTATCTTGGTGCAAAAGCCAATCCGTGCGTTTCTGGCGGATTGCTTCGCGCAAATTGCGCATAACTTGCAGGTAATATTCCTTATTGACCGTTCTACACTGTGGCAAGAACTCATGATGCACCACGCCCCTGCAATCGAAGAAAACTGTAAGCAAAACTTTCACATTCGACTGAACTTGGCGCGCTTTTTTCGGTCTTGGTTTGTGCGGCAGCTTCCATTGAGATGATAGCTTTTATTTCCACGTCATAACCACAAACCCACGACTCGTCACCAGTTATGACCCTCTGGAGCAAATTTGTGTCGTCGCAGACAGAGTCCAACAGCTCATTAGCAATGTTCATGCGATGCTGTTTTTGGTCGAAATTGAGCAAATCGAATGGCACAAGCCAATCGATATGTCTAGGTCTTCAGCAACTTCTCTAATGGTGATTCGACGATTGGCCAATACCATTTTCTTCACTTCATCAATTTTTTCGTCTGTTGTGGAAGTGATCGGGCGTCCGGCACGCTCTTCTTTGTTCACATCTTCTCGGCCTTCTGAGAACATTTTGTACCACCGATAAACGTTGCTTCGGTCCAAGGTAGCTTCTCCGTATGCCACAGTCAACATTCGGAATGCATCCGCGCACTTAATTTCGTTTTTCACACAAAATTTGATACAGGTTCTTTGTTCCATTTTTTTTAATAGGTAAAAATCGAAGACGAGCGAAAACACGTGCAAGCAAAGCAGATGTCAACAATTAACTGAAAATTCAAAATGGCCGAGATTGTCGGCATAAGTGAGAGACATGAGTACCAACATAACGCCACAAAAAATCAAAATTCGAATATACGTAACCCGCGAAAATTCAAAATTATTGATACTCTTTAAACACACCTCGTATAAACCAAATACCTGTAATAACCAACAAATTTATCTTGCAATAAATATACAAGAACTTAAATTAATGTGTAATAATATGAAAAACAAAGCTGACTTTAACAAAGTATCAATTAAAATCATATTAGACAACTGTAATTTAATTGGTAACAAACTGCTATGTACTCGTATAATTAACAGTTAATTAGAAACAGGAACGTTTCCTGAATCATGGAAAGAATATATGGTGATACCAATTGAAAATTTAAAAAGGCAAAAACAAGTGAAGAATATCGCCTTATAAATACACTAAAAACATGTGAAAAATTAATCGAGCAAACCATAAAAATACAGTTGGAAAATTATATGGAGCAGAATAAATTATTTAATAAATACTACTCCTTTGTATGGAATCCATTTTATACTATTGATGTCAATAGAGTTTAGAGAATTCAGAAAAAATTTGTGATATTTGATCTTCGTAGAAATCAAGAAACCCTTTTACCACCTTCCTATTATGGTCGTTGCCTCTTGTTTCTTTTAAATTTTATTAATGGTAACACTGATTGTGAATATTTATTTAACTCAATTTCTTTTTGTATACCTTTTAGATCTCTCAGATATAATGACTTATTCTTTGTAACTACACATAGTACTAATTATGCTAAATTACTTTTGTACGGTGTGCAAGACAAATAACTTAAATTGTTTAAAAGCTAATTAACAGGAAGGAAACAAAGGACTAAGGTAAATAACAATATATCGGACACATTAATCAATGAATATGGAGTACCACAGGGATCAATTCTGGGATCATTATTGTTTATTATATACATTAATGATATACCAAATATGGTGGAAAAATGTGATGATGATACTTTAGTATTTACTGAGGCAAAAACCGAAAAGCAATGTCAAGAGAATTTAATGTATGATTTAATGAAATTAAGCAATTGGCTTAAAATTAATAAACTTAAATTAAATGAAAATAAAACAAAATTAATGGAAATTAATATGAATAGTGATTTAATAGTAAAAATTAATGATATAGTAATACATAGAAAAAGTAAACAGTATAAAATACCTCGGTTTTATTATAGACAAAGGCTTAAAATGTAAAGAGCATATTGAGTACATATTAGTGTTGTTAATTATTCGTCTTTTATATTTGTTTGAATGAAATTTCATGATTTTTTTCTTGTAAGAACGGACGAATAATTTTGAATTTTTGTTCATACACGCATGTGTATGAGTTTAATTTTTTTTATTAACAAAAAAAAAAATAATTCATTACGCAAGAAAAACAAATAGTTTTAATAACAAACTTAGAAATATTATTAAAAACCGAAAGGAAATGAGTTAAAAAAGTTACGTTTTCATACACATTTACAACAAATTTTAATATGTCATTGATTTCTTTTAAAATAGTCATTTAAAAACAGCAGATAATCCCACTTTTTAGCTGGTAGACGGTTCTTTTTTACTTTTGATAAAAGAACAAGTAGAAAAACATCTTTCGCAAATTGTTGACGTTAGTGATACCGTTAAAAAAGGATTAAAAAGCATATCCAGTTTTTGTGTTCTTTTCTTTGATATATTCAAAGATTTTGAAGATTTTTATATTAGTAAAATGTCTTACTTTATTGATACAATTTTTAGATCAGCTAAGAAAACATTGTCAATTACTTCAGAAATTTCATCTAATACTTCATCGTATTTGAGATTATTTGGGACATTTTTATTACAAAATAATCTTGCTTTTTGTGGCAGATTTTAAAAAGTTATTATTGGAAAGCTTAGGAATAATATTATTTATTTGTTTATTTATTTATAACAATAACCAACCGAGCCCATAGGGCTTTTGATTAGATCTGTAGAAAAACAGTTATTTTTTACCAGGAATTGTAAGACACCTTCTGATTCCATTAAAGAGGCATTGGGGCATAACCATAGTCAACAAAAAAGTCAACTTTTTCAGTTTTAGAATGCACATTTTTAAAAAATGAACTTTCGACCTATCATAGACGAGAAAACTGCACTTTAAAGGAAAAAGTCGGTTCTAAAGTTAAAACATGCTGAAGCTGTTTTTAACTATTTTAGCATCGACTCTGGCTTTTTACTTCAAGACAAAACACATTAAAATAAAAATTTAATAAGAGTTGTGAATTACTGTAATAAAAGTTATTAAATAAATAAGAAATAAAACAAAAACAAATTGTGTTGTAATATAAGTTGTTGTATGTATGTAAACTGCAGAAAATGCGAATAGTGAAAATGTAGTTATTTACTAGTAACATTGTCAGTAGCACTACTGACCAGGTGTACTACAGCCAATGTAATCGCCTATTGACATTTAACATTGTCATTGAAAATCCACCACTAGACTGTAGCACTACTGACTAAGTAGTTTTTTGGGACCACATGGAGACATTGGCACCAAAGATACACTAGTAAATTTAAGGGGCTCTAGTCTACAATACCGATATTTCCTCGTTGTCCGTAGTAAAACTATACTGACTCACTATAGACACTGTCACCACCTGCAGGAAATTGTTTGTCATTTCTATTAAATACATATGTATATTAAAATTGAAAATTGTATGTTTCGCTGAATTAGTAAAGTCAAACACTTACGTATGGATCTTAAAATGTGACAAATCTTTACCTGATGGCACAAAATCTTCCACAGGGTCAAAATTTCCATAATTGGCACCTTTCACTTAAAACTCTTCAATTTTCACATTTTATATTTTTATACAATATTGATTGTTATTTTATTTTTTTTATTTTTTTTTGTGTATTATGTTTTTAATTATTGTTAAATACATTTATATATATTAAATTTATAATTCTATTTCTTAAGATAATTTTTATACACTTAAATTTTGCTTGACGTCACGTTTATTTTCAACAAACCAATAAAACATTAAGAAGAAGCATAGTTGTGTGTATCTGAAAAAATGTTTTCTACTCATTAAAACCATTATTAATAGACGCTCTGTTGACAACGTCACCAAAATAGTCGACAAAAGTGGTGACTTGGGGACACTTAACCCCATGTTTTCTGCAGGGTATGTACACATGCATATGTATGTATTTTCATAACACAGCGTCAGATGAGAGAGAGATGCCACTTTCTTGTTTTTTGTTTTCGATCATATGAAAAATTTCCAATATTTGTTGTGGCACCCAATTAAAGTCGATTCAACTTAATAGTATGTTCAGACGACGAGTTGAATCACCCGCTTCGCGCTCTGAATTATGTTTATCAATCTTGCTGTTCACATGATTCATTCGTGTTTTGTGTGCAGCGTGCCAATTTAGTGCTTTTCGCCCTAGATTTAGTGCTTTTCGCACTAGATTTAGTGCTTTTTAATTCATAACAGTGCGGAATTTTTTAACTTGGGTTTTTTATTTAAAAGGAACTAAACTAGTGCTTTTTTACCTTTGATTTTAGTGTGTTTTACAAATATACTAAATTTATAAAAACACCAAATAAGAGTTTTCCACTTTTCAAAAACTATCTGATTGCACACCTTTTAGACATGCAAAGTTTCCTTTGCAGAATGTTAATTTAGATGGGTGAAATACGGAGAAAAAAACTTTATCTTCCACAGTGAGAAAAAAGAACATATTTCTAGAAATTACAGAGGATACCATACACGCTATAAAATAACTTAATTACAATAATCCCAGCAACAGAATTCTGATTTGGAAGTACTAACAACTGAGAGAAGCAATGTCGTGCTTTCTTGATAACGAAAAATGCTTCTGAAAAGCACTAACGTAATGTAAACCAGTAACTTTTGCATCTGAGTACACAAAAACTATACATTATTACTTCTGTGAAACGATTTAAAAAAAAATTAATGGCTTTTTTGAAGCTGAATGTATTGCTTCTAGCTGACTTACAAAAACTCTTCTGGGAAGCGGTAACTTTTGCTGGGATGGTGAAGTTGAAGAAATAGAACGAAGTATCAGAAATTTAAGGCTACATAAATAGAAAAATTAACTCAGAACTCATCAATTTTGGATGAAGTTTATAATTAAAGAGATTCAACTAATGATAATCCATTTCTAAAACTGTCAATATTTGTTCTAGGACCATTAACATTACCATGTTCAAATGCTGAGGTGGAAATAACTTTTAGCGCTAATAACTATTTTCAAAGTAAGCTAGAAATACAATAATTATTTTTTAATACATCGAATTGCTTAATTCATATAAAATACGGTCTAAAAAGAAAATACTTATGTTCAAAATGTAACATGTAAAAATTAATTCAGATGAAACGCCTAAAAAATGTAATTAACTTATTAAAACAGTTTTATGGCCAGAAGAAAAAGATGAAATGACTTTCTCCATAACCGAGTATAATTATATATTAATATGTACATATGTATTTATATATGCACATTAGAGCGGGTCGATTTGTATGGTATGTTCCTTCGGCAAAGTTTCTTATTTTGATCCCTAGAATACGATTTTCCTTGTAATTTGAGCGATTTTTAAATCGACCCGCCCTAATGCACATCCATACATAAATAGTTTTTACATATTTATACGCATATACATACACATAAATACATATACATGTATATAATTAAGTGTACTCTGCACTTTGCAATTTGAAACAAAGGAAAATTCTTTCGATTTGTATGCTAATTACACGCAGAATGCATTTTATTTGGATTCGAGTTACAATGTACCCTCAGTAACAAATTGAGGGAATCGATATCGACCAAAATCCTAAAACATTTCCACGTAAATTTTATTCAAGTGTTTTGATATTTCGTCTATACGGAATAATTTAATTTAGGCAGCAGTGATGGAAAATGTGGCACAATTGTGCCATTTTTGGTACTATTTGATGTTAGCTGGCACTGTGGCACTCTCGCTCGTTTTTTGGCACTTTTTGTCCGTTCGAGCCATAACCGCCAAAAAAGCTTAACCCTTACCCTGTTGCTATCGCAACGCTTGCCGCTCTTATTTAGGTATGAGGTTAAGCGGCATACTTTTAACTTGGTTTTTTTTTTGACGAAAATCGATTATCTGCGATCATAAATAATCGGTTTTAGTCAAAAAGCTCGAAAATTATGTTACATAATTTTTTGGCGGTTAGGGTTCGCATTAATATTCCAAGTTGTTAAGTATTAAAAACTTAGTAGGATTTGGGGCTGACAATTGTTCGGTTATCATGGTGATTAGTAACGGTGTCCAATGAATGTTTATGACGATTTATTAAAAAAAAATAACTTTCTTTGTAAAAGCTGGGGGGTTTTATGTAATCCGAATCGAATAACATACAAATGCGAACAGTTTTCTTTTCGAATCGCATACATAATTACCCCCTGATGTCGTCAAACTATTGTATATAGAGTCCTTAAACAATTGAAGCCCTTATAATATTTCTTCACATTATGAAATGTTTAGTCAAAATGCAATGATAAAACTTATGTTCTTAAAATAATAAATGATATTAATGTCGAAATGCAATCTGAAGATGTTAGAGCACATTTAATTTTTAGGAGGCTTTCGTCATTTGCGTCGACATTTTTTGAACAAAAAATATATTGATGATCTCTATGTTATAATATACATATGAAGTTCGAAATTTTCACCATCTTTCAACCGAAATTTCCCAGCAAAAATTTGTAGAATTAAAAAATAAAATAGTCTTTTTTCATTTTTTTTGTCATATTGGAAAACTAAATATAACTTAAGACTTTTATTTGACGTGTTTTCCATAGTTTGCATAAGAACATGTTCTAAGTGGAGTGTTATACACCTTTTAGACACGCAAAGTTTAAATTAAGACTTTGCAAAGTAAACTTTCTGTGTCTAAAAGGGGTATTACACAAATGTTTCCAAACTGAAGAAAACACGCAGAAAAATTTAAACTTAATACAGATCTGATCACACTTTGACGAATTAAAAAATTCCTCATCATAAGTGTGAGTGAGTTTTGAAGAGTATCGGAGACGTAAAAATAATTTCAATATGCTGGCATAACATGGAACCTTGTGGGCAAATTCGGTGAAAAAATGGTTTTCGGTTGGCATAATTTTTCAACCACTTGCAACCCCGCATTAGCAGCACAAAACCAGTACATAAACAACTATAAAAAAACAAGCAAATGTCAAATGCATAAAAAACACTAACACACAAAATTCGCTGTCTTATACAAATGAATACACGTACGCGAATACATTTCTCCCAGTGATAATTAATATATTACGAGTATAGGATGTTTAGCGCCCGTGGACCCTATAAACACACTTTAGTTAAAGCTTACATATCTTATTTCCGTTAGGTTCCATTCTTCATTTTGTTGAAAAAATTTTGAAAATCGGACCGGCAGTTCCGGAGATTACTTCTTACAAACATATAAGCATACAAACATATAAACTTTTCAGCTTTATAATATTAGTATAGAAGTATAGATTGTTCAGACCATAAGTATTTTTATTTCTTGTAAATAAGTTCATACAAAGTATTAATAAATTATACATATATTTTTATATGTGTATGTAAACAACTAATTTTAGAACATGTTTATCCATCTAATTTTCTAGCTATACACAATAATGTATCATTCAAGGAGCATAGTATACTAAAAGAACATCAAGTGCCAACATTTAAATTATATAAAAAGTGGTTTGGCACTATTGAAGTGATTTTGGCACTATTTGGAAACAGATTCGGCACGAAATCAAGATTTCCAATTCCCATCACTGTTAGGCAGTTATATAAAAGATTACAAATAAAATTTTAATTGAAATCTTTATCCTGTAAATAAAATTCAGTTGTTTCTGAAATATCTGTTCCTTTAGGACGTACGTCTCTCGTTGATCACTCTTTTGTTAAAAAAATACACCCTAATTGGAGTGTCTTGCCAAATGAACTTGAATTATTTTCCTACTCATATTCTACTTATGTATAAGCAAAATCGAAACATAGCTCGATATACTCGTAATTGAAATTATTACAAAAACCTATGAAATGTAGTAAATTTAAAATTGTAGTTAAGTTAAGTTTCTAATTTTTACTCATGTAATACCTATATAATTCGCCATGTGGGCTTTCTCTGTATTGAAAATAAATAAAAAAAAATAAAAATATATCTATATGCAATATATATGTGCATACAAATATACTTCTTGCATTTAGTGCTTTTTGCTCTGAAAAAGTTGGTATCACTGTTCGTGTGGCATTTTTTTATGTATATTGACACATACATACGTATCATACGCACGTATATACGTACATACATATAAGCATACATACTTACATATATACAACTTATTCAAAATCTTGTTGTTGAAGGCATCCCTATATTTTCTTCTTATTTTTCCTTTTTATACTATTCATAACTAAATTAAATTCATTTATTTTAAACTCACATATTTGTTTTTTTGGTTTGTTTTTGTTTGTTCACAAACACACACATGCACATATATGTTTTGATAGCTATTGCAGTTAAACTGGCGATAAACTGCGATAAAAGTTAGAGAATATATAAATTTTACGGGCTTCGCTCTCATAATTTTGTATGGCGAAGCAGTAGATTCGTTCGTGATTGGGATGTGAAGCATGAAAGAGAGCGAAGCAGTTACCGTGTGAACATACTATAGAAACAGGTTATTAATTTTAAGTTGTTTCTAAAACGAACCGACTTTATTCTGCGACTATGGTTATGGCCCATTATCTTTTCAAAGCAAGAAAACAAAAGATGCGTTTAGCGAACATATACATACATATCTACAAACAAGCTTACACAAGTTTTTATAATTTGGAGTAATTTAATTACTTATTAGAGCCAATTTCACCAACTTATTTAATTATCAATTCAAATTTAAAAGTAATTTTTCCATACAAAATTTAATGACTTTAATCGACATTTAAATATAAATTTATATATAAATAGAGTTGGTGAAATTGTCCCTTAACATCCTATTGTTAACAAATTAAAAAGTTATGAAATGAAAAATACTTTTTATACAAAGTAATTAAGGAAATTGTTCGAATATTCGACAAGAAATCTTCGAATATTTTATTCTAAATTGAAAATTTTTCTTCGTTCGAACGAAAATGAAAAAAAGTTGTTCGAATATTCGAATAATTTTGGTTCGAATGACAACCTAGTACATATGTAAAAAATCGGTAAAAAATTGGATTCTTTAAACGACTAAGAAATAAAGTTTCTATAATGACTGCGATTAATATATATAACGTAATAATTAAACTACATTTTGAGTTTGGTTCAACGGTTCTGTATACATGCTGCACTAACACACAAATAGAGAGGTTGCAAAAATTACAAAATAAAGCTATGAGATCAATATTAAAGTGCAATCGATACACACCAGTGCAATATATATATATGTTTGATACATTGAAGTGGCTAAATATAAACAAATACAAATGAATACTCTAAAGATTATTAAAAAAAATAAATACGGGAAATGCACCTCAATACTTGTGTGAACAAATAGAATATGTCGGAGAAGTACAACCTTATTTTCTTAGGAATGCCCAAAATTTCAGACTGCAAAGAGTGCTAACAAGCGGAATGCAACGTTCACTATTTTACAAGGGATTAAACTTAGGCCGGGTTTACATCTGTGTGCCATGTGCCACACATGCGTGAAAAAAACGTAACCACTAATTACTAATGAAAACCTGTTAGATTCAGACACGTATTGATTAAGTTAAACAGTTTCATACATAACTTATAGAAAATTTTATAGAATGATTGAAAATAGTTAAAATCAATAAATACATATCTGAATCAAACAGTTTTTCATTAGTAATTAGTGGTTACGTTTTTTTTGGGAACATGGTACACAAGAAATGCCAGATGTAAACTCAGCCTTATTCAATATGCTGCCAAATGATACAAAAAATTAATGAAATCCTAATGTTTTGAATAGAAAAATTTTAATATTTATAAAGAATAATTGTTAAAGTATAAAGTTTAAATCTTATGAAAATGATATATGTATGTATTTAGTGTATATTAGAATATTGCCAATACTACTTAATAAATCAATCAATCAGTCAATTATTTTCTACACTAAAAATGCCCTAGAAATAATTTATTTGGCAAAACAAGGTTTGCCGGGTCAGCTAGTCTGTGTATAAAAACAACTGTTTAATGAAAATAAAGAGGATTTTTTACATTTAAATTTACTTAATGAACTAAATTTAAATAATTAGCTAATGTTTTGCTATAATTCAAATTAATTAATGCATATACTTATGTATGCATTGTTGTTATTAATGGTTTAATTTTTGGTTATTAATGGGTTAAATTAAATTTTTTTTAATAGAGTTATTCTCACTTATTATATTCTTTCAGAATTTGGTTTGAATACAACGATTTGGTAGGCGTTTTTAATTTCGCACAGAAAAAGGAGTGATTTGACCTATAGTGCAAACTAACACAAAGCGAACACATTTGGATTCCTATTGATCCAAACATTTCTTTTTCGCGACTTATCAGCCTGAGTCATTGTATGTTGGACAAGGACATCATTGTCCCTTCCTGCAAGATTCCACAATTTCAATACATTTTATGTATATGCACACGCACACATTAGTTCTAATTGCGCCAAATACTTGTAAAAAACCACACAAAGCTAGCATATTCGGGATAGAATTGATCCGAAAACTTGTTTTCTTCGCGACTTGTTAATCTATGTTATTGTACATTGCACAGGAACAACATTGTCCCTTCCAATGTACAAAATTTCACACTCACAATCCACTTTTAGTAGTAGGGAAATTCCAGTTCTGGCGCCGATCAAAATTGTGAAATTTGAGTAATTAAAATTTGTAAAAAAAAAAATTTGGGTAATTAAAATTTTAAATTTGTGAAATTGTGTTTTTTGTTTATATTAAGTGTATATATGTATGTAGGATTTCCTAACGCTCTTCATAAATAAAACGACTTGACTGTGTTGCTTCTCAACTAATACTGTCCTTTGATTTTTACTTTCTGTGTGTTTGAGTCTTTTTCTAGTCTGTGCGTATTTGTTAGTATTGGTGCGTAATTGCCAGTACTCCTACATTCGGCCCTCCTGACGGCAATACGGCTCGGATTGCCACTTCTTCATAAATTGGGCCACAGTAGTTGTCCGTGTAGGGCCCTCATGGTCCCCTACCTTTTCTACATTATACCTTCCATGAGGTAGCTTTCCAATGACTTTGTAAGGGCCGAGAAACTTTCCTTTTAGTTTCAGCCCCGTTCCGAACTGAGACCGCTTGATGGCGACCAACTCATTAATCCTGTACTCCACTTCAGGTTTCCGCTTACAATTGAATGTCTTGCAGTTCTCTTGCTGGACCTTGGCAATATTATCTCGAGCCTCTGAACGGATCTCATTACGGTCAGCTATAAACTCACTTAGGGCTTCGTCATCGAGCGCTTCACGCAAATCAGGATAATCTGGCAGTCTCATATCTACTCCAATCATCAACTTAAACGGCGAGTATTGCGTACTTCTGGACGTTGTGGAATTTATCATGTTCTGCACCCGTCGTACATGTCGATACCAGTTTTTAGGGTCCTCACTACACAGTTTTGAGAGCATCGGGATGACTATTTTGTGGATTCGTTCCACCTGACCATTTCCACGAGGGACACCAGTAGCGATCAACAAATGCTGAATATTTTCCTCTTTGCAATAATTCTCGAACGCATGGGATGTGAACGCTGCACCCCTGTCACTAACTATCCGCATAGGGTTCCCAAATATTGCTGACTGCTTCTCTAAACACTCTATTACCGATTTTGAGTCTGTGGATTTCGTTGGATAGAGCCATATGAATTTGGTAAAACCATCTACTACAACAAAAATATAGTGGTACATCTTCTTAGTAGTCTCCATGGGACCTACATGATCGACATGATACGTTTTCAAAGGGACATCTTCTTTATTAATTGGTCTTAAGAACCCCTCTTTTTTACCTGTTTTAGCTTCAGCAATTATGCACTCAACACAATTCTTGATAATTCTTGTGACCCGCAAAGGGTTCCCAAATATTGCTGACTGCTTCTCTAAACACTCTATTACCGATTTTGAGT
Source organism: Nowickia ferox (assembly GCA_936439885.1). Taxonomy (NCBI): domain Eukaryota; kingdom Metazoa; phylum Arthropoda; class Insecta; order Diptera; family Tachinidae; genus Nowickia; species Nowickia ferox. Next base: position 53,454,751 of record OW387026.1, read on the forward strand.
CTGTGGATTTCGTTGGATAGAGCCATATGAATTTGGTAAAACCATCTACTACAACAAAAATATAGATGTACATCTTCTTAGTAGTCTCCATGGGACCTAAATGATCGACATGATACGTTTTCAAAGTGACATCTTCTTTATTAATTGGTCTTAAGAACCCCTCTTTTTTACCTGTTTTAGCTTCAGCAATTATGCACTCAACACAATTCTTGATAATTCTTGTGACCTTCCCTGATAATCGTGGTATATAATACTGTTTTTAGATTATTTCTTGAGTCTTAACAGCACCATAATGATCCTGCTTATGAGCGAGCCTTATGACCTCTTCCTCCATCTGAACTGGTACAACTATAAGTTCCTTAACGGGATCCTTAAACAGAACACTATTTCTCAGGTAAAAACCCTCGTAATCACCATACTGTAATATAGCTTTTATTGCTCTCGTCCACTCATCGGCTTCTTGGGCTTCTCTCATTCGGTGTGTTAGGCTGCTTTCTACGATTAGGCAACACATTCGACTCAGTGCATCTACGTGTTTCATTTTCGTTCCAGGCCTATGCTCAATCTCGTAGGAAAAATCTTGTAAAAACTTGGCCCACGTAGATACTCTACTTGGAACATCCTCTTTACTCATAGTCATTTTGAATGCACTACAATCCGTCACAATTTTGAATGGTATCCCCAAAAGATATACGCGCCACTTTTTTAATGCCTCGATAATGGCTAGAACCTCAAGTTCATGCGAATGATACCTTTCTTCATAAGGTTTTGTTCTTCGGCTCATGAATTGTACCGGATGTAGTTCCTGATCATCTAAGCTCTTTTGTAATAGTATAGCGCCATATCCATATTTGCTTGCATCTGCATGGACCTCCGTCATGGCACCTGGGTCATATAGTTTCAACACGGGTGCGCTCACTAAGGCTTCCTTTAGTTGTTGGCATGACAAAAACACTTCATCAGTAATCTTGAAAGGGGTGTTTTTTCGTAGCAAATCAGTTAATGGCTTGGCGATTACCGCATAGTTCTCTATAAATTTTCTAAAATACGATGTTAAACACAGAAATCTTTCAACCATTTTGCGATCGGTGGGGATAGGAAAACATTTCACTGCTCTAATCTTTTCGTCTGAAGGTTTAATCGAACCACTCTTCACCACATAGCCTAAAAAGTTTACTTCACCTTGTAATGTTTGACACTTAGACCATTTAATTCGAAGACCATATCTTTCAGCTCTATTCAACACGATTTCAAGCTTTGCTAGACCATCTATTACATCCTTGGAGGGAATTATAATATCGTCCATATAAACGATTATAGTACCATCGCGTATCAACTCCATCAACACCGCTGTTATGAATCGCGTAAAGACTGCTGGCGAATTGCATATACCGAAAGGAACGTAAAGGAATTCAAACTGCCCGTTACTCGTCACAAATGATGTATACTTTCTTGACGATTCTTCTACTGGAACGTGGAAAAATCCATTCGTCAAATCCAATGTAGAATATACGTTAGCCTTCTGTAATCTGTCTAAAACCTCATCCATAAGTGGCATAGGAAAATTATCTCGAACTATTTTTTGATTTATCTTCCTATAGTCGCAACATAATCGTTTCGAGCCACCTTTTTCCCTGCTAAAACTATTGGTGAAGCATATTCGGCTGTGCTTGTTCGGATTATTCCCTGCTTTAACCATTCTGAAACTTGTTCATCCACCCAACGCTGATCGGCAAATGAAATACGTCTCGGTCGTTGATAAACGGGTATGTCATCTTTTACAAAAATTTTCATTTCAACTGGGCTCTTAAAATCATTACGCGGTTTATAATCTGTAATCATAGTTGATACCTTGTCCGCAATTCTCTTTTCCAAATGATCGAGTTTTAAATATACTTCGGCTTTATATTCCTCGACATTCAAACAAATACTTTTAAATTCTTCCAATAAGCACACATGGCTTTCTAAATAATAAGGCCTCACCGTTCTTGATTATTACCTCAACTTCTTTCATTAGGTTATTGCCTATCATTATGGAGTGAATAGCGTCATTCTCCCTAACGACATAAAAGGTAACATTTAAAACCAACCCATCTATTTCTACCGGTGAATCGAAACGGCCAATAGTGGTAATCATGCTGTCACCAATGCCAAACAAATTTACTCTTTCGGGTACAAAATCAACGTCACCTATCAATATCAACATATCATTCCGCATAATGCACACATCACACCCAGTGTCAATTAATGCAAATTTTAATGTCAAATTTTTGTTCTTTATCTTTATATCTTTAAAAATCAGATTTGGACCCTTTCGCACCATATTCGCTTGACCTTGCTCTGACTTTATCGGTCTTGGTTCCGGTTTTCTATTCTGGCATTCAAACGATCGGTGGCCGAATCTTTCGCACTTAAAACATTTGATTTGCCTCTACGGACAATCTCGATCCATATGGTTCTTTTGGCCACACTTATAGCATTTTCTCTCCTTTTCTACACTACTAGAAATTTCAGGTTTTTTTCTGTAGGTGAGTATTCGTTTCCCTTATTTAACGAACGTGGATTCGGTCTAACTTTCTCGTAAATTTTTATTTGTCTTTTTAGCTCAGCTACAGTTTCGGCCTGATACAGTATGGATTTGTTATGTCTAGCTTCGGGTACACCCTCAATAAAATATTCTATGATACTTTTCTCGTCCAGATCGATCTGTTTGGCTATTTCCATTATGCTGTAAAGGTATTCAATCAACGTTTCATTTCTGTTCAACTTACGATTCTTTATCTGTCGAATTATCTCCGCTGCTGAGAAATCTGCGCCGAACTTTTCGAGGAGCAAATCTTTCAGTTTCGGCCAACTATTAACACCACTCTGACTTCTTATAAAAAGTTTTGCTGCACCCGCTAGCAACTGTTTTGCATACACCAATTTTTGTAATGGCGTCCATCCTACTATTTCAGCCATTTCATCAAATTGCACCAACCACTGATTAATGTCGGGTGATTTGGTACCCGAAAAGACAGAAAGGCTATCTTCAACGTCCTTTAGGGTGTAAATGCTTTTCAGCAATACGTTCGTCCTGTTCACCCCAGCCGCGCTCGTCTCAGGATGTTCGTCGGTACTGACGCTTACATTATCTAATGCTGCATTTGCATCCCTACAGTCCAGTTCGTAGTGTGTCAGTAGACGCTCCTGCAAATCTTTTTTAGCCCCGTCTATCGCTAACCCAAGCTCTCCTAACTTAATCTTCAAGTCCGCTACAGTCATTCCCAATACTGTCGATCTGTCCATCTTCAGCAACCCGCAAGTGATAATACCAATTACAAATCAATATAATATACAAAATATTATGAACCAATAGTCACAAATAGTTAATTTTGAAAACAAACAGGCTTATAACTCCAAAAAAATGTAAAATATTATATAGTGAAATAGTATACAATAAAATTAGCTTAAAAAGTGAAAAATATTATATAAGAAAATAATATACAATAACGTTGACTTAGCTTCAGCTGATATCGACCTTCGTTGTTCTTGCCTCTGCTCCGCCGCTGTCTTCTTTTTCAAAGCAAATAATAAAAACACCAACACTCTCATCGATTATTCCTCAGGGTCTGTATTGTTGCATCTCCAAACAAGACAAGCGAAAATCGTTTTTTATGTTCTCCGCACAAAGCTTATTTCTTCCGCTAGTTATCCAGTTCAAGTCGACAAAAATCGTTTTTTATTTTTTTCACACACAGTTTATTTCTTCTAAGTATGTAAAGTTTGTATCATAAACACTCAGTTCTGTTTTTTCTCTCTTTGCTATTATTTATTTCACTCAGTTATTTTTATACCACTCAGTTCAAGTTGACGAAAGTTGTTTTTTATCTTCTTCACACACAGTTTATTTCTTCTAAGTACATATGTAAAGTTTGTATTATAAACACTCAGTTTATTTATTCTTCTTTCTTTTTCTCTTTTTTCTTCCACTAAGTTTTTGTTACGCCACTCAGTTTAACAAAAGTCGTTTTTTTTATCTTCTTCTCAATCAGTTTATTTAAACACTCAGTTTATTTATTTTTCTTTCTTTTACTCTTATTTCTTCCACTCAGTTGTTATGCCACTCAGTTTAACAAAAGTCGTTTTTTGTCTTCTTCCCACTCAGTTTATTGTTTATGTAATTTACTCTTCTCCTTACTTTGTCTTTATATTAAGTTCATGCGCACTCAGCTCACACAATTTAAAAAAAAATCTCTTGGGGGATGATTGTGTTTATTTACTACCGTATTTTATCGCCATCTAAACACAATTTACTTCTTAAGTCATGCGCACTCAGCTCACACAAGTTGAAAAAAATCTTTCGTGTATGTGTATGTATGTACACTAGTTGTCTGGCCACTTTTTATATATACTTTGTTAGTATAAAATATGTGTATGTGCTTATTTTTATGTATTCTTTTGTCAACATGTACTTTAGTTCTTTCTGTTCGTTTTTTCTTTTCGTTTTTATGAATTCAAATTCAACGTTAACTTTTTTAACACTCACTTATTTACAGAAGTTAATAATAATGTATTTAATATTTATCCCAATAGCGTGAGATGTTTGTCGGCATTTTGGTTGACCCCCAAATTTGTAGGATTTCCTAACGCTCTTCATAAATAAAACGACTTTGTTTAGTTATTATACATTTATTAATCTTAATTATTAACATGGATACTTTGGTTTCATCACTGCGCGAGTTGACATCTCTTATTTTAAGATAGTAATAACAAATCCATAAATTCAAATATAACTAAGATAGTAATAAAAGATGATAACAAATCCATAAACTCAAATGTAACTATTCTAAGCTAGAGATAAGACAAACATCATAAATACAACTATTGTAACGATAAGAAACACATTTTTTCTTTTCTAACTTAATACAAATAACTCAAAACATGTTTTACTGATAAAAAAGGTACTAGTAACCTAAACAAAGAAAAACATATTTTGAGTTAGAACAAAGAAATATTAAACATAATTATTATTATAAATAGATGTTAAGAAAAATATGGTAGTTAGTCTTAAGAATATATTTAATAAAGAAACGCACATTTCGGTGCAGAAAAAAAAGAAAATATATTTTTTTTACTCATTTCCTTAAATAGGAAATTAACTGGGGGCTCAAGCCGGTCTAAACTCTTGACCACAGCCAAATATTCTTGACATTCAAGATATTTAAATAAAATTCCACGGCTTTGAAGAAAAGCAAACCAATCTCTGAAAAAGTGAGAAATTACCACGCTGGACCAACGTCAGAAACGGCAGAAAATAATCAATTCCTTACGATCTATGGGAAAAGACAACGACACAATGAATCAAGATATCGCAGCTTTACGAGCACAAATAGAGGTACTCACACAAACTCTACAGAATACTCAATTGAAGGTAAATACACTGGAGGCGAACCGATCTCCCCACACAATCATTACGCAGGAACAACATAGTGACTTCACACCAAATATAACTGATGCAACTCACATAAATTTAAAAACATTCGAAGCCATACCGTGCTTCAGTGGGGATAAAAACCAATATAGATCCTGGCGGAAAAGGGCATGGACATTCATGGAAAATATCAAACAATTTTCCAACCAGCCAAATTACTACACAGCATTCACGATACTGCATTCAAAAATTGTTGGAGAAGCAGCAGACATCCTCATCAACCACAATACCAAGATGAACTTTTATTCTATAATTAACAGGCTTGACTACACCTACGCAGATCAACGACCATTATATGTACTTCTCGAGGAAACGAAGAAACATAAACAGGGAAGACAAACACTCTCAGAATTCCACAGCAAAATCAGCAAAGCACTGAACCTCGCACTTTCGAAGATAGAGATGTCAGGTGATCAAGGATCTGCATCCTTGGCGGAATATGCAAATCAGGAAGCAGTCCGTACATTCATCACAGGACTCAACAGCAAATATACAAGCGGTACATTATATAGCCATCATCCAAAGGACCTAGAAACTGCATTTGCAATCGCAAGCACTATAACCATGACAACGCAAATATGCAGTTCGACACACTGGCTACAACACAACAATACAACCAAAAACCAAACTTTGGACCACAACGATACGAAGATAGGAGGTACAATCCCAATGTACAAGCTCAATTTAATCATCAACCACGGCAGGAACCCATGGAAGTGGATAGTTCGCAACAATTTAGACGTTCAACACAATATTCTCCACAGCAGCAATACAACCCATTCAGAAGGGAGCAACAACCAACAAAAAGGGATAGAATGCCTTCATCAAAAAATTATAATCCGAACAAAGTTCAACGAGTAAACCAGACGAGAGATGAAGATATACAATCACTTGTACCACACACCGAAGATACTTATGAAACCGGCAGCGCTTTTTTAGGCGAATAAACGGATTGCCATGTCTGCAGAGGCACTGCCAAACAACAGGCAAATCCGTTAATATATTAATTGACACAGGTGCGACAAACAATTATATTAGTTCTAAGTGCAACATAGTAAAATCTATTACAATAAAACCAGTTAAGGTAAAAACGCTTCACGGATACTCTTTAACGAAAGCAAAAAAAAATTATTACACTATTAGGCCATAATTTAGTATTTTTCGAAACTGAAGCCTTAGAAGAGTTCGATATGCTTCTCGGGGAACATGGTCTCAGAGCCATAAAAGCAGAAATTAACTTATTTGAGTATAAAATCACGTATAAATTTAAAAGAAAAGAAGAAATTAGCGAACAAAAAGTGAATTACACAGTCAATAATGACAAATATAAAAATGAAATTGAAAGTATAATGAGAATAAATGACAAAACCAACAAAATTCTGCCCTTTACAACCACTGTACAAGCTACAATTAGGACAAAATCAGAAGATCCTATTTGGGTGAAACAGTACCCGTATCCAATAGCAGACAATGAATTTATAAATAAAGAAATTCAAACATTATTAGACAACCAAATAATACAACCTAGCAAAAGCCCATACAACTCTCCAGTATGGACCGTTGCGAAAAAAGGCACAGATGAGGAAGGGAAACCAAAAAAACGTATGGTAATAGATTTTCAAAAGCTTAATGCTCAGACTATAACTGACAGGTACCCTATCCCAGATGTAGCAATGACTATTCAAAATTTAGGTAAAGCAAAAGTCTTTACAACACTAGACTTAGAGTCAGGATTTCACCAAATCTTGATAAAAAAATCAGACAGAGAAAAGACTGCATTCAGTATGAATGGAGCAAAATACGAATTTCTTAGAATGCCATTCGGCTTAAAGAACGCACCTTCTATATTTCAGCGATGTATAGATGATATTCTGCGTCCATATATTGGTAAGTTCGCTTACGGTTATATCGACGACGTGCTTATATATTCTTCTTCGCCTGAAGAACACATGGAGCACATTCGAATAATAATAAACGCATTACACAATGCAAATATGAACATTTCTGACGAGAAATCACATTTTTTCCAAGACTCAGTAGAATATCTTGGTCACGTAATCAAACACAATAAAATAACTGTAGATCCTAGTAAGATCCAAACAATAAAGGATTATCCAATACCTAAAAATTTAAAAGAATTAAGGTCATTTTTAGGACTAGCTAGTTATTATAGGAAATTTGTACAAAACTTCGCTTCAATAGTGAAACCTCTTACTACATTCTTACGCGGAGACAATGGCGGTTTAAACAAAAAGCAAAGCACAAAAGTATTAATTAATCTGGATAAACCAGCACTCGAAGCGATAGAGAAAATTAAAGATATGTTACAAGCACAAGTCGAATTATTTCAACCAGATTTCAACAAGCCCTTCGAACTAACGACTGATGCAAGCAACTTTGCAATAGGAGCTGTACTTTCTCAGAATAAGAAACCTATTTCATTTATATCTAGAACCCTTAACCAAACCGAACAAAACTATAGCACAAACGAAAAAGAGCTTCTTGCGATCGTTTGGTCACTTCAAAAATTAAGAAATTACCTTTACGGTATAGCAGACTTAACCATTTACACGGACCACCAGTCACTTATTTTTTCTATATCTGATAAAAATCCCAACACAAAATTGAAACGATGGAAAAATTTCATCGAAGAATATGGCGCTAAATTAGTATATAAACCAGGAAATCAAAACGTCGTCGCTGACGCATTGTCACGTCAACAGATTAATAATACTTCGAGTTGTTCACAACATTCAGCACAAAGTTCGCCAATCGAAAAATTGAAACGCGTGAAACAACCATTAAATGCATTTAAGAATCAAATAATTATTCACTATAACACAGATAACTTAGTGCAAATATCTTCACAAAATATTTTCTCATATGCACGACACACACTTTTCTATTCAACCAAGGACGAATTATTAGACAGATTAAAACAAATAATAAACCCAAAAGTAACAAATGCTATAAAAATAGAGGAAGAAACTCTATTCCACGTCGAAGATAATATCATTTCTTCTTTTCCAAATGTAAAAATTGTAGTAGCTCAGAAAATGACAGAAGACATAGAAAACATAGATAGACAAAAAGAAATCGTAGTACTAGCACATAGACGAGCACACAGAAATTACAAAAATAACGCTCAAGAAATACAGACAACGTATTTTTGGCCAACCATACGCACCATGTGTAAAAAAGAAGCACAAGACTGTGAAATCTGTCTTACAAACAAATACGAAAGAAGACCAAATAAACAACCAATTGGAGCAACACCGATTCCAAATCACGTGGGAGAACACATACACTTAGATTTATTTTATATGAACGGAAACACATACATCACCACAACTGATAAGTACTCAAAATATTGCTATATACGAGAAATTCCAAATAAGAAAAACATACACAAATACATCGAAGAAATACTATCGCAAATCTATCCAAATGCTAGATTCATAATGACTGACAACGAAGCAGCATTATCAAGTATATGCGTAAAACAGGTTTATGAAAAACTACATATTGAGCATACGCTAACGCCAACATACCATTCAACAACAAACGGTCAAGTGGAACGCACTCATAGCACGCTGATCGAACTCACTAGAGTCCTAGCTCAAGAACACAATTCTTCACCAGGAGACGAAATCTTTAATGCCGTTCGACAATACAACAAAACAATACACTCAGTCGTTGGAGAGAAACTCGAGGACGTGTTTTTTAACCGGGGAGCACATCCTGATATTAAAGAAAAAATTGAAATAAACCAACAGAAAACACTTCTATATCACAACAAAAATCGTAAGAACATCACATACCAAGCAGGGGAGGTTATATACTCCAAAACGCACCGACGCAATAAAAACGTAAGGAAATACTCAAAACACATTGTAAAGGAAGATAAAGGTAACACAATAATTACAAACAAAAATATTGTTATACATAAGGATAATATACGAGTACAAACATGCAAAGAATAATAAAAACAAAAAATATATAATGATAGAGACTGACCCTGTATACGTTTTTCAGGACACAGCGTTCTTATACCATATGACAAACCTTTCTAGAATCTTGACACCCTACGAAAATATAGTACGGTTTGCATATAATTTAGAACAAAACTCTGCAGAATATTTGTTGATAACTAAAATAGAAAATCTGAAGTCACAACTACTTCCTAGAATCTCCAGAACTAAACGTTCATTTAATTTTCTAGGATCAGCCCTCAAACTTATTACAGGAACACCTGACCACGATGACATAATCGAAATCAAGACAGGATTGAATATGCTAATAGAAAATAATAATAAACAAAAGAAAATAAACTCTGAATTTGAAAAAATATTAGAAAGAATTAGCCCCGAATATATTTCAGAACATTTAATACTTACCGAAGTATACAACGAACTACATTCTATCGCTACAATGATTAATTTCGCAAAAAACGGAAACTTTTATTCCGGAACTTTAAATTTAAAAGATATTCAACAAACAGTGTCTAATGAAGCGTTAGATCTACCTATAATAAATATATTAGAATATGCCGATATTAATGTTTTTTATTTTCATCACACAATTGTAAACACCTATAAATACCCATTATTAAAAACGAAATGTAAGCTATTTAATTTGTATTCACTAGCATTTAAGCACGTAAAACTATTACTAGACTCTAGAATAGCAAAATGCAATAATAAATTTACAAGTATCGAAAAATGTAAAAATTATCTAGGAAACTTTATATGCAGAATTAAGAAACACAAAGGAAAAAATCGACGAATTATATGAAATAGAACTTCTCAAACTCCGACAGAGACAATATACAGTTTAAAACGAGGACGTTTTTTTTAAGAAGGAGGAGAGTTAACATCTCTTATTTTAAGATAGTAATAACAAATCCATAAATTCAAATATAACTAAGATAGTAATAAAAGATGATAACAAATCCATAAACTCAAATGTAACTATTCTAAGCTAGAGATAAGACAAACATCATAAATACAACTATTGTAACGATAAGAAACACATTTTTTCTTTTCTAACTTAATACAAATAACTCAAAACATGTTTTATTGATAAAAAAAAGGTACTAGTAACCTAAACAAAGAAAAACATATTTTGAGTTAGAACCAAGAGATATTAAACATAATTATTATTATAAATAGATGTTAAGAAAAATATGGTAGTTAGTCTTAAGAATATATTTAATAAAGAAACGCACATTTCGGTGCAGAAAAAAAAGAAAATATATTTTTTTTACTCATTTCCTTAAATAGGAAATTAACTCGCGCACGACTTGACTGTGTTGCTTCTCAACTAATACTGTCCTTTCATTTTTACTTTCTGTGTGTTTGAGTCTTTTTCTAGTCTGTGCGTTTTTGTTAGTATTGGTGCGTAATTGTAAGTACTCCTACATGTATGTATGTATGACCATGGGAGTTTGTGCGTGGAATATTTTGTGGGAATATACATTTATGCCATTAATGGCATAAAATTATCCTTCCAATAAAGCCAAATTGATGGATTGATGGCTTTATTTCAATTCGAAGTTCTATACCTCTAAAAAAACACCCTGTATTAAAGTTTAGCGTATTGTATACATATTTCTTCTATGTTTAAGTATGCTTTGTGTTCATATCAGACAGGATGTATATAGCAGTTGGTTAGTCAGTCTCTTGTTTTATTTATTTTTTCTTCTGATGTAACACTACTTTTTTTGATTTTACTCCTTGATATAGAGAACATTAATATAATTTTTAAATCCATTATTTTTAATGAAAATATATACATACATATGTGAGTGTGTACATATGCAAATGTATTCATATCTACATATATATATGCGAATATATATATGTGTGTAGAAATTAGTTTACATACAAAGAAATACATGTTTAATAAACAAGTATTGCACCAAATCGATCTTCAAAAACTCAGTCACCTCCACCATGAATTCAGCGTATCTGTTTTCATATAGTGTCAGAAACATTGGAATATGTACGTTTGAAAGAATTTTTGCCTAAAATATTTCTACATAAGGTTTGTTGGTTGAGCCCTTGAAGTTATTGTTGGTGATGTAGCCTGTATCGGATTCAGATATTATGATTTCTAATTTAAAAAAGGTCCTCATCACCTTCTATCAGGTTTTTATATTTTTCTAGCATGCATGTCTTAGCATGCTTTTATCGATAGTGACGCGAGAGTCCGAGATGTAGTGGTGTTTTAGTTAAAAACCTATACTATTAGAATTTACGATTTCGCTCTTTTGAATATTTTACAAATTAGATGGAAACATATGTATTTCATTTAGAACAGTCATAAAATGTCTTTGCTTACAAAATTGTGTGACGTGAGGAATTCTTTTAAATTTGCATGCTTCGGCATGCTTTCAATATTTTTTCTATAAATTTATTTGATACTCATACAGATACAGATATAAAGTAAGATCTGCTTACATTGCATTTTACAATTGAAGTCCATATTTATTCGGTCAGTTTGTTTGATAATCATTCATACATATGTACAATCTTAAAGATTGAAATTCAAAGTCCAATTTCTGTAGTTTATCTATATTTTCTAAAGATCTGATAGCTTTAGAAATGAATAGAGTATTTTTTTTTTTATTTTTTTTTTGTAGAAATATAATGAAAGAAATATATGGTATTTGGGAAGCTGATTTAGTAAAAATGGGGAGGTATTCTAAAAAATATATAAATGATTGATTTTTGTAGACTATAATTGATACATTCTCAAAGTTTATATTGTCAGTACCGCTGAAAATAAAAGTTGCACTCGAAAATACCAAGGCAATGGAAAATATTTTAATGATGTGATGATGGTTTATATAAGTGTATTGAAATATACAAAGAATTACTTAATGTACTCGTATAAAATATAAAAAATCATCTCACTATTAAAATGTTTCCGATTAAAGTTAACTCAACGAATGAGAAAAATCTGCTAAATATGAAGATGAAGAAAAGGTTGAAATTTAGTGAAAGTAAAAATAAAATTAAAAAGGAAAAATCTAGTTTGTTTTTTTTTTTTTAAGGATTGATTAGGACTGATAGGTCGTAAGAAAGATAATTAACTTAATATACTGGAAATTCTCTAAACTTGTTGGCCTGTATGAAATATTGTGAAAACTTAAGCGTTCAAAATAAATTACAACACAGTGTAATATTCAGCAACACATAATATTCATTCATTCATTTCTAAAGCTATTAGATCTTTAGAAAATATAGATAAACTACAGAAATTGGACTTTGAATTTCAATCTTTCAGATTGTACATGTGTATGAATGATTATCAAACAAACTGACCGAATAAATATGGACTTCAATTGTAAAATGCAATGTAAGCAGATCTTACTTTATATCTGTATCTGTATGAGTATCAAATAAATTTATAGAAAAAATATTGAAAGCATGCCGAAGCATGCAAATTTAAAAGAATTCCTCACGTCACACAATTTTGTAAGCAAAGACATTTTATGACTGTTCTAAATGAAATACATATGTTTCCATCTACTTTGTAAAATATTCAAAAGAGCGAAATCGTAAATTCTAATAGTATAGGTTTTTAACTAAAACACCACTACATCTCGGACTCTCGCATCACTATCGACAAAAGCATGCTAAGACATGAATGCTAGAAAAATATAAAAACCTGATAGAAGGTGATGAGGACCTTTTTTAAATTAGAAATCATAATATCTGAATCCGATACAGGCGACATCACCAACAATAACTTCAAGGGCTCAACCAACAAACCTTATGTAGAAATATTTGAGGCAAAAATTCTTTCAAACGTACATATTCCAATGTTTCTGACACTATATGAAAACACCTAGGCTGATTTCATGGTGTAGGTGACTGAGTTTTTTGAGATCTATTTGGTGCAATAGTTGTTTATTAAACATGTATTTCTTTGTATGTAAGCTAATTTCTACATACATACATATATTCGCATATATGTAAATATGAATACATTTGGATATGTATATACTCACATATGTATATATTTTCGTTAAAAAATTATATTAATGTTCTCTATTTCAAGTAGTAAAATCAAAAAAAGTAGTGATACATCAGAAGAAAAAATAAATAAAACAAGAGACTGACTGACCAACTGATATGTACAGCCTGTCTGACATGAACACAAAGCATACTTAAACATAGCAGAAATATGTATACAATACGCTGAACTTTAATATAATGAGAAAAAAAAACATATCATCTAGAACATCAAATAAAAGGCATAGGCGATCACCCTTCATAAAATAAATATATAGCCTATTAATGTAAACATAGTAACATTATCAAGTAGCACAATTTGGACAATTAAAATTTTAACATTTAATTATCCCATAACGCCGACAAAGGATAGGGAGAAATTCCGACATACAAAGTCATTTTATATACTAGAGGAACCGTCGAGAGGCTAGACCTAAATTCACAGACAACGACTTCGTTTTCTGTTGATCGCTATTCAAGAAGTAAATAAGTTTGTTCAGTGTGATTTGACTAATTTAAAAGTACATTTAAATTCAGTCTCATATCTATATGATGATCTTAACATAAAATTTAAAAGTGAACGTTATTCAGTTCTATATGATATATGTCTAAGATTCCAACAAAGCTACTACTCGTATATGAAAGAATTTCAAGCGCTTGTAACTGCTTCAGAGTTTAAGATAAAAGCTCCTTTTATTCAATAGCGGATCAATTGACATAGAAATTTAATTTGAAACAGCAAGCCAGGATCTCAGCTACTGCATTTTTACTGATGATCGAATAATAGAAAGTCCGGAAAGTCTTATAAATTAAGTAATATGGATAAAAAAATGTTTTTAATAGACGTGCAAGGTTTCAAAACTAATTCGAATGATTTTCATTCCAAAAAAAGTAGCGGATAATGACTTTAACAATTTCATCATAAAACACTCTTTTGATTTTAAATGTTTATCAATAAAAAATAAAAAAAAGTAAAAAGAAGCAAACTGCCTAACAAAAAAGCTTTCATCACCTAGGCTGGACTGCTAGATCAGTTTCATTTCAAAATGGCAATGCAAGATGTTCTTAAATAAATGTAAAAGGTAGTTAAAAAAGCCGATGGTTGAAAAAAAAGATTTATATCAAAATATTTCTAACGTTGACTATATAGGCTACATCAACTTTAAACAAATGGAAATTAAATATATTAAGTATTTCTATTATAGTTACTACAACTAGAGGAATTCAATTTTACTTAAAACCGAAACTCTTTAAGTAAATACATTCAAAAATTAAAAGAACGTTTTTTAATTTCAAATAAAAAAACTATGGAGATATTTCACATCTATACACAAAAGATCAGGCGAATATTTACAACAACAATAAAATACCGCACATGACAAAAAATGTATTTAAAGAGGGAGCCACAGACTTATTTGTATGTACACATACATAAAATCAATTTGTAGATACATATGTACATATATACACATATTAAAATTCTTACCCATGCTCAAGTATTTATTGGATTTTAACAATCACACTGACATATCTACATCATGAAAACATACAAAACATCTTGGGATGCCAAGCTATTGACGTTTGAAAAACCGTTCTGTACTTAAATAAATAAACTTATCACAGGCAGCCAAACTCTATCCCGCACACACACATACACCACACATACAAATTCGCCACGATCGTACACAAGAATTTCGCAAAATCTGAAATTAATATTTATCCAAATATAAACAAATTTCTGACCGACAGCCTTTAACACTGGACAAATTTAAGCTTGACAAAATATAAAGCAATCTCATAAAACATACTAGGATTAGGGGAGTTCAGATATATGACAATATTTTATAGCAACAAATGTCGATATGAGAAACAATTTATTTCTACGTACATATAAATACTAGCGTGATAAAGTCATATACACATATACTAGAATTCATCTACGAAAAATTCAAACTATTTCAACAACACTCCTTCACTCACAGATCACAGTCAGCCTAAAATTATTACAGATATACATACAGAAAATCTCAAGGTAACATACAATCTATCAATCTCCACAACCGAAACCACGATCAGCCTTAAACTCCTACTGACATACATACACACACACACACATTCCATCTATCACATCAACACTCTCATCCACCTAAAATCACGAATAGCCTTAAACTCCTACAGATATACATACATACAGATTCCCACGGTTACATATTACATGAACACTTCACCCCTCATAAATCAAGATCACCCTTAAATACCCAAGGACATAAATACATACATGCATACAGATTCCCACGGATACACATTACAACAACGCTCCGCTCCCCACCAATCACAGCTTGGCTTAAATTCCAACAGACAGATACGCCCCGCCCTCCACCAATCACAGCCGGAC
The DNA here is from genome assembly GCA_936439885.1 of Nowickia ferox. Taxonomy (NCBI): domain Eukaryota; kingdom Metazoa; phylum Arthropoda; class Insecta; order Diptera; family Tachinidae; genus Nowickia; species Nowickia ferox. Next base: position 53,470,640 of record OW387026.1, read on the forward strand.
TTCAATTCCTACAGCAAGACACACCCCGACCTCCAACAATCACAGCCAGACTTCAAATCCTACAGCTATACACACCCACAAATTTTCCGTCGGCTTTAGGAAAAATCATTTTCATGATTTTCCCGTCGGCATTTGAAAAAAATTAACATGTTTTCCCGACGGCATATGAAAAATATAAACATGTTTCCCCATTTGTTTTTTGAATCTCAGCCAATTAATATGATTGATCATGTTGACATATGGGTGAGGTAAATCACTCCTCAGTGGGTTACAGATTGTAACGATAGTGGGAGAGATCTAAGGAAGCTCCAACATGAACTAAATGTCTAGAAATATTTTTCATAACTGGAAAATCTATAATATCCGGAATATTAGTTGCTTGAATATAGTGCTTGAGTCTTCACTTTATTAAAATTGCTGATCCACCTCATGCTCTTCCTCTCGGGTCCTTAGTATCATATATATAAGGTGTAGCCATACATTTTAAAGAGGCTTCTCGAAGTCAAATGAGTCTCAGAAACTAACATAACATCAAACATCAATATTTTTTTCTGAAAGGAAGTGCTCGAGCTCATTTTTGTGTTGGCGAATGCCGTTTGCGTTCCAGAAACATATTTTTAACGTGTTCATGGCATGTTAATTAATGCTTGAAGCAAAGTATTCTGCATTCGCAGCATTTCTTGCATCAATCTAGTCATATTTGTAGTAAAGTTGTTTATAGTTTGCACCACATTATCAATAGTGGCTTCAAGGCGACTGAAATTAAAGCTTGTGTTAGCATTTGTTGAATTACTTGGTGGGGACACTTTCTGGGTGGGCGAAGAATTTGTCTTAACAGCATCGGCATATGATACACGTGAAGTACTTGGTTGGCTCATTGGAGGAAAATTGGAGGAGAAAGTGTTTGCTGATTGAGCTGAAGGTACTTTAGGTTTTTGTCCCATAGTCTGTTTAACGAAATAATATACAGGACATCCTCTGTAGTTAGCGGTGTGATTACCTCCACAATTACTAAATTTTTTTTTTTGCTTGATCTTTTGGCTAGGAGAACCGTGCAATTCACCGCAGATAACACACACTGTAGGTAATTTGCAGTAAGTTTTAGTATGGCCATATTCTTGGCAATTGTGGCAATGTACGGGACCTGAACGCGTACGTGGCTCTTCAACTGTGATTTTTCGGTGCAAGAGAAACTTTACCACCAATGATCGAGATTAATTTTTTAATAAGGGCGTGAATTTTTTTTCTCTTAAATAGATTGATGGTGGTTTGGAGGTTTTTTTCCAGGACACATCGGGTTTATCGTCGTCATCTTGCAAAATTTTAAAACGGTTTTGACAATTAGTAGAGGATGCTCTGTTATCCCTAGGTATCTTTGGAGCAGATGAAATTTGAGAAGAATTTGGGCTTCGACCACGCTTTACCACAGTTATATATATATGACCATTCCGACTTGGACCTTGTGTTTTGAGCTACTGTTATCTGTAGTGATAAATTGGGTAAGTGATGAACGCGAGCCCGAAGGTGATGATATCGCTGACTTATATGATGAAGTACTAGGCAATTGTAATGTTAACGAATCAGTAGTAGGCATTGGACAAATCGAAGTTGATCGCGGACAAAAACGTGGCTTCGCCGTTAAAAAATTACTATCATCAGATTTTTTATTTTTATTGTTATCATTAAGAGCTTCAGAACTCACAGTAAAATATGCATTTTTGCCGTTAGAACTCACTTCACAATTTTTTTTATTTGAGGTACTCATATAGAGTATTCATCAATGTCACTTTGTTTGTTTCCGATGATATTGAATCTAACATTGCGAATCTTAAAGAAAATATTAAGCAGGCTGCTGAACATTCTACTACCTCCCACCCGCAGACTGGGTTTAATAGAATTTATTCTACGGATATTGAACGTCTCGTATGTGAAAAAAGAAGACCTAGACCGGAATGGCAACAGCACAGATCGCCCCCGCATAAAATCAGATTCAAAGAGTGCACTAAACGACTCCAAGAGTTGCTTGCATATGAAAAAATTGTATCTCTTAAAAATTATCTGGAAAATCTCGATGTCACACCTGCATCTAATTACTCTTTGTGACGCGCTGCGAAAAAGCTTAAAACACCCGTTGAGATCAAACCTCCTATGCGCACTTCTACCGGAGGTTGGGCAAGAAATGATACTGAAAAAGGTAGCTTGTTTGCAAAACATTTAAAACTCGTGACGTACAGAAACTAATTACTGAACTCAATCAGAAGAAATCTCCAGGTATTGATGGAATTAGTAACAAGATGCTGATGAATTTGCCACGTATTGCAATTAGAATCTTTATATGTATTTTTAATGCCATATTATGACTAGAGTATTATCCACATCTCTGGAAGCTTTCAGAGGTCAAAATGCTTCCAAAGCCGGGCAAAGACCTTACCAAGGCTGAATCGTACAGGCCAATAAGTCTACTATCAACAATGTCTAAACTTTTCGAAAAACTGCTCATGATAAAATTTTCCCCAATTCTAATTGGTAGTGGTTGCATACCAGACCATCAGTTAGGAGTCAGCATAGCACCATTGAACAAACGCATAGATTGGTTCAATTTATAAGAACATTTAAAGAAGAGAAATATTGTTCTGCCTTCTTCATTGATGTTTCTTAAACATTTGATAAAGTATGGCATGAAGGCCTTATTTTAAAATTGATATCATATCTACCAATAAATTTTCTGAAGCTATTGGAAAGTTATATTACTACCCGGAAGTTCACGGTTGTTGAAGAAGACTTCATGAGTGTGCCCGAATCTATATCATCCGGTGTGCCACAGGGTAGCATATTGGGGCCAGTTTTGTATTTGATTTATACTTGTGATATGCCTTTGAGCAGCAATATCTATACATCTACAGTTTAACAGCCTGCCTTAGTATGCACGAGAACCCTCACGAGGCTTCCTGAGATCTACAAGAACATATATATACACAGCGGGAACTATGGTTAAGCTTATGGAGAATTAAAGTAAACGAACAAAAGTGACTTCAGGTAACATTTGCCCTGCGAAGAGATACTTGTTCCCCAATTCGAATCAACAATCAAGTTGTTCCACAACATTCACATGTAAAATACCTTGGTATACACCTTGATCGACGGCTTACATGGAAACACCATATTGACTCAAAGCTAACACAAATGAAACTGAAATTAACTCAGATACATTGGCTGATTGGTAGAAATTCAACACTCAGTCTAGATTGTAAACTTTTAATGTAAAAGTCGCTTTTGAAACCCATATGGTGCAACGGAATACAGCTATGGGGCACTGCTTCAGTTTCCAATATAGAGAGAATCCAACGAAGGCAAAACCAGATTTTAAGACTAATAACATCGGCTCCATGGGACTACATCAAAAATTCAAATTTACATCGTGATTTAAATATGCCACTAGTGACTGAAGAAATTAAAAAATATGGAGGCAAATACTTAACAAAACTCGAGTCTCATCCTAATCCATTTGCTCGTAACATCTTGAATTTTACAGGACACATCCGCTTAAAAAAGAGGGACACTATGGCTCTAATACTCAGCACTCCAGATAAAACAGCTTGAAAACATTTTTGTGCTTAATACGATTTTTATGTATTATTGATTACTATAACTAAGTTTATGCCTGACACTGGTTGGGCCTAATTATTATATCTAGATTTAAGATTTGAATACTTGTTGTTAGTTCATTGTTTGAAGATACAATAAATAAATATACGCATGAAAAAAAAAAATAAAAAATTGGTGAAAATAAATTTCACATTGTTCCAATAAAACGTGGTAACATTGATGAAACGAAAATTCAAATTTATGAAGAAACAGCTTTTGGCAAAATGGTTACTGATTTTGAAAAAAGTAAAACAAGTTTCTACACTTGCCAGCTTAAGAGTGATAAAGGCCTCCAAATTGTACTGAAGGGCATAGATACGTATGTTGTTCCCGAAAAACTAAAAGATGCGCTCGTCCTCCAGGGATTTAAAATAAAAAAAGGTATCAAACATATTAAATAGAGACAAGATCCCCCAACCTCTATTTCGAGTTGAACTTGAGCCAAATGATATAAAATTGAAAAAAAATGAGATCCATTCAATTTATAGCTTAAAATATCTTTAATACCGAAAAATAACAGTTAGAGAACCACAAAAGCGTTCATGGCCCGCACAGTGCCATAATTGTCAAGAATATGGCCACACAAAAACTTGTGGAGGTAATCACACCGCTAACTACAGAGGATGTCCTGTATATTCTTTCGTTAAACAAAATATGGTATAAAAACCTAAATTAGGTCCAGTTCAATCAGCCAACGCTTACTCCGCCACTTTTCCTCAAATAAGCCTACCAAATACTTCACGAGTATCGTATGCCGATGCTGTTAAGACAAACTCTATTCACGCACAAAAAGTATCACCGCCAAATAATTCGACAAATACAAACTCTAGCTTCAATTTTAATCGCCTTGAAGCTACTATTGATAATCTGGTGCAAACTATAAACAATTTTAGAACAAATATGACTAGCATGATGAAGAAATGCTGCGAATACAGAATACATTGCTTCAAGCATTAGTTAATAAGCTATGAACACGTTAAAAATATGTTTCTGGAACGCAAACGGCATTCCCCAACATAAAAAGTAACTTGAGCACTTCCTCATGGAAAAAAATATTGATATAATGTTGATTTCTGAGACTCGTTTGACTTCCAGAACCCATTTCAAAATCAATAGCTACGCCTTATATGATTCAAAGGACCCGAGAGGAAGAGCATGCGGTGGATCAGCAATGCTAATTAAGTCGAGGCTCACGCACTATATTCTTGATAACATTTGTGAAGAACACCTGCAAGCAACAAATATCTGCATTGCAAATTTTTAGATTTTGGCGTCATGAAAAATATTTCTAAGGATTTAATTCATCTTGAAGCTTCCCTAGATCTCTCCTCCGATCACTCTCCCACAATCGTTACAATTTGTACCTTACCTCACCCATATGTGAAGATGATCAATCGTGTTGATTGGCTGGGGTTCAAAAAATATCTCAGTAGTCATTGTACTGAAAACATTAAACTAAGAACATCTGAAGATATTGAATTTAACGTTACCAATCTTAACGAAAATATTAAACAGGCTGCTAAACATGCCTATCTCCCAACCACAGACTGGCTTTAGTAGAATTTATGCTACGGATATTGAACATCTTGTATGTGAAAAAAGAAGAGCTAGAAGACAATGGCAACAACACAGATCACCACTAAACAAAATCAGACTTAAAGAATGTCCTAAACGACTCAAAGAGTTGCTATCGTCGGAAAAAACTGCATTACTGGAAAAATATCTAGAAGGTCTCGATGTCACGTCAGCATCTAATTACTCTTTATGGCGCGCTGCTAGAAATCTTAAAAGACCAGTTGAAAGGTAACTTATTTGCTGAGCATTTAAAATCTGTATTCACTCCCTGTTCATGTACGGGTGCTGTTGATTTGCCGAGTGTAGTTTCTCTACCCCTCGACCCTTAAGGTTTAAGCTCTTCAAAAAGCTACTCATGATAAAATTGTCCCCAATTCTAACTGATAATGCGTGAATACCGGATCATTTTAGAAATCAGCATAGAACAATTGAGGAAGACATTTGAAGAACAAAAGTATTGTTCCGCCCTCTTCATCGATGTTCCTCAGTCATTTGACAAAGTATGGCACGAAGGTCTAGTTTTAAAATTCAAGACATATCTGCCAATAAACATACAAACACTTTTGGAACGTTATATTACTGATAAGAAGTTCACTGTTGTGGAAGGAGACTTCATAAGTGTGCCCGAATCTATATCTTCTGGTGTCCTACAGGGTAGTATTCTGGGGTCAGTCTTGTATTTAATATATACTTGTGATATGCCTGTGAGCAATAATATTCTTACCTCTACATTTGCCTCAGATACAGCCTGTCTGAGTATGCATGAAAACCCTTATGAGGCATCTTGCAATCTCCAGGAACATATTACCCAGCTGGAAATATGTTTAAACTTATGGAGAATTAAGAAGAGATACTTATTCCCCTATTCGAATTAACAATCAAAATATTCCCCAACATTCTCAAGTGAAATACCTTGGTATACACATTGATCGAAGGCTTACATGGAAACATCATATTGATTTTAAGCTAATTCAAATGAAAGTTAAGTTAACTCAAATACATTGGTTGAGGCAAGTACTTAACAAAACTCGAATCCCATCCTAAACCCCTTGCTCGTAACATCTTGAATTTTAGTGGATATATCCGCTTAAAAGAAGGGACACTCCGGCGCTAATACCCAACACTCCAGATGTAACTGCTTGAATATGCTTTTATTTATTTTTATTTTTTTGCTTAGCACAACTCTTATGTATCATTAATTTACTATCAGTAAGCTTATGTCCGACATTGGTCGGGCCTAATAATAATATTTAGATTTAAGATTTGAACACTTATTGTTAGTTCATATATGAAGATACAATAAATATATGTAAAAAAAAAATTCTCGTGTAAATTACTTATATGCGTCAACTACTTGTATGAAAGAACACAAAGCGAGCATTTTTGGGATCCAATTGATCCAAACACTTCATCTTACCACGACATATTTGTACATAGGACAAGATCATCATTGTTTCTCCCAATGTACAAAATGTCTCACATGAAATACACTTTACTTACATACAAATTGCTTATTTGTGCTAGGTAAGTATTAGCATATACATATAACTTGGAATCCAGTTGACCCGGATAGTTAATTTTTCCGCGACTTGCTATCCTGTGTCATTATGCATTGGACAAGAACATCAGTATCACACATAAATCCACTTTACTTATACACAATCATGACAACTAAGTACTAAATATTTGTAAGGCACACAAGAGTGCAATTGACGTATTTGTACATTTTACAAGAAGATCAATGCCCCTTCCGATGTACAAAATTCCACACAAAATTCACTTCAGAAAATTTACTTTGCACATGCATAAGTAATCACGTAAATTACTTACACAGTTTGTTCTTTCTAGGTTAACTGATCCTTAATTGTTAAGGCCTCGTTAGCCGACTGTAGAAATCGTAGATTTAATGTAAATGTAAACGTTTGTGCGCTTATAGAATGCTTAAAAACGTGTCGTGTTTTCGACATAAACAAAAATACTTTTTTGTGCACACATACAGTTAGGGCGACTTTTTGAGTTCAAGATTAGAGATTAAATTAACCTTAATCTTCATGTGTGATTTTTGGCTAGTCGATTATATGGTTTTACTGGGTAGTTAAAGCGGCCAATCGTGGTGGTTTAATCTTACATAAATATTGCCAACATGTACTTGTGAAACATATAACTTTTTGTAAAAATTATATGATAAAAAAATTAAACAACACATAAATATATATATTTTATATTATTTATCTATTTCCTTTAACACGTGCAACATTTTACTTGTAAATAACAAAATATTGTAAGTAGCAAAAGATTCTTCTATTTCAGTTAGAGGGTGCTAGGCCAGAAAAACTTCAAAAGGTTGCCTGCCTACCCGATGGTTCCGGCGCTAATTAACGTCACTGGCTCTAAATTGTTTGTAGGCAGTTGAATGCCTAGAAAGCAGATAATTGCTTTCTATTAGCCAATAAAAATATGCTAATTTTAGTAGAGCTCAACGAGGAGCTCTTTTGACAGTAGTTTATTGATTGAATTTTCATACAAATAATTTCGGCTTATATACTAATTATGTGAAGAATCTAGATTGTATAAATGAGTGATTTACTAATATACACTAAATATCTTATTTCTATTATATATATACATATACATATATTTGGAGTATTTTAAAAATATTTACATTTATAATTTTCATGGGAAAATAAAATGTCACTTGATATATTTAAAGCAATAAATTATTTTCCCATAAATCTTGAAGTGCGCCACATACAACAACAACTCACGGTATGTTTACCAAACACTATGCATTGCACTGGAATATCAATACGGTGACCAGCGGTATGAAAGGGATATGATACCTTCAATTGCTATTGCATGCAGACCCGTAAAACAGTGAATACATTCAATGATGTGTATGTAAAAGAATTAAATCATTGTTTACTACACCTCCATTTTTCGCAAGAATGTTCATATAACGTTAGTTTTATGGACATTCTTTTACAGATAAAAAAAAACTTACTGAAGTGTAATGAAAAATTATTTATTAATTGTAAAATATTTAGATTAATTACAATATTAGTGGCGCGCTACATATCGTTTTTAATTATTTAATATGATATAACTTAAGTCTATTCTTATGAACTAAATACTTGTGTTTTATTTGTTTCCCTATCAACTAATGTTACATTATTTCTTAAATCTATCTTCTTTATTTTGTAAGGTCCTCTTAATTGGGTTTCTAACTTATGACCTGCTTCATTTTTGAGTAAAACTAGATCTCCTATTTTAAAATTATATTCTATTATTTCCTTATCGTAATTTAATTTTTGCCTAAATTTATGCCTATTTAGTAATTTTTGAGCTCTCTTATATGCTACTTCTAACCTAAATTTGGATTCCTTAGGATAATTGTCTATATTATAGAGTGGAGTAATTCTATATACTTCATTAAACTGTTGAAAAGAATTCAGCTGTTTTGCAAAAACTAATTCATATGGACAGTAATTATGTACTGTTGAAGGTGTTGTATTAAAACAGTAACTGAAATATTTTAGCCATTCATCCCAATCAGTTTTATCAACTGTCTATGACTTCTTTCAATTGTATCTAATGTCTGATGATGGTATGCAGTTGAAGTTAGTTTTTCTATTTTTAATATATTACATAATTCTGTCAATAATTCATTTTTATATTCGGTACCCATGTCCGAAATGAACGTCTTCATTGGACCATAGGTAAGTATAAAATTATCAAATATTGCTTTTAGCACTTTTGTCTTTTACTGGTATAGTAACTAAATATTTAGTTAAATCAAATATTATTGTGATTGCGTATTCCTTTCCAAATAAAGATTAAGGAAACGGTCCTATTGTGTCTACGTCAAATGGTTTTGTTGGTGTAATTGTCATTGGAGTTTTAGTGTTTTGGCAGTTTGACATTTATGACATGTTTTCACGTATTTACATATGTCTTTGGGCCTATTTTTCCAATAGTAATATCTCTTTATTTTTCTAATGTTCTATATAGTCCACAATGTTCTCCTTCTATGGGAACATCGTGATATTTCAGCATAATTTCAAGAATTGCCTTAGTATTCTTATTATCAATTTGGGTCACCTCATTTAGTAGCGCTACTTTATTTTATTCAATATTTTATTGCCCATAACTTTAAATTCATTAATAGAGATAAATATATACAAATTAGGTGCCACTTGTAAATTATATATATTGTGTTTACCGGCCACTTTTTCGAGCCTAGAGAAAAATTGTCCTAAGTCAAAATTCTCGTTAGTAAACAAATCATTAATTTGTATATATGTTACTATAGATTTTCCACATTTGATATAACATCTTCCGGGGGAAATCTTTAGTTTATGGTATTTTCTGACGTCAGTGTTTGTTAAAGGTACATATATACTGGGCTTATCATTATTTTTATTTTTAATCAAATTTATGCTGTTATCGTTTATTGTTATTCGCGATAGAGCGTCAGCAACATAGTTATCTTTTCCCCTAAGATATTCTACTGTAAAGTCATATTCTTCTAAATCGAGTCTAATTCTTATTAATTTGGAGCTTGTTTTTCATTGAAAACAAATAAGAAAGTGGTCTATGATCATCACGGACAAGAAAATGTTTCCCATTTATATATGGTCTGAAATGGGTAATTGCCCAATGAATTGCAGTTAATTCTTGATCAATGAATTGCAGTTAATTCTTGCTTAATGGTTGATTTGTTACTTTCTCCCTTTGTGAATGTTTTGGATGCATATGCACTAGGTAAATGTTTACCTTCGTATTCTTGTGTTAAAACCGCACCACAGGCATATTTACTTGCATCTGTTGTTATACAAAATTCTTTAGCAAAATCAGGATATTGGAGTAAAGTTGGGCTCATTAATGCGTTCTTTAGGTATTTAAATGCAATATCACAATCTTTTGTCAATTCAAATTTTTTATTTTTCTTGGATAATTTTGTTAAATGTCTGGAGTATTCCGAAAAAATTTTAATGAATCTTCGATAGTGTTACAAAAGGCTACGAATCTTTTTGCACTGTCTGCGTCTGTTGTTGTTGGATAGTTTTCAATTATTGAATATTTACTATCGTCTGGTAATATTCCTTTATCTGTACATTTGAGACCAAGATATGTTACTTCTCTCATGACGAATGAACATTTTTCAACAACAACATTTTCAAGTTCGAAAGCATGCGTTTTTCAGAACATCCCAGTACGACTGAATCATCCATATATAGAAAGGCTTGGTCTGGTTTTAAGCCACTAAATGCAAGTGTCATCATTCGTTGAAAGGAATTAGGTGCTATTTTTAAACCATAAGGTAATCTAGTAAATCTGTATGAACCATTGTTGGTTGAAAAAGCTTTTAATTCTCTGGAGTTTTTTTCTAAACTGATCTGGTGAAAGCCTGACATTAAGTCTAAACAGGAAAAATATTTTGCTCTACTAAGTTAGTCTAAGATTCTGGGCAATGGGAATTTATCTGCAATTAATTTTTTATTTATTTGTCTGTAGCCTATGACTAGTCTCCATCTTTTCTGTTCAGAGTTAGGAAGTGATTTCTTTGGTACTAACAAGATTGGACTGTTGTATTCAGAATAGGAAGGTTCAATAATTTTATCGTTTATAAATTTTTTCACTTGTTTGTCAATTTCTTCTTTGTGTGTATGTGGTACACGATAATTTTTAATATATACTGGTTCCTTATTTTTTACTCTCAACTTCTGTTCATAGAAATTATTAGTTGTTATTGTTTCTGATTCTAAACCGAAAATATCACTATATGTTGAACATAGTTCTTTTAATGTAGTTTTAAATTGTTGTGGAAAATTTTTCTTCAAAATTTTTAATATTTCTGATTTTCTTTTTGAATCTTTGCCTAAATTTTCTTTGATATCATAATCAGAGATGTTTTCGGTTTTTATGTTACTTTGTTTGATTTTAGTGATGGTGTTATTAGTGTTTAGAATACGAATAAATGCTTAGTCAGATTTAACTAATGTATTTGGTATAAAAACACCTGGATCAATTTCTTGATTTGGAATTAATATTTCATTATTTAAATTGTTGAAATTTACTTCACGTATTACTTCACATCTTGGAGGTATATTAATTTCATTGCAGTTATTCGTAATCGGTATATATATTGTGTGGTCTAAGGATAAGGTAATCATTATCTTGGTTGAAGTCCAATATACAGTTATATTTTTTGATAAAATTCATGCTAATGATTCCATCGCATGGTATCGGAAAATTATTATCTACCACCTGGAAGTTATGCGGTATTAAAAAGTTTTTAAATTTTAAATCGAGAAATTTATTTCCCATCGATTTGATATTACCTTGTCCTATTCCACTTAAAATTGTTGTGTTATTAGTATTTATTTGGTTTAATTTAAAGAATTTTGATTTTATTAATGAAATGTCTGCACCAGTGTCTACTAAGAGTGTTAGTGTAGTGTTACTATTGCCTAACTGAATATGTATAAAGAAGTTCAAGTTTAGATTTAGATGGAAAATTTTTACTGATTTTATCTAAGGGGAAGTTCGGAGTTTTCCGAACAATTCTCATTTGATTTTGTTGCTCTTAAGTAGTTATTGTTCCCATGATTATTATTATTAAATCTCTGCCGGTTTCTGTAATAATTGTTATTATTATTGTTACTGTTATAATTGTTATTATTTTTACGTTTTGATATATATGCTGTTTCCAATGATTTGGTAAGAAGTTCTATTTCATCACAATAAGCATTAGCCGTCCTATTGTTTTGCTTTATATTTACGGTCTAATTCATAAAAAATATTTTAGGTTTATAACATACGAAGTTTGTTAGCTAAATTCAAAAATGTTTTGGGTTGAAGTATACTGATGAGTTCCAAAAAGCGGGAACGAAATGCATATAGACAATCGCTTAACCATAAAAACAAGCAAATTTTCAAATTAAATAAATAAAGACTTTATGTCAAACAAATATACTTCGGTATTTCATTTAACTACGAGTATTAATAACAAAATCTTCAAAAGAACTTACATAAGGGGAACTCGTTTAACCTGTTTTATATCTCTTAAAGTTTAACTTTCTTATTTACAAAATATGTTTGATGCTTATTAAGAGCTTATATAACAACTTTCTTTACGATAGTTGTCATAGACCTTTAATAATTATAATATATTTTTTTTATAAATAATGCAGTAAATATTTAATAGCTCTTAGAAAAATACAAGGCTGTAAAAAATTTTAGCAGCAATTTTTGGTCTTAAATTGCCTGTTATATATACGTGACAATAAATGAATGAAATTGTTGTACTTGTAAATTAATAACAGCTAAATTGCTTGCACATACATACATATGTATGTCAAGAAAACTTATATTGCACAAACACAACTGATATATAAGGATTTACCAGTAAATTTTTTTACTGAATAAATGGTTAAAATGTTTTGAAAAATTGCAAGACTTTTGCTGTTATACATATCAAAACTATGTAACTAAAATTTTTTAAATTTTAGAGAAATAAAAATTTTTGTCTTTGAATCTTAAAAATATATAACTAAATATAAGTTTCATAAAAAACACAGTTTCTTTACTTTTACCATCCCTGATATGAAACTCCTAAATTAAGTACACATACCCATACATACTTAAACATTGGTTTTTTTGGCTCTTTATAAATACAACATTCATACACAACGATTTTTTTCATTTTCACTTTTACTCTGCATCAACTACTTGATGCTGATTAGAATGAAAATTTTTTCCTTTCGCATTATGTTCTTGTTCAAAACACTCATTGTCGAGCCAAAAAACCAATCATTCGAACTGATTGGTTTGATGCTACGCATGATTATAAATCATATCCAACAACATTCCACTCACTTGAGCGATTAAAACTTAGCAACGAATATGTGTGTTTTGAACAAGTTTGATTTTTTCAACAAAAATACATGTTTTTAAGATATTGATTACGTATGATTATTTTTCCGATCACTCGTTGCAGTTCCCTGATGTCTACCAATTTGTGGGTAAGATAAACTATTTTGAGACAACTACATGCAAGCTATACCCGAAAGGGGCTGTTTTATGACAAGGGTCATATCCTTCGTAATACTGAAATGTGTTAAAAATATCTGATATAATTATTTATATGGTATGAAATCATTTTTTTATGCTTAAAAACAAGGTAATGAATTTGATATTTAGTTAAATTACAATTTTAGTTTTATATGCACATATGTACATACAAATATTACATTATTATTATTATCAAATTCTTTTATCTAATTTTTCGACCTTTTTCAATATATTCAATTAAACTAATTTTTTGAATTTTAGGTCAATGTTTATTATTATTTTATTACTTCGATATTTCGTTAACCTTTGGTTAACTTCTTCAGGATATTTTAATTTCAAATAAAAAAAATATCCTGAAGAAGTTAACCAAAGGTTAACGAAATATCGAAGTAATAATATAATAATAAACATTTACCTAAAGTTCAAAAAATTAGTTTAATTGAATTATTATTATTATGATTATACGTACATATTATTATTTTTACTGGTATTATTATTAAATAAAATAAATAAAATAAATCGCTTGTATTTATGTTTGTACTAGGGATGCCAATCGGGACTTGTTTTTACGATTCCGGAATTCGGGATTTCAAAAATTCAATTCAATTATTCGGTACTCTGGGTTTTTTAAACATTAAAAGGCACATGGTTTTTATAGGTATTTACTAAAAATACGACTTTGAAAGAGGTTCACAAATAAAAGTTTTATAATTATTTCACATTACATAGTCAAAACCTATTTGAGAATCCACAAATAGTATTTTTGAAAATCACAAAATAACAATAAGCGAAGAAGGTTTAGAAACTTTAACAAAACCCAGCTTCATATCGAATATTAATTATTTGCTGGGTTTTTTTTTAAGTTTCTAAGATTACTACACTTTTTATTTATTTTTTAATTTTCAAAAATTTTATTATTTGTGAATTCTCAAATAGTTTTTGAAAGTCTGTGCAGAAGATAAGAAGTTTATGACTGTTCAAAATATATGGTTGAAGTCTACTAATGGTTTGGCAAAGCATCAATGAAATACATTATTGACAATGCTTAAACACCGGCAAATAAATTTCAATTATAAAAGATCAATATTGTGTTGCCACGGTTACTATCATGGCGTTCCCCCAGGTTATGATGAATTTATTTTTAAGAAACAAACAAAACTTAGTAAACAATTTCGGGATTGACTGAATTCCGAAAATCCCGGGATTAAAAATTTTAAATTCGCTAAATCCCGAAAACTAAATTTATTAAATATGCCATGTACTTATACAAATTTATCAATTCAAATGCTTAAATTCGGGCCTGTTCCGCAAATCACGACATGTCAAATCACTGTGATTTCAAAAAATTAATGAAAGCTAAATCATTGCTTTTTTAAATTGCACGATTTATAGCGTTGGAAGAAAATATTCTTTTATAAATGACAAAAACTTAAAATATAATAAAAACCCACTGTCAAGTCAGCTATTAGTAGTTTCCTTTTGAAATCACGTGCTTTGAAATCACCATGATTTTGAGAACAGGCCCTATTATCAAAAGAAACAAAAATAACAAAATAGGGCTATTGTGCCACGTAACCTCGTCATGAAATTCTATTTTCTGCAGGTTCGGACGTTACAGTTACGTGACATTTCAGTCAGGTAAGCATTGGCAAAGCTTTTCATTTAACAGATTCGATCAGCTGACACATTTACATTTACAGCCCTACATTTACAGTCGGGAAATTCTGCCTAAAAGAACATACATATAGGGCCAAACACACGATGTCCACAATGTTCGACTGGTCGCACAATTACATTAAAAAAACAAATTTTAATATTTTGTTGTTGTTTCAAATGTAAGTGTGTGACAAGTCGAATGCTGTCGATATCGTGGGTCAGGCCCATAATGTTACTAGTACGTGTCAGGTAGCATACGAGTATGCAGCATGTTGGTGACATCAATATTACGTTAGAGCTATATGCGTACGTGTTTTTTTGCATGACGAGAACAACAGGCTCTATTTTTCATGCGAATCAAATGATATTTCAGTTATTTCTGAAAGTTAGTTTTTTAATTTCAAACTTTAGTAAAAACGAATGTTTTTCTTTTATTTTTAACAGAAAAAACAAACTACACATAATTTAAAACTACTGATTTTAAATCACGTTTCAAAATATTTTTTTTTTTACTCTCGGAACTCTATCGAAGTAAAAGCTGAACCTCGATCGGATGTTATCTGGACAGGATTTCCAAATGTCGTGCTTTGCAGTTCCAACTTTGAGATGGCGTCTTTAGAAGTTGTGGACTTCGTTGGGTATGTAATTTCTATAAGTGGGTGTACTTTTCAAAATTTCTTTTATGGTTTCGAGTTCTTCGTCCTGACTCTGAGAACGTTTTATTTTCCAATGATACTATCTGCGTCTGAAATCACCATGATGGAATAGCGAGAAAAAGCGTCAACGTGCTTCATTTGTTTGCCAGATATATGTTCGACTGTATAATTATATTCTTGCAAAAGCAATATCCAACGTGCCACTCGAGTATATAAATCTTTCTTTTCAAGTGTTTTTGTAAATGCATTTCAATCAGTAACCAGCTTAAAATGTATTCCCAACAAATAAACTTTAACAAATTCTCTTGTTTTGTTTTTGTTTTCAATATAAGTAAGCGAAAGAAACTTTCTTGTCGACATCGTGGGCCAGGCCGTAAATTTTTTAAGCTCTTCGATGACAGCAAGAATTTCGAGCTCATAGCTTGAATATTTTCTTTCTTGATCGGTTGTTTTCTTACTCATGTAATACACAGGGTGGAGTTGGTTATCGTCGGGGGACTTCTGTAGCAAGACTGCTCCATATCCTTCCATGGAAGCATCAGTATGAACTTCGGTTTCGTGGTGCTGATTATAAATACGTAGAACGGGATCCCGACACATAATAGACTTGAGTTCGTTTATCGCTGATAGTTGCTCACTACCAATCTCAAAAATTCGATCATGCTTCTTCAAATTAGATAACGGTTTAGCGATTAATGAAAAATTAGGTATGAATTTTCGGAAATAACTAGCTAGTCCTAAAAAGCTTTCAAGTTGCTTCAAGTTCTTAGGAATGGGATATTTTATTAACGCTTCAATTTTTTCAGGTGAAGCTGACATCGTCTTGTTCTCAATAACATATCCAAGAAATTGAATTCTTGTTTTCAAGAAATGGCACTTCTTTAAATTTATTTCCAACCCATATTCTTCGCAAAGTTTCAAAACACTTCTTAAATTTTGTACCGCTTCGTCTTCGGTTTTGGCTGTTATGACGTCATCTATGTAGGGTAAAGCTATGCCTTTCCTGGTTAAGTCTCGGAATACTGCATTAACATGACGTTGAAAAACTCCAGGTGAATTTGATAAACCAAATGGAACCCTTAAGAATTGGTATTGCCCAATATGTGTGACAAACGATGTATATTTCTTACTCGATTCCTCGACAGGGACATGGAAGAATCCATTTTTAATATCTATCGTTGAAAATATAGTCGTATCTTGCAATCAGTCCAGCTGATCTTCTATTAACGGTAATGGGAATCTATCTTTCATAACAACTTTGTTTATTCTCCGAAAATCAACACAAAGTCTTGGTTCGCCATTACGTTTCTTAACCAGCACTACAGCGCTACTATATTCAGATTCAGATGGTTCTATAATACCTTCTTGAATCCATTTTTCAACCTGGCTGTCGACAGTATCTCTTTCCGTAATTGGTAAACGTCTTGGGTTGCAATGTATAGGTGTCTCGTCTTTCAAAATAATTTCCATTTGCACATTCGTTGTCTTGGACGCTACAGGCTTATAATTTCTTAATAGTTCTCTTACCTCTTTCTTAGCATTTTCACTTGCATTCTGGTCGATGTCGATTTTGGCCTCGTCGTTATCGTAATCCTTATATGCAGCAATCATCATCATTTTGTGAACTTCATCGCCTGATTCCTTTTGAATTTTTCGTACTTTCAGCTCTTCTGGCGTGATGTTAATTTCAGCAAACTTACAAAACTCACTTCCCAAAATTAGGTTATTATCCAGACAATTTGTAGGAACTACATGAAATGTGAAAGTGTACTCATCACCGTTAATGATTACCGCATGTTTGAAATTTCCCATTGGCTTTATCTTATTTTGACTACTGTTGTTACCAAACCCAACTGAATAGAAATCTAACTTCTTCAGTTCAGGGCTGATTAATTTCTTATAAATGTTCTGCGAGATTACATTGAATTTGCTGCCTGTATCAAACAGAGCGTTTGTATTGAACGGTTTATTACACAAAAATTTTACGTCGAACTCCATGGGGTTTCTTTTCATTTTGCTTAGCTGACGTACGTTTGCAGTCTCTTGCCTGCTGGGGCATTGCTTAGAAATATGGCCAAATTTGTTGCAAGCGAAACACTTAACGCCTTTGTCCTTGTTGTTGCAATTTTTTTTTTTAAAGCAATTTCTTTATTTTCTGTCACTTCTTATTTTACTTGTCCCTGGCTTTTCGTATTTTTGTCTTACTGATTTATCCGCCGTGGTTTCATAGCATTTTAATTTTAGCTTGAAGTCCTTTAAATTTGTTGCGATTTTTCTTTTCTTTCATTTGTATGTACGTGCTTTTATACATAGGCGCCCTCAATGTGAACCTTACTGTATTTTTTATTTTTTTATTTAATATTGCATTACCTCATGATGCGCTTAGTGGCAATACAAAATTAGTGCATTTTTCGCCATGCGACTAGCTGCTAATGTAATATTAATCCATTACTTTTAAAAAGAGATTTTATTTTAGTGCATAAAATAGTGCACTACAAGCATAAAATTTAAATTTGCGCTAACATTTTTGTTTTTCAATCAGTGCTTATGCAAAAGTAATGCAAATTGCCCAGGTCTTGTTGCATTCATATGTTTTTGAGATTCATCCATTATTTTTACACAAACAAAGCGCCTGTTGTTTTTATATTTTCTTAGTTGTTGTAGACCTGCATATACTTTATATAAATATGTTTTGGGTCCATGTATGTAATCGCATAACATGAGAACGGCTAGAGCGATTTGGCTGATTTTTTTTATTCGATTCGAAATTGTCAGGAGATGGTTTGTAAAGAAAAAAATTAAAAAAATATCCAACTTTTCACTTCTCATTTTTCAAAATTTTAAATTTTTTTTTGAAATAGTGGTGTAATTTTTACACAAACAGGCTGTTATGACTTTTGACTATTGGACATCGATCTACAGGCGTCCAGGAGTCTCCTCCAATATTCTTTTTTACCCCATCTCCTACGATTTTTGAAAAATATTACGAAAATTATATTTAAAATTTAAAATTTTTTTTTTGAAATTGTGCTGTAATTTTTACAAAAACAGGCTGTTATGACTTTTGACTATTGGACATCGATCTACAGGCGTCCAGGAGTATCCTCCAATATTCATTTTTACCCCATCTTCTACGATTTTTGAAAAAAATTACGAAAATTATTTTACATATTAAAAATTTTTTTTTTGAAATTGTGCTGTAATTTTTACAAAAACTGGCTGTTATGACTTTTGACTATTGGACATCGATCTACAGGCGTCCATGAGTATCCTCCAATATTCATTTTTACCCCATCTTCTACGATTTTTGAAAAAAATTACGAAAATTATTTTACATATTAAAAATTTTTTTTTTGAAATTGTGCTGTAATTTTTACAAAAACAGGCTGTTATGACTTTTGACAATTGGACATTGATCTACAAGCGTCCAGGAGTCTCCTTCAATATTCTTTTTGACCCCATCTCCCACTGTTTTTGATAAAAATTGCTAAAAACGATATTATGACTGTGGGTGAAGATATGGATTTTTCGTGTTGTTGGATGGATTAAATGTTATATCTATATAAAGGAGGCATAGGGAAGTATCCCGGTTTACATTTTCTGTTTAATTTTGCTTAAAAAATTGGGTATCTAGTCCATTTTGTGGGAAAAAACTAATTATTATTATTTAACAGATGTCTGTTTTTTTGTTAACAGAGCTCTGTTAAACCAGTTTGTGTATAGGGATAAAAATTTTAAAATTTATCTTCACGCCACGCCAATCAAGTGGGGTTTTAAAATGTGGTCCAGAGCGGATTCACGCACAGGTTATTTGTTTTAATTTGATTTGTATACCGGAAAGAAGCAGGGAAGTCCAGAAATAGGATTAGGAGAGCCAGTAGTTTTGCAACTAACAAGCAGCTTACAAGGCTGTGAATTATATTTTGACAACTTTTTTAACTCACCAAATCTGCAACGTAAATTAACGCAAATGAATATAAGGGCTTGTAGAACAGTTCGTTTCAACAGAAAAAATATTCCGAAAAATGTACCTGCTGATAAAACTATGAAAAGAGAACAAATATTTGTAACAAGCTTACAAGGAATTTATTTTATAAAATGGATGGACAATAAAGCTGTTTTTATGTTGTCGTGCTCATCAATTAACCAAGTTATAACTACAGATAACAGTAGCTCAAAACTCAAGGTCCAAGTCGGAATGGACAGATATATAACTATAGTAAAGCGTGGGTGAAGCCCAAAATCTTCTAAAATTTCATCTGCTCCAAAGATGTCTATAGATAACAGCGCATCCTCTACTAATCGTCTAAGCCGTTTTAAAATTTTGCAAGATGACATCGACAAACCCGATGTATCCTCGAACAAAACCTACAAACCACCACCAATCTATTTGAGAGAAAAAAATTCAAACGTCCTTATTAAAAAATTAATCTAGATCGTTGGTGAAAATAAATTTCACATTGTTCCAATTAAACGTGGTAACATTGATGAAACGTAAATTCAAATTTATGAAGAAAAAGATTTTCGCAAAATGGTTAATGAATTCGAAAAAAGTAAAACAAGTTTCTACACTTACCAAATCAAGAGTGCTAAAGGCTTACAGATTGTGTTGAAGTGCATAGATTCGTAGGTTGTGCCCCAAGAAATAAAAGATGGGCTCGTCCTCCAGGGATTTAAGGTAAAAATGTATCAAACATATTAAATAGGGATCCCCCAACCTCTATTTTGCGTTGAACTTGAGCCAAATGATATAAAATTAAGAAAATACCGAAAAATAACAGTTGAAGTACCACACAAGTAGTATTGGGCAAAATCTTTCATTTGTGTGAACCTTTCATTCTCTTTCAGAAAGGTTAGGTGAAGTAATTCGTTCTTTTCATTCATTCATCTTTCTGAATGTCACACACTTTTCAGAATGAATTGTCAATGTATCTCTTTTTAAAAACAAACATTTTTAATATTAATTTGAAATTACATTTTCTCAAGGCAAATAGTTTTGAGTTCCTTCAGCTCAAAAATAGAAGCAAGTAAGAATATGAAAATAAACAGAAAAATGAAACCGAAAGGTGAAAGAAGTATAAAGAAAATACAGAAGTATTTCATTCTTTCACTTGAAAGAATCATTCAGTTAAAGTAATTCATTAAAGAATGACACAAGCCTACACACAAGCGTTCAGGGCCCGTACAGTGCCACAATTGCCAAGAATATGGCCACACAAAAACTTACTACAAATTACCTACAGTTTGTGTGATCTGCGGTGAATTGCACGGTACTGCTAGCTGTACTAATCCAAAAAATCAAGCTGAAAAAAGTGTAGTAATTGCGGAGGAAATCACACTGCTAACTACAGGGGATGTCAGGTATATTCATTCGTTAAACAAACTATGGGACAAAAACCTAAATTAGCTCCAGCTCAATCAGCCAACGCTTACTCCGCCACTTTTCCTCAAATGACCCAACCAATTACTTCACAAGTATCGTATGGCGATGCTGTTAAGACAAGGGTTTGAATTTGCTTAACTATTTTCAAGCAATTCGTTTTTGCTGAACTAAAACTAACGCAAATGAATCAGCAGCAGCAATTATCATCAGCACACAATGTAAAAAAAACTATTTGCTAATGCTGTGCTGTGAAATGTTTGAAGCACAACAAGCAATCAGCAAAATGAAATTACTGAAAGAAAGTGTTGATGTAAGCATCAGCAATTTGTTTTTTTGGTTTTTTTGCTGAAGTTGATTTGCTGTGCTGTGAAAGTTTGTCAGCATCAGCAATGAGCAAATTTTCAAAACTACGGTTTTTGCTGACATCAGCATGCTTAAGCATTGCTGAAGAATTTCAATTGTGTACAATATTAAAAAGGAAAGAAAGTGAATATGTATGGGTGGGAATATACACATACTACTTACATACATATGTACATGTATGTTTGCATACTTACATATATTTTTGTTGTTAGTTTGAATATGTATTTTTTATGAGGTGATGTGTACCTGCATATACATATGTTCTACATACAAATATACATATGTGACCTGCTCCACGAAAAGGGACCTCTGCGCCGAAAAAATTTTTTTTTACTTTTTGAGTGATTCTTATAGGAAAAAAACGCCCTTTCAAATAACTCAATAACTTCTTTTCGGCGCAGAGTTCCCTTTTCGTGGAGCAGGTCACAGGTTTTTGTGATATCTACATACTACATATGTAAGCATGTATTTACATATGCAAGTGTAAATATTTATTAATCATAATAAATAATTACCAAATTTGTAAATTGTTTGTATAACTGGTACACAAATTAGTATGTCATTTTCTCGTTGTAGCTTAATAGTGAACAGACGTAATAGC
Source organism: Nowickia ferox (assembly GCA_936439885.1). NCBI lineage: Eukaryota > Metazoa > Arthropoda > Insecta > Diptera > Tachinidae > Nowickia > Nowickia ferox. The sequence goes on from OW387026.1 coordinate 53,492,592, forward strand.
GGGAATTTTTCTTACATACATACTAAACAAAAAAAATCATACAAAAAAATATTCGTAGTACATATTAACTTTGATAATTAAGCTTTTTTTTTTTGCTTTGCTAATATTTTTACATATAGAAATAACAAAAACAAAACCGTAAACAAAAAACACAGACAAAGTACCCTTGAGGAATACTCTATATGAGTACCTCAAATACAAATAATTGTGAAGTGAGTTATAACGGCAGAAATGCCTATTTTACTGTGAGTTCTGATGCTCTCAATGATAACAATAAAAATAACAAATCTGATGATAGACTTACTGTGAGTTCTGAAGCTCTTAATAAAAACAATAAAAATAAAAAATCTGATGATAGACTTTCTCTAACGGCCATTTTCGACCAACTAGTGATTCGTTAACATTAGCGTTGCCTAGTACCTCTACATTTAACTCGGCGATATCATCCGCTTCGGGCTCGTGGTCATCACTTAACCCTGTTTTAACTATAGATAAGAGTAGCCAAAAACCCAAGGTACAAGTCGGAATGGACAGATATATAACTGTGGTAAAGCGCGGGCGAAGCCCAAAATCTTCTAAAATTTCATCTGCTCCAAAGATCTCTAGGGATAACAGCGCATCATCTACTAATCGCCAAAACCGTTTTAAAATATTGCAAGATGACAACGACAAACCCGCTGAATCTGCGAACAAAACCTCCAAGCCACCACCAATCTATTTAAGAGAAAAAAACTCAAACGCTCTTATTAAAAAATTAATTTCGGTAAATGGTGAGAATAAAATTCACATTGTTTCAATAAAACGTGGTAGCATTGATGAAACGAAAATTCAAATTTATGAAGAAAAAGATTTTCGCACAATGGTTTCTGAATTTGAAAAGAGTAAAACAAATTTCTACACATACCAGCTCAAAAGTGCTAAAGGTCTGTATTGAAGGGCATAGATTCCTATGTCGCTCCCGAAGAAATAAAAGATGCACTCGTCCTCCAGGGATTTAAGGTAAAAAATGTATCGAACATAATAAATAGGAAAAAGATCCCCCAACCTCTATTTCGCGTTGAACTGGAGCCAAATGATATAAAATTGAGAAAAAATGAGACGCACCCAATTTATAATCTAAAATACCTTTTATACCGAAAAATAACAGTTGAAGAACCGCATAAGCGTTCTGGACCCGTACAGTGCCATAATTGTCAAGAATATGGCCATACTAAAACTTACTGCAATTTACCTACTGTTTGTGTTGTGTGCGGCGAATTACACGGCACTGCTAGTTGCAATAAGCCAAAAAATCAAAGTGATAAAAAATGCAGCAATTGTGGAGGTAATCACACCTGTGTACTCTTTCGTCAAGTAGACTATGGGGCAAAAACCTAAATTAGCTCCAGCCCAATCAGCAAACGCTTTATCCGCCACTATTGCGCAAGTGAGCCAACCAGTTACTTCCCGTGTATCGTATGTCCATGCTGCTAAGACAAATTTTATTGATACTCAAAATGTTTCACCACCAAATAATTCAACAAATACAAACTCAAGCTTTAATTTCAATCGCCTTGAAGCTACTATTGATAATCTGGTGCAAACTATAAATAATTTTACAACAAATATGACTAGCATGATGCAAGAAATGCTGCGAATGCAGAATACACCGCTTCAAGCATTAGTTAACAAACCATGAACACGTTAAAAATATGTTTCTGGAACGCAAACGGCATTCGCCAACATAAAAATGAACTTGAGCACTAACTCACGAAAAAAAATATTGATATTAAAATTGGTCTCAGACTCATTTGACTTCGAGAAGTCTTTTTAAAATTTCTGGCTACACCTTATGTGATTCAAAGGACCCAAGAGGAAGAGCATGCGGTGGATCAGCAATTCTAATAAGGTCAAGACTCAAGCATTATATTATTGACAACATTTCTGAAGAACATCTACAAGCAACGAATATTTGTATTGAAAATTTTTGCACTAATTTTGTAATATCATCAATTTACTCCCCTCCCTGATTCACAATTACTCAAGATCAATACGAGGATTTCTTCAAATCTCTTGGCCCTTGTTTCGTAGCAGCTGGGGACTATAATGCCAAACATACGTTCTGGGGTTCGCGTATTATCACACCCAGAGGTCGAGCGTTGTTCAACACAATTTCAAAAATGGGCTTGGACGTCATTTCGAGTGGGCAGCCCACTTACTGGCCTACTGACATACAAAAAATTCCGGATGTTATAGATTTTGGCGTCAAGAAAAATATTTCTAGGGATTTAATTCAAGTTGAAGCTTCTCTAGATATCTCATCCGAAAACTCTCCCACGATCGTTTCAATTTGTAGCCCATTAAGAAGTGACTTACCTCATCCTTATGTGAAGATGATAAATCGTGTTAATTGGCTGGGATTCAAAAAATATCTTAGTAGTCAATGTACAGAAAATATTACGCTAAGAATACTCGATGTTAATGAATCTAACATTACCAACCTTAATGAAAATATTAAACAGGCTGCTGAACATGCCACTCCCATCCGCAGACTGGGTTTAATAGAATTTATTCTACTGATATTGAACGTCTCGTGTGTGAAAAAAGAAGAGCTAGAAGGGCATGGCAACAGCACAGATCACTTCAACATAAAACTAGGTTTAAAGAGTGCACTAAACGACTCCAAGAGTTGCTTGCATTTGAAACACTGCATCTCTTAAAAATTATCTGGCAGGTCTTGATGTCACACCAGCATCTAATTACTCTTTGTGGCACGCTGCTAGAAAGCTTAAAACACCCGTCGAGTTTAAACCACCTCTGCGCACATCTACCGGAGATTGGGCAAGAAGCGACTGTGAAAAAGGTAAATTATTTGCTGAGCAATTAAAATCCGTATTTACCCCAAACTCATGTACAGGTGCTGTTGATTTGCCGAGTGTAGTTGCGCTAGCCCCTCGACCCATAAAATTTAAGACGCGTGATGTACAAAAACTAATTGGTGAACTCAACCCGAAAAAAAGCTCCGGGTATTGATGAAATTAGTAACCAGATGCTGATGAAGTTGTCTCGTGTTGCAATTAGAATCCTGTTATTAATTTTTAATGCCATTTTACGTCTGGAATATTATCCAAACAGCTGGCCAAGCTTGCCAAGGTTAAAATGATTCCAAAGCCCGACAAAGATCTTACCAACGCTGAGTCATATAGGCCAATAAGTTTACTGTCAACAATGTCAAAGCTCTTTGAAAAGTTACTCATGATAAAATTGTCCCCAATTCTAACTGATAATAAGTGCATACCGGACCATCAATTTGGTTTTAGAAGTCAGCATAGCACCATTGAACAAACTCATAGCTTGGTTCAATTTATACGAAAACCTTTTGAAGAAAAGAAGTATTGCTATGCGCTGTTTATTGACGTTTCTCAGGCATTAGATAAAGTGTGGCATGAAGGCCTAATTTTAAAATTAAAGACTTACTTACCGATAAACATTCTAAATCTTTTGGAAAGTTACATTATTGACTGGAAATTCACTGTTGTGGAAGGAGACTTTATGAGTACGCCTGAAACAATCTCATCCGGTGTGCCACAGGGGAGTATACTGGGGCCAGTTTTGTATTTGATTTATACTTGTGATATGCCTTTGAGTAGTAATATTCACCCATCTACATTTGCCGATGATACAGCCTGCCTTAGTATGCACGAAACCCCTCACGAGGCTTCCCGATATCTTCAGCAACATATTACCCAGCTAGAACTATGGTTAAACAGGTGGAGAATAAAGGTAAACGAACAGAAGTGTGCTCAGGTAACATTTACCCTACGAATAGACACTTGTTCCCCCATTACAATCAATAATCAAATTGTTCCTCAAAATTTACAAGTGAAATACCTTGGTATATACCTTGATCGAAGGCTTACATGGAAACACCACATTGACTCTAAGCTAATGCAAATGAAACTTAAACTAACTCAGATACATTGACTGATTGGTAGAAATTCAACCCTCAGTCTAGATTGTAAACTTTTGATATACAAGTCGCTTTTAAAACCTATATGGTGCTACGGAATTCAGCTATGGGGCACTGCTTCAGCTTCAAATATAGAAAAAATTCAACGAAGGCAAAATAAAATTTTACTGATAATATCGGCTCCATGGTACATAAGAAATTCAAATTTACATCGTGATTTGAATATGCCACAAGTAACTGAAGAAATTGCAAAATACGCAGGCAAATATGTTACAAAACTCGAGTCTCATCCTAATCCGCTTGCTCGTAATATCTTGAATTTTACTGGACACATCCGCTTAAAAAGAGGGACACAAGGGCGCTAATACTCGACACTCCAGAAGAAACTGCTTGAAAATACTTTAGTTTTTGCTTATCACGACTTATGTATTATCAATAACTATCACTAAGTTTATGTCCGACACTGGTCGGGCCTAATTAATTACATTTAGATTTAAGATTTGAATAATTATTGTTAGTTCATATTTGAAGATACAATAAATAAATATATGTACTGAAAAAAAATGTATTATGATTAATAAATATTTACACTTACATATGTAAATACATGCTTACATATGTATGTACTGCCTTATTCATAAAAAATATTTCAGGTTTATTAAGCGCTTATTTGACATAAGTATTTCTATGGGAAATTTGTCAAATAAACCTGTAATAAACCTAAAGTATTTTTTATGAATTAGACCAATAGTATGTAGATATCAAAAAAAAAATTTGTTTGTCTTAATAAAAGTTATCATGCGTCTCTACACATGTATGTATATACATGTGCATTTACTTTGATATCTACATATATACATACTACTACTACCTACTACCTACATTAATATCTACAATAACAAAATACACAACAAAAACAATCAAAAATTCATCCATTTCTACTCTACATCTATTTCTACATACATATGTACATACATATGTGTATATTTGTATGTAGCACATATATATATATATTCAAACTAACAAAAAAATATATGTAAGTATACAAATATACATGTACATACATATGTATGTATGTGTATATTCCCACCCATACATATTCACTTTCTTTCCTCTTTAATATTGTACACAATTGAAATTCTTCAGAAATGCTTAAGCATGCTGAAGTCAGCAAAAACCATAGTTTTGAAAATTTGCTCATTGCTGATGCTGACAAACTTTCACAGCACAGCAAATCAGCATCAGCAAAAAAACCAAAAAATCAAAAATGATGCGACCATCAGCAATTTTTCAAAAAAAAAACTATTGCTGATGCTTACATTACCACTTTCTTTCAGCAATTTCATTTTGCTGATTGCTTGTGCTTCAAACATTTCACAGCACAGCATTAGCAAATAGTTTTTTTTTATTGTGTGCTGATGCTGATTGCTGCTGCTTATACAATGTAAATAGCATAGCTCGAAGCAATTTGTGTGCTGATGTTATTTTGAAGCCAGCAATTCAAACCCTGGTTAAGACAAATTCTGTTCCCGCACAAAAAGTATCACCGCCAAATAATTCGACAAATACAAACTCTAGCTTTAATTTTAATCGCCTTGAAGCTACTATTGATAATCTGGTGCAAACTATAAATAACTTTACAATAAATATGACTAGCATGATGCCAGAAATGCTGCGAATGCAGAATACTCTGATTCAAGCATTAATTAACAAGCCATGAACACGTTAAAAATATGTTTCTGGAACGCAAAAGGCATTCGCCAACACAAAAATTAACTCGAGCACTTCCTTACGGGAAAAAAATATTAATATAATGTTGGTTTCTGAGACTCATTTGACTTCGAGAAACCTTTTCAAAGTCAATGGCTACACGTTATATGATACAAAGGACCCGAGATTAAGAGCATGCGGTGGATCAGCAATTCTAATAAAGTCGAGACTCAAGCACTACATTCTTGATAGTATTTGTGAAGAACACCTACAAGCAACAAATATCTGCATTGAAAATTTTTGTACAAATTTCGTGATATCGTCAATTTACTCCCCTCCCAGATTTTCAATCACTGAGGATCAATACGAGAATTTCTACAAATCTCTTGGACCTTGTTTCGTAGCAGCTGGCGACTACAATGCAAAACATACGTTCTGAGGTTCGCGTCTTATTACGCCGAGAGGTCGGGCGTTGTTCAACTCAATGTAAAAACATGGGCTTGGATGTTATTTCGAGTGGGGAGCCCACTTACTGGCCTTCGGATATACAAAAAATTCCGTATGTTATAGATTTTGGTGTCATGAAAAATATCTCTAGGGATTTAATTAATCTTGAAGCTTCCCTAGATCTCTCCTCCGATCACTCTCCCACAATCATTACAATTTTTAGTCCACTAAGAAGTGACTTACCTCACGCATATGAGAAGATCATCAATCGTGTTAATTGGCTGGGGTTCAAAAAATATCTAAGTAGTCATTGTACGGAAAATATTAAGCTAAGAACATCTGAAGATATTGAATTTAACGTTGTCAATCTTAACTTAATTATTAAACAGGCTTCTGAACATTCCACTAACTCCTAACCTCAGACTGGCCACAAAGTACACAGAGGTGACACGAGACCATAACGAGACGGAAAATAATTGTAAACTATTGACACTTCTCTCACACCGAACCTGTGTCTTCTTTAATGTTTCTTTCGTAGTGGCATTAATTTAACGTTTTTCATTTTATGCTTTGTGTCCCCATTCGCTATGAGATTTTTGTAAATAAATGGTAATAATTAATATTTGTGAACGAAAATGCTTAAAACGAAGTCTCTAATCATTGGAAAACAAATTTTAATCACTTTTTTAATACTAATAATCTTTTTCGCATTGTTTTCTTTAATTCAACACCTAAGGTTCCTCCATTTAATTTTGTACAAATGTTCATGTGCTCAAATGTATTTTCATTTTATGCTTTGTGGTCTCATTCGTTGTCGGCTTTTTGTAAGTTGAATTTAAAAATTAATATTTTTGAAGGAAAATGTTTAAAATTGAAATATTTATAATTTATAATACTAATAATATTTTACACATTGTTTTATTTAGTTCAACACTGCAAAATCTTTCATTTAATTTTGTAAAAATTTTCAATTGTTCATTTTACAAATTACACATTTTCTCTTGTTTGTTTTGATTATATCGTTAACAACTTAATAACAAATATACTACAGTTGTCCTCTTCTCGCCGAACCTGTCAGAGCTGATTTTAGCTTATTTCATTACTCACTTTCTTCACCTCTGTGTACTTTGTGGACTGGCTTTAACAGAATTTATTCTACGGATATTGAACGTCTTATATGTGAAAAAAGGAGAGCTAGAAGAGAATGGCAACAACACAGATCACCCCTAAATAAAATCAGACTCAAAGAATGTACTAAGCGACTCAAAGAATTGCTATCGTCGGAAAAAACTGCATCACTGGAAAAATATCTAGAAGGTCTCGATGTCACGTCAGCATCTAATTATTCGTTATGGCGCGCCACTAGAAAGCTGAAAAGACCCGTTGTGCTGAAATCACCACTGCGCACTTCGACCGGAGTATGGGCAAGAAGCGATTGTGAGAAAGGTAACTTATTTGCTGAGCATTTAAAATCTGTATTCACTCCCTATTCATGTACGGGTGCTGTTGATTTGCCGAGTGTAGTTTCCCTACAACCTCGTCCCTTAAGGTTTAAGCTGCGTGAAGTACAAAAAATACTTTCTGAACTCAATCCGAAGAAAGATTCAGGTATTGATGGAATTAGATGGAATTAGTAACAAGAGGCTGATGAATTTGCCTCTAATTGCAATAAGAATCCTGCTATTTATTTTTAATGCCATTTTACGAATGCAGTATTTTCTGACTGAGACTGAGTCATATAGGTCTATAAGCTTACTATCAACAATCTCAAAGCTTTTCGAAAAGCTGCTCATGACTAAATTTTCCAAAATCTTAGCTGATAATCCTTGATCATCAATTTGGTTTTAGAAGTCAGCATAGCACAATTAATAAAATATTATTAGTATTATCAATACTTTTCATATACATTACGTTACAATTAGTTTATAACATTTTCTCTATTCAATTATGCATTAAATTTTACAAAATTAACAATGTGTCTTCTAAATATACTAGAATTATTTTTAAATTTTACATAATTTGGTAGGGAGTTGTAAAGGTGTAGACCAGGGAACTGCAACGAGTGATCGGAAAAATAATCATACGTAATCAATATCCTAAAAACATGTATTTTTGTTGAAAAAATCAAACTTGTTCAAAACACACATATTCGTTGCTAAGTTTTAATCGCTCAAGTGAGTGGAATGTTGTTGGATATGATTTATAATCATGCGTAGCATCAAACCAATCAGTTCGAATGATTGGTTTTTTGGCTCGACAATGAGTGTTTTGAACAAGAACATAATGCGAAAGGAAAAAATGTTCATCCTAATCAGCATCAAGTAGTTGATGCAGAGTAAAAGTGAAAATGAAAAAAATCATTGTGTATGAATGTTGTATTTATAAAGAGCCAACAAATCAATGTTTAAGTATGTATGGGTATGTGTACTTAATTTAGTAGTTTCATATCAGGGATGGTAAAAGTAAAGAAACTGTGTTTTTTATGAAACTTATATTTAGTTATATATTTTTAAGATTCAAAGGCAAAAACTTTTATTTCTCTAAAATTTAAAAAATTTTAGTTACATAGTTTTCATATGTATAACAGCAAAAGTCTTGCAATTTTTCAAAACATTTTAACCATTTATTCAGTAAAAAAATTTACTGGTAAATCCTTATATATCAGTTGTGTTTGTGCAATATAAGTTTTCTTGACATACATATGTATGTATGTGCAAGCAGTTTAGCTGTTATTAATTTACAAGTACAACAATTTCATTCATTTATTGTCACGTATATATAACAGGCAATTTAAGACCAAAAATTGCTGCTAAAATTTTTTACAGCCTTGTATTTTTCTAAGAGCTATTAAATATTAACTGCATTATTTATAAAAAAAAATATATTATAATTATTAAAGGTCTATGACAACTATCGTAAAGAAAGTTGTTAAATAAGCTCTTAATAAGCATCAAACATATTTTGTAAATAAGAAGGTTAAACTTTAAGAGATATAAAACAGGTTAAACGAGTTCCCCTTATGTAAGTTCTTTTGAAGATTTTGTTATTAATACTCGTAGTTAAATGAAATACCGAAGTATATTTATTTCACATAAAGTCTTTATTTATTTAATTTGAAAATTTGTTTGTTTTTATGGTTAAGCGATTGTCTATATGCATTTCGTTCCCGCTTTTTGGAACTCATCAGTAGACTTCAACCCAAAACATTTTTGAATTTAGCTAACAAACTTCGTATGTTTATAGTAAGAATTTTAATGCACAATCGAATAAAGATGCTTGTTTTGTAAAGATTTTTGTTTGAGGCTTTCAAACTTATTATGTTTGTATATTGTGATTCTCAATATAGTATTAAGAGTCTTACTATAAACATACGAAGGTTGTTAGCTAAATTCAAAAATGTTTTGGGTTGAAGTCTACTGATGAGTTCCAAAAAGCGGGAACGAAATGGATATAGACAATCGCTTAACCATAAAAACAAGCAAATTTTCAAACTCGTAGTTAAACAAATCTTCGGCTTGTTTCTGGTTTGCTGCAGACATAATGTATTTTCAATATACTGTGCCGCAAACCAGAAACAATCCGACGAAATGTTGCACCTTTTTTATAATTGGAACAAAAAGAAACCTCCAATTTTCCACCCCTGTTTGACATGTTTGTGTGTGTGTGTTTTAAAATAACTTGAACGAACTTGACTACTTTGATTTTATTCAACGTCAGCGCTTGTTCACATAGAAGCTTGAATAAAACAAATTCGATCACTCCACTCACAATTAATCCAACGATGCGTTCGTTTCTATGATGCTGATTATATTCAACATTGAGTTTTGTTGCATGATTAAAACTGAATAAAACATTTAATGTATGTGAATGAATTGAGTAAAACATGTTCGATCCCTCCACTCACAATCATTCCAATGAACAGATATTAGAACGATGCTGATTTTATTGTACGTTGAATGTTTTGTACGTGATTAAATGTGAGTAAAAATTTTATTGTATGAGTAAATCATCAAAAACCATGAAAATTGCAGCTCACTTGTGTAGACCTTTGTAAAAAAGCGATCGCTGCATCGATGTTTTTGATACTCTCTCAATTCTAAAGTGGTCTATATTCCTTAGATTGTACGGTTGAGCCTCTCTCACATATACTATTTGTTCAGTTAAGTACTCTGGTGTTTCTCCGCTTCTGATTTTTTTTAATGAAACTGATAGTGTTAAGTTTTAGTCTTTGTTCAATGTTGAGCCATTTCAAGGATTCCAGCATGAGACGAATAGATGTATATCTGTTGCACTTCAATATAGTTCTCGTTGCCTTATTTTGTAGTTTCTGAAGCCTTTCAATCTGATTTGTTGTGCAGCATGTAAATAATATTGTTGAGCCGTATTCGAAATGTGGTTTTATTATAGTATTATATATCTTTATTGCGGTTATAAGTGAAACTTGTTTTCTGATTCTTTTAAAAAAGCTAATTTTTTCCCCGATTTTTTTACAAATATAATCAATATGGTTTTTAAATTTTAAATCTTTCATCAATAATAAAGCCTAAATATTTTATTTGATCAACCTTCTCTATAATTTGATTATTTATTTTAAAAATTTCATTGCTGTTTGTTATATTTTCGTTCAGTTTAAGCTTATTCATGTTTAGCCAAACGCTTACATTTTCCATATCATGTGTAAGATTGTGATAGCATTCGGTGTTAGTTTCTCCTTCCGTGAAAATAAGTGTGTCATCAGCGTATACTACTTCTTCGCATTTGTTCAATATGTTTGGCATATCATTTATGTATATAATAAATAAAAGGGCACCCAAAATTGATCGTTATGGAACTCCAAAATCATTATTAGTTATATTAGATTTAATGTTGTTTACTTTTGTGATTTGCTTCCTGTTTGTTAAATATGACTTAAACCATTGTAGTTCTGTTCCTCTAACTCCGTATCTATGTAGTTTTTGCAGAAGTATGTTTCTATCAATTGTTTCAAAGCCTCTTTTAAAGTCAAGAAAAATTCCGACTATCTTATTGTTTTTCTCAGTTTTTTTCCATCTGTTTATTAAATAATTTACTGCTGTCTCGCATGAAAACTTTTTTCTGAATCCAGATTGGTATTTTGATAATATTTTGTTACTTTCTATATATTTCTCTAATTGTTCTTTTACTATTTTTTCTAATATTTTTTCACATGTTTTTAGGGTGTTAATTGGTCGAAATTCTTCGCATATTCTTGTTTTTACACCCTTTTGGTGTTACCATAGATGTTTTCCAATTTTCAGGGAATACTCCCGTCTCCAATGATTTATTAATTATATTGAGCAATGGTTTTCCCACTATATTCCAACCATTCATAATCATGCTACTTGATACTTTATTATAGTCTGGTTTGTTCTTCAAATTTTTACATATTTTTTTAAATTCATCTTAAGTTATTGTACGAAACTTGAACCTAGCGTTTATAACAGGTATATTATCGACATATTGCACGTTATTAATTGTATCCCTTATTAGTTTAATAATACTTACAAAATAATTGTCGAAATTATCAGCTATTTTAAAATTTTCCTTGTATTCTATTTGAGTAAATATCACAGTATCAATTACATTTTGATATTTTTTTAGAATTTACTTTTTTATTTCCCTCCACATTTCTTTTTGATTATTGACATTATTAATTTTATTATTTAAATAATTATTTTTTTCATTTTCAATTTTAACTTTATAAAAATTTCGCACTGCTTTGTACCTAGCCCATGATTCATTAGTGTTCTGTATTTCGCTATTTGGTATTTAATAATTTTCTCTCTTTTTAAACATCTTAGCTCCTCATTAAACCAATTGCACTTATAGTTTTCTTTAATCGTTTTTCGTTTTGTAAGTTTTTTAACTCCACTTTCCAAATATTCATCAAACAGATTTACGTTGCTGTTTAAATTGTTATTTTTATTTATTTGTTGTATACTCATAATTTCTCTGTTATATTGAGATCTATTATATTTAAATATTTCAACTTCTTTATAATTTTTTTCATTAGAATTGTACTCTGCTTTATCTATTATTATGTCAATTGCTTCATGATCCGATATTTTGCTTGATATAATAATGTTAGCCGTTATATTCCTACTATTTGTTATAATGTAATCAATTAATGTTTTTGAGCTCTGTGTTATTCTTGTAAAGTCATTCACTATTTGCTTAAGACCGTTATCGTCCAATAAACAATTAATTTTGCTTTTATAAAATCCTTCCTTACTCCAGTCTATATTTGCAATCACCAGCTATTAGTATATCACAGTTTACATCACTTACTTCTTCTAATACTTCATCAAAGGCTGCCACAAACTCGTTTTCAGCACTACTTGGAGATCTGTAAATAGCTATAACTAGAAATTTTTTGTTATTATATTTTGCCATGCAGGCAGTTATCCATATTTTTGACTCGATTTTTTTGCAAAGATTTTTCTCATAATCCATTTTTTTTTTATATATATTATAACTCCGCCAGTCCTCGTTGAGTTTGAAATTGAAATTGTTGAAAATTGATTGTAACCTCTTAGATGCGTTTCTTCTTCCGCCACGTCTTGTGTTAAATGCGTTTCCGAGAGTATAATGAATTCTGGCTTATTCGTTTCTACAATTATTTCAAGTTGGTTGTAATTGTTTGTGAGTCCTTGTATATTAGTATATATGCCTCGTATGCTCTCTGGTTGCTTGGCAACTAAGCCTAGCCTCTTCTTCTTTAATTTGAGCTTATTCTGGTATACTGGACACTCACGGTAATACGTGATGTGATTTTCATCAAGATCTAAATTGAGCAAACGCATAGAATGGTTTAATTTATAAGGAAGACTTTTGAAGAAAAGAAGTATTGTTCTGCCCTCTTCATTGCTGTTTCTCAGGCATTTGACAAAGTATGGCACGAAGGCCTAGTTTTAAAATTGAAAACATATCTGCCAATAAACATCCAAACACTTTTGGAAATCTATATTACTGATAGGAAGTTCACTGTTGTAGAAGGAGACTTCATGAGTGCGGCCGAATCTATATCTTCCGGTGTCCCACAGGGTAGTATTTTGGGGCCAGTCTTATATTTAATATATACTTGTGATATGCCTGTGAGCAATAACATCCATACCTGTACATACAATATGATACAGCCTGTATGAATATGCATGAAAATTCTTATGAGGCATCCCGAAATCTCCAGGAACATATTACCCAGCTGGAAAAATGGTTGAAATTATGGAGAATTAAAGTAAATGAGCAATAGTGTGTCAATATAACATTTACCTTAAGAAGAGATACTTGTTCCCCCATTCGAACTAACAATCAAAATATTCCTCAACATTCTCAAGTGAAATATCTTGATATACACCTTGATCGAAGGCTTACATGGAAACATCATATTGACTCTAAGCTAACTCAAATGAAACTTAAGTTAATTCAAATACATTGGTTGATTGGCAGAAATTCAGCCTAGACTGCAAACTGCTAATTTACAAGTCGCTTTTGAAACCAATATGGTGCTACGGAATACAGCTATGGGGCACTGCTTCAGCTTCCAATATAGATAGAATCCAACGAAGACAAAACAAAATTTTAAGTTTGATAACATCGGCTCCATGGTACATAAAAAATTCAAATTTACATCGTGACTTAAATATGCCACTAGTGAAGAAATTGCAAAATACACAGGCAAGTACTTAATAAAATTCGAATCCCATCCTAATCCCCTTGTTCGTAACATCTTGAATTTTACTGACACATCCGCTTAAAAAAGAGGGACACTACGGCTCTAATACTCAACACTACAGATGTAGCTCCTTGAATATACTTTAATACTTTTCTTTTTTTCGCTTAGCACGACTCTTATGTATCATTTACTATCACTAAGTTTATGTCCCACATTGGTCGGGCCTATTAATTATATTTAGATTTAAGATTTGAACACTCATTGTTAGTTCATATTTGAAGATACAATAAATGAATAATGTACAAAAAAAAATGTTTGACAAATTTCTTGTCCCCGATACCGACATCCACAGTAAAGAGGCGAATACAGGGAAGCGGTGAGAAAATCAATGTCACATGTCCGGAAATAGTGGTAAAATATAACAAAAACATGGGAGCAGTTAATTTAATGGATCAAAAAAAGGTTTGCTACGAGCTTGATCGTAAAGCGAAAATCAAATATTACCTGCTCAACGTGCAAAGTTCATCTATGTTTTACTACAGCAAGAAATTGCTTCGCGGATTATCATTAAATATTATATTAAATTAAATTTTATGTTCTAAAGATGTAATTTTTCTCAATATTTTTCAAGTATTTAAGGTCAAATATAAGACAAATTGCTTAAATTTGGATCTATTCACAACATTTAACGCATACTGGGATACATATGCCCCGTGTTAGAAAACACAGAAAAATTTAAAAATTTTTGAACTTGTTATTATATTTTATTTACTTATGTACATTACATTTAGTAGATAAAACTAGTAAAAAGCTTTATTACATTTCCCATAACACTATGTGCGTGAAAGTTATAACTAATAAACCAAATTGCCGTATTTCTCAATTAATTCCGGAATAAGTCTACATGACTCTATTACCACTGCGGTGTGATGCAATGATGTTATTATATTTCAATCTTTTGAAAAATAAGTCCAATTTAGCTTATTACTTATAACTTTATTTCAGTGAGCCGACGAAAATCGGCACATTGTGCCGATGGTGGGATCTAGATTTAAGAAAATAGAATTATATTGTGTAACAAAATTATATATTTTATATTATATACGAGTATCTACATTAATTATAAAATATATTATGTTAAGTTTTTTACTGAGAAAAATTTCGCCATATTTTTTGAAAGATTTGTATCAATCATTCCATAGTATAGGTCAAAACAACAATAATATCGAAGTTGTTGCGTAAATTGTGAGATATTTTACAATGAAATGTTTCAATGTTCTTTAGTCTAGTACAAAATCGTCGAAGTCGTAATGCGACACTCGTAATTAGGCTCATTATTTCACTTTTGGGGACGGTCAATTCACCGCCTAGATCGTGCGATTTAACGCCGTTAGACTATTTTTTGTGGGGCTATGTTTAGGCTCATGTCTATAGGGACAAGCCCGCACTGGAAGCTAATATTGAAGAATTTAATCGTGAGATACCGGCTGATATGTTGGAGAGGGTATCCCAAGATTGGACCCAGAGTATGAATCAGGCATAGCGGCGGTCAACAAGTGTAAAATAAAGTTACACTTGAAGAAAAGTTTTTTAATTTCAAACACATGTTGTAGTTATTAATTGTTTGAATATTTTTTGTAAATAAGCAATTTAATAAAAACTTAAGTAAAAAGTAAAAAATCTAATAATACATTCAACAATGTAGTGTATAAATTCCAAATTAAATTTATTCACAGCGCTGTAAAAACTATTAAAATGCCTTCTTAAGTTATCTTCCTTATTATTTTTTATGTTTCATAAGATGGAATGCATTGCATACTGCCAAAAGCATTTTTTACCACGAAATATTTCTTAGCTTCCATAATTATAAATTTGTTTGTTTGCTGTACAAATATTAAATTTGAACTTTAATTTCGTTCGGTGTGCAAGAAAAAACTACGAAAAAAACGTGGAAAAAATTCGTACATGCGTGCAAAACTTCATTCGTCGCTTTCTCAGTCACAGAGGAGACCAGAGTTGTAGAAAGTGACTTATGAAAAAAGCTGAAATCCGCTAATTTGATCACTCTTAAAAAGGGACAAATATAGAGTGTTTGTTATTGAATATTTTTAGTACAATAATCAAAACAAACAACAGAAAATGTATATTTAGTGAAAGTAAAAATTGAACACTGTTACAAAATTAAATGCAAAATTTTGTAGAGTTGAACTAAAAAAACAATGTTTAAAACAATATTAGTATTATAAAAGTAATTAAAGTTAGTTTCCAAATGCTTACAAACTCAATTTTAAACATTTTCCTACAAAATATTAATTTTTAACTTCAACTTACAAAAAGCCGACAACGAATGAGACCACAAAACATAAAATGAAACTATATTTGAGCACATGAACATTTGTAAAAAATTAAATGGATAAATTTGAGGTATTGAATTAAAAAACACAATGCGAAAAGGATTATTAGTATTAAAAAAGTGATTAAAATTTCTTTTCAAATGATTAGAGACTTCGTTTTAAGCATTTTCGTTCGCAAATATTAATTTTTACCATTTATTTACAAAAACTAGGCTGCGAATGAGACCACAAAGAATAAAATGTAAATACTTTAAAATAATACCACGCGAAAGAAAAAGTAAAGAGGATTTGATGACTGTGTGAGCGAGACCTCTAAAAATCACAATTATCTTCCGTCTTACTTTGTGCTCAAGGCATATCAAACAGGTACATGCATCAGGCAAATTGCTCATCCGCTGATTTTTTGTTTACACCCCTGCAAGAAGACTCCCAGTCAAATGACCGGTCATTTGACCGACAGTGGTGATGTATTTGTCTATCTAAGTTTCTATCAGTTTGTTAAGAGCAATGTGGAAAAAGTGATGTAAACTTTTGTGTACGTGTGATTTTGCATCTTTATCTAACTAATTAAAAATATCTACTATGGACCATATATATCTGACCTGCTTACTCTGCCGTATTTTTACTTATCATTAATGATGCATGCGGCAGTCACGTCTGACTGATCACACTTGATGTATATAACCGGCATAGAAAACTAGTCAAACCTGCATAATAATATTAATAAACACAATTTTTACACTGTTTTATTTGTTTTTTATTACAAAATAATAAAGATATACATAACTTAAATATTTAAAGGCATAAAAACAAGCAAAAACACAAAACACGTTGGTGTCATCTATCCTCTTCACCCTTTCTTCAATCTCCAACACGCCTTAATTTTTAGAAATATCTAAAATTTGGAAAAGAAATATATACAGTGGCTCACATCGAAAGTCGGGCAAAGCATTCATAAAAATGTATAAAAGTTTTTAAAAACCGCGTAAACTATTTTTGCAAATATTTTGAATACATTTGATTAAGTTTTTAATATGCAATAAAATTTTGTAATAACGGTATTAAAAAAAGTACTCAAAACAAAATTTTAAAAATAAGTAGCAAAAAAATCTAAAATGTGTACTCACACTGAAAGTCGGGCAAACCAAAATGCAACGAAAATGTCATTTGATTTACCGTTATATTTGAGCGTCGCTTATTATTTTTGTATTATAAGTAGTCAGTTATGTTTTCGCTTTCATCAGATGACAATATTTTTACATTTTTCTGTACAATGCCGCGTATAATTAAACATTCTACTTTAGAAGAGCGAAGAATCGTTATTAAAAACTATTTGGAAGGAAAAACACAACGTGAAATCGCAAATATCGTTAACAAAAGTAAGTCAACTGTTCATGATATAATTACGCGATACAACAAAGATAAAAGAATATCAAATAAACAACGCGAGCCAGTAAAAAAGAAGCTTAGCACGAGGGATGAGAATTTTATAGTTCGTGCGGTACAGAACGATCCATTTATTTCTGCTCCAAAACTTGCTACAATTGTTAAAACCAATTTTGGAAAGGACGTTCATGCAGAAACGATAAGAAGAGTGCTAAGGAAAAACAATTTGAATGGCCGAGTGGCCCGAAAGAAACCATGTGTTACAGAGAAAAATAGAAAAGATCGTTTAGAATTTGCTCGAGAGCACATTTCGAAGGATTTTTTATTTTGGAGCACGGTAAAATTTATATGCCACATAATGGTGGCTTTTTATATCAGTATTTTAACATTTTACAGGTCCTTTTCACGGACGAAAGCAAATTCAATTTGTTTGGGTCCGATGGTCGACGTTATGTGTGGCGTAAACGTAATGAAGAATTTTGTCCCAAGAATACTAAAAAAACGGTGAAGCACGGAGGCTTATCAGTGATGGTGTGGGGTTGCATGGCAGCTTCAGGTGTCGGAAACCTTCACTTTATAGAAGGTATCATGGACAAAAACATGTATCTTGACATTCTGAAAGCTCATGTTAAGGATAGTGCGCGCAAGTTGGGTATTGCTGATAATTTTAAATTTTATCAAGATAATGACCCTAAACACACATCACTGGTAGCAAAGAACTGGCTTCTGTACAACTGTCCCAAGGTCATGAAAACACCTGCACAAAGCCCAGATTTAAATGTAATCGAACATTTATGGGACGAACTCGGACGTCGAATGCAAAATAGGCTGTGCGCCAGTAAAGACCAACTTAAAGCTGCATTACAGGAAGAATGGAACCAAATAAGTCCTGATGTATGTAAGAAATTAGTTGAGTCTATTCCAAAAAGGCTAAAAGCTGTCGAAAATCAAAAAGGTTATGCAACAAAATACTAAATACTTCAAAAATAATTAAATAACATAGTATGCCCGACTTTCAGTGTGATCATAGGTTTTAAGTTTATGTGAATTTAGTTGTTATTATTTCTATTCTTTTAGAGATGGAGTACTTTATTTTGTTTGGTTTTGTTTTTTAATACATACAATATATGCTCTTCAAAACTATATTGGAAAATCTTAGTTCTTATTTTTTTTCTAAGGTGTTAATTTTTTGTTAATAGCATGCCCGACTTTTGATGTGAGCCACTGTATGTATATTTAATTAAACTTTGGGGATTTCTTTTATTCACTATTTTTTCTACTTAACTTTTTTAACACTTCCATAAATTTTATTTTCACAGACCGAACGAATTGTACATTTTACAATAAAATGCGATGTTTTAAAATATTTGGTATATGTACATTAGATGTACCACTCTTACATGTATGTTAGAGTAGAGCAACTAGAGCAATTGACTGTCACTGTTGATTTCAATATAAAATTGTTGTAAATGTGTTAGTGAACAAATTACGTTTGTATTAGTTTCAGTCATTCATTTCTTGCAGGGACGTTTATAACGAAGAATTCATTTGACAAATACTTTTGTGCCTTGTTTGATGCATAAAATTTTTTGACAATTACTTTGTAAAACTATGTGAGAAGAACAGAGTTGCCACACTGTTTTCTCTAATGCGTGTACCCAAGGCATATCAAACAAGTACATGCATCGGGCAAATTGCTCATCCGCTGATTTTTTGTTTACACGTTTATAACGAAGAATTCATTTGACAATTACTTTTGTGCCTTGTTTGATGCATACAATTTTTTGACAAATACTTTGTAAAACTATGTGAGAAGCACAGAGTTGCCACACTGTTTTCTCTAATGCATGTACCTGTAGTAAATGTGCCTTGCGTGTACCTGTAGTAAATGTGCCTTGTTTGTGCTCGTGTCACCACTGGTCTCCTCTGTGGAACAAAGTATACCGAGAAATATTCGGCGACGGCGGCTGACATAAAGCCTTCGGCGGCTCGACTCAGGTCTCTGCGTTATGTACACAGGACGAAGCTGTTCGGCGCATAGCCGGCTTAACAGCCGCCGCCGAATTTTGTCTCTAAATTCCGCCGCCGCCGATGCAGGCGGCTGTGATCGGCGCACGGCTTAGGCGACCAATCGTGTATGAAATGTATCTGGCAACATTTTCTTGCCATCTGTTGGCATAATTTTTCAATCAGAATTACAGCACAAAACCAATACACACACAACTTAAAAATAAAGCAAATGTCAAATGAATAGAAAAAACACTAACACAAAACTATGTACATGTCAAGGCGATTTTAGTATCAGGTGACCTTATCACTACAACAATACAACTACACAAAAAACAACATGTAGTTTGCAATGCTACAAAACCAATCTGTCAGATTTCTAAGCAAATTTTGTCATTTTGGTTCAAATTGTTCAATTTGGCATCAACAGCTGATAATCAGCCAGACACATAAAGTCACCTGATAAAAATCGCCTTGATATATGTGTACATAAATACCTTTTATGCCAGATACTTTACTGCTTGGCTCACGTTGTTATCAAGAAATTTTCTTTCGCTTAATAAGAAAATTTTTGTTTTCAATATAAATAAGCGAGAAAATTTCTTGTTGACATCGTGAGCCAGGCAGTTATTCGCGTGATTTGGAAAAAACAAAAATTGTGCTTGTGTAAATTTACTGTGAAAAGATAAAAAAAGATGATCAATTAAAAACAAATATTTTTTCAAACAATGCCGAAAAAGTTAATTCTTAATCCAGTTCAGTTTCAGACTTTTGTGAAAATGTGTTTCTGTCGAACGACATAAAATATTTTGAAGACATATCACACTTGTTCCTACAAAGCGTAACAACTCAAAATTTTCACTTTTGGCAAAAGTTAGTGTATGATGTAAACCACAAAACAAAATTATTGTGTTAGCCGACACATTTGATTTTTCGGCTCAAAGCCGGCTTTTAGCCGCCGCCAACGATATTTGCTCTTAGCACCGCCGATCACCATTATACATCGGCTTCGTGCTCTGGTTTGTATGAAACTGTTCAACTGAATCAAACAGTTTTGCATTATTAATTAGTGGTTTTTTGGGAATATGGTACACATTGAAATGCCAAATATAAACTTACCCTATCAATCCTGCATATAAAGAAAATCAAATAAATAAATTAATTAGAAAACATTGTTGAAATACCGACCCACGATTTTTGTTTTAATAAACGACACGCCAATCTTGTTGTTCTTATTTTTTTTATATACAAAAGGACTTATTAATTCAAGAGAACGCATATGAAAAGGCGGTTGGATCATCATGAATACATTTGTTCAATTGAATTATTCTTTATATTTTTCTTCTTGTGCTTATAACGAACACGTTTCAACTTTTATTATTTTTCGTTTCATTTATGTACACACATACATATTCCTTTAATATAATTGAAATGATCAAAGCATTCAGCAGATTTTGCAAAATAAAACTTCCCCGTTGTCAATATTGGTTCACTGAAATAATTTCGTTGTTTTTAATTTGGCTGTATATGCAATTGTGTTGATTATTTTGCTTGGAAACAAGTTGTATTCTATTCACTTGTATTTATGCATATATTGACTTGACTTGTTTACAGTTCCACTTTAAAACATTTTTTAACCCCGTATGCAATCTGCCTATTAGCACGATTTATTACGACTAGGTACTAACCAAGGCACATTTAAAATCACTTGATATGCCTTGGTACTAACTAACAACGTTGATAGAAATTAGGTGAAAAAACCAGTGATGGGAAAGTTGGTATGATCGTACTTTTTATGATACTATTTGACATGAAAAAGTATCGTAGAGCTCCTCCAACACATTTGATACTCTGACAGTCAACTTCTAGCATGTTCACACGGACACCAATTATCGAGGTTCGTGGTCGCATCTTGATGGAATCAACGTGGTTCGCCATTCAAATTTTTGGTTCATTTTGAACCAAGGCACATTTACTATTGACATTTACTATTGATTTGATATGCCTTGTTTTGAACCTTGCTGCGAACCATGGAGAAATTGCTATCATCTCTAGTTTTGATAACAAATTATCGCTAATTTGTCTGAATTAGCTGTCAAAACAAAATGCAAAGCATATTTATATATTATATTTAGATTTACTTATTGTTAGTTCATTTTAGAAGATACAATAATAAATATATGAAACAAAAAATATTTATATCAAGTATATGCAGGTCTACAACAACTAAGAAAGTACAAAAACAACAGGCGATTTGTTTGTGTAAGAATAATGGATGAATGTCAAAAACAGATGGATACAACCAGACCTAGGCCATTTGCATTACTTTTGCATAAGCACTGATTGAAAAGCAAAAATTTTAGAGGTAAATTTAAATTTGATGCTTGTAGTGCACTATTTTATTCACTTCAATAAAATCGTTTAAAAGTAATGGATTAATATTGCATTAGCAGCTAATTCCATGGCGAAAAATGCACTGATTTTGTATTGATGTTCTTAGTCATCATGAAGTAATGCAATATTATTGCAAATAATAAAATGAAAAATACAGTAAAGTTCATTGAGGACACCTTTATAAGTACGACATACAAATTAACGAAAAGAAAAACTGTCAATATAAATACAAACTAGATTTCAGAACCTATTGAAAAAAATTAAAAAGTTTCATAATTCAAGTACGTTGCATCTGAGCTTATTTGAAAAACAGTGCAATTGACAAAAGATCAGAACTTAGGTTTTCGTTTATTGTAAAGTTATATCTTAAACAATGGTGATTTTATAAATGAAAAATACTACCGCTTGGAAGAATTTCATCAAGTTTTGTCTTTCTCTTGAAAAATTACAAAAAACGTAGTGATATGATTTTTCGTCTTGGGTGACGATAGGAAAAATTTACATATATATGTATGTACGTATGTTTTTATTTACGTTGTATTTTGCGCTATAATGCAATAACACTTCATAATGGAGGTATACGATGTTTGATGCAAATTTTCGTGCTTTAGTGCAAATGCAAAATATCGTAACTTTTCCTTGGATTGTTGGATTTTGACGAAAAGCTACAATATTTTGAACGTACGAATATTTGCACCAAATATCGAATACCGCCAATGTGTGTAGTGGTAAAAAAAATAGTGCACTAATAGTGCATTACTTTGCAAGGATTTTAGTTTAATGCAAAAAAATTTCACTTATATTATCAAAGTTAGTGCCAATGTAATAAATTTGCATTTGCATTGATTTAGTTTAGTTTGGGAAAATGGTCAACGCATTTGGTTATTTAATGCAATAGTCCCAGATCTGCATACAACAAAAAGGAAATGTATGGATAGACAAAACAAACCCAAAGTAAATTAATTGATTGATAAACTTTTAATATGTGAAATAAGTATAATAAAAGATACATATGTACTTTAATAATTAAATATAATTATTTTTAAATGTTTTGTAACACATTTTTTAAGTAAAAATTTATCTAAACTATAATCATGCATGAATACCGCGACTGCAATTGTACTTTAGTTACCCTGTGATTGCTGTTTTTAAAAACAAAAGACATCTGTTTCTGATAATTATCTGTTTGTTTCTACATATATCTATATTTGAGCCGCCGCCGGTGATTTTAAGTATAGAAGCCGCCGCCGAATATTTTAAGAAGTTTGGAGCTCTGCTTACACGTGAAAAATGTTATTGGGGATACAACAGATGTTGATAAGTTTCTTATTGAGGTAGTTTACACAGGCATAATTATGCTGGCACAACATACCAGTTTATTGGCAAATTCGGTGAAGAGAGTGGTTTTGTATTTGCCATCATTTTTCAACCAGCTTCAACCCCGCATTAGCAGCACAAAACCAATACATATGCACAGGCGAAATCACAGGTTCGGCGTTTTTTTTTACAGAGCGTATTTAGTTTTTAGTTGACCATCGTCGTCGAAACCACAGAATGTCTGAAAGTAAAAATATTAGTAAGTACATATATTTCTTATCATTTTCCAACATAAATTTATACTTACATTCAATATTGAGCCAAAGAATGGTTTCCTGAAAATAAACTGAAAATATATTCAATATTAAACAAATTTATAAAATTAAAAAAATTTTCAAACTTTTACTTACCAATTAACACACATGAATAAAAGCACAAAGCATAATATAAAACAAGCTAAAATTTTGTTGCGCAAGAAAGAAAAATCAAAGCAAAATCAACGACAAAATTCCGGCTAGAGCGAGTGAAGTATATAAACACAATTATCTTCCGTCCTGTGTCACTTCTGTGTGTTCTGTGGTCGAAACATGAATTTGAAAGAAGTGGGTTGGTCACGCCAACAAACTTTAAACAGACCTAAGGTTCAAAAAAATATTAATATTTTTGAAAATCACAAAAGAATAATAAGCATAGTAGGCTTAGTAACTCATACAAAACCCAGCAAATAATTTTTATTCGATATGAATCTATTTTATTTTTCTACACTTTTATACAATTAGAAATCCATTGGATAACAATAAAAGTATTTATAAGGCAAAATGAAAAATAATATTTTAATGAAACATTCAAGAGATTTATTATTCGTCATAATTATATTATAAGTGAAATTTATTTGCTGGTGGTTAAGCGATGTCTATATGCATTTCATTGTTGCTTTAACAAATCGTCAGTAGACTTCAACCACACATTTTGAACAGTCACAAACCTCTTATCTTATGTGAATTCTCAAATAGTTTATGAAAGTCTGTGCATAAGATAAGAGGTTTGTGACTGTTCAAAATGTGTGGTTGAAGTCTACTGACGATTTGTTAAAGCAACAATGAAATGCATATAGACATCGCTTAACCACCAGCAAATAAATTTCACTTATAGTATAATTATGACAATATGTCGAATAATAAATCTCTTGAAAACAAATGTATTTTATCAAGGCACATTTACTACAGGTACACGCATTAGAGAAAACACTGTGGCAACTCTGTGCTTCTCACATAGTTTTACAAAGTAATTGTCAAAAAATTGTATGCATCAAAAAAGGCACAAAATTATTTGTCAAATGAATTCTTCGTTATAAACATGTAAACAAAAAATCAGCGGATGAGCAATTTGCCTGATGCATGTACCTGTTTGATATGCCTTGGTATTTTATAAAATATATATTAATTTATGAAACAAATAAATATAAAAAATTTAATAAAATGTTTAATATCATTTTGGCGAAATAGGTCGAAAAAATCTGACAACCCTGCTTCTTTCGACGAAACCTGTGGATGAAACCAAAGCATATTTATATAAAGTGTATGCATGTCTACAACAATTAAGAAAGCACAAAAACAACAGGCGATTTGTTTGTGTAAGAATAATGGATGAATGTCAAAAACAGATGAATACAATCAGACCAGGGCAACTTGCATTACTTTTGCATAAGCACTGATTGAAAAACAAAAATTTTAGTGCAAATTAAAATTTGATGCTTGTAGTGCACTATTTTTTGCACTTAAGTAATGGATTAATATTGCATTAGCAGCTAATTGCATGACAAAAACTACACTAATTTTGTGTTGCCACTAAGCACATCATTAAGTGATGCAATATTATTGCACTATCACATATTGTACACAGTAAAATTGAATAAAACGTGAAAATATTTTTAGGAGATAGCACAAATAAAAAATATAAAATACACTAAAGTTCATTGAGGGCACTTTTATAAGTACGTACATACAAATTAACGAAAAAACTGTCAATATAAATACAAACTAGATTACAGAACCAATTTAAAAAAAATGAAAAAGTTTCATACTTCAAGTACGTTGCATCTCGAGCTTATTTGAAAAACCGTGCAATTGACAAAAGATCAGAACTTAGGTTTTCGTTTATTGTAAAGTTATATCTTAAAAAATTTTGATTTTATAAACGAAAAAATTACTAAAAACGTAGTGATATGTGATTTCGTCTTGAGTGACGATATCTACATAGGAAAAAATTTACATATTTATTTACATATGTACATATGTATGTTTTTATGTATGTATGCACACATTTACGTTGTATTTTGCACTATAATGCAATAATACTCTTCATAATTGCGGTATACGATGTTTGATGCAAATTTTCGTGCGTTAGTGCAAATGCAAAATATCGTAGATTTTCTTTGGATTGTGTATGTATTTTGTTGTTGGATTTTAAAGAATAGTTACGATATTTTGCATTTGCACTAACGCACGAAAATTTGCATCAAACATCGAATACCGCCAATGTGTGTAGTGGTGAAAAAAATAGTGAACTAAAAGTAGCAATGCAATATTCATTCATTACTTTGAAGAGATTTTAGTTTAATGCAAAAAAAAAATTGCGCTAATATTATCAAAGTTAGTGCTAATGTAATAAATTTGAATTTGCATTGATTTGGTTTAGTGTGGGAAAATGGTCAATGCATTTGGTTATTTAATGCAATAGTCCCAGATCTGCATATAACAAAAAGGAAATGTATGGATAGTCAAAACCAAAGTAAATTTATTAATTGATAAAACTTTAATATGTGAAATAAGTATAATAAAAGATACATATGTACTTTAATAATTAAATATAATTATTTTTAAATGTTTTGTAACACTTTTTTTAGTAAAAATTTATCTAAACTTTTTCACATACGTTTTCAATATACACAATTGTGTATAACAAAGCAAACCAAAATAAAATGTCGTACGAAAATTGTAAACAACTTTTGACATTCAGGCATTCACACTACATGAGAAAAAAATTAATCACCTGAGTACTTGCATATACTTTATATAAATTTACTTTGATGAAAAGAGTTATGCCAACTTTTGATACTCAAAATGTGTAAACATTTTTTGAAAAAGGCTAAAATGGAAAAATATACGTTTAGAGCAAAATAAAGTAAATTTTTTCGAATAAGCGCTTAAAGGGGCTAGGTCTGTTGTAAATCAAAACATCAAAAATATTTTTGAAAAATAATTTTTTAGAATATAAATAACTATCATGAGATAAACACATATATATCTTGAGATTTTACATTTCAATAAGGTGCGTATATAGTGTACATACATATGTACATATATGTATATTAGAAGTGTGGAGACTTCCCCTAATACACTTTAATGATCAAACAGAATTGCGGCATAAACACATTTTCCATACAAATTAACACAAAAAACCAGCCGCAGAAAGCAGTCCTCTCACATATAAATAAATATTCTCTCAACAATGCTACCATACTTTCAATAAATTTCATACATTTGGTAATCAAAAAAAAAAAATAAAAAATAAAAGATTATTCTATATTATTCTTATTCTTTTTAATTGGTAAAGCAAACTAGCAAAATAAAATGAGTAGAAAGTCGATATTGCTAGATTGAATGCATATCAAACAGGTATGTACATGCATCAGGCAAATTGCTCATCCGCTGATTTTTTGTTTACACGTTTATAACGAAGAATTCATTTGACAATTACTTTTGTGCCCTTCTTTTATGCATACAACTTTTTGACAATTACTTTGTAAACCTATGTGAGAAGCACACAGTTGCCACAGTGTTTTCTCTAATGCGTGTACCTGTAGTAAATGTGGCTAGATTAAAGGAAGAAAAATGTTACAAAGATTAATATATAGTCATATTGAACTAAAAATTAAAAGGGGCTAAAAGATAATTGTAAAAAGTGCTAGATTTGCGGTTTGTTTTACTTTGGCTTAGACCTAGCCCGAAAACGGCTAAATTGGCATCACTGCATCAAAAAGATTTGTCAAAACGAACCACGAATGCTTCGTGTGAACGGTATAATTCGCAATCGTGGTTCAGAGAGCGAAGCAAGTGGTTCATATTGCCTTCTGAACATAGTATTAAAAATGCAGTCAGAGGACGCGCGAATGCATATATTTTTGCCAATAATTAAATTTCTTTTTCCACAAATTGTACGAAACTTTATTAAAAAAAGATATTTCAGAAAAGTGTAATTTTTCACAACTAAATATAAAGTTAAACCATTTTTCACTCAATGATATTTTTGTGGCACAGAAGTTGATCTATATATGTACATATAAACGCAAATCAGGTTTGAACAACTGTCTTAAATCAGTTTAAAGAAATTTGTAAAAAGTTTTATATTAAATTCTTTCAAGTTCTGAGGCAAAAGTGTAGTTTGATCTGGTAAAACCAACAGTATTATACCACTTTTAATTAAATTGTTTCCCAGAGAAAAGAAAAACTTTCAAAATATCAACAATCAATATAGAGCATTAGCTGATATGAAAGAACGGAAATCATTAACAAATATATGAAAATACTTGCAGTTTCTGGTCCACAATGCACAGTAGGGTCTCTTGCAAAATTAATGGTAATAAAACTGAAACGTCTATTTATATTCTATAATATTTAAAAAAGTTAAAAGCCTAAGAATTTTTTTTGAGTCCCAGGTGATCCACTTTAGCCCACTGTAACTCCTCTCCAGATTAACCCACAAAACATGTGTTATAAAGCCCAAGTCCTCCACTAAATATGTTCGAAGTTTCAGATAAATACAATCAGTAGTTTAGAAGTTTCAGCTTTTGCAAAAGACCCCACTGTGCAATGACTAAAACTAAAAACGCATTAGATGAATACATGTTTTCTGATATATCGAGAGTAGCTTACGGAATTTAGCTCATACCTCATTACTCTGCAAATGTCGAAAGGATTTTCTCAAATCTCATCAAAACAAAGGAACATACTTTATGGAACAACAGCATCGTCTTATCCAGTGTCCATGTTCTGTAACTTTGGTGAGAACTTCTCGCATCGAAAAGATGTGAAACAAAATATTATCCTTTCTCGAAAAGTGAGAAAAAAGTGTGTCTGTAAGTCATAATAGTCGATGCCAACGTGACATCGCAGACTTTGTGAACGCTTATCACAAATGTCGTGGACGGCGACCAAAATTTATTAAAATTTAACAATTTTCAACGACTGTGGCGAAAATATACAGACGACTGTACCACATAATGTATAGTGCGACCCAAGGCGAATTGACATCAGGTGATCCTAATTCACCAGCTGACATAATTTCTCTGCTGTCAATCAATGCAAAACGCTAGGAAATATTCTGACAGCAGGAAATTTTACACTAACAAATATTCAAGGCGAATACGCACAGTTGCAAATTAAGGCCACCTGGTATCAATTCGTATTGCGACATTAATGTTTATTGTTTACTAACTGCCATATTCATAAAAATTATTTCAGGTTTATTAAGTGCTTATTTGACATATTTCTATGGGAAATAAACCTGTAATAAACCTAAAATATGTTTTATGAATTAGACCGTAAATGTTTATAGTTTATTAATTATTTTCCAATAAAACAAAAATTAAAATAGCTTGTGGTGTAATTAAAGGCCGTGATACACTATCATACAAAGTCGTGCGATCTACGAATAAGTACAACCCTGGTGTGATGAATTGTTATTGGCTTTTGAAATTTTTCATAAACTCTATCATACCAGGGTTGTATTTTTTCGTAGTTCGCACGACTTTGTATGATATTGTATCACGGCATTAAGTGATTATTAAAACAAAATTGTTGTAGTGGTACATATAAAGAGTTAATGCCATCAAATTGTCTTCTTGTGAAGACATATAGTTTTTTCTATTTGTTGCTTAGAAATTCGCATAGTCTTCTAAAATTATAAAAGAAAAATATTTTAACAATGAAAAAATCACTTTAAAAAAACAAAACACTAACCTTTTCCGTGTTATTATCCATCGCAATTGGCTTTTTTAATATATTTTTTATTTTTGAAATAATTTCTCACCGAGTTTTTATTTGTGAGTGATTTTGACAGTTCAAAGCGAGAATTTTTCTCGCAAAAAATTTACAGACACACTTTTTCTGTAAATCGGCCAATAATTTCTTTACGTGACAGCTGTTACTCGCCAAAAAAGACACAGTTTAGTGAGAAAAGTAGCTGTTTGTTTCAATTTATTTTATTTCTGTTTCATTTCACACATTTTAAGCGAAAAGTTACTTGAGTTACAGAACATGACCATACAGACATA
The DNA here is from genome assembly GCA_936439885.1 of Nowickia ferox. Taxonomy (NCBI): domain Eukaryota; kingdom Metazoa; phylum Arthropoda; class Insecta; order Diptera; family Tachinidae; genus Nowickia; species Nowickia ferox. Next base: position 53,522,180 of record OW387026.1, read on the forward strand.
CACACATATGCTTTGTGTTTTTTTTTATTTATTTGTAAATGAATTTTATATACGAGTATGTAATTATTTGTTAATAAAATTTAAATAAAATATAATAAAAATAATTTTTGGTACTCTAGCGATCAAAAAAGTACTCAAAAAATTCTTTTCTGGTATCGAAATGCAAATCTCATTTCGCATTGCTGAAAGAAACTAAAAAAAACTCTACACCAGCGTTACCGACTTCTGTGTAATTATCTAATAATGGGACAAAAATTTTTTTTTAACTATTTTGGGACCATAATTTTTTTGTGTGTAATTTCGCCCCAAGATTATACACAAGTAAATAAATTATTTAATTAAAGATCTTCATTGCACTTAAAAAGAATTTTACTCCGTAAATTTACTAATAAACATTTTTATATTCTTTTTATGTTTTTGTTTGGCTGTACTTGTCTTGGAGATGATCTTTTTCTTTTATTTTCGAACTGTTCAGTAGAAGAGTTTTCCAGCAAATTAAAATCAACAAAAACTTACATGAAGAATAAGTTATGGTCTGGTACCATCGTGTCAATATTTTTTGCATATGAAGGTAAAGAACAATATTGAGGGAACCATTTTGAACCAAACAAAAATATGTTGAAAATTAAATATTGGAATGATAAATTGCACGATAACGCATAAAGTAATACATAATTTACATTAAGCATTTTTTTCTCACAAAATTAGTTGCATGAATTTTTTTTAATTTGTTAACAGGAGGCCGGAAAAACAAATCAGATTAAAAAAATTGCAGAAAACGTCATTTTTTATAAATCACTCTCTTATATAGCGCTGCAATTACCGAAAAGAAAAAGTTTAGTTTTTTGCATAGCTATATTAGTCAATCCCGAAATTATTTACCAAGTTTTGTATTTTTTTAAAATAAGTTCATCATAACCTGATAGTAACCGTGGCAAAACAATATTGAACAGTCACAAACTTCTTATCGTATGCACAGACTTTCAAAAACTATTTGAGAATTCATTATTTTTGAATTTTTTAAAATCACAAAAAATAAGCGTAGTAAGCTTAGAAACTTTAACAAAACCCAGCAAATCATTTGTGACGCATAAGTCATGCAACTATATGACCCAGCATGCAGCGCTAGTTTTCGATATGTAGCAACACTGAAATATTATTGAATGACAACTCTGAAGAAAACCTAATTAACGAACTTTGATATCTCCGAGAAGATAACAAATTTTTGAACAAACTTTTCTGGTTTATGAAAAAAAATGAATATAGGCAGAAAATAGTAGTGCTGCCAAGTTAAAAAAGGTACTTCTGAACAAAATTTGTAATTTATATGGCAACAACATTGGTTGCTAATTTAGTACTAATTTTTATAAATTTTTTGCCTTTCAACAAACTTTTTACTGAGTTTTCAGCCTATAACTCCCAAACTTGGCCGCGTGCCAAAAAACGATATACACCGTCTGATAGGGCGTGAAAAAAACTATTTCCTCAACATTAGATTTTTCCTGGATGGTTGTCGCTTCGAACAAAATTATTGAACAACAGTTTTCAAAACAAATTTTTGCTCACGTTTTGGCCTATAACTCCCAAACTTAGCCGCGTGCCAAAAAAAAAACGACCTATACTGTCTGACAGGGCGTGATAAGGGCTATATTTCCGCATCATTCGGTTTTTTCTGGATGGTTGTCGCTTCGAACAAAATTTTTGAACAACCGTTTTCAAAACAAATTTTTGCTCATTTTTTGGCCTATAACTCCCAAACTTGGCCGCGTGCCAAAAAACGACATATACCGTCTGATAGGGCGTGAAAAGGACTATATTTTATTATGGTTATTAAATAAAAATCTCATTATATATATATATATATAAGTAGTAGGGAAATGGGCATTCTGGGTCAATTAAAATTGTTAAATTGTGTGCTGAAATTGTTAAATTGTGGCTGAAATTGTGAAATTTGGGTAATTAAAATTTGAAAATTTTAAAATTCTTGGAAATTTGATACCTACGTGTGTGTGTGGGTTTTCGGCGGCGCTTTGATGTTTTTGTTTACATAAAGAGTTTTTTGTTTACATTAACCCTTGTGTGAACGGGTGATTTTTTTGTGGTGACATTAATTGTGTGAACGGGTGATTTTTTTGTGGGGGTGGATTAAGGGGTTTCATAAGATTAAGATTTCATAAGTATACATATATGCCGACTGGAAAATCATGAGATGACTTTTCCTAACACCAATGGAGGGAGTTGTGAAACTTAATTTTTCCTAATGCCTACGGCAATGCATGATTATTTTTCCTAATGCCGACGGCAATACATGATTATTTTTTTCAAATGCCGACGGCAAAACATGATTATTTTTTTCAAATGCCGACGGCAATGCATGATTACTATATTTCTTAATGCCGACGGGAAAATGATTTTTCCAAAGGGAAAATTGTCAGTGTTGCCAGACTGTATAAATTTGTTATCGTAATACTATATCAGTAATATCAGAGAAAATATATTTGATGACTACTACGCGATTCTCATATGAATCGTGGGAACGTGTATGTGTGATTTCCTCACACTAATAATTTATTTAATTATTTTATTTATTTATTTATAAAATGTTCTCATGTATGTGAACACCCCTAAAATGTTCTCATGTATGTGGACACCCTAATGCTTGTGTGTGGGTGGTTCAGCTTGATTGTCGCTGGTAATTGTATATTGTGTTTATTTGTTTAAGAAATATATTTGTATGTATGTATGTATGTATGTATGTATTAATGTATAAATGTATGTATGCATGTATGAATGTATAAATGTATAAATGAATGTATGAATGTATAAATGAATGTATGAATGTATAAATGAGCGATCGTGGGAACTTGTGCGTGGAATATTTTGTGCTTGTGTAGAATACATTTATATTTTGCAACGTAGTCATTTTCTTTGTCTACAATTCTTTTAAAGCAGAGGATTTTCAAATAAGTGCAGTCATCAGCAGAGAAACAAAAAGTAAAAATTATGAATGCCGCAAGGCTTATGCTACTAATTTTCGTATAAATACGCCAACTTTTATAACCAACACATCAGTACTTTATTGTATTTACAAGTAGTATCATCAGTAATTGTGTTAAATTCAAATATAAATTCTAAACTAATTAAAAATGAGTTCTTCTGGATATATGTGTAATAGATGTCATAAGGTATATAAATACCAAAAGTCCTTTTTGGACCATGTTAAAAATCATAGTGTGCAGGATCAAGAGATCGTAAGCCGGGACAGAAATCAAGAGCAACCGCAGTCATCTCTTCAAAATCATCAACAGCAGCTAAATACATTTCATCATCAGCAACAACCCTCTTTACAGTACCCCCAATATCAACTACCAATGAATCATCAACAATACGGTATGCCTAACTGTTACCCTACATCAATGTCATGGAATAATCAGTTTTTGGGATCTGGAGTACCAATGCAATATGAGTATCCAAGTTACAATTATAATCCCGTCACACCAGATAACCAAATGCAGCAGTATTCCAATTTAATGCAATGGCAACCTCTTACTTATCATCAACAAGAGCAGCAGCAGCAGCAGCAGCAGCAGCAGCAACAACAACAACAACTAGCTCAACAACAAGGTGTGGATATCCTTGGAGGGACCTTATACAACGATGCTATGGACATAAGTTTACCGGAAAGTGATGGAGAAGTAGATGTAGAAGAAATAGGGGAAGAACAGAAGAAAATAATGTGAGATATTATAAAATATCGAAAGCCTTCAAAAATCATATCGCACATATGCAATTCTAAATAAAAAAGACCAACTTCTCTTGGAAGAGTTTATTAAGGAAAACAAAAATATTTTTATGGAGAGACTTCAAATGAATTTAACTAAACATACAATAATTAAATTTCATGTGAGTATTGTGGCGGAGTATATAAAAATTGTGGGAGAGGAATTGGAGTTGTGCATAATATCACATGTAGCCAAAATGAGTTTACTGACGAAGGCAGACAATATAGAAGAAATATTACGTAAACAGGTTGAGGAGATTTCAACCAAAATGTCCGAATTCGAAGAGCGAGATTCTGGTTGGACCTTGTCACGCATAGTCCGAGCAGAAATCAACATCAACAAATCATCGCTCGTCAAAGGGTCGAATTGGATATCCACACCCCAAAAATTAGAAGGAAGAAAAGCTTGCATCAATATACAAAACGATGATGAATATTGCTTCAAGTGGTGTCTGATTGCTGCAATGGATACAACCAAATACGATAACCCAAAACGTTGCAGTTCGTATAATATCCCTGACATTGCTGCATAGACGATTGTTACGCGAAATGGTGTAGCGTTAAATTTCAAAAATTTAACGTACCCATTAGCACTAAACAAAATCAAAGAGTTTGAGGCAAACAATCCGACTTTAAGTGTGAACGTATTTGGGTATGATGAGGGAGCAGATCAGATCATTGGTCCTTATTATGTGACCAAGGACGAGAAAGTGAACCACGTCAACTTGCTGCTTTTAGAGAATGGTGAAGTTCATCACTACATATTGATAAAGAATATATCAAGGTAAGTTAAAAAATTATACAACTTTTTATTTTAAGGATACATATACTTGTTTATATATTTTATACTATGTACATTTTACTTATAAACTTTTATTTTTTATCATTCACAGGCTTTTAAGGAATCAGATAACGCAGCACCATGATAACCTATATATCTGCAACAGCTGTCTCCAGTACACCCATAACGAAACTGGAATGACAAATCATAAGGCGGAGTGCGGTAAAATTGTTACAACTATGCCATCAGGTCCGGATGCAATTCTGAGCTTCAAGGGACATCAAAGAAAAATGGATGTACCCTTCGTGGTATATGCGGATTTCGAATGCATCTTGGAAGAAGTTAGTAATAGTGTAAGTAATAAAACTAGTCTAGTCAAAAAGCACACTCCTTGTGCATTTAGCTACTATATTAAGTGTCTCCATAGCAATAAGTTAGATAAATTAAGGATATATACAGGAAAAGATGCCTCAAAAAAATTTGTATCATATTTAATTAAAGATTGTGAGGATATATACAATAGTCACTTAGTAAATAATAGACAAATGGATACTTTATCCCCTTCTGATATTTATAATTTTTATAGTGCTGTGAATTGTCATATTTGTCAAAAATTTCTAGGTAAAGATCGCGTTAGAGATCATTGTCACATTAGTGGTAAATATAGAGGTGCAGCCCACAATAACTGTAATTTAAATTACCAAATTCCCAAGTTTATACCAGTTTACTTTCACAACTACTCAAATTATGACTCACATCTTTTTATTAAAGATCTAGGTGAAATTTCAATGCAACTGAAAGTACTCCCTCTCAATAAGGAACTTTATATATCCCTCTCCCAATTTACAGAAATGAGTGATGGCCATAAGCTTGAAATAAGATTTCTTGATACAATACGCTTTATGGCTGAGAGTTTGGAATCATTAGCCTGCAATTTGTCGGATAATGATTTCAGAACTATAAGGTCCTTATTTCAGTCAGAAAAAGAATTTCAGCTTATTAAGAAAAAAGGTATTTTTCCGTATGATTACCTAAATTCATTCCAAAAATTAGATGAGTGTCAGCTGCCTTCACGCAGTGATTTCTTTAATAAGTTGAACAATAAAGAGTGTTCTTTAGAGGAATACTCACATGCTGAAGAGGTATGGAATACTTTTGGTTGCAAAACTATGAAAGATTACATGGAACTTTACTTAAAAACAGATGTCCTCTTACTGACAGATATTTTCGAGAACTTTAGAAAAGTTTGTAAAGGTATTTATGAGCTCGATCCATGCCAATATTATACAGCACCTGGCCTTTCCTGGGATGCAATGCTCAAATACACAAAAATTTAATTAGAATTATTGACGGACATAGACATGTACAATTTTATGAAAAAAGGTATACGTGGAGGGATCGTACAGTGTAGTCAAAGATATTCGAAAGCGAATAACAAATATTTGGAAGATTTCGATAAAGAGAAGCCCTCAGAATTTCTCGTCTATTTAGACGCTAACAATTTGTATGGTTGGGCGATGTCGGAATATCTTCCTCATGGTGGGTTCAGATGGTTATCGCAAGACGAGCTGAATCTGGATCCAAACAGCATAGCTGACAATGGAACAGACGGTTATGACCTTCCTTTTTGCGCTGAAAATAAAAAAGTTATGCAAGCGAAGTATAGCAAGTTGATAACCGATTTCTCTACAAAGCAATCATACGTGATACACTTTAGAGTTCTGAAACAGTGCTTAGAATATGGGTTAGTTTTAAAGAAAACTCATCGTATTCTAGCATTTAAACAATCTCCATGGTTAAAAGGCTATATTGACCTAAATACCAGACATAGGGCCACTGCTAAAAATGCTTTTGAAAAAAATTTTTTCAAACTACTTAATAATACAGTGTATGGTAAAACCATGGAAAATGTGGATAAGAGGAGAGATGTTAAAATTGTTAATAGTTGGGAGAGAACGAATCGGAACCATTTGGGTGCCCAAGATTGGATATCAAAACCAAATTTTCATAGTTTATCTATATTTTCCGAAGATCTGGTAGCAATCGAAATGACTAGAGTCAAAACCTGCTACAATAAACCAATTTACTTAGGATTTTGTGTACTCGAGCTGTCCAAATGGAAAATGTATAATTTCCATTACGGGTACATGCAACCTAAGTTTAAGACAAAACTCTCATTGAACTATATGGACACGGACTCTTTTATATATTCAATAAAAACGGACGACTTTTACGCTGACATCAAAAATGACATACAAGAACAATTTGATACATCGGACTATCCTACAGACAATATTTATAATTTTCCACTAGTAAATAAAAAGTCATTGGTATGATGAAGGATGAAAATTGCGGTAAAATAATGACAGAATTTGTTGGGCTGCGATCAAAAATGTACTCATTCAGTGTACAAAATCAAAATGACGTTGAAAAATCGAAGGGGGTAAAGGGAGCCATATTAGATAAATATAGTTTAGCTACTTATAAAAATTGTTTATTTAATAAGACTAATGTGTATGATAATATGTTAACATTTAAATCTAAGCTACATCAGATATATACTAGTCAACTAAATAAGGTAGTCTTAAGTTATGGAGACGATAAGAGAAAAATTAGATCAAATAACATTAAAACATATGCATGGTATCATTTTCGTATTAAGGAAACTAACCCTGAATACGAACTTGATATGTTGCTAGATGATATTGCTAGAATGCAAGAAAATTGTTAAAATTAATTAATTTTTAGTTAATTTTCAAATTGTATATAAAATCCTATTCATTAAGAAAAATTGTTGTATATAAAATCCTATTCATTAAGAAAAATTGTTGTATATAAAGTCATATTTATTTAATAAGAAAAATTATTGTAAATAAAATCCTATTTATTTTTTAAGAAAAATTATTGTACATATCTATATGAATTTTTAAGAAAAAATTTGAAATAAAATATTGAAAAAAGAATGAAATGGTGTTTATTTCTTTATTGGCTTTACTTCGTTGGATCAAACAGTTTTTGTTTTTGCTTATTTGTAAATTCTTGTTTTCATATTGCTTAAACATGCACAGTCTTGTTTTCTTTGAGAGGTTCTCTAAAAGAGAAATTGAATTTCACAATATTGTGAAATTCCATTAGATATTTTTATAAAGAGACACAATTAAGATAATCGGATAAGTCCTTATATTTTTCACTACTTACAAGTTTCTGTTATTTTGTATTCGAACAGATGATTCCTAATTTTCCTTTAGAAAAAATAATACAAAACAATAATACAATTTTATTTTATTTCTGTTAATAATACCATTTAATTTAATTTCTTAAATATTTTATTTATAATGATGGAAACATTTCATAGTATCCAATTATTAGATGTTCTAATATACTTTTCCGTAAAAAATATATTGTACATCTACAAGTATCAGGTCCTTCCTCACACTTCGGATCGTACCATGGGCAGTTTCCAAAATGCCCTTCTGTGTTGTCTTCGTCTTCTATTACGCCATATTCTTCGTTCTCATCCAGCATATTTTGGAAAAATTTTATCATCTCCCAATGATCATATAACCAGAAGCTTTCAAAATCTGTTAGAAATTGGTTTAGAGTACGTCTAATTTGACTCATTTTATTTGCTGATAAATGAATGATGATGAATGTTGGAAGGTTTTTTTAAAACTAATTTGTTCTTTAAATTTTTCAAATATCTATACTATCATCGCTATTCCATATTTCTTTTTATCACTCTATCTCTCTCTCTAACCCTTTTCTCTCTATAACTATCTCTTTCTCTCTATCACTATCCCCCACTTATTCACTATTTCACCATAATTATTTTCGATTAGCCTTCTTGAAGTCATCATCGCTACTTTTAAGATCATTTCCAGTTAAACATTCAAAGTGAGAAGAACTAAATAAAAAAATGGACTCCACAACAAATCTAATTTCAAAATTTAATTCTCTAAACAACAAAACCTTAATCCACGTAAAGGAGCTTGACACGTCCATGAAATATACTATTCGAAATGTGAAACGTGTAACAACAAAATATGGAGCAACACTAAAAGTTGAAATGGATAAACATAGAATGTTCTTGCCTAAACGATATAATACTTTAACAGATGACGATATTAGAGATCTCTCGAGCGGATCATATTGCCTAAGTAAAGAAGGTGAAGAAAACCTAATCGTTGAGAATGAGCTGAGTGAATTTCTAATTCAAAATTCCCAATATCCTGTCTGGCAATAAATTATATTAATTACGTTTTTTAAATTATGAATAAAAAGACATTAAAGAGTTTTGAAAAATATAAATGTTTGTGTTTTTATTTAATATTTTCAGTTATTTCATAAAGAAATTTAAGACATAAATGTCCACAGGTAAATGTATTAAAATTCTGATGTTGATTGTAGTTGTATTTTATATTTATACCAAGATATTTGACTACTTCTGAAGGAGGTTGTAAGTTTCCAAAGCTGTCGAAATATTCTTTTTCATTGATGTTTTTATAATATGCTACCCAATGTATACCAGGTCCTGTTGATACATCTAAATTGATTATTCCACATTCAATTTTCTTTGTTCGTTTTGGTAGAGTATTCAACATGAAAACACCTCTAAAATATGGAATATTTATAGAGAAACGGTTTAGGTCCACATCAGAAAGTGGTCTGTTGGGCAGCATCTCTAAGAGTTTTTTGATTCCTCTTTATGAACTAAACCATAACCCTTTTTATATGGTTTTAAGTAAAGTCCTTTTCCAACTGCTATAGATTCCATCGCTCTATTATGTCTAGTTGCTTCATCAAGTTGATTTTTTGCATTCCTTGTTGCATTAACAGCCTTAGCTATAGCAGCACCTCCAGATGTTAGACTACCAATTGCACCTAGAGCAGTTAAAATCGGTATTAGAGGCAAAAAGCCACTTATTTTTGGGACACGTATCACACGTGGTACTATAATTTGAGAATTTCTTCCTTTTAATGACTTGTTAATACTTTTTCGTGCAATTTTAATAGCTGTGTTAATATCTAATGGTTTTTCTTTTTTTAGAATTTTTGTTGCAGCTCTAACTGATGTTCTAAATAGTGTTTTAACATTTAGTTTGTTCTTTTTAACATTTTTCTTTTTCTCCACACCCATACCAAATTTTGTTTTGGCTTTCATTGCGTTAGTAACCATATATGCAAATGATTTTTCAGCAAGACTACTATCTTTTGATAAAACTCGATCCCAAGCGTAGTTTTCAAGTATTTTATCAGCTTTATGTCTGCTACTTAAATCCTTATTTTTGGAATAAGCAATATCGTGATTTTTACACGCAGAGTCCAATAAATTAATTCCTTTATCACCTCGATTTAAACGTTTTTGTAGTTTTGTTCCAGGTCCACAGTACTGATATCCAGGTAGATGAAGTTCAACAGGTAGAGAGTTTATTATTTTGTCTACTAGACCTCCTCCAACGACGGTGTTTTTATGACTAAAAGTTTTCTGATATCGTATAACCATATTATCTAGTTTTTTCTATATAAGAGGTAATATATATGAAATGCATTTAGTTACAAAAATGCAGTTAGTAAAACAACATAAAAATATTTTAGTTCGTAATATTTATGATTCAGCGAACATCAGTTCAAAAATAAAGCATAGTCCTCTCTTACCAAATTCTATTCGTGGTCTAATAGTGGGACCATCAAATTGTGGAAAGACTAATGTTATGATTGGCTTGCTAGAAAGTCCTAATGGACTCATGTTTAAAAACATCTATTTATACTCAAAATCTCTCTATCAACCTAAATATGAATACGTGAAGAAACTAATTTCACCAATTAAAGGTATGGGGTATTTTACATTCACCGATAATGAATCAGTTATTCCACCTGACGAAGCTAAAACTAATTCAATTATGATATTTGATGATGTTGCATGTGAAAAGCAGAATAATATACGTACATATTTTTGTATGGGGCGACATAGGGATGTTGATTCATTCTACCTGTGTCAAACATATAAAAGAATTCCCAAGCATTTAATAAGAGACAATGCAAATGTTATTATAATGTTTAAGCAAGATGAGACAAATATGAAGCATGTTTATAAGGATCATGTTGCCAGCGATATGAGCTATGAAAAGTTTCAAGAAATTTGTCGAGAATATTGGAAGGATAAATATGGATTTTTGATGATAAGCAAAGATAACGAATTAAACGATGGTCGCTACAGAAAGCAATTTGACTATTTCATAACTATATAAGCAACTACTCATAAAAATTACCTCTAGTTATTAATCTAACTTTAAACTTGATACATCTATTTGATATAACCTCATCTGATACCTGATAAGCTTATCTGAAAACCAGACCAGGTCCTGATAAGCTGATCTGAAAACCAGACCAGGTCCTGATAAGCTGATCTGAAAACCAGACCAGGTCCTGATAAGCTGATCTGAAAACCAGACCAGGTCCTAATAAGCTGATCTGAAAACCAGATCAGGTCCTGATAAGCTGATCTGAAAACCAGATCAGGTCCTGATAAGCTGATCTGAAAACCAGATCAGGTCCTGATAAGCTGATCTGAAAACCAGACAAGGTCCTAATAAGCTGATCTGAAAACCAGATCAGGTCCTGATAAGCTGATCTGAAAACCAGATCAGGTCCTGATAAGCTGATCTGAAAACCAGATCAGGTCCTAATAAGCTGATCTGAAAACCAGATCAGGTCCTGATAAGCTGATCCGAAAACCAGATCAGGTCCTGATAAGCTGATCTGAAAACCAGATCAGGTCCTGATAAGCTGATCTGAAAACCAGACCAGGTCCTGATAAGCTAATACCTGATCTAATAGCTGATACCTGTTATTTACTATTATTAAACATGGATGAGAAAATTTTAAAACAGTTGGTGTTGACAAGAAATGTCTTGAAGAAAAAGCTTCGTAGTATAAAAACTGGTGAAATAGATACACGTGAACAACTAAGAGATACATTTAAACCTATAACAGAACCACTCAAAGAATTCATAAATAGTTCTAAAAATATTAAAAGAATTCCCATAAAAGAAGAAAGTAAAATGAAGACAGAAGTGGAAAATAATACAAGTTTTAAACCTGAAAAAACATCAGTCAAGATAGAGACAAGTACACCAAAGAAACTAGCAGAAGGAACAATATTCGATAATACCATCTTGTTTAATGATGCTAATACTGTAAATGATGATGACGATGATGAAGATGATTTTTACTCACAGACTTCCAATACAGAAGATACTTATACTGACTTATCAGCCTTGGAAGGAAGAAATGAATTAGATACAAACTATGGTCCACATAAAGATTTCAATAATGAATGGAAATTTGGTGATAGTAACCTCAAACTTAATGAAGATAAAATACAAGTTGGTGGTCAAATATAGGCTCTAACACCAGGACTATTTTCTCTAATGTTTCATAAAATACCAAAAAATTATGATAAATTTGAACTCGAAATCTATAAAAAGATTTTAATTACCACTAATGCATATAGAAGGGACTATAAACCTGATGGTCAAATTAAGGGTACTAGAGGATATAAATACAAACATATTATTAAGAAATTTATTGACGAGAAAAACCAGAAGAATTTAAACGAATCAACAGGATCTAAGTCAAAAGGTAGTTATTTAGGTGATGGAATGATGGAATTTAACGTTCATACGCCAAACTATATATACTGGGATGATCCAAATGAGTTAGTAGATCGTCTTCGACTACTGCTTGCATCACAAGGTGCAGGTCATACTAATCACAATAATGAGATTGTATCAATTATTGAAGAACTACGTGAAGCAAATATAATACATTAACTTTAATAAAGTATATAAAGTATGTCTGTTGATAAATTTGGACACTATTTAAACGATACTAGCAGCATAATTTCTTTGAAAAATGCACCTAAACTGCTGGGGTTCTTTATGGATACGAACAACAACATTGATGTCCAAAACAAAAGAATCAAAAATGTTGCAAAAGCTCTGGAGGAAAACGATGTTATCAATAAATTGTTTCTGCAAACTCAAATCGAAAAATTAGAAGAGAAATTATTAACATACTGTAAGGAAGATAATACTATAATTCGAGAAGATATTCAAATGCAAATTGAGGAGCTACAACGCGAAATAAAATTAGATATAGAAGAAAATTATAAAATTCAAAAAGACATTCTACAAATTAAAACATTCTTTGAAGAACAAATTGAACAGCTTAATGAGAAAATTTATAGATTGGAAAATTACATGTTTGTATCAATAGCTGAAAGTGCGTCAAGTAGATCACAACACTCTCCAAAAAATCTGTAAAATAACTTAATGTCTTCAAAAAGAAATTTAGTAAACGAACTACATAAGCAAGCTCGAAAAGTTTTTATGCGTCGTAGAGTTGTAATGAAAGGAATAGATGATCTTTGGCAAGCTGATTTAGTTGAAATGGGGATCTATTCTAGAGAAAACAGAAATTATCGATTTTTGTTAACTGTAATTGACACATTCTCAAAATTTGCATGGGTAGTACCACTAAAAACTAAAACTGCACTCGAAACAACCAAGGCGATGGAAAATATTTTTGAATTAGGACGAGTACCAAAAAACTTGCAAACAGATGATGGTAAAGAATTTTTCAACAAACACTTTGGAAAATTAATGGATAAATACAACATTAATCACTACTCAACATATAGCAGTATGAAAGCATCAATAGTAGAACGATTTAACAGAACATTGAAAGGAATGATGTGGAAAGAATTTAGCTTTAATGGTTCATATAAGTGGATTGATATATACAAAGATTTAATTAATGCATACAATAGAAAAGTTCATCGCACCATTAAAATGTCTCCGATTAAAGTCAACTCAACAAATGAGTAAAAGCTACTGAATACAGTATACAGTCATTTGAAGATGTACAAAATGTCGAAATTTAATGTTGGAGATCATGTACGCATAAGCAAATATAAGCATACATTTGAAAAAGGTTATACTCCAAATTGGACTACAGAAATTTTCACAATTACAAGAGTTCAAAATACAAATCCTACAACATTCATATTAGAAGATTATCTTGGTAATCCTATTAAAGGTGGATTATATACTGAAGAACTTTCAAAAACTAGATATCCAAATACATATCTAGTTGAAAAGGTTCTTAAAACTAAAGGAAAGGAGGCATACGTTAAATGGTTGGGATTTTCTAATCAACACAATTCTTGGATAAGTAAGAACGAAATATTATAGCTGAATACCATCATCAACAACAATAGCAGTAATATTAAGAAACTAATGTTAATTTTAAAATAAGAAAATGAAATAAATATGTAAATCATGCTTATAAACCATATGTTGTACTAAACTTTATTTAATTGTAATCAGACAGTTATAATGTCAATAACACTTACTCTGAGCTCTAACTCATCAGAATTATCTGCTAGTTACTTTCCTCCTATTGAATTACATGGTGCATTTGAGTGTGCTCTAACTGATTTTCATTCATACAACAGCATTCCAAATGTAGACACCTACAACAATATGTTTCATATAGGGGAACATACAATTCAAATACTAATTGGATCTTACGAATTGAATGATATTGTAGATTTTATACAAGAGCAATACAGAAGACTCTGTCCAGAAAATAAGATTTTTATTGAAGCTAATAACAATACAATGTAAGTTACAGTTAATAGTTCCAAAGATCCTGTATATTTTAATAAAGACAACACAATTGGAAAAATTTTAGGATTCAATAGCAAAATCCTAACACCAAACAAATATTATTACTCAGATCTTCCAGTTAATATTTTTAAAGTGAATCTCTTGCGAATTGAAAGTAGTATCGCTATTAACACATATATGAATAACTCCAAATCGCATACACTTCATGAATTTCCGATTAATGTGCCTCCAGGCTATAAAATAGATGAGGTTCCAAGAAATCTCATCTATTTACCTGTGAACACCAGAGAGATAAGTTCACTAACGCTGCGAGTAGTTGATCAACACGGTGATTTAATTAATTTTCGAGGACAGGAAATTACAATACGAATACATTTGAGGTCAACTAAATAATGCTAATATACAACACAAATACATTGAAAAATAAATCAGTAACAACAACAACAAGAACATTAAAGCGACCACTTCAACAGAAAGCACTAACAACATCAAATAAAAATTTTCTAAAGTCCTTGAATTTTAAATTGAAGACAAAATGAGTTCAATAATAGATGTCTTAGATAAACCTTTCTCTGATGAGAATATAATCAAAAAGGATTATCATACATATGTACCATACTTACAATCTTACAACAATAATGATGAAATTAGAATTTCAATACAAAATCAAGATTTATGTGCTACCCAGTGAGAGCTACATTTATGTAGAGGGGTTTGTTGCCGATGATAATGCCCCTAAATCTTCTTCTTCAGAGAACTTTAAATTAAAAAACAACTTTGTAGCATATCTATTTGATGAAATTCGCTATGAGCTCAATGGAATTGAAATTGATCATACAAGATATTTAGGAGCCACGAGCACCATAAAGAACTTGGTTTCTCTATCACCAAACGAAAGCAATGTGATGCAAAATGCTGGATGTAACAAAATTGACGATGTCACTCTTGCAAATGGATTTTTCAATTTCTATGTACCTCTAAAAATGTTTCTAGGATTCGCTGAAGACTACAACAAAGTTATATTAAATGGAAAACATGAACTGATACTCTTGCGCAATAAGAACGACGAAGATCTTGTACGCTCGAGTGTTTCTACTGAAAAAGCTAAACTTACAATTTCACTCATCTCATGGAGAATACCTCATGTTCAATTATCTGACCTTAGCAAATTGAATATGATTAAAATTATTAACAATGGTGCTTCTATACCCATGGCATTTCGCAGTTGGGATTGTCATATTAATCCACAATTAAACACAGGAACTAGCCATATTTGGAATGGCTGCAAATAGAGAACGCCCCCGTTTTGTGTTGATTGCTTTTCAACAAGAAAATAAATTTGTTCATTGTGATTTGACTAATTTAAAAGTACATTTAAATTCAGTCTCATACCCGTATGATGATCTAAACATAAAGTTCAAAAATGAACGTTATGCAATTCTATATGATATGTATCTAAGATTCCAACAAAGCTACTATATGAAAGAATCTCAACCGCTTCTAACTGCATCAGAGTTTAAGACAAAAGCTCCTATTATTGTAGTAGATGTCAGTCATCAGAATGAATCACTCAATAATGGACCGATTGATATAAAGATAGAATTTGAAACAGCAACTAATATTGCACCAAAGACATCAGCTTACTGCATTCTTGTTCATGATCGTATAATAGAATATATACCCATCAAAGGACAAGTTCGAAAAGTGTTATAAATTGAATAACATGGAAAATAACATAATTTTTATAGACGTACAAGGTTTCAAAAATAATTCAAACGATTTCATCGCAAAAGAAGTAGCGATTGTTTTCAACAATTATGAATATAACAACTTCATTATAAAACCACCATTTGATTTTAAATGCTTATCAATAAAAAAGCAAAGAGAAGCAAAGTGGCTAACAAAAAACTATCATCACCTAAGCTGGACTGCTGGATCAGTTTCATTTCATAGCGTTTGTAATTTTTTAAAAGCCAACGTAAGATGTTCTAAAATTTACGTAAAAGGTGAAGAAAAAAGACTATGGTTGGAAAAAATGTTACACCGAAAAATTTCTAACGTTGAGGATATAGGCTGCATCAACTTTAAACAAATGGAAATCAAGAATCCAGAATATTTTTATTGTAATTATCATAAATTCGGTGTATACGCATTAAAAAATGCTATTTTACTCTCAAAAGAAATATCTTGTTTTAAATGAACTTTTTCACTTTTTAAAATATTTATACTTAAGAATATATTACTGTATGTATTATTATAAAATTTTAAAAAATTTTAAACAATAAATGTTTACAAAATAAAAAAATGTAAAAGTGTTTTCTTATTTCAAATACAAACTACATAAAGAGAATAGAAGAATGTGGGTAGGAGGAGAAGTTAACTTTTTTGCTTACTTGCAAATTTTTACTTTTTGTTTCTCTGCTGATGACTGTACTTAGTTTAAAATCCTCTGCTTTAAAAGAGTTGAAGACAAAGAAAATGACTACGTTGCAAAATATAAATGTATTCTACACAAGCACAAAATATTCCACGCACAAGTTCTCACGATCGCGCCTACATACATACACATTCATGAATTTCACAATGTTGTGAAATAAATATTTCTTAAACAAATAAACAAAATATAAAATTACCAGCGACAATCAAGCTGGACCCCCCACCCACACACAAGCAATAGGGTGTTCACATACATGAGAACATTTTATGGTATTAAATGTTGACATGATAAATTTATTATTAGCGTGCGAAAATCATACATACATACATACATATATACATGCATACTTACATATGTACATATACATATATACATATATACATACATATATACATATATATACACACAAATTTCTACAGTCTGGCAACACTGGAAAAAAATAATCATGTTTTGCCGTCGGCATTTGAAAAACATAATCATGCATTGCCGTAGGCATTAGAAAAAAATAATGATGCATTGCCGTAGGCATTAGGAAAAATTATCATGCATTGCCGTAGGCATTAGAAAAAATAATGATGCATTGCCGTCGGCATTAGGAAAAATCATTTCATGATTTTCCCGTTGGTATTAGGAAAAATAGTTTTCACATTTTCCCCATTGGTATTAGGAAAAATCATTTTCACAATTTCCCCATTGGTATTAGGAAAAATAATTTAAGGTTTTTGCCGTCGGTATATCTATATGTATATACTTATAAAATCTTAATCTTATAAAACCCCTTAATCCACCCCCCACAAAAAAATCACCCGTTCACACAATTAATGCCACCACACAAAAAATCACCCGTTCACTCAAGGGTTAATGTAAACAAAAAACTCCTTATGTAAACAAAAACATCAAAGCGCCGCCGAAAACACACACACACACACACACACACACACATAGGTATCAAATTTCACAAATTTCCAAGAATTTTAAAATTTGGGTAATTAAAATTTGAAAATTTTACAATTTTAATTGGGGCCGTACCGGCAGTTCCCTACTACTTATATATATATATATATATATATATATATATATATATATATATTTATATGCCATGTGCGCTATCTGGGAATATTTTTCTTGTACTGTGATATATTCGGGAACATTTGATTGTTTTAAGGACCGGTCTCAAATATATCATATATCTAGTGCCTTCTTTGGGAATATGTAATTTTTTGTATATTTTTAAAACAAATTTAATTTTGCCAATCAACGATTGCGCAACGTGAATTAATTGTTTGCAATAAATCGATATGGATATATATGCACTTTTATAGTATTAATTTTAGCAAAAAAAATTGACTTTCATGGTAATTATTTATTTTTTAATGTGTTGAATTTCTTCTCATGATTTGACGTCGGTAAAAAGTACTGATATGGAAGACCTTGATGTTTATATATTTTTTTGGAAAAGGTGTATGTCAAAATTGTATAAGGAAAATAAGAATTTTGCAAATTGTGCAAAAACATATTTTCATATGCTCTGAAAATTTGTCAAATCAAATTATATGATTGATCGGTGCTCAAAGCATAAAAGGTGTATAAAGTGAAGGTGTTTTTCAGGAAAACCGTGCCCAAAATGGAACAGGTCATGTTTTTGATAAGAAAATTGGGTATGATCTATTTAAAACTTAAGGTAAATAAGATCAGTTGTTTCGAAAACAAAGTGATTGAAAGCGGTTCATACGAAACTTATAACACCTCTCTTTTTAGGTCGGTCTAACAAATGACAAGCTAAACTTGAAAGTGATTATGTCGATCCTCTAATAAATGAATGTTCCCGAAAATATCGCAGCATAAAAAAATGTCGTCAGATAGCGCAAATGGATATATATAAAAACATGTACCAAAAGAAAAAAATTGTGAAAAACAGACTTCCAAAAAATTACTTAAAAAGATTCTGCGTTTTTACTACTTATATACCCTTTTCCAAAAAGCATCAAATTGTAAAAATATCAGTTGTTGTCATTAAAAAGTGATTAAAAGCTGTTCCTAGCAAACTTGTAACACCCCTTTTCCAAAGTGTCAAAATGTATTCCTGCAATTTGGACACTGTGGAAAATCGATTATATAGGATTTAAATCGAAGGGTTTTTCTTTATAGTAATCTTTTAAAGTTTATTTTTAACAATTTATTTTAAACAATACTGTTTGGAAGTAAAAATTAACTTAAATGTGTTTCTATAAAATTTCTTTTATTATATAAAAGTTGGAACATCATCCGTTTTTATAAAAAATCAAATCTTCTGATAAAACAAATGGCATTCAATAACAAACGATCAGCTCTTCTAATCAAATTATCTGTTGCCCTTTAAGATTTTCAGCTAAAACAAAAAGCAATTTAAACCAAATTAATTAGCTTTCTATTAAAATCGTTCATAAATAAATTTGTTAATTTATTTAAATGCTAAAAAATAACATGAAATAATACTATTTTTAAGAGCAAAAAGACGTACATTAACTTTTCCTTAATATACTAAAATGTAGCACTAAATGTAGCCACGTCTAGCATCAAACTAGTTTTTTGAGTTATTACGTTGTTTTAGTAAACGAGCGATATTTATATAAGTGTTATAACTTTTTGAATTTTATTGCAAATATACCTCCCTCCTAAGGTAAAATCCTGTAGGGCATAGAAATATATTAAGAACTGCATTTTTAATGTTTTTTTAACTGAAATTATATAATATTTATGTACTTATACATACATACTGTTAGTCACAAGTATAAAGACCCTTACTCCAATTATTGTTACTTTACAGAAGGTAAAAACATAATAGAAATTGTACAACTGCTTGTAAAATCGTTATTTTTTAATATTGCAATATATTTTGGCGACGAGGTGTATTTTTGTGATGTATTGGAATCACTGAGACTAAATTTCGTAAAAAATACAAGTAAGGGCCTTTTACTTGTGACCACAGATATGTAGTACATGCATACGTATGTATATTTTCCATATTTGAAAAAAAATTATATAAAAAAATTAAAATAAAATACTAAATGCATTTTAGAAATCGCTTTTGCTGCGTGAAGTTTTTTGAACAAATTTAAATAAAAACAGTTTTTTTTATTATAAAAACAACATTGACCGTACCCTTGGGAGAATTCGTCCAAGAAAAGTTATAGCCCTAATGTATGTATGCATATATTTATTTATTTTTATTTTCAGTTTTTGTTTGACTTATTTCTTTAATTAATTATTTTTATTTCCTTTAAAAATATCTTCACGATTTGCTGTAAAAAGCAAAATATGAATTATCTACACTATGCAAAGTTCGTGTTCGTAAAAAAAACACTGCCTTGTAATATCTTGAATTACTTATTTCTTGCAAGATTTTGTTTATAACGATTGTATTTAAAAATATATTTTATTAAAATTTGTTAAATGAAAAGCAGAATTTACTAATTTTGGATAACAAAATTCATATTCGTAGACACAAGAAAAAAAAATCATATTAGAAATTTATGGAACTGCAAAGAAAAAATTACGCCATTTTTTATATTAAAAACTTTTTTTTGTGGTTATTTTAGTGCACGAATGCAAATTTGTTTCATATATGTAGTGAATTCCACTATTTTCTATAAAATTATTGATCCAAATGTCATTTTGATTATTTGATTTGTTAAAGTCTCTTTTTATAAATTCGTACAAGAAAAATAAAAATATTATGTGTAGTTATTTATTTAATTACAAGAGTTTTTCTCTCTTAAAAGTTGAGGGTGTACGAATATGAATTTTGTATACTGTACATACTTACTTTCCTTTCATACTTATGATTTTTGCATCCGATGTCGACCTAGCAATTTTTTAGCTAGTTTTTAGCAATTTTATTGTCTACGTTTAGCGGGTATTTGCTGAAGGAATTCTGTCATCAATGCTTAGCATATTTGACGAATAAGCCAACAATATTTGATTTAATATATTAAACAATTATACACCAATAAGTTTTTTTGAAATTTTATTTATTTTTTATATCAGAGAAAATGCATACTGGATTTTTTAAAATTTTACAGGAAAAAAATGGTTTTAAAAATTAACATATTAGTGCATAAGGAATATTTAAAACGAGTAATAAATATGTATCTATTATGTTTGTTCAATGCATATGCATGCAAAAAATAGATTTTTTAGTACCTATCTTCAATTCAATATTTTTGTTGCAAAACAATTAATTTTGTATGCATACAAATATGTGTATGTATGGCTCATTTACCCAAACAACGCAACGTCATAACTCTGAAAACGAGTTTGAAGTTTTCAATTTACACACAACTTAGTAGAAAAAGAAAGTTTTATTTTTCTCACAACAGTTGAGTAATCAGGATATTTCTATGAAGTTTTTACACAAAATGAAGAATGATGATATGAGGATTAATTCTGCATCGCTAACATAAAAATTAAATTTTTTTAGTTATGACGTTCTTTGAGTAAATGAGCTATAAGCACATCTAAATATTTGTTCACGATCTTTATCCAAAATATAAGGATATGTATATTGACTCACCATACATATGGACCAAAAAACTGGTTTAAAAAATAAACATTTTACTGCATAAATAAGAGCAATAAATATGTATTGTGATTTTGCATAAACAGTTACAACTCAAAATCATCGAAGTGGTTTTGCTTTTTTATAAACCATTTAATTCAGCAAATCTTTAACGGTCGCGACAATTTCTTTTGCAATACAGTCTTCTTGAAATATGTAAACAACCGTTATGCTTGTTTTTATTTTACATACTTGCGTCATTTGTACAGTATCAACAGTTGTTTGCCACTACTCAGCATCTGAAATTTTTTGAGTTGTGACTCTTTATGATTTAGTGTGCGATATGTTCATCCAAAAAATCAATTTGTTAAAGATTTTTTTTGTACATTTCTTCAATTCAATATTTAACATAATTTTTACATCGAAATATTTTTTCACGATCCTTAGTCAAAATACAAGGATTTGTATACTGACCTACCATAAATATGGAGGTATAAAATTTTTATTCCATATATGCCCCCCGACATTTCATGACTTTTATGATCACCTTTTCCACCATGTGTTCTGTACCAATAAGTGAGTATTTTATTTACTAAATATTGTTATGTGAAATTTAATTGTTATTACAATTCAACCGAAAAACTGAACAAAAATTCGCGATATGCAGAGGAAATATGAAACAAAAATTTCATTTTATTAGCCAAAGAAAAAGTAATATTTAAAGAAAATTTTACATTTAGTCAAATAAGCTTCATAATATATGTACTTTTAATTAAGTAGATTGCATTGAATTTTATATGACGATATTAACATATCAATTGATACACTGCAATACAATTTTATAATTTAAAGCACAGAGAAAAAACTTTATTGACAAAGTAAATAATTTGTTTTTGTACATAACACTATGAAACAAATGAAGACTTCTAGAAAAGCACATGGACTGTACATATGTAGGTTCGATATTACTACCAAAGTCTAATAAAACCCTATACTCAGTAGAGTGAGTTTGGTGACAAATTTTTTTATAGGCCATGAGATTGTAAAACTGTAACTACAGGTGATAAATCTGTGCCTCCGATGCCAACAGTGCTAGCAGCGCGACGTGAAGCATCTTTAAATATTAAACCCAAATTAGCTGCAGGATTTTTTAAAGTCTTTTGCAATTCCTTCAAATAAGACACAGCGTACTGTATACCATTTAGTGCAACAAATATTTGTAGAGATTCATCGCATACATACCAGGCAGCCTCAGAAGCGAAAACTTTCGATATGGCTGTTTCCAAGTAATAATCTTGACTACCAGACTACATGTTCTGTGATATCTGGAAGACCATTGATTCTGTGGCATATTGTATCATACTCGTTTTGACAAATATTTCCGGGGCACAAGAATATTCTTTAAGTTTTTTTCAAAACTATGTGCGGCTGTTAATATGAGCGACAGCCTTTTAAATGCAATGTTTCATTTTACCAGCCTTCACCTTCCTTTCCCAAGACATTTTTAATAGGGATTTTAACATCTTCGAAATACACCTCTGTAGTATTGGATCATTTAATACCCATTTTCTTTTCAGAAGGTCCTTTAGTGACACCACCGAACGATCTCTCTAAAATGAACGCAGTCACTTTGTCTTTCTTTTCGCCAGTGTCAGTTCGGGCAAATACAGTGAAAATACTTATTTGCAATACTACCATTGGAAATCCAAATTTTGGAGCCATTCAGTACATAGCACATCGGCAGTTTTGATAGCCCTGCATTTAATGGAACCAGCAGTTAAAGCAAATACATCGTATACCTTTCTGGTAAATACTTGAGGCAGATATTTGGCTTTCTGTGTGCCATACAACAAAATACCCTTGATATCAATGCTTTTATCAGCTCCAAGTTTAATGCCCACACCCAAATCGTTTGCACCAAGAATTTGACGAAGCCTGCCGTACTGTGTGTTGTTCAATCAAAAGCCTCCAAATTCGCTTGGAACTTGCATTGGAAAAACTCCAAATTCCCATCAGTGATCAACGATTAGTGAATTTTTATCACTTTTGGCAGGGTAGTTAACATCGACAAAGAATGTTTCAAGGCACATTTACTACAGGTACACGCATTAGAGAAAACACTGTGGCAACTCTGTGCTTCTCACATATTTTAACAAAGTAATTGTCAAAAAATTGTATGCATCAAACAAGGCACAAAAGTAATTGTCAAATGAAATCTTCGTTATAAACGTGTAAACAAAAAATCAGCGGATGAGCAATTTGCCTGATGCATGTACCTGTTTGATATGCCTTGGAATGTTTCAATTGGATCAATAAATGGAGTCACCGGCAGGGCTGCCAGAAGATTTTGATGAAAAATCAGCACTTTTTTGAGAAATCATCGGCATTTTCGGCATATTAATTTCAAAAATCGGCAAGAAAATCGGCATGAATTTTTCATTGATTTTTATTAATTAGAAAAAATAACAGTTATATGTAATTTCACGTATTTTATAAAATAATAATACACAGTTATTACATTTATTATTATCTGTTTTAATATATTATTTAACGCGTGTCAAAATGAATAGGTACGAATTTAAAAAATGTAGACTTCAACCACATTTTCCAAAAGCTTACAAAACAAACAAAAATACAAACTTTCAATCATAGTTGGCGTATTTGCATTGATAGTTGGCTTAGAAACTTTTTCAAAAACAGAAAATAATATTATTTAGCATGTGTTGCTTGTTGTGGTTTTCTACTAACTTTTGTACCATATAACAAATAATTATTTAAAAAAAAGATCTGATTGCTCAACGTTAAAACAGCCTCCTCAACACATTCATATTCGTAATTGTATTCTTTTTCTACTAGAAGAATAATTTAAATTAAAAATAAACATATGAAGCAAAACATTCTGAAGCTTACCAATATCTTTATTTTGCAAATATCTTGAAATTTTTTGTAAATTGCTTTAATTTTAAATTTTCCTGAATAATTAGTATGCGTATTTGTCATGTTTTAGACACCAGACAGCCAGTTTGTTCAATTTTCGTTATTGTTTTAATGCAGCGAATGAAATAACAAAACAGAATTGAAGCAACTCTTCGGTACAAGCAAGAATGTACCACTCTTCTTTCTTCTTTCCTATATCTTCCATAAAATTAGACTTGCTTTAAGAAAAACTGCCATGTTTATAACATGTCTAACACTTCCAAATCACAAAAATGTGGTTTGAAAACGAAGTTGACGTGTTTTCAGTTGGTTTGATCAAAATCGGAATTTTTTTACCTAAAATCGGCAAATCGGCATTTGTTGCTTTTTTAATGCTAAAATCGGCACTTTTGGCAGCCCTGGTCACCGGTGCTCAAGGCCAGCGATGCCAACTTGGTGCTTTTGGCACTATTTTTAGTGCTTTAGTGAAGACTCAAAATGCCAAATTTTGAGCGTTAGTGCCAAACTACGAAAAAACACTAGGTAGTGCTTTAAACATATTTTTGTATAATATCTTAAAATTAGGGCTAATCAGTCAACGATTTTATGTACTTTATTTTTAAATCTTATTTAAGCACAAAATTAATTTTTTCACCCCAAAATTAAATGAAACTTAAATAGCGAACATTGTGCATTAAAATGTTGTTTAAGTTTTACAAACATAACATATGTTTTGTGCTTGTGTGTTTTTTGAATGCATGTACATGAACATCATGTGGCCGTAATAAAAAGAATTTCGTTTAATTTTCGCAAATGTACAACACATGTAACACATATTTTCACATACTGAAATATATAAATATAAAAATACATTCCGATGCTGTTTTTGTATCATAAAATGTGTTTTTCGCTATTTAACTTTTCTGCAAATTGATAATTCATCTTTTATTATTTATATTGAACAGCTGTTCTTTGGAAAGCTTTTCATAATATTTGGAAATCTTGTAGTGCTACCGTACTTTCGACTTAATTTTATAATAACTTTAATTCGCCACTGAAAGTATAAGTGTGTATTTAAATACATTTTTAGTTTTTATGAAAATTAACTTAAACTTTGTTTAAGTTTTCACTGATTTATTAGCCATTACTTTAATAAAAACTTCAAAATGATACTGTTGCCGAAATAGAGAATAGCTTAGAAAATATTAAACAATCACTCATTTTTCACATAAGTGCTTTTTACGCTTTTTAGATCTCAAAATTACACTTTTTAGTGCTCTTATTAAAATTTGATGAGCTTTTAGAGCCCCAAAAGTTGGCACCACTGCTCAAGGCATATCAAATCAGTGTTGTCAGATTTATTTTGAGCCTTGTCGCCAAATGACTTGTCTAATATCGCCAAATATCGCCAATATAATAAAACATTAAATTATAGATAGAAAAAAATTTTTTCATTTTGTAATTATATTACAAATATTGTTAAATTTTAAATTCAGCAGGTAACGTCTATCGTAAAACATAAAAATATATATATATATAATATACTATATAAGAAAAATTAAGAAAAGTGTTTACATTAACATATAAATAGTGGAATACAAAAAATAATTAAAAATAACTTATTCCAAAAGATCAATCCGAATAAGATAAATTGAACTTGAACACCAAGATAAAAATTATTATACATATAAATCTTGTGATAAAACTGAAGTAACATTTACTTAAGTGTGTATTTAAGTACACATATCATGTCCTTGAAGTGGTAAGTACCATCAGAATCGTTGTATTAATCACTCTAGTGCCAGCCATACACTACACAAGTTCACTGCACACGTCTGGCACTGCACAGTGCGTCTGTGTAGTATATGGGGGTGGTTGTGCTATTTACGTAGTGACCTAACTAAATATCAAAATGATTTTGATATTTTCTCAAGTTTGTAAAACTGTACAGTGAACTTGTGTAGGATATGTTGCAAACCCTCATTTGTGTCGTGAATTTTTAAGAGTTCAAAACTAGAAATGAGCGCCGAAAAAATATTCTGGACAGACGTCCTAGAATTATACAAAGAATCGCCTACATTATGGAGCATTAAAATAAAAACTGCACAGTTTACTTATATAGTCTGTGTCACAAGCTTATTTTACTCAGTGCCAGACTTGAGCACTGAACTTGTGTAGTGAATGGCTGGCATAGGCGAGAACTCGTGCGGGCTTTTTGGTGCTTCATTATCAAAATGTTGGTTCTAATTAATAAAAGAAAGTTTTCCCACTGTGTTTTATAAACACCAAATGAGATTTTGTGGGCCTTATTTTTTAAACTTCTTGAATTTCAGAAAATTTTGTTTGAGATAAAGAGTCACAACATTTAGAATTTCATGCACGAAATATTTTATGTTGTAGAAAAAATTCTTTACAAAAAAAATTTCATGTTTTTAACATTATTCTATTTTATTGAAATCGTAAATATATCGCCAAAAATATCACCAAGGAGTTCAAATATCGCCAAGTAAATCGCCAATCGTCATTTGAAAATTTTCATCGCCAAAAATAAATTTTCGTCGCCACGTTTGGCGAGATATCGCCATATCTGACAACACTGTATCAAATTAATATAGCGTCTATACCAAGGCACATTTACTACAGCTACACGCATTAGTGCCCGTTTACATTTGGGAAATTGAAAGACAGACAGACGAAGTTTGTGGAAGAAGGGGCGAAGATGTAGAGTGTGTAGTACACGACCCTCTGTACTGGACATTTTTTTGTTTCTCTTTTCTACTTTTCGCAATTTATTCTTGTTGCTTCATATGATTTTTCTCATTTCAGCGAATCTATGTATACTTGATGTGTATTATCAAGGCATATGGTATTTATGTGCATGTGTATGAGTAGCAATCGCGAAAAAGAAGTAAACAAACTACAAAATTTCTTTCTGTCTATTAATTTCCAATATGTAAAAGCTTCGGGCAAGAACAAAAGAGAATTGAAAAAATGTCCGGCAAGAAATGTCTCAAATGTAAAAGAGGACTTAGAGAAAACACTGTGGCAACTTTGTGCTTCTCACATAGTTTTACAAAGTAATTGTCAAAAAATTGTATGCATCAAACAGGGCACAAAAGTAATTGTCAAATGACTTCTTCGTTATAAACGTGTAAACAAAAAATCAGCGGATGAGCAATTTGCCTGATGCATGTACCTGTTTGATATGCCTTGGTCTATACCAAGGCACATTTAATACAGGTACACGCATTAGGTGCAACTCTGTGCTTCTCACATAGTTTTACAAAGTAATTGCCAAAAAATTTTATGCATCAAACAAGGCATAAAAGTAATTGTCAAATGAATTCTTCGTTATAAACGTGTAAACAAAAAATCTGCGGGTGAGCAATATGCCTGATGGATGTACCTGTTTGATATGCCTTGGTCTATACCTGCGTTTAAATTAATAATAATGTGTGTTTTATAAAAATTTTGGCATTTCCTTAATACATCGTGTATAACTAAAATATTTCCGCTTTTTTTTATCAAAAAATATTAATTTTCACTTTATGAAACAAAATTCTCCTCACTTATCTATGTATGTGTACGTTTTTTGATAGGTGATATCATAACATAGCGTCTATACCTGATATTAACTCTGATATAATATAAGAGAAAACGTCGGCAGAATGAGAGAAAAAATATATATTCATATTAATATCTATATAGGGGAAAACGTACTCTTGTATCATAATATTTCATAATTATCCAGCAGCCGTGCACTAAACATCTTCGTCTATTTTAATAATGTGTGTTTTACAAAAATTTTGGCATTTCCTTAATAATCGTGTATAATTAAAATATTTCCGCATTTGTTATATCAAAAAATATTAATTTTCGCTTTACACACAAAATTCTCCTCACTTATCTATGTATGGGTACGTTTTTTGACAGTTGATATCATAATATTGTTTTCTAAATATATATTATGAAAACAATATTATAATATCTGATATAGTATTAACATATGGTCTACACATAACATAATATGTAAGATAAGAGCGTCAAATTCAATCGCAGAGAGAATTATGTTACGTAGACTTCAAATTAGTGTTATCGCAATCCTATAAGATTATTTATGAGAGCGTTGTTATAAGAAATCTTATAACAACAATCTTATGAGATGAACTGTCAAAAAGCACACATACATGAAAATAATTTAGTATGCATGTGTGAATGTTTATTAAAATAAATGGAAAACAATGTTTTGGACAAAATTCTGGGATTTTATATGCTTAAATGTGTTTAATTGATTTATAAATTAAAATTTGTGTGAAAAAGTGAAAATAAAATAACTAATTATACAAATGTAAAACATGTTAACTCGATGAGAATTTGCATAAAATAACATGTTATAAGAAAAAGAAATTTACGTTGTCCTCCTGTATGAGATGGAGAGAAATATCGGCATTTTATTTTTGTTATTCTGCCGACGTTCTCTCACATATTATGTCAGAGTTAATCGCAGTTGTAGACGCTATGTAATATACTACTAATATTGCAGTCCACACGTAATATGATTCTCTCTGCTATGAAATTTGACGTTTGCTGATAGAAATATATTTAATATCAAAGCATATTTATATAAAGTATATGCAGGTCTACAACAACTAAGAAAGTACAAAAACAACAGGCGATTTGTTTGTGTAAGAATAATGGATGAATGTCAAAAACAGATGAATACAATCAGACCTGGGCAACTTGCATTAGTTTTGCATAAGCACTGATTGAAAAACAAAAATTTTAGTGCAAATTTAAATTTGATGCTTGTAATGCACTATTTTTTGCACTTAAATAAAATCTCTTAAAAGTAATGGATTAATATTGCATTAGCAGCTAATCGCATGACAAAAAATACACTAATTTTGTGTTGCCACTAAACACATCATGAAGTGATGCAATATTATTGCACTATCACATATTGTACACAGTAAAATTTAATAAAACGTGAAAATATTTTTAGGAGATAGCACAAATAAAAAATATATAATACACTAAAGTTCATTGAGGGCACTTTTATAAGTACGTACATACAAATTAACGAAAAAACTGTCAATATAAATACAAACTATATTACAGAACCAATTTAAAAAAAATGAAAAAGTTTCATACTTCAAGTACGTTGCATCTCGAGCTTATTTGAAAAACCGTGCAATTGACAAAAGATCAGAACTTAGGTTTTCGTTTATTGTAAAGTTATATCTTAAAAAATTTTGATTTTATAAACGAAAAAATTACAAAAAAACGTAGTGATATGATTTTCCGTCTTGAGTGACGATATCTACATAGAAATTTACATATTTATGTATGTACATATGTATGTTTTTATGTATGTACACATTTACGTTGTATTTTGCAGTATAATGCAATAATACTCTTCTTTGATAATTTTAGTACATTTTTTTTTGCAAAGTAATGCATGAATATTGCATTGTTACTTTTAGTTCACTATTTTTTTCACCACTACACACATTGGCGGTATTCGATGTTTGATGCAAATTTTCGTGCGTTAGTGCAAATGCAAAATATCATAGCTTTTCTTTGGATTGTGTATGTATTTTGTTGTTGGATTTTAAAGAAAAGCTACGATATTTTGCATTTGCACTAACGCACGAAAATTTGCATCAAACATCGAATACCGCCAATGTGTGTAGTGGTGAAAAAAATAGTGAACTAAAAGTAACAATGCAATATTCATGCATTACTTTGCAAAAAAAAATGCACTAAAATTATCAAAGTTAGTGCTAATATAATAAATTTGCATTTGCATTGTTTTGGTTTAGTGTGGGAAAATGGTCAATGTATTTGCTTATTTAATGCAATAGTCCGAGATCTGCATACAACAAAAAGGAAATGTATCGATAGACAAAACCAAAGTAAATTTATTAATTGATAAAACTTTAATATGTGAAATAAGTATAATAAAAGATACATATGTACTTTAATAATTAAATATAATTATTTTTAAATGTTTTGTAACACTCTTTTAGTAAAAATTTATCTAAACTTTTTCACATACGTTTTCAGTATACACAATTATGTATAACAAAGTAAAACAAAACAAAATGGCGTACGAAAATTGTAAACAACTTTTGACATTCAGGCATTCACACTACATGAGAAAAAAAATGAATCACCTGAGTACTTGCATATACTTTATATAAATTTACTTTGTTTAATATTATATCGGGTATAGACGCAATGTAATATCGTTTTCTAAATATATATTATGAAAACAATATTATAATATCTGATATAATATTAACATTTCGTCAATACCTGATATAATATCAAATATATTTCTATCAGCAAACGTCAAATTTCATAGCAGAGAGAATCATATTACGTGTGGACTGCAATATTAGTATTATATTAATATTATATTATTGTTTTCATAATATATATTTCATAATATATATTTCGAAAACAATATTATGATATCAACTGTCAAAAACATACATACATACATAGATACGAGAAGAGAATTTTGTATATTAAAGTGAAAATATATGTATTTTTCAGTTTCATCAAAACTTTATGTTAGATGTAAATGTAGTATTAAAAAAAAAGTATGGTGGCACACAAATACTAGCATGTATGGCAACATTCACTATGTATTTAGTTTAACATAGGGTTATGACGTTAACACAGCTAATTTTTATACAAATGTCAAAATCTATATAACATCAATGTACATGAGATGAATTTTGGCAACACGTTTTGACTATAATTATTATAGTTAAGCAATTAAATGAATTTGTTTACCCAAGCTATTTTATTTCTAAAAGACGTCTTTTCCCGAAGAACAATTTCAAACAATAGCAATAAAAAAATCTGATTGGAGAAGGGAGAAATGTCTTGCGGAATTCTATTCATAATATTCATGCCGTGACTACCACTATTTGTTTAAAACAATGATGCCGCGTGACATAATATCCACATACACAAATGGGTTTATACTTACATGTCATGTACAATATCGTTGGTCAGAAGTAGAAAGACCTTAACCCAAATAATGGCAATTTTACAGGAGCAGGGAAAATATAATAGAAACAGTACAACTGTTTGTACAAACCGCTTTGTACAACTGTTTGTAAAAGCAATTTTTACACTATCGCAATAAGTTTTTGTGACAAGATGTATTTGTGCGAAATGTATTGGAATCACCGAAAAACTCAATTTCATGAAAATGTGAGATAGATCCTTTCTACTTGTGACCATCGATATATAGGCTCAAGAAATTAATGCGATAATTGTCTTAATCACGCCACCAAAGCGGTATTTACATAAAGACAATGCACAATTTAGAGACTATGCACAATGTAGCTTTTTAATACTTTACCTTTTTAATTCCGGCTTGAAGTTACAAAAGTTACAAATATGTAAATGTTGTATATATGTATACTTTGCGGGGAAATCAAGATTTAGAATTTAAGTAAAAAAACACTTAAAGCTTGTGCTTGCGAGTAGTATAATTGATAAAACACTTATTAACATTTATAGTTGAAACACGCACTGCATGAACTTTTCTTTACGGCTGCTTAACTTAATATGACGCCAGGGAATAAAAGACGTCTTTTAGAAATAAAATAGCTTGGGCAAGGCACATTTACTACAGGTACACGCATTAGAGAAAACACTGTGGCAACTCTGTGCTTCTCACATAGTTTTACAAAGTAATTGTCAAAAAATTGTATGCATCAAACAAGGCATAAAAGTATTTGTCAAATGAATTCTTCGTTATAAACGTGTAAACAAAAAATCAGCGGATGAGCAATTTGCCTGACGCATGTACCTGTTTGATATGCCTTGAGCTTGGGTAAACAAATTCATTTAATTGCTTAACTATAATAATTATAGTCAAAACGTGTTGCCAAAATTCATCTCATGTACATTGATGTTATATAGATTTTGACATTTGTATAAAAATTAGCTGTGTTAACGTCATAACCCTATGTTAAACTAAATACATAGTGAATGTTGCCATACGTGCTAGTATTTGTGTGCCACCATACTTTTTTTTTATTACTACATTTACATCTAACATAAAGTTTTGATGAAACTGAAAAATACATATATTTTCACTTTAATATACAAAATTCTCTTCTCGTATCTATGTATGTATGTATGTTTTTGACAGTTGATATCATAATATTGTTTTCTAAATATATATTATGAAATATATATTATGAAAACAATAATATAATATTAATATAATACTAATATTGCAGTCCACACGTAATATGATTCTCTCTGCTATGAAATTTGACGTTTGCTGATAGAAATATATTTGATATTATATCAGGTATTGACGAAATGTTAATATTATATCAGATATTATAATATTGTTTTCATAATATATATTTAGAAAACGATATTACATTGCGTCTATACCCGATATAATATTAAACAAAGTAAATTTATATAAAGTATATGCAAGTACTCAGGTGATTCATTTTTTTTTCTCATGTAGTGTGAATGCCTGAATGTCAAAAGTTGTTTACAATTTTCGTACGCCATTTTGTTTTGTTTTACTTTGTTATACATAATTGTGTATACTGAAAACGTATGTGAAAAAGTTTAGATAAATTTTTACTAAAAGAGTGTTACAAAACATTTAAAAATAATTATATTTAATTATTAAAGTACATATGTATCTTTTATTATACTTATTTCACATATTAAAGTTTTATCAATTAATAAATTTACTTTGGTTTTGTCTATCGATACATTTCCTTTTTGTTGTATGCAGATCTCGGACTATTGCATTAAATAAGCAAATACATTGACCATTTTCCCACACTAAACCAAAACAATGCAAATGCAAATTTATTATATTAGCACTAACTTTGATAATTTTAGTGCATTTTTTTTTGCAAAGTAATGCATGAATATTGCATTGTTACTTTTAGTTCACTATTTTTTTCACCACTACACACATTGGCGGTATTCGATGTTTGATGCAAATTTTCGTGCGTTAGTGCAAATGCAAAATATCGTAGCTTTTCTTTAAAATCCAACAACAAAATACATACACAATCCAAAGAAAAGCTATGATATTTTGCATTTGCACTAACGCACGAAAATTTGCATCAAACATCGAATACCGCCAATGTGTGTAGTGGTGAAAAAAATAGTGAACTAAAAGTAACAATGCAATATTCATGCATTACTTTGCAAAAAAAAATGTACTAAAATTATCAAAGAAGAGTATTATTGCATTATACTGCAAAATACAACGTAAATGTGTACATACATAAAAACATACATATGTACATACATAAATATGTAAATTTCTATGTAGATATCGTCACTCAAGACGAAAAATCATATCACTACGTTTTTTTTGTAATTTTTTCGTTTATAAAATCAAAATTTTTTAAGATATAACTTTACAATAAACGAAAACCTAAGTTCTGATCTTTTGTCAATTGCACGGTTTTTCAAATAAGCTCGAGATGCAACGTACTTGAAGTATGAAACTTTTTTATTTTTTTTAAATTGGTTCTGTAATATAGTTTGTATTTATATTGACAGTTTTTTCGTTAATTTGTATGTACGTACTTATAAAAGTGCCCTCAATGAACTTTAGTGTATTATATATTTTTTATTTGTGCTATCTCCTAAAAATATTTTCACGTTTTATTCAATTTTACTGTGTACAATATGTGATAGTGCAATAATATTGCATCACTTCATGATGTGCTTAGTGGCAACACAAAATTAGTGTATTTTTTGTCATGCGATTAGCTGCTAATGCAATATTAATCCATTACTTTTAAGAGATTTTGTTTAAGTGCAAAAAATAGTGCATTACAAGCATCAAATTTAAATTTGCACTAAAATTTTTGTTTTTCAATCAGTGCTTATGCAAAACTAATGCAAGTTGCCCAGGTCTGATTGTATTCATCTGTTTTTGACATTCATCCATTATTCTTACACAAACAAATCGCCTGTTGTTTTTGTACTTTCTTAGTTGTTGTAGACCTGCATATACTTTATATAAATATGCTTTGATATTAAATATATTTCTATCAGCAAACGTCAAATTTCATAGCAGAGAGAATCATATTACGTGTGGACTGCAATATTAGTAGTATATTACATAGCGTCTACAACTGCGATTAACTCTGACATAATATGTGAGAGAACGTCGGCAGAATAACAAAAATAAAATGCCGATATTTCTCTCCATCTCATACAGGAGGACAACGTAAATTTCTTTTTCTTATAACATGTTATTTTATGCAAATTCTCATCGAGTTAACATGTTTTACATTTGTATAATTAGTTATTTTATTTTCACTTTTTCACACAAATTTTAATTTATAAATCAATTAAACACATTTAAGCATATAAAATCCCAGAATTTTGTCCAAAACATTGTTTTCCATTTATTTTAATAAACATTCACACATGCATACTAAATTATTTTCATGTATGTGTGCTTTTTGACAGTTCATCTCATAAGATTGTTGTTATAAGATTTCTTATAACAACGCTCTCATAAATAATCTTATAGGATTGCGATAACACTAATTTGAAGTCTACGTAACATAATTCTCTCTGCGATTGAATTTGACGCTCTTATCTTACATATTATGTTATGTGTAGACCATATGTTAATACTATATCAGATATTATAATATTGTTTTCATAATATATATTTAGAAAACAATATTATGATATCAACTGTCAAAAAACGTACCCATACATAGATAAGTGAGGAGAATTTTGTGTGTAAAGCGAAAATTAATATTTTTTGATATAACAAATGCGGAAATATTTTAATTATACACGATTATTAAGGAAATGCCAAAATTTTTGTAAAACACACATTATTAAAATAGACGAAGATGTTTAGTGCACGGCTGCTGGATAATTATGAAATATTATGATACAAGAGTACGTTTTCCCCTATATAGATATTAATATGAATATATATTTTTTCTCTCATTCTGCCGACGTTTTCTCTTATATTATATCAGAGTTAATATCAGGTATAGACGCTATGTTATGATATCACCTATCAAAAAACGTACACATACATAGATAAGTGAGGAGAATTTTGTTTCATAAAGTGAAAATTAATATTTTTTGATAAAAAAAAGCGGAAATATTTTAGTTATACACGATGTATTAAGGAAATGCCAAAATTTTTATAAAACACACATTATTATTAATTTAAACGCAGGTATAGACCAAGGCATATCAAACAGGTACATCCATCAGGCATATTGCTCACCCGCAGATTTTTTGTTTACACGTTTATAACGAAGAAGTCATTTGACAATTACTTTTGTGCCCTGTTTGATGCATACAATTTTTTGACAATTACTTTGTAAAACTATGTGAGAAGCACAGAGTTGCCACAGTGTTTTCTCTAAGTCCTCTTTTACATTTGAGACATTTCTTGCCGGACATTTTTTCAATTCTCTTTTGTTCTTGCCCGAAGCTTTTACATATTGGAAATTAATAGACAGAAAGAAATTTTGTAGTTTGTTTACTTCTTTTTCGCGATTGCTACTCATACACATGCACATAAATACCATATGCCTTGATAATACACATCAAGTATACATAGATTCGCTGAAATGAGAAAAATCATATGAAGCAACAAGAATAAATTGCGAAAAGTAGAAAAGAGAAACAAAAAAATGTCCAGTACAGAGGGTCGTGTACTACACACTCTACATCTTCGCCCCTTCTTCCACAAACTTCGTCTGTCTGTCTTTCAATTTCCCAAATGTAAACAGGCACTAATGCGTGTAGCTGTAGTAAATGTGCCTTGGTATAGACGCTATATTAATTTGATACAGTGTTGTCAGATATGGCGATATCTCGCCAAACGTGGCGACGAAAATTTATTTTTGGCGATGAAAATTTTCAAATGACGATTAGCGATTTACTTGGCGATATTTGAACTCCTTGGTGATATTTTTGGCGATATATTTACGATTTCAATAAAATAGAATAATGTTAAAAACATAAAATTTTTTTTGTAAAGAATTTTTTCTACAACATAAAATATTTCGTGCATGAAATTCTAAATGTTGTGACTCTTTATCTCAAACAAAATTTTCTGAAATTCAAGAAGTTTAAAAAATAAGGCCCACAAAATCTCATTTGGTGTTTATAAAACACAGTGGGAAAACTTTCTTTTATTAATTCGAACCAACATTTTGATAATGAAGCACCAAAAAGCCTGCACGAGTTCTCGCCTATGCCAGCCATTCACTACACAAGTTCAGTGCTCAAGTCTGGCACTGAGTAAAATAAGCTTGTGACACACACTATATAAGTAAACTGTGCAGTTTTTATTTTAATGCTCCATAATGCAGGCGATTGTTTGTATAATTCTAGGACGTCTGTCCAGAATATTTTTTCGGCGCTCATTTCTAGTTTTGAACTCTTAAAAATTCACGACACAAATGAGGGTTTGCAACATATACTACACAATTTCACTGTACAGTTTTACAAACTTGAGAAAATATCAAAATCATTTTGATATTTAGTTAGGTCACTAAGTAAATAGCACAACCACCCCCATATACTACACAGACGCACTGTGCAGTGCCAGACGTGTGCAGTGAACTTGTGTAGTGTATGGCTGGCACTAGAGTGTATGAATACAACGATTCTGATGGTACTTACCACTTCAAGGACATGATATGTGTACTTAAATACACACTTAAGTAAATGTTACTTCAGTTTTATCACAAGATTTATATGTATAATAATTTTTATCTTGGTGTTCAAGTTCAATTTATCCTATTCGGATTGATCTTTTGGAATAAGTTATTTTTAATTATTTTTTGTTTTCCACTATTTATATGTTAATGTAAACACTTTTCTTAATTTTTCTTATATAGTATATTATATATATATATATTTTTATGTTTTACGATAGACGTTACCTGCTGAATTTAAAATTTAACAATATTTGTAATATAATTACAAAATGAAAAAATATTTTTGTATCTATAATTTAATGTTTTATTATATTGGCGATATTTGGCGATATTAGACAAGTCATTTGGCGACAAGGTTCAAAATAAATCTGACAACACTGATTTGATATGCCTTGAGCAGTGATGCCAACTTTTGGTGCTCTAAAATCAATGAAAAATGAGTGATTGTTTAATATTTTCTAAGCTATTCTCTATTTCGGCAATAGTATCATTTTGAAGTTTTTATTAAAGTAATGGCTAATAAATCAGTGAAAACTTAAACATAGTTTAAGTTAATTTTCATAAAAACTTAAAATGTATTTAAATACACTCTTATACTTTCAGTGGCGAATTAAAGTTATTATAAAATTAAGTTGAAAGTACGGTAGCACTACGAGATTTCCAAATATTATGAAAAGCTTTCCAAAGAACAGCTGTTCAATATAAATAAAAAAAGATGAATTATCAATTTGCAGAAAAGTTAAATAGCGAAAAACACATTTTATGATACAAAAAGAGCATCGGAATGTATTTTTATATTTATATATTTCAGTATGTGAAAATATGTGTTACATGTGTTGTATATTTGCGAAAATTAAACGAAATTCTTTTTATTACGGCCACATGATGTTCATGTACATGCATTCAAAAAACACACAAGCACAAAACATATGTTATGTTTGTAAAACTTAAACAACATTTTAATGCACAATGTTCGCTATTTAAGTTTCATTTAATTTTGGGGTGAAAAAATTAATTTTGTGCTTAAATAAGATTTAAAAATAAAGTACATAAAATCGTTGACTGATTAGCCCTAATTTTAAGATATTATACAAAAATATGTTTAAAGCACTACCTAGTGTTTTTTCGTAGTTTGGCACTAACGCTCAAAATTTGGCATTTTGAGTCTTCACTAAAGCACTAAAAATAGTGCCAAAAGCACCAAGTTGGCATCGCTGGCCTTGAGCACCGGTGACCAGGGCTGCCAAAAGTGCCGATTTTAGCATTAAAAAAGCAACAAATGCCGATTTGCCGATTTTAGGTAAAAAAATTCCGATTTTGATCAAACCAACTGAAAACACGTCAACTTCGTTTTCAAACCACATTTTTGTGATTTGGAAGTGTTAGACATGTTATAAACATGGCAGTTTTTCTTAAAGCAAGTCTAATTTTATGGAAGATATAGGAAAGAAGAAAGAAGAGTGGTACATTCTTGCTTGTACCGAAGAGTTGCTTCAATTCTGTTTTGTTATTTCATTCGCTGCATTAAAACAATAACGAAAATTGAACAAACTGGCTGTCTGGTGTCTAAAACATGACAAATACGCATACTAATTATTCAGCAAAATTTAAAATTAAAGCAATTTACAAAAAATTTCAAGATATTTGCAAAATAAAGATATTGGTAAGCTTCAGAATGTTTTGCTTCATATGTTTATTTTTAATTTAAATTATTCTTCTAGTAGAAAAAGAATACAATTACGAATATGAATGTGTTGAGGAGGCTGTTTTAACGTTGAGCAATCAGATCTTTTTTTTAAATAATTATTTGTTATATGGTACAAAAGTTAGTAGAAAACCACAACAAGCAACACATGCTAAATAATATTATTTTCTGTTTTTGAAAAAGTTTCTAAGCCAACTATCAATGCAAATACGCCAACTATGATTGAAAGTTTGTATTTTTGTTTGTTTTGTAAGCTTTTGGAAAATGTGGTTGAAGTCTACATTTTTTAAATTCGTACCTATTCATTTTGACACGCGTTAAATAATATATTAAAACAGATAATAATAAATGTAATAACTGTGTATTATTATTTTATAAAATACGTGAAATTACATATAACTGTTATTTTTTCTAATTAATAAAAATCAATGAAAAATTCATGCCGATTTTCTTGCCGATTTTTGAAATTAATATGCCGAAAATGCCAATGATTTCTCAAAAAAGTGCTGATTTTTCATCAAAATCTTCTGGCAGCCCTGCCGGTGACTCCATTTATTGATCCAATTGAAACATTCCAAGGCATATCAAACAGGTACATGCATCAGGCAAATTGCTCATCCGCTGATTTTTTGTTTACACGTTTATAACGAAGATTTCATTTGACAATTACTTTTGTGCCTTGTTTGATGCATACAATTTTTTGACAATTACTTTGTTAAAATATGTGAGAAGCACAGAGTTGCCACAGTGTTTTCTCTAATGCGTGTACCTGTAGTAAATGTGCCTTGAAACATTCTTTGTCGATGTTAACTACCCTGCCAAAAGTGATAAAAATTCACTAATCGTTGATCACTGATGGGAATTTGGAGTTTTTCCAATGCAAGTTCCAAGCGAATTTGGAGGCTTTTGATTGAACAACACACAGTACGGCAGGCTTCGTCAAATTCTTGGTGCAAACGATTTGGGTGTGGGCATTAAACTTGGAGCTGATAAAAGCATTGATATCAAGGGTATTTTGTTGTATGGCACACAGAAAGCCAAATATCTGCCAGAAAGGTATATGATGTATTTGCTTTAACTGCTGGATGCTGGTTCCATTAAATGCAGGGCTATCAAAACTGCCGATGTACTATGTACTGAATGGCTCCAAAATTTGGATTTCCAATGGTAGTATTGCAAATAAGTATTTTCACTGTATTTGCCCGAACTGACACTGGCGAAAAGAAAGACAAAGTGACTGCGTTCATTTTAGAGAGATCGTTCGGTGGTGTCACTAAAGGACCTTCTGAAAAGAAAATGGGTATTAAATGATCCAATACTACAGAGGTGTATTTCGAAGATGTTAAAATCCCTATTAAAAATGTCTTGGGAAAGGAAGGTGAAGGCTGGTAAAATGAAACATTGCATTTAAAAGGCTGTCGCTCATATTAACAGCCGCACATAGTTTTGAAAAAAACTTAAAGAATATTCTTGTGCCCCGGAAATATTTGTCAAAACGAGTATGATACAATATGCCACAGAATCAATGGCCTTCCAGATATCACAGAACATGTAGTCTGGTAGTCAAGATTATTACTTGGAAACAGCCATATCGAAAGTTTTCGCTTCTGAGGCTGCCTGGTATGTATGCGATGAATCTCTACAAATATTTGTTGCACTAAATGGTATACAGTACGCTGTGTCTTATTTGAAGGAATTGCAAAAGACTTTAAAAAATCTTGCAGCTAATTTGGGTTTAATATTTAAAGATGCTTCACGTCGCGCTGCTAGCACTGTTGGCATCGGAGGCACAGATTTATCACCTGTAGTTACAGTTTTACAATCTCATGGCCTATAAAAATATTTGTCACCAAACTGACTCTACTGAGTATAGGGTTTTATTAGATTTTGGTAGTAATATCGAACCTACATATGTACAGTCCATGTGCTTTTCTAGAAGTCTTCATTTGTTTCATAGTGTTATGTACAAAAACAAATTATTTACTTTGTCAATAAAGTTTTTTCTCTGTGCTTTAAATTATAAAATTGTATTGCAGTGTATCAATTGATATGTTAATATCGTCATATAAAATTCAATGCAATCTACTTAATTAAAAGTACATATATTATGAAGCTTATTTGACTAAATGTAAAATTTTCTTTAAATATTACTTTTTCTTTGGCTAATAAAATGAAATTTTTGTTTCATATTTCCTCTGCATATCGCGAATTTTTGTTCAGTTTTTCGGTTGAATTGTAATAACAATTAAATTTCACATAACAATATTTAGTAAATAAAATACTCACTTATTGGTACAGAACACATGGTGGAAAAGGTGATCATAAAAGTCATGAAATGTCGGGGGGCATATATGGAATAAAAATTTTATACCTCCATATTTATGGTAGGTCAGTATACAAATCCTTGTATTTTGACTAAGGATCGTGAAAAAATATTTCGATGTAAAAATTATGTTAAATATTGAATTGAAGAAATGTACAAAAAAAATCTTTAACAAATTGATTTTTTGGATGAACATATCGCACACTAAATCATAAAGAGTCACAACTCAAAAAATTTCAGATGCTGAGTAGTGGCAAACAACTGTTGATACTGTACAAATGACGCAAGTATGTAAAATAAAAACAAGCATAACGGTTGTTTACATATTTCAAGAAGACTGTATTGCAAAAGAAATTGTCGCGACCGTTAAAGATTTGCTGAATTAAATGGTTTATAAAAAAGCAAAACCACTTCGATGATTTTGAGTTGTAACTGTTTATGCAAAATCACAATACATATTTATTGCTCTTATTTATGCAGTAAAATGTTTATTTTTTAAACCAGTTTTTTGGTCCATATGTATGGTGAGTCAATATACATATCCTTATATTTTGGATAAAGATCGTGAACAAATATTTAGATGTGCTTATAGCTCATTTACTCAAAGAACGTCATAACTAAAAAAATTTAATTTTTATGTTAGCGATGCAGAATTAATCCTCATATCATCATTCTTCATTTTGTGTAAAAACTTCATAGAAATATCCTGATTACTCAACTGTTGTGAGAAAAATAAAACTTTCTTTTTCTACTAAGTTGTGTGTAAATTGAAAACTTCAAACTCGTTTTCAGAGTTATGACGTTGCGTTGTTTGGGTAAATGAGCCATACATACACATATTTGTATGCATACAAAATTAATTGTTTTGCAACAAAAATATTGAATTGAAGATAGGTACTAAAAAATCTATTTTTTGCATGCATATGCATTGAACAAACATAATAGATACATATTTATTACTCGTTTTAAATATTCCTTATGCACTAAT
Organism: Nowickia ferox; assembly: GCA_936439885.1. NCBI lineage: Eukaryota > Metazoa > Arthropoda > Insecta > Diptera > Tachinidae > Nowickia > Nowickia ferox. The sequence continues at coordinate 53,564,071 of OW387026.1, forward strand.
ATGTTAATTTTTAAAACCATTTTTTTCCTGTAAAATTTTAAAAAATCCAGTATGCATTTTCTCTGATATAAAAAATAAATAAAATTTCAAAAAAACTTATTGGTGTATAATTGTTTAATATATTAAATCAAATATTGTTGGCTTATTCGTCAAATATGCTAAGCATTGATGACAGAATTCCTTCAGCAAATACCCGCTAAACGTAGACAATAAAATTGCTAAAAACTAGCTAAAAAATTGCTAGGTCGACATCGGATGCAAAAATCATAAGTATGAAAGGAAAGTAAGTATGTACAGTATACAAAATTCATATTCGTACACCCTCAACTTTTAAGAGAGAAAAACTCTTGTAATTAAATAAATAACTACACATAATATTTTTATTTTTCTTGTACGAATTTATAAAAAGAGACTTTAACAAATCAAATAATCAAAATGACATTTGGATCAATAATTTTATAGAAAATAGTGGAATTCACTACATATATGAAACAAATTTGCATTCGTGCACTAAAATAACCATAAAAAAAGTTTTTAATATAAAAAATGGCGTAATTTTTTCTTTGCAGTTCCATAAATTTCTAATATGATTTTTTTTTCTTGTGTCTACGAATATGAATTTTGTTATCCAAAATTAGTAAATTCTGCTTTTCATTTAACAAATTTTAATAAAATATATTTTTAAATACAATCGTTATAAACAAAATCTTGCAAGAAATAAGTAATTCAAGATATTACAAGGCAGTGTTTTTTTTTACGAACACGAACTTTGCATAGTGTAGATAATTCATATTTTGCTTTTTACAGCAAATCGTGAAGATATTTTTAAAGGAAATAAAAATAATTAATTAAAGAAATAAGTCAAACAAAAACTGAACATAAAAATAAATAAATATATGCATACATACATTAGGGCTATAACTTTTCTTGGACGAATTCTCCCAAGGGTACGGTCAATGTTGTTTTTATAATAAAAAAAACTGTTTTTATTTAAATTTGTTCAAAAAACTTCACGCAGCAAAAGCGATTTCTAAAATGCATTTAGTATTTTATTTTAATTTTTTTATATAATTTTTTTTCAAATATGGAAAATATACATACGTATGCATGTACTACATATCTGTGGTCACAAGTAAAAGGCCCTTACTTGTATTTTTTACGAAATTTAGTCTCAGTGATTCCAATACATCACAAAAATACACCTCGTCGCCAAAATATATTGCAATATTAAAAAATAACGATTTTACAAGCAGTTGTACAATTTCTATTATGTTTTTACCTTCTGTAAAGTAACAATAATTGGAGTAAGGGTCTTTATACTTGTGACTAACAGTATGAATGTATAAGTACATAAATATTATATAATTTCAGTTAAAAAAACATTAAAAATGCAGTTCTTAATATATTTCTATGCCCTACAGGATTTTACCTTAGTAGGGAGGTATATTTGCAATAAAATTCAAAAAGTTATAACACTTATATAAATATCGCTCGTTTACTAAAACAACGTAATAACTCAAAAAACTAGTTTGATGCTAGACGTGGCTACATTTAGTACTACATTTTAGTATATTAAGGAAAAGTTAATGTACGTCTTTTTGCTCTTAAAAATAGTATTATTTCATGTTATTTTTTAGCATTTAAATAAATTAACAAATTTATTTATGAACGATTTTAATAGAAAGCTAATTAATTTGGTTTAAATTGCTTTTTGTTTTAGCTGAAAATCTTAAAGGGCAACAGATAATTTGATTAGAAGAGCTGATCGTTTGTTATTGAATGCCATTTGCTTTATCAGAAGATTTGATTTTTTATAAAAACGGATGATGTTCCAACTTTTATATAATAAAAGAAATTTTATAGAAACACATTTAAGTTAATTTTTACTTCCAAACAGTATTGTTTAAAATAAATTGTTAAAAATAAACTTTAAAAAATTACTATAAAGAAAAACCCTTCGATTTAAATCCTATATAATCGATTTTCCACAGTGTCCAAATTGCAGGAATACATTTTGACACTTTGGAAAAGGGGTGTTACAAGTTTGCTAGGAACAGCTTTTAATCACTTTTTAATGACAACAACTGATATTTTTACAATTTGATGCTTTTTGGAAAAGGGTATATAAGTAGTAAAAACGCAGAATCTTTTTAAGTAATTTTTTGGAAGTCTGTTTTTCACAATTTTTTTCTTTTGGTACATGTTTTTATATATATCCATTTGCGCTATCTGACGACATTTTTTTATGCTGCGATATTTTCGGGAACATTCATTTATTAGAGGATCGACATAATCACTTTCAAGTTTAGCTTGTCATTTGTTAGACCGACCTAAAAAGAGAGGTGTTATAAGTTTCGTATGAACCGCTTTCAATCACTTTGTTTTCGAAACAACTGATCTTATTTACCTTAAGTTTTAAATAGATCATACCCAATTTTCTTATCAAAAACATGACCTGTTCCATTTTGGGCACGGTTTTCCTGAAAAACACCTTCACTTTATACACCTTTTATGCTTTGAGCACCGATCAATCATATAATTTGATTTGACAAATTTTCAGAGCATATGAAAATATGTTTTTGCACAATTTGCAAAATTCTTATTTTCCTTATACAATTTTGACATACACCTTTTCCAAAAAAATATATAAACATCAAAGTCTTCCATATCAGTACTTTTTACCGACGTCAAATCATGAGAAGAAATTCAACACATTAAAAAATAAATAATTACAATGAAAGTCAATTTTTTTTGCTAAAATTAATAATATAAAAGTGCATATATATCCATATCGATTTATTGCAAACAATTAATTCACGTTGCGCAATCGTTGAATGGCAAAATTAAATTTGTTTTAAAAATATACAAAAAAATTACATGTTCCCAAAGAAGGCACTAGATATATGATATATTTGAGACCGGTCCTTAAAACAATCAAATGTTCCCGAAAATATCACAGTACAAGAAAAATATTCCCAGATAGCGCAAATGGCATATAAAGTATTATTTATTATTACTTTTGGCGCCATTAACGGTTGGCAGCAAGATCACACAGTTAGACAGAAGGTTTTAACGCAGTCAGCAAATTCGAGCCCAAATATTACGAAAATCTGGCAACAAATATTGACAAATACGTTATGACAGTTTTGGGGACAAATACCTAATTAACGCACAAAGTATATTAATGTCCTTGAAAATATCACACAATTGTTGAAATTAATTTTTCAGAATTTAAATAAAAAATTTGGGTAAAATATCGGGTTATATGACAATATAAAGGAATCAAGATCCTATATAACCAAGAAAAAATACATATTTTTTGCGTCCCTAAAACACGCACAAGGAATATATATATATATATATATATATATATATATATATATATATAGAAAGTTAAATAATAATGTTCCCAATAGCTTCACATTGGGCTGCTATATAATCCAAGATTTCGTCATTACCATCATGCAGCATCTCAATTAAAGCTACTGTATTGTCGGGTAGCTCATCATCTGTGTTTTCATACAGAAATAGAAGCCGCTTCACATCTATCCTCGGCAGGATTATTACTTCTTTTATCTCTACTTGAGCTCTTGTTGATCGAGTGTTTTCATTTCTGTTGATAAATGACATTTTTAAAATTCACTTAATTTGTCTAATTTGTTGAAAAGTCGAAGTTAGAATAAACATAAGTTTCTTGTTTTAAGCAAGAAGGCTTGAGTTTCTCTTTCCTGTTGAAAAAATCAGCTGATCATCACCTTATTGTTATTTTGATTGTAACGAAATATTAAAAAACCATAGTATATCTCTCTTGCTCTGGAATTGTTTTTAAACATATCAATAGAATCAGATAACAGTGCAAACATATGTACTATTAGGCTTGCTAATTTTTTGTTAGGTGACTTTCAGCTGATCATCAACTGATTTTCGAGCTGATCACTAGCTGATCATATGATTGTCACCTGATCATCATCTTAGGTTAGGTTAGGTGGACTCCAAACTCTCATGGCAACGAAATGTCCAGGAAAGGGCAAACAAGGCTGCCATTGCTTTGTATGTATGTAAGAAGGCAATAGGGACTACATGGGGCTTAAGCCCTTGCAATTCCAAATGGCTCTTCAATACAGTGATCAAGCCAATATTAACATATGGCGCGTTAGTATGGTGGCCCGCAGTGCAGAAGGCCATCCATCGTGGAACCATTGAAAGGATTCTAAGATCTGCAGCCCTTGCTATTACGGGTGCACCACGGACCACTCCCTCCAAGGCGCTCTTCGTGATGATGCACTGGCTGCCAGGGGATCTCATGGTAAAGCAAATTGCTATGAACTCTGTAACTAGATTACAGTCGGCAAATGCGTGGAAAAAGCTGACTTGCGGTCATTCTATAATAGGAGATCAGTTGAATGATCTACCGGCCAATATAGACTACCGATCACCCATACCTCTGCCTGACAATAGATTCAAATCTAACATATCGGGCGCATCCAACTCGTCTATAGGGGCAGAGGGGGATGTGCTTGAGGTGTATACGGACGGATCGAAGTCACACAGGGGCGTGGGTGGGGGAATCTTTATTCCTCGCTTTCAAAAGAGGATAAGCTTCAAGCTGGACAGTAGGTGTAGTATACTACAGGCTGAAATCTCAGCGATAAGTAGAGCGGTTAAATGGTTGAGGTATTATAGGATATACAACTGGGATATCCGTATATTCACGGACAGCAAAGCTGCCATTAAAAACATTGCGGGCGTCTTTACGACATCGAATCTGGTATATGACTGCCGAATCTCTCTTAACAAACTGGGAATGCATGCTGACCTGGAGCTACAATGGATTCCAGGACATGCGAATAGTGTTGGTAACAATATTGCGGATGAGCTGGCTAAGACTGGAGCTCAAATGCAGGATGAGGACATTGATAGGTTAGTAGGTGTTCCGATGAATTGCTGTAAAATGCAAATACAGCAGAACCTTTTCAGGGTTGCACAGGCTAGATGGTTACATGAGGTCACATGCTCAACCTCTAGAATGACATGGCCCTGTTATGATATGAGGAGGTCCGCAATATTGGTGAGGATTCCAAGAGGACAACTTCGTAATTTGGTCGCAGTCCTAACAGGACATTGCTACATAGGCATACATGCTGGTAGATTGAATCTACCTTATAATGATTTCTGCAGAAGCTGTCAGGACGAGGAAGAGGAGGAAACTGCTGAGCATTTTCTCTGTCATTGCCCAGCACTTGCGGAGGTGCGTTCACTCCACATGGGGGCTCCGATACTGCAAGGTTTGGAGAGTCTGTCGGAATGTGAAATCGGTAGTGTGAATTCATTCATACGCCTTTCGGGTTGGTTTCAGCTGAATACGGATAGTGTATAGGATAAATGAGGATGGGCAGCCCACCTCAATCCGCCCAGGCAGCACAACGGGACCTCTAAGGACCCAAGTGGGCTGGTTTACTATAAATCGGCAGCCTGTTATAACCTAACCTAACCTATCATCATCTTAATAATTGGAATACTTTATGCAAAAGCAATGTATCTATTTAATGCTCTGAAATTATTTATAATAAAATTAAATAACTTCAATTACAATAATATTTGTTTTTATTTTATAATTATTTTTCTTAACATATGTATAAAAGTACAAACATTTATAATTACATTCGTTTTGATAATAAATAATATTTTTTTATTAAATTTTCTCTTTGTACTATATTTTGATTTTTATCCTTCAAGTAATCCTCAATAAGTTGGACATGATCCTTAAATATTAGTCAGTCAAAGTCCTTTAGAAATTTGCAAATGGGATTTGTGGACATCCTGCTTATATTTCAAGGCAAGGGTAAAAGTCGACTAATACATTTTCTTTTTAATTTCGTGGCTTATATACAGTTTCAAAACAAATATTTTATTATATTTTGTTCAACGAAATTTGACAACATTGCGATTTACAAAATAAGGCTTTATTTCAAATTATAATTACTACATTTTAATATAGTTTCGGAATTTTGCCTCCTTCCCAAGGAAAAAAGGGTCGTGAATTTGGAATGTAGAAGCCTTCATTGTCTTCAATAATTTTTTCGTTCTCCTCAGGAAGTATCTCCGCCAATTCTAATGTGTATGAATAAATTTTCTAGTTTCTTTGTTAAAGAAAATTTTTCATCCTGAGCCCCTTCAATTACTTTGTTTTCTAAGCTATTGTAGCGTTTGGGAAGATATAGCATTCCATCATCGAGTTCTGCAATCACTATATTTCCATATTTAGTTTTACGACGAAACATCATTATCACTTTATATGGCTTTGATGGTTGTAAGTCCTTCACAGATATATATGAATTTGCCTTCAGTTTATTAAAAGCCTCAACAACCTCAATGTTTGTAATATTTTTTGAAGTCATAGTTGACTACTGAAGGATTGTAATGAGTTAATGAATATTAATATTTTAGAAGCTGCGTTTTTATATAAATTTATTTGGGATACACTTAAAAATTTTTTAATCAGGAGAGTTTTGTTTTCTGAAACTCAAATTTTGATCTCTTAATATTTTTATACATACCTTCATAATTACTCTTACTTAATTTCTACATAATAATGAAAAATGACTCCTCTTATGTTTAAAATAATTTATTTCAAATAATTACATTATATACAAATGTTCACAAATATGCATCTTCATATGCATTGACTTATTCATTTAAACATACATATGTAAAAAATGTTTATGTATAGTTATGTGCAGAAACAACATTAAATTCATTTAAGAGTCACAAAAAACATACAATTACTATACAAGGCTTGTTAAAATAAAATTATTCCTTCAATTTTTATATTTTCATCCCAAAATAAATCAAAGGAATCCTCTTTTCCCTTTTTCTTCTTACCAGCCAACAGTAATAAAAAAGCAAATTTATAGCATTTAAAAACAACAAATAAATGCACAATTACTACACAAGGCTTGTTAAAATACAAAATTTTCCTTAAATTTTTAAATCTCATCCCAAAATAAAACAAAAGAATCCTCTTTTCCCTTTTTCTTCTTACCAGACAACAGCAATAAAAAAAAGCAAATTTATAAACGTACAGATAACAGCATATGTAAAATGACAAGCAACCGACATCTCAAACTAAAGACCGTGTTTATAATTATAAAAACAAAATAGGTTTCTATTGACTATTTCAAGTTGGTTTAAGCGACAGAAATAGACAACTATTATTGAAGAGACAAACCGACATACAAACATAAAGGCTCGTTAAACAAAAGTCATCCCTAATGTTTCATCGCATCAAGTGTGCAATGAAAATAAAAATTCTCTTCAACAACAGTATATAGGAATTGCTTGTTCTCCCAGAAAGCAATTAAAACAGATAACGATAGATAATGGAATTTCACTACCAGGGGGCGCTATAGGCAGTAAAGGTTTGTGTCTTCGCTAAATACTGGTATGAGAGTTGCCATATGGTGGTGAAAAAGGGTAAAAGGAGTGTGTATTTGCTAAATAATGGTGTGAGCGTTGCCATAGTGAGATGGAAAAAGGGTAAAAAGGATAGTGAATTGGCTAAATGAAGCATGTTGATGCCAGATGGCAACGCCGTAAATAGGTGAAATGTGTGTGAGTTGGCTAAGTCTTGATCAATGTATCTGAGTTTAGGGGCCATCCATATATTACGTAACGCCCTGGGGGGGGGGGGGGTTTCAGTTTTGTTATGATTTGTTACGGGGGGGAAGGGGGGTCTGTAAAATTGTTACGTAACATAAATTTTACTAATTTCGTACAAAAACACTTCGATTTTTCATTTATTTATGTATTTAATTTATCAAAGAAATAAATAATAAATCAAGAATCATGAGTGTTAAATATATATAAATATATGCATATATATACATATGTATGTACATAAATACATAATTGTTATTATTTATATTTTGCAAGCTTATTTGATTTTTGTCTACGCACTGTGTTAGTCTAACAGAAAATAAAAATAAAGGAACAAAAGTATTCGAATTCCCGAATATTCGTCCATTCTCAATTACTTGCATTTTCCCATAAATAAAATAAATAAATGCATAAATCCTAAACGAAACTTAAGAAAATGTCATAAAAATATTTGTATATTAGTTTAAAATAACTAAATAAAGAAATTTACTTCAATTCAAACAAAAAGTTATTTAAAAATACATACATATGTATATATGTGTATGAATTAAATTTAATTTTTTTTAAATAAAAACTTAAAACAATTTAAATTTGTTTAAAGTTCTTGTTACGTTATTGTGAGGGGGGGGGGGGGGTCTAAGAATTGTTACGATCTGTTACTGTGGGGGGAGGGGGGGTCAGAAATCGGAAAAAATGGCGTTACGTAATATGTGGATGGCCCCTTACCCCAAAAGTAATTAAATTTATCTAAATAGGTTTTGGGTAAGCAGCTGTGTGCTAGATAAGTGTAGATGGCAGTGGTGGAGAAAGGAGAGATAATAGCGGGCTGTGAGTTTGCTAAGTCTGGATCATTTTGGCTTACCCAAAAGTAATTAAATTTATTTAAATTGGTTTTGGATGAGCTAAAAAATTTTTGGTGTGCTAAAGAAGTCTAGATGGCAGTAGTGGAGAAAGGAGATAAAATAACGGATTGTGAATTGTTAAGTGCCAATCGATGAGGCTTGGCTTATGGTGCTAAGTAGTAAATGGAGTTGGGATTTGTATTTAACGCCTAATAGTATGCACCCATGAATTGTAGTTGGAATTGATAAAGGTATTTTGTGTTGTTATACACGCGAACCGCAGCAAAAAAAGTTAAGATTTTTTTCATACTTTTTTTCGAATGCTTTGAGAATGGTAACGGCTAATAATAGGTTCTTTTGTATACAGGTATGATGATGATGATGATGATGAGCCAGCCAAGATATTAGTGGGAGTATTGGTGTATGAGTTTGTTTTATCGAATTGAAAAGAAAGTATTTGATGATTTAGGGAAAATATGTACATATGTATGTTATTTAGTAAAGGCACATGCCATGTGTTCGTATAAAATTTCTAATTGATATTTTTGTTTAATAATTTGCATATGTTAATTCTATTATTTATTATATTTTTTTAATTTTGTTAGACATTTTAGTGCGGATATACATAAAAAGGAGACGAATTCCTAGATTTGTGAGTGCATGTGCGAATAGAAAATATGTTAATTAGGGTTAGGATTTTATAAGTAAACGATCGTGAGTGGAATAGGAAAGGGTTTAAAATGTAGTGAATTTGGTCAGCGTTACACGTGTATGTATGTATGTATGTATGGATAGGAGTGGATGTGTGTATGGATATGAGTGTGGAGTGAGGGAACAAATGCATGTGCATTAGCTTATCTATTGATATTTTGTTTGTACAATGCCAGAGAACGATATGTTCCATATAACGGAAATGGTTCGTTTGACAAGAGCGGATGACATAGGTGATACGCTAAAGGCTCAGATAGAATCTATAAAAACAAAGATGTCTGAGTTCCAAGAGAGAGATTCTGGATGGACTTTAATCCAAATAAAATGTTTGGATTTAAACATTAGTAAAGCATCACCGATTCCAGGATCTCTGCACGTAAAAACACCTGTGGAGCTAGATCAGTAGAAAGCTTGCATCAACATAAAAAATAATGACATATATTGTTTTAAATGGTGTGTGATAGCAGCTTTCTATACTGCAGACAACATGCACCTGCCATCAACGTATAGAATTAGAAACATATCTGCTACAAACATTACGCTGGAATGCGGTAGGATTTTGAATTTCGAGGGAATGACATTTCCAAACGATGTCAAGGATATAAAAGTTTTTGAGAGAAAAAATCCTGACATTAGCAGAAATGTTTTCAGTTATGACAACAAGCTAAAAAAAGTGGTTGGACCATTTTACATTACAAAATCAGAAAAAGAGTTCCACATAAATTTGATGTTATTGGAAAGCCCGTGTGGTGAAAATTATCACTATATTCTAATAAAAAATATTTCAAGGTATTTATTTATAATTTTTATTACTATTATTATTATTACTATTATTATTATTACATATGCATGAATTATTAATTTATTATAATTACAACTGTTAATTACTTAATATGTTTCTTTTTTAGATTACTATCAGCACAAATTTCGTGTCATAATAGCATAAGCACCCTTATTTGCAATGCGTGCCTATTCCACACAAATTCAGCGGAGGTAATGGCAGTGCATCGAAGCAAGGAGTGTGGCAAATGTATTGTGAGGATGCCAGAAACACACAAGGCGACGTTAAAATTCACCAACTTCCGAAACCAGATGGATGTTCTGTTCATAATCTATGCACACTTTGAATGTATATTGGAAAATGTAAGTGATAATGAGCATTCGTTTATTAAGAAGCACATACCATGTGCTTATGCATTTTATATTAAGTGTAGTTTTAATGATAGTTTAGATAGGTTTAGAATTTTTGTGAATAGGGATAGTAACGTAAATGTAGGTGCACATTTTGTGAATAGTGTAATTATCGAATGTAGAGATATTTACAAAAAACATTTTGAGAATATTTTACCAATGTCCCCCTTAACTCCTTTAGAAGAATAACTTTTTGAAAGTGCTAGAGATTGCCATATTTGCGGTAAGACATTAGGCAATGAATTGACAGTAAAAGATCACTGTCATTTTTCAGGGAAATATAGAGGGGCAGCACACAACTCGTGCAATTTAAATTATAAAGTGTCAAAGTTTATACCAATTTTATTTCACAACTTCTCCTCGTACGATTGTCACTTATTCGTAAAAGAATTGCTAAATGTGAAAGGAAATACAAACGTAATACCTTTGACTAAGGAACGTTATATTTCTTTATCTCATACGATTGAGGTATATAGCTCCGAAGAAATTGACAATGGAAAGAAGCAGAAACATGTTGAGTTAAGGTTTCTAGATTCTTTCAGGTTTATGGCATCTAGTTTAGATACTTTAGCTGGAAATTTATCTGATAAAGATTTAAAATCAGTTAAAAGGTTTTTCCCACAACTAGATGAGTTTAATCTCATGAAGCGAAAAGGTACTTTTCCATATGAGTATGTTAATACATATTCCAAATTGGATGATGACAAACTCCCTTTTTTTCTAAGCTGAATAATAAAAAATGTTCAGAAGAAGACTATTCACATGCACAAAAAGTATGGGAAACATTTAGTTGTAGAACCATACGTGACTACATGAGTTTATATCTTAAAACTGATGTTCTTTTGCTGACAGATATTTTTGAAAACTTTCGAAAAGTTTGCAAAAGAATACATTGCCTTGATCCACTTCATTATTATACACTCCCAGGTCTGTCTTGGGATGCAATGTTGAAGCATACCAAAATTGAGTTAGAGCTTCTAACAGATCTGGAAATGTATAATTTCATCAAACGTGGCATTCGAGGTGGTCTTACACAGTGCTGTAAAAGACATAGTAAGGCAAATCATAAGTATCTGAGTACTTATGATAAAACGAAACCCTCTGAGTATATTTTATACTTAGATGCAAATAACCTTTACGGTTGGGCTATGTCTGAATATCTTCCGTCGGGTGGTTTTTCATGGACAAATGAGTTTATTCACCCAAATGACATTCCATCTAATTCGGAAATAGGTTATATATATGAAGTTGACCTAGTTTATCCTTCTGATTGTCATGATAGCCACAATGACTTGCAATTTTGTGCTGAAAACAAAATAATTGGCGGAAGTAAGCATGAAAAATTAGTAGCCGATCTTTCAAATAAAAAGAGGTATATAATACATTATAAAACCTTGGAACAATGTTTGGGTAATGGTTTAGTTTTGGACAAAGTTTACCGCATTCTTCAATTCAAACAAAAACCATGGATGAAATCATACATTGATTTAAATACAAAGTATAGAGCTAGAGCTAATAATTCATTCGAAAAAGACTTTTTCAAATTATTAAATAATGCTGTGTATGGCAAAACCATGGAAACACTTACGTAGTAAATGGAGTCGTACTAACCGCAAACATTTAGGTATAGGAGAACAGATATCCAAACCGAATTTTCATAGCATATCACAATTTACGGACTCAATGTGTGCTATACAAATGAATAAAACTTTAACATATTATAGTAAGCCCATTTATTTAGTTTTCTGTATATTAGAACTATCAAAGTGGAAAATGTATGATTTCCAATATAGTTACATGATACCAAAATATGAAGAGAAAGTAAATTTGAACTATATGGATACAGACTCCTTTATCTATTCTGTTCAAACAGATGATTTCTATAGTGACATAAGGGATGACTTGAAAGATCGGTTTGACACTTCGTCATACGCAGAAAATAACCCTTTTTATTTCCCGCTCTTAAATAAGAAGGTATTGGGTATGATGAAGGATGAAACAGAGGGGAAGTTTATAACCGAATTTGTTGGACTAGCACCAAAAGTTTATTCATACACCACTGAAGGTGGTGAAAATGTTAATATAGCAAAGGGGGTTAAGAGGTGCATTGTAAATAATTATACTCTAGATGTATATACAAATGTTTTATTCACTAAACAAAAAATTACAACATGTATGCAAACATTTACATCAAAATTGCATACTGTTTTAACTAAAGAAATAAATAGAGTAGCCTTAAGTTGTAAAGATACAAAACGTAGAATAAGTAATAATAATATTAATACATATGCGTGGCACCATTACCAATTAGAAAGCGGTAATGGTGAAGTAAATTTAGATTTGTTAATAAAAGAAATAGAAAGTAGTAACGCAAATTCAAATGCTTTGAATTTATTAATTAATCAAATAGAAAATTTAGAATAATAAGTGATTATATATAAGTAGGGTGTTGAATACGTGGAAGTTTTTGAAATTGTGTGTGAGTAATGAGATTCGCAACAGGGCTGGCACGACTTGGTTTGGGTTGGGTGAGTTTGGTCGGAGTTTGGTCGGGGTTTGGGTGGGGTTGGTTAGGATTTGTATACTAATTTTGTATGAGAAAACTAACAACGATGATATAAGTGCCACCCTATTGTATTGTTGTTCTGTTGTCAAAAGTTCTGTTGTGGTTTTTTCTTTTTCGTTGATATGTATGAATGTGTGTTTGAAACAGTTGATTTAATTAAGTTGTTTGAATACAAAAGCTTGATCCTAACCATACACAACAAAGTTGATAAGAAATAAAAACCCAAAAATAAATATACTATTTATGTATTTATATATTTTATTTATTAATTTGTTTGAAAACTTTATAATATAATAAAAAATAGTAAAAAAATTAATCTTATATTGAAGTATGTATGTGTATATATATATATATATATATATATATATGTCTTTCCGACCTTCTGAGGACAAAAAAAATATTAACTTTTTGCGCAAGAATAAAGCATTCTTTTATAATATATGTATGACGCAATCGTTATTTTGTTATAAATATTTATAAAATGACATTTACATTACTTTTAGTGAGCACCCTGACTTTTGCGGGCACTCTGTTGCGAATCAATCCCTTAGAGGACATATCCTCAAATGGCCCGCTGTGCAAATCAAAAATATTGTTGCCAACGTTTCGAAAATTTGTCTGTAAGTCTTTTCCCGGCGTTATAAATATTTTAATGGCTCTGTACTTGTGTGGTAGTGATGCTAATGTATTATTTCTGCGTATTATGTAAAATCGTTAAAATGCAAAAATTATGGAATGAAGGAATATTGAATACTACAAACAACTTTAATAATCATAATCAGTGAAAGTTTTGTATGGCATATGCCTTTTATAATCGACTTTAAAAAAAGAAGTTATCAATTCGTTTGTAATTTTTGTGTTTTTTACTTCATAACTCCATAAGTTTTGGATAGATTTAAAAAATATTTTTTTTTGTCTGTGGGTATAGTTGCCATTTGGTTCCGTTGCAAAAAAGTAGGCAAGACCACGCCCATTAATTTTTTTTGTATTTTTATTTTTTCGTTTGGTACGAAACTTGACACACACTTTAATGATTAAACAGAATAAGTCTGCAAGCTAAGGAAAAATCGCTGTCAAATCAAAGCCAATAGTAAAATCTACGGCAGTCACCTTAAATGTATGAAAAAATTGTCTCACTAAAATGTATGATATTTATTTAAAGTATGGTAGCATTTTGGACAGAATGAGTATATATGAGAGCATAAGAAAAAACGTTGTCAAAATAAAATAAATTCTATCTATCGATTGCTTTCTGGGGCTGATTTTTTGTGTCAATTTGTATGAAAAACTTGTTTATGCCGCAATTCTGTTTGATTTTATGCTCTCTTAGTACTATAATCATGAGTTTGAAAAAATGAGCGAAGCCATGTCCATTTAAATTAAGCATTATATTTCACGTGCTTCTAATTATCAAACGGAACTTGGCACACATTCTGAGCTCTTTAAGTGACACGATTTTACATTTTAAAAAGTTTACGGGCTCATGCCTATTAAATTTTACTAGTATATAATATGTAGTTTTATTAACCCGATACCTACGAGACTTACCACAGACCTCAAGCTCTAAAAGGGACGCGGAATTATGTTTATGGCAGATCCACGCCCATTAATATTTAATATAATATTGCATTTATATCCACTCCTCCGATGCCCACGAAACCAGACAACCACTTTGGGCTCTATGATTGACGTAATTTGTTCTTTAAAAGTGTATAAATTATTTTGGCATTTGATCAATTACTTAGCTAGATGGTCATCTTTAATGTTATTTGACATAAAATGTCATTTTTGCAAACCTCAAGTTTGTTTCATGGCATTCATAGTTTTTATCAAAAAACATATTTTACTATATTTCCATCAGAACGAAATCTAATAGATTTCAATTGAAAGCTTCCTGTAACTCTAACTCGTTTAAACTGATTTTCAACATTTTGCAAATTTTAATTTCAACAAAAAAACGGAATTAAATGTGAAAGAAAATAAAATATTTTACATATTTTAACAAATTCAAATTAATCACTTGATTTAAGTAAATAAAGTTTTTAGGATACGTTTACAGTTTTACTGACCATATAAAATCACTGTCATATTGTTTTTAAAAATAATTAAATAAAATACAAAATAAATAAAATTAATGTACAATATTTGACGTTAAGCCTATGCCACTTTATAACCGTACAGCGTATTATTCGTTGAATAAGTAATAATAGCGTATTCTTAATGAACATACATATGTATGTATTTGCAGAAATATCAGTCAAATTATATAATTTCTAATAGCATTTACATTTACTCATTGTCAAATTAATATAATAACTGACTTATGCATGAGAAATATATAAAGTTTATTGAGGGCTTATTTGCATATTTCTATGGGAAATTGGGCAAATAAACCTGTAGTAAACAAAAAATATTTTTCATGAATGCTGCAGTAATAATTAAAATTTGCAAAAAAAAAACGCTAGTTTGAAAATAAAAAGCGCTGAAATGTGAAAAGTGTCACATAAAAAATACGACCCTATGTTACTTAAACTTCCTATAAATGTAAATATAAAGCATATGTATATAAATGCAGCTTGGTATAAGCATCTTGAAAAAAATAAATAAAAAATATTGTGATAGTGTAATTAAAATAAATATACTTATGTGTAAGTATATATAGCTCACGCACAGGGCACTTTGTGGCTCGGATCCAAATTACAACCTATTGGTGTTGGCTTCCGCCAACGTTTTTCATGCTTCCAGAATAGCAAGGCTGAATCTGAGGGTTCCAATTATTCTGAAACATTTTGTACTATGTACGCAATAGCAAGTGACAATAAGGACGACCACTATGATGGTGGCATGACTGTTAAATAAAGATGTTGGATGAGATGAGAAAGCTGTACTATAATCAAGCACTCAAACATAATTATATACCAAAAAAACACGTGATGTTATTTGTATTCCTGTTGGTTTTTTAAGTATATATAATATGATGTATAAATAATATGAATTTTACGAGAAAAAAAATAAAAAAATTTTTACACATGTATTTTATAATAAATATTTTGTCACAAGTAGAAAGGCCGTAACTCAATTAATTGTAACCTTACAGACATAGTAGAAACAATACAATTGCTTAGGCCAAGTAAACATCTATGTGCCATGTTCTCGAAAAAGGGTAACCACTAATTACTAAAGAAAAATTGTTTGATTCAGACATGTATTTATTCATTTAAACAGTTACCAATCATGTTGGACTCTACACAATTGTATATTAAGTTATGTATGAAACTGTTTAACTTAATAAATACGTATCTGAATCAAACAGTTTTTCATTAGTTATTAGTGGTTACGCTTTTTTGGACACATATCAAACACAGAGGGTCTACTCCGTAATTCGAAACGAAAGAAAATCCTTTCGAACTTGTATTTTAATTACATGCAAATTCGAAAGCATTTTCTTTCGTTTCGAATTACAGAGTAGACCCCCAGATATAAACTCGGCCTTATACAAACTTCTTTGTACAACTGCTTCTAAAAGCGTTATTTTTTAGACTTTTTGTGACGCGGTGTATCTGTGTGAAATGAATTGGAATCACTCAAAAACTCAACTTGTGTATACGTTTTACATTGGCGCTTCAACCAATCATCAGTAGACTTCAATTTTTTGAACAGTTACTAACCTCTAACCTTATGCACAGACTTTCAAAAACTCTTTGAGAATTTACAAATAATATTTTTGAAAATCACAATAGAAAAAACAAGCTTGATAGGTCCAAAACCGATACAGAATCCAGCAAATAATTCATATTCAGGTGAACTCATTCTCCATAATCCTTACACAATAAGAAATTCATCGGATAACAATAAAAGTATTTACAAGGCTAGATGAAAAATAAAACATAAATTGAACATAACTCTTCTCTACATGAACTCCATGTAGAGAAGAGTTATACGATTCAGTAAGTCATATTTCTGAAACTGAAATAATTGATTTAGAAAAATATTATTTTTTAATAAAATTTCTTAACAAGATTAGTAGAAATTTTGGTAAAATATGGAATCGCAAACGTATTGCACTATAATAGTGCAATAACATTAAAAGGTCTCAATGTAACCCAATTGTTCATACTTCAGAAGTAGTTTTGAAATTTAAATAACTAATTTTGAAAAAAAAAAATGGATTTAAACTACACAATATGGTAATACACGATATAAAATTGGTAAATTTGTAGAAATAAAACAAAAAATTACAACTCTCATACCATCAGGCATGTTCTGAAAATCAAACTACACCAAAGTGTGATTTAAAAACGTTGAGATGTCTCTAACGTGATGAAATCGGGTTTTCAGAACATACCTGACATTTTGGTTAAACTATGAAAGTTGTTTTCTTTTGCAGATGATAGCAGCATTTTTCAAAAAGTCGTACGTCGACTGTCGGAGATTTTAGTAAGACGTAACATGAATTTACATTTGATCACGACCTTGCAACAATCTCTTAATGGGGTAATGTCGTAAATAATAAAACAAACCTTTTATTTTACAATTCAAATCATTTATTTTAGGATTTAAAGAGAAAATTTTAAGCATTATGTTGCTTTATATTATGATGTTAATGTTACAAAGATTCAAAATATAAAGATATTTTTTATTTGTTTTTAGCTATGAATTTTACAATTAGTATTACAATTTAATCAAAATTAAATCTAAATAAAGTTTTATTAGAAAATTAAATTTCAATCAAAATTTATTTTATGCTAAAATATTTTTGTGTTATTTTGATTTTTAAATTTGTCTCTTAAAATACAATTTGAAACGATAAAACAAGCCTTGTGAATTTAGCAAGTATTGGCGTAGTCGAAGTTGAAATACAACACTCGTAATTAGGCCCATTACTTTTAAGCAAAATAATTTTTTTATATTTTCATACAAGTGTGAACACCCCGGGGGTGGGGGTTATTATGTAATTCGAATCAAACGGAAATGTTTTCGAATTGTAATGTTAATAATAATCAAATTCAAGCAGTTTTCTTTTCGAAACGAATTACATGATAACCCGTCTGGACTATAAATTGCTTTTAAAATAAATGGAATAAAATTTAAAATGATACAACAAGCCTTGTGAATAACGTTAATGTTATTTTGTTAAACAAAAAGTTTTTATATATTTCCAAGCAAGTGTGAACACACCCGGATTATAAATTGCGTTTTAAAATAAAATTTTAAGCAATACAACAAAAGATTTTCAGGGCAATTATGAATAAAATTCTGCGAGAAATTTCTCCCTTTTCCAATTAGAATTTTTTGTTTTCCCTTGCCATTAGTTGGATTTGTTCCCCGGGAAAAATTTCTCACGGAATTTTATTCATAATCGCCCTCTTTATATTTTTTAATAAAAGTGTTAACTGGCACAAATTGCATAGCGGAAAAGTGGTTTTGTTGTTTAAATAAAAATAGGTCAACTTATGTATTTATATTTCATGATTAGAATAGTATCATTAGTTTTTCTCTTTCAGCTCTAGTTTTAGAAAATGTTGACATTTAGCCATTTGCATAATGTACTCTTTTTGTCTTATTCGCTTAATATTTCATGAATTATCCTCCAAAATAAAAGAAAACTACACAAAAACTTCTCGCATTTGAACAGTCACATTGATGTTAAAAATCGTGCATTGAAACTTTTTTGGTTATAATTTTTTTAACCTAAACTAACTGATCCTTGTGTATTTTTGTCGGCTAATTACGAGAATAGCTTTATTTTTCATCTCACTTTTGTCAATTTACATGTGATTAATAAAAAATGTTGTGTGGACCATTCCAAAGAATTTTTGTGTTATTTTTATTTATTATATCGTATATTTGAAATATACACCTTATATAAAATAAAAAGCTATTTTAAAGAAAATTTTTGTTTTTAACACAAAATTATTACAGCCTAATGTACATATTATTAGCCAAAACTGACATAAGTTAGTAAAAGTTGCGAAGTTGGACATGGTCTTAACGAGTCTTGCCATACAATTTGACATTAAAAATTGGAGCATAATTTAATTCTTAGCCAATATTGAATTCTAGCGTGACTTTTTATGTAAAGTTTATGGCGAAACTCGTTAAGACCATGTTCAATTTCGTCACTTATGCTAACTTCTTGTCAGGTTTTGGTTATACATTAAGCTTAAAAAAAATAGGCTTGATTTCAATCAGCGGTGTCATATTATTTAAAATAAATATTTTTATGTGGCTTAAGTAAAGAAAAATTTCAAGTATTTTTTTTATATATATAATGCTCAGTATCTCTGAAACTAGAGGGGTTAGGAAAATAATAAAGTTTTTTTTCGTAATAGGCGGACAAAAATACATACCGATCATTTAATTTAGGTAAATAGTAAAATAGTTTCAAGGACTAAAATAAAAACACACGATTTTGAACATCATTACAATAACAATATGATATCCCGATATACTCGTACTCATCAATGTGATTCTACTCAAATGAAAGGAAATTTTAGGTAGATTAATAACCCAGAAAGTATTTTAATGTTTAAAGGCCATTCGTGAAATATTAAGGGAATAATATCAAAAAGTGCTGTAAATTATGCAAATACTAAAAGTCACTATATCTTTTAAACTAGAGCTAATAGGATAGGGATAGGATAGGATAGGGATAAACTAATGAAACCATCGTAATCAGGAGATAACACAACATATATGTATTTATAAGGGGCAGCTATTTTTATTTAAACAGCATAAAAAAACTATTTAGTTGTACTATGTTATAAATTAATATAGTTGATTTAATTAAAAGTCCTCAGGTAGATTAAAAATAGGATATCTCTTTTGTGTTAAAATAATCTCTTCTGCTGGTGTCACGTTGAATAAATATGTAGTATGTTATTCCTCAGTTGTGGCGCTGGTTGGTGAAATAGAAGGAAATTTAATTTTTTGTGATTGCCGACAATAGTGATGTTTGCTGGTTGTGAATACATGAAAAAATAAAAAATTGATTTATTATTAGTTCGTTTAGTTATAGTTAATTTTTTAACATCAAGTCAAAATCCTGAAAAAATATTTTTTTTCGAAAGTTACACTCAGTCAATTAATTAGTAACTTATTGCAATTTTCGCATTCAATTCTTTTAGCATTGTACGATTTAAAAACAGGATATACAGCGGAAATTTACGATTTTTATATTGAACAAAATTTATTTTTGACGCCCTTTCAGTAAATATATGGTATATTTATAGCAGTTTTGATAGAAGCGTTCGCGTTTCAATAATTTTTATTGAATTGCATTCGCTTACACAGAATTCAGTTAATAAAAAATTGATTAAATCGATTACTAATTTTTAATAGGTAGTGTAAATAAAAAAAGTATTTGCTTTTTACTTAAAAATTTGTTTGAAAAAACAAAAAAACACATACATACTTATTTTAAAACAAATTTTTAAGGAAAAAGCAAATAAGTTTTTTTATTTACACTATCCAATGAAAAATATTTTGTAAAACTCTGTGAGGCAAAAGAAATAAAGTAACAAAGACAAACATATAATAATAAGAAATCTTAAAATTTAACACGAAAAAAATTATTTTTGTAACCTAATTTATTACAGATACCACCAATACATTGTACCTCTCGGCTTTTTTGATTAAATAACTATAGCCCTTTTCATAAAGAAAAACTGGCCTGAAGTTAGCATAAGAGATATTAAAAAGCGGCGTATAATGTAGTTTTAGCCCACTTTTAAATTTTATCATGATTTTTAACGTAAAATTGTATGGCGAAACTCGTTAAGACCATATTGGATTTTGCCACTTATGCCAGTTTTTCGTTATGCATAAAGGGCTTAATTTTAAAATTTATCCTGGAATATTAACCAAATGCAACTAATGCGATACTCCTTACCCTCTCTTCGTATCTCATCTGATTGTCGATCCACGATTTCAGTTGCTGGGGTGTCCTAGTACTTAAAGCCGTTTGGTTGTTAATAGCATGAAGACATTGCATCAAACTTGGCAGGTTTTCTAGTTTTTTCAAATCACCAAAAGTGGAATAGACGGCGTCTTTCTCCAGTTTCGTCCACTTACGTCGCGTTGTTTTGCCAAGAAAAGGAGAAGCTTGGATAATGAATTTGATTAGTATTTTTGAAAGCAATTGTTTTCTCTTTAGAATATCTCAGAAACTTTTTACATCAGTGAGACGAACAATATTTTACAATCCCTTTTTATTTTGTAAGTGTTTGTTCACGTCACAAAAACTTCTGTCTAAACTATTTGGTGCAATTAAGACCCGTAAGGTACGGTCACACTTGTCAAACATTTGCTTAAAAAAGTGTAACCAACAAACACTAATGAAAAAAGTTTTGATCCAGACACTTGTTTATCATATTAAACAATTTCGAACACAACTAATGCACCATGTCATAGAATCCAACAATATTGGCTACTCTTTAACTTGACAAACTTTTGTCTGAATTTAAAGATTTTTCATTAGCATTTAGTGGTTACGCTTTTTTGGGCAAATGTTTTACAAGTGTGACCGTAGCTTTAGTAATCTTTAAGGCATACAAAAGGCAATATAATGTGAGATGGAGTAATCTATTGTTGAAATAATGCCTCATTCTTGTAATTTGGTTAAAATAAATTTGTAAGGGAAAATCATTCACTTCACAAAAGTAGTGAAAAAGTACTTTTTATTCAGTGATTACAATCACTTTTATATGTTTTGAGCAGAAAAAAGGTTAAATATTTAAATTTTTTGTTATTTTATTTCATTATTCTTAAAAATAACATCTAAAAATATGCGTTACATACCTTCGAAGTAATTTAAAAGTGGTTCGTACGCAAGAAATTTTTATATTTATTTTTTGCTGGGTAGTAATGGAAATTAAAAGAAGCTTAATCAAACACAGCAAATTGGAGTTTTTTCTCCATAAGCGATATATTTACACAGCAGAACGAAAGATTTACATGTTATGTATAATAAGTATTCGTACATTTCATTGTATAAATATTTTTATTACTTGCGCTATGAAAGATTATATTTTTATCTTTCTATTATGGCGACTTTTTGGGTTCGAGATTAAGATTAATTTATTTCTCTGATTAACTAATTCGAAAATTAAGTTAATCTCTCTTAATCGAGTTTGATGTTTTTTGAGTGGTAGATTAATCTTCTTACTATGTGTAGTATTACCATACTGGGGAACAAAATAGTGGCAAAATTTTCTGTTATTTACAAGTTAAATATTGAGCGTGTTAAAGGAAATAGATAAATAATATAAAATATATCTATTTATTTACACTCGGCAGCATAAATCTGCGTACAAACTATTTTATAAATTTTAAAATGATATTTTAGTGGTAAGTAACAAAGGCAATCATTTGAAATTGGTTTTTATTTATAGATAAACATTTAAAAATTATGTTAGGCATTTGCTTTTTGCATTTGTAAAGCTTGGTAATAATTGGTAGTTTAAAAACAATGGTATGGCAACTTTGCGTGTATGCAAAAGTCTGCGTACATAAAAATAAACGGTACTTTCTAACTGTTTTTTGTTATTGTGTGATGATACAATACTGCAGTTTTTGTTTTCAAATCATCAATAAAGTGTTTTATGGAAATATATTTGTTTCGAATTGTAATAAATTTCAAGTAATGCCAAACAGAAAGGAAATTAATGTTGCTGAACGTAAAATTATTATACATTTATGGAAACAAGGAAAAATATTGCGCAAAATCGGCCAACTAGTTGAAAGAACTCACTCTTCCATCCAGAGAGTGATAAATAATTTTAAAAAATCTGGAGTTTTAGTTTCAAAGCCTCGTTCTGGTCGTCCACCAAAATTAACTGAACGCGAAAAAAAAGTTGTAGTGCAATCTGTGAAAGAAAACCCTTTAATACCAGCATCAAAAATTGCTGAAAACATAAATTCCCAATTTAATAAACATGTGTCCAAAGACACTGTGCGCAGAATTTTGAAAAAGGCCAACTACAGAAGCCATGTAGCGCGAAAAAAGCCGCTAGTGTCGTTAGTCAATAGACAAAAACGAATTGCTTTTGCTAAAGAACACATAAATAAGCCTCCAGAGTTCTGGAAGAAAGTTCTGTTTACGGATGAAAGCAAGTACTGCATTTTTGGCATAAAAGGCCGTCAGCTTGTTTGGAGAAAACCTTGTAGAGCGCTGAGTCCAAAATACTTAAAACCTACAGTTAAGCATGGTGGTGGTGGCGTGATGGTATGGGGGTGCATGGCAAGTAATGGCGTGGGTAATTTAGAATTTATTCCATCGACAATGGATCATAAGGTGTATTTAGAGATTCTAAAGAAAAATCTTACAGAAAGTGTTAGAAAATTGGGGATTGAAGATAATTATATATTCCAGCAAGACAACGACCCAAAGCACACTGCACATAACACAAGGCTTTGGTTGTTGTATAATGTAAAAAAACAATTGAAAACTCCTCCGCAGTCACCAGACCTAAATCCCATTGAGCATTTATGGGATTTGCTGGAAAGAAAAATACGAAACCATGTAATAACATCAAAGGAAATCCTTCAAACAGTATTAACTGAGGAATGGAGAAATATTAGTTCCGAATACACCGATAAACTAGTTTCATCAATGCCAAAACGCCTTCATGAAGTTCTCTCTCGTCGGGGTTATCCAACTTCATATTAAAATAAAGTTTAATTTATAAAAATTTGTTATATTTTCCATTGTGTACGCAGACTTTTGCCTAGTTATGAAATCGAATGTTTTTATGACTTGAATTCTTACAAGTTTTGTTAATTCTGAAATATACTTCTTGCAACGCAGTTGTGTTCTTAAATATATAAGAGTTTTGTATACAAAATTTCAAATAAATACCGTTAATTTTAACATCCAAAACTAGCCTATACTTTTAATTTTCGTTATTGTACGCAGATTTTTGCATCTAAGTGTATGTGTTTTTTAATTATTTTATCATCTAATTTTTACAAAAATTTATATGTTTAACAAGTGTATGTTGCCAATATTTATGCAAGATTAATCCACCACGATTTGCCGCTTAAATTAGCAAGTAAAACCATATAATCGACTACCCAAAAATCACAAATGAAGATTAAGGTTAATTTAATCCCTAATCTTGAACTCAAAAAGTCGCCCTTAATGTATTATTAAATTTAAAACTTTAAACTTTCTTCTTAAGAATGAGTTTTGCGATATACGACGTTAAGTAAGTTAGCGAAATATATCGTCATATAAGTTAAAAAAGCAAACTATTTCATAAGTTTTAGTGTATTTAGTTCTCAGTAGTATTTTTACAATCGTTAATACATTATATTTTTGATCGTATAGGGATAAAAATGCAGTGGGTATATTGATTTTCTTTAATTACAACTTAATCAATGAAAAAGTCGATTTTGAACTTTTTGTAAGTTACGCCCTATTTGAATTTATATGACGATATTATGCTGCATTCAACAGCATAAAATTCATAAACTAATAGTTTCTAGTAAAGAATTATACTTACTGCTTCGTTTTTTTATTGAAGATGAACCTGACTCATTACCAATGATGTCATTATGTAGTTCGGTATCTTCATCACTTATGTTATGTAGTACATTTTCTGGCTTGTCTGTATTAAGTTCTTCGTTATTTGCTTCATCTGTATCCCCTACCGCTGACATTAAGAGTTTAGATACACAAGTTACCTCCGCCACCGGAATCGAAACTCGGTAAATTGACTTATGTATCTCTTTGTGGTGGCCCATAAAGTTTGCAAGTGTGTCTATCGTCGATTCTTCAACATTTAACGTTGATGTATATGTCGCAATGTGTTTTCTCAATGAAGTTCCTCTTAAACTATCAGGCATTTGTGCACCGCACTCGACAGAAAATTGTTTCAGAAGAGGACAAGCCCTGTAATAAGGCTTGGCAAATTTGGATGTTATATTTTTACAAAAAATGTATTTATTGCTTTTTGGAATCCCCGCCTCGGTTCTATATTTCATAATTAGGTCTATTGCCTTTGTGCATAATGGACTTAGAAGCACACTTACTGTTCTGCCTAATTTTCCACGCATTGTTAAACGTACGAATTGTTTTGAAAATTCTATGGACTCATCAGACATTTTTTCTAACATTTCATTTCCAATTGTTTCTGTTATCATCTCTTTATTTGTATAGCTGTCTATCGTAAGACGTTCTATCTCCCCAGCCCGCCGCCTGTTGAATATTTGCATAAAAATAAGTGACGATTTAATTAGCTCGTTCCAGCAACTCAAACTGTATTCCTTGTTTAGTACAGCAATAGCATCATACATTTTATTTTTCAAAAATACATACAATTTTTTAATGTCCATTTTTGATGGCAATATCACTTTTTTTGTGCGTTTTTGTGCACATTGGTCATTTAGAGCCTTTTTGTTTACAAATTTTATATCCTCATCCCATAAATCTAAAAAATATTTCAATTCCTTAATCGATTCTTCCGATTGTGTTTTTATAAATTCCGATTGTTGAGTTTTCCCGCATTTTTTAATTAGAGTAGTTAAATGCTGAGCAACAGCCGGTGTCCTAAACCATTTCAAGCTGTCATCCCAGTTCGCTGTTTTTCTCAAAGCCGTTACGCAAGTATCGAACATGCGTGGTTTGAAGATGTCCTTTAATTGAGTAATACTTTTATCTAATGACTTCACATCTATCAAAAATCTTCCCAATAGCCTTAATTCCGATCTAATCAAGTCAGCTTGATGACTTAACGTATATTTTTCTGTCAGCTTGTTAGCAAATTTTATGATTAATTCGTCATATCGTATAGTTTTTGTTACACTATCATTTCTTAAGACAGGAAAGATTTCTGTTTTCAATGTGACGTTTGCTGCTTTATGAATATATTGCGTCAATTTTCTGCTGCCAATCAAATTATACCTCGAATTTTTTTTTGAAATTTTATCACATCTGAGCACATGCTTTCGTAATGTTGTTTTGGAAAAAAAACCCTTACATTTTCTGCAGCAAACGTAGTCATCAGCTGTGTTTCTCTGATTAGCTTGTTGTTGTCTGCTTACAATGAGGACTCCGCTATTGTGCTCCTGGGAAGTGTTGTGGATAAAATCACCTTCTTTTCTTAGCAAATCGATTATTTTCAATCTCTCCTTGGACCGATTTGGTAAATTTAAGGCTTCTTTAATTT
This sequence comes from Nowickia ferox, assembly GCA_936439885.1. Lineage (NCBI taxonomy): Eukaryota > Metazoa > Arthropoda > Insecta > Diptera > Tachinidae > Nowickia > Nowickia ferox. The sequence continues at coordinate 53,590,206 of OW387026.1, forward strand.
TCTTTTCAGACTTATGTTTTAAGTAGAAATGTCTTGCTATTTTCGTCTGTAGAGACTTGCAAAATAAACAAAAGTGCTTTTTCGAAACGCTGCTTCTGTGAGGTACCATAACATTGCGTAATTCCAAAGGATCTTCAATAATTTCTGCACTCTGGTTTTGGAGCACAGAAGTATTTTTTGTGGAATTCGCACTTCCTTTTGTTGTGTCTATTGTGGTCTCAGGCAAATATTCAGATACTGTGTTGTTGTAAGTGGATATGGATGGTTCTTCAGTGCTGTTAAGACTATTTTTTACTGAATTTGAAGTATATTTCGAATATAAGTTACTTTTTGATGATGATGGAATCGAATCTGAATTGTTCATATTGACTACATGCGTTTTATATTTTTGTCTGCTCTTTGCTTTCGAAATTTGCGATAAGTTAACCTTTTTTGTAGAATATGAAGAAGTAGATTGAAGCGATGATATGGAGGGAGGTACATCAGAAGTAGTTGTTGATGAACTGGGGCTCACAAGAGAAAAACCGTTTTCGCACGGAGTACGTAATTTTGGTGCTGAGTGTTGACTTAAAGGTGATATAACAAAAGTCGAGGCGCAACTTATAACAGAAGCTGGTTCTGATATATTTGAACTGTAAACATTAGGGGGACTTTCTGATGTCATATATGAGTCGTTAAAATGCGTAGAATTCGCTATAGGCTCTGATGCGACAGTTAGCAAGTCAGGGGAAGAAATAAGTGGAGGCTTTAATGACTTTAAAAATTCTTCTGCTTGGGTATTTATTGAAGCTGGAATCTGTTTTATGTCAAATATTTTGTTTTGATTTGGTCTTAAGGGTGAATCATACCTAAGCAATATGTTAGCAGAAGATACGTTGTGTGGAGATCTTAAGGCAGAGCGCGATGTGTTGCGATAACTTTCAATTTCCGACTGGAACGGCATTACTTTTGATTGGTTTTTTTGCTTGTCATGATTTGGTGATTTTACTGGAGATAGGATTGGTGCATTTGTCGGCGATGAGTTGAGAGTTTTAGAAGGAGAGGTTTTGAGGCATTCCGATGGTTTGAAATTTCTTTTTAATAAAAAATTTTGTGCATCAGAAATTTTATTTGTTGTTTTAGGTCTGCCACGACACTTTGCAACTCAGGGGAAGATATAATTGGAAGCTTTAATGGCTTTAAAACATTTTCTGGTTGAGTACTTATTGAAGCTGGAAGCGGTTTTATGTCAAATATTTTGTTTTGATTTGAGCTTAATGGTGAATCATACTTGAGCAAAATGTTTGCAGAAGATACGTTATGTACAGATGTAAATGTAGACCGCGATGTGTTGCGACAGCTTTCAATTTCGAACTGGAGAGGTATTACATTTGATTGGTTTTTTTGCTTGTGAGTATTTGGTGCATTTATCGTCGAAGAGCTTAAAGTTTTAAAAATCGAGGTACTGAGGCGTTCCGGTGGTTTGACGTTATTTTTTATTAAAAGATTTTGTGCATCATAAATTTTATTTCTTGTTTTAAGGTAGGATGCAACATTGGAGGAAGTAAAATTGTTCTTTATTGCTTGTTTTATTATTGTTTTAGGTGAAGGTGTTGCTGATCTGTTTTTCAATTTGTAATTGTTTTTAAGCTCGACGAGTTTATCTTTTTTATCTGAAATGTGAAAGTGATATATTTGACTACAGAATTTGGTTTACAGTGATCATTGCAGTAAACGAATAATATTGTTCCGTCCCTTTCTTTTAATGTAGGATTCAACATTAAGGGGAGTAAAATGGTTCTTTATATCTTGTTCTACTATTTTTCGTTTTTTAGGAAAAGATGTTGATCGTCTGTTTTTTAATTTGTAATTGTTTTTAAGCTCGACGAGGTTATTATTTTTATCTGAAATACGAAAGTAAATGATCAAACAGAATAAGTCCCCAACTTCAGGAAAAATCGCTGTATAATTAACAAAGCCCATAATAAAATCTACGGTAGTAACTTCAAAGGCTCTCGGAACAAATCTAGTTTGGGGCACCTCCCCAAAATTAAAAAAAGTATCCTATCCTATATTAAATTGAAAAATAAGAAAAAAAATTAAATAAAAAAATTGGCGACGAGTCTTAGTTTCCGAGTTATGGGCTTCTGAAATTTTAATACAAAATTATAATTATAGGGTGTATTTTCCAACGAATGCTATCCAATATTTTTCCATGCCTAATAGCGTATGGCTGCACTGCCGGCCTTCGTCCGGGCTTAAGGATTTTCACCACCATGGTGTTTCCCGAGACGGCGCAGCCTAGTAATGATTTTCTGAATTGCAAATTTTTCCTGCTTAATAACATTTTACTGCATTGCCGGCCTTTGGACGGGCTTAAGCATTTTCTCCACCATGGTGTTTCCCAAGACGGCGCAGCCTAGTAATGATTTTCTGGATCGCAAAGTTTTCCTGTTTAATAGCATTATCCTGCATTGCCGGACTTCGGCCGGACTTAAGGATTTCCTCCTCCATGATGTTTTCCGAAACGCCGAAGCCTAGTAAAGATTTTCTGCCATACAAAGTTTTCCTGCCTAATAGCGTATTCCTGCAATGACGGCCTTCGGCCGGACTTAAGCATTTTCTCCTCCATGGTGTTTCCCGAGACGGCTACACAGAATTTGGTTAAGTCTTATCCTAATTAATTAAGGTCAATTTATTTAATTAATGAATTAATTAAGATCTGCAACATAACAAGTAAGAGTGCTATATTTGGTGTGCCGAATCTTATATACCCTTCACCAACGTACGTACATATATGTAGTATATAGACATATATATATAGAAACATACCTATTTTGTATAAAAATTTATAATTTTTTGCTCTTTTGCTAAGTGACCTCTCAGTAGTTTTCCATTACAGAATTTGACTCAATCATTTTATTTTCGATATTAGCAATAGTTGAGTATTTTATTCTATACTCTGTAGTTAAGAAATATTTTACATTGTCTCTTATTCCAGTCAACATCGATTCATTTCTTTATACGATTCATTTCTTTATACTTCTATGTATTTTACATTAAAAATACGTTTCCAGGGTGGGAAAACTTTTACTTTTTTCTTATACAAAAGCAACTTACTATAACAAATTTTCCTTTTTCTCTATAAATCAAACATATCTTATATCATTAAAAGAAAAAGATTGGTGTAAGAATTAAAATTATTAAAGAAGTATAAAGGAATGAATCGTTCTTTTGCTCTCCTGAAAACTTATATTTTTAAGATACGAGGTTGAGAAAGTAAGGCATCGATATTCAATTTATTGCTAATATAAAAAAAATACCGAGAGGTCACTTACTAAAAATTGCACTAGAGTAAAAAATTTTCATTTTTTTCACAAAACAAATATGTATGTATGTGCTTATGTATGTATATCCATACTACATAAACACACTTTGGTAAAGGGTATATAAGATTCGGCACAGCCGAATATAGCACTCTTACTTGTTTTTATCTCCATTTACTAAAAATTTATAAGAAGTCGTTACAAGCTTTCATGGAAAGACCTTCGATTTCAAAAATAGCTGTGCTGAGAGCACAATAAGCAACAAACCTTCGATTATACTTCAATTAGATATCCTTAAAAATTTAACAAGTATAAAAAATCTCAAGTAATGATCTTCCTAAAACAATTCCCAGCCTGGATGGAACCATATTTTTGATTTTTCTGTTTCTCGTAAATAGGAATCGATATATCGGTTTTTGAAATATCGACGATATATATCGATATTTATTTTCCCAAATATCGATATTTCGATATATCGATATTTTTCGCCCATTTCTATTACAAAGGATATGACACTTGTCATGAAACACCCCCATTCAGGTATAGCTTGCATGTAATTATATCAAAATGTTTCATCTTACCCACGAATTGGTAGATATTAATACTAATCAAAGTTTTGGTGACAAATTCGATCCGTAGTCTTTGACACAATCCTCGACTTTAGTTACAACTGGGAGGAAAGCTAAATATATCATCAAAATATGTGAAACTGTTTAAGTGAAGTCCTATGATAAGATAAATATCCTTAAAAGTATTAGTTATAATAATACGGTTCACACTCCCTTGATTTTTACTTCACTCACGAAAAAAACCGAACATTAATGACGCTACTTTTGTTGAAGTACTTCAAATAATCTGTCAGTTTTTCCCTACTGATATAATTTTTTCGATTAATTTTTATAACTTCATATTCGTACTCAATTGCTAAATAAAATAATGAAAGAAATTTTTTGGTTTAAATGAAAATATTAAAGTGTAGTTACGTCCGTTTGCATTTAAGGTGACGATATGTATCTTTTTGATGTTGGCTTAAAATAATTTTTTTTTGACGTTTGTTAATCGCAAACTATTTTTATAAAATAAATAACATTTTTTGTCCCTCATATTCGCTTGAACTATTCGCATACATTTTAGCGAATGCAAAACTAAATTTCGTAAAAAAATACGAGTTACGACCTTTCTTCTTGGGACCATCGATATGTATGTACATACAAATGTACAGGTCTTATACGTTTTATTCAAAACTCAAAAAAGAACCGTTGGAGTACAGTTAGATGACGCCAATCATGAAATACATACACATGAATGTATGTACATACATATCGCACACTAAGGGCCAATTTCACCAACTCTATTTAAATATCAATTTATATTTAAATGTCGATTTTCATTAATTTTTGTATGGAAAAATTATTTTTAAATATGAATTGATATTTAAATAAAATGGTGAAATTGGCTCTAAATGTACATACATAACGCACACTAAATCATAAACAGTCACAATTCAAAATGATCAAGGTGGTTTTGCTTTTTTAAAAATCATTTACCTGAACAAAATTCTAACGAACGCAATAATTTCTTTTGCAATAAAGTCTTGAAGAATATATAATACCGTTTTTTTGTTTTTATGTTACATATTTGCGTCATTTGTACAGTATCAACAATTGTTTGCTAATTCTCAGCATCTGAAATTTTTTGAGTTGTGACTGTTTATGATTTAGTGTGCGATATGTACATTTGAAAAAGAACCGTAACAGGACAGTTAGATGACGCCAGTCATAAAATACATACATATATGTATGTACATATGCCCGTGCATACATATTTATGTAGGCATGTACATGTGTATGTATGTATATATGTATGTATTTATATGCGAGCGAATTCATTAATTCTTTATAAAGATGCTTTAAACATACAAGTATGATTTATTAGAAATGTCAGCACATAATATCGAGCCGTAACAGCAAAAAACCTTATTAGCCATCATAAGTAATCGATTTTCGTTAAGAAATTATGTCGCTTAAGCTATTTTGGTGGTTATGGCACGATATTTAAGTACGTAGTTATGTGCGTATTCATCTTATTTTGTACTTGTATTAGTTTTATGCATACGTACATATATAATAAATACATATATACATACAAATGCATTTATGCGAGCATGTACTGTACTTTTGTACTGTATTAATATTATATATGTATGTTCATGCTATAGGCCTGCCTAGCTATACCTGTTTGCACCAGTTTTGCGTGTGTTGGTTCTGGTATGTACATATGTTATTCAGTATTTTTGTTGCTAGTCATGTTTTAGACTCGATCGTTTTTCTTGAATCAAGTCTGAGTTTATGGGAGAGGGAGGAAAGAAGAGGGGTACTGATTTGTATGTACCGATAAGTTAAGACTAGTAACAGAAACGCTTTATAACATATGTATGTATCTCTACACATAAGAAAACTAACACATGAAAAACTTGTGCAATGTATATCTGTGCAGGCCTTTAGTACATACATATTGCTACCTTAATATAGAAAGAGCCTAATTCATTATTTTTTTTTTTTTGAAATCGAGTTTTTTTGTATTTTTCAATAGAGGAACATATAATGTATGGAATGATGCAAAAATCTCGATTTCGAAAAAGTAATGAGTTAGGGCCTTTTTATATTAAGGTAACGATATATACATGGTATGTACATAACGACATACATACTTAGATGTGTACGTATGGATGTATGCACGTGTCATACCAGCACCAACGATTCCACTTATTACATATTATATTTATTCAGACTTACCACTTTTTGATATGACATTAGCCGCATACCTCCCGCCATTAACCTTCACTACGCACCGAGTTTCGCTTTCCAAACATATGTTTGTAGATGCCGTCACGTAAAGCTCTCCACTCTCAAACTTCACAAGAAAAAAACACATTCTGTAAAGAATCAATTGTGATACATAAGTATTGAAAATAACTAATTATTTTATATTATTAAAATCTTTGTTCTCACCTTTTTACCGGACGCTGTTTAGTGGAATCCTTTCCTAAATTTCTATCTATATACATATATCCAAATATGTATGTATAGATTTAAAAGAAAACGTTAATATATTAATAATGGCAACAAAAATAATTATTTTTATTATCGGTACTTACCTTTCTTTAATTTCTCCATATGGAATTTTTGCGTTGTCCTTGTACTCGATCACCGACTAGTCCAGCACACTTATTCTTTTGTAATGGCACATTTTTTCAAAAAATGCTAGCGAAGTATGTATATTTTACCGTTAATCTAGTGTTACCACCATATCAGACAAGTCGAGTGCTTGCGTCCCTGTATTTACACGCCGTAATTACCACTTGCAAACAATAAGCAGTTTTCATAGCAAAGCGTGTTGACAAAAAAGTGAAACAATTGATACACTACATACATACACAAAAAATATCCGCATAGGAGTGTATGAATACATTATAGTGTTATTTTTGTTATGATCTAAGCAGAAATAATGTAGTTTTGATAGACTACATTATTTGGTGGTTACACGATCAAGTTTATTCTTTCAATTTCAATACTGCTGCCCTTTTTCACTATTATTTTTTGAACACATTATTATCGAGAAAATGTTCCTAATAATTTCTCTTTTTTTTAGTATGTACATACAAGCATGTGCATCTTCTAACCCTACGTCTCCACTTGACATGAAATCTTGATGTAACTTAAAGTTATAACTAAGTTGTTGAAACAAATGTACTAACAATAATGTTATAACTTAAAAAAAGCATTAACTTGAGCAGTCTACACATAACATTGACTTAAAGTTAATGTTAAAGTTAGTCATTTTATATCAGGTGGAGACTGCAAATAATGACGAGTACACAGAGGTAGTTTACACGAGAATAATTTTCGTAAAAAAAATTATATCAAATTCATTTGGTTTTAAAATTTATATCAAAGTTAGAGTAGTGCACTATAATTAATGAAGAAGAAAAATGGAAACCTATTTCAGATTGTTTTTTTAATGCAAACATTTTTTCAGTCATCATCACTAATGGTATTGAGCCTGCAGATATCAAATTCATCAATTTTCAGTAACAAAATTATTGCAATAATTTTGCAATATCAGGACGTGACAGTAAAAATATAAAATTCACTATCCCCATCTATGATATGTATGTAAACATAAGATATTATTTATATCAGAAAAAATTACACGATTTTATGACACGATAACAAAAATAAATCCCAGAAATTTTGTCAAAAACATAGTTATTGGTTTTTTTACTAAACACTCACATATGTACATCAATTTACTTTCATGTGTTCTTTTACAGTTCATCTCCTAAGATTAATGTCTAAGAATTTCTTAAAACAACACTCGCATAAGAATTCTTATAAGATCGCGATTGACTTTGAAGGCTCTCATATTACATATTATGTTAGGTGTATACTATGTGTACCCCACGTCTAGACTGGCAATAAATATGTTGGCAATGTTGCTTATTGCTTTGCTTATGTTAAGGCTATGGGAAATCGTAGCCACAATATGGAAAAAGGCAAAAAGGAAGGTGCAGAATAAAAATTATGTATATAAAATTCAATTGTATATATCTGGTCAATCGAAAAACTTTTTATTTTCAAAAACATAATACAAATTACTTCACTACACACGTTATAAAGAGACTACTTTCCTCTTTAAATATACATACATATGTATATTTTCTCAATTTCATTAATATTATCTAAATGCCAAACGCAATACAGAAAAGCCGAACATAAATTAACACCAAGATTGATGTTTCATGTTCGCAATAATTGTCAACGAAAAACTGTTGACAATTATTGCTAACACTGGCAATGAGCTGTCTCCATGAGCAATAACATAATTTTGACAACTGCTGCAGTATAATATATTTACTGTCTTATTCATAAAAAATATTTCAGGTTTATTAAGCGGATATTTGACATATTTCTATGGGAAACTTGTCAAATAAACCTGTAATAATCCTAAAATATTTTTTATGAATTAGACCGTTAATATATGTATGTATATATAAATATTATGTTAACATATTTATTGCTAGTCGAGAAGTATGGTGAGAGAGGCAAAGAGACACTCTTGCCAAATTTGCAGATTTCTCTGCATTTTGCTGATTTTTCATTGCAAAAGCTATAAAGTGAGATTTGCAGATTTTCACTGCCAAATGGGGATTTTCTAAAATGATTGTGTAATAACAATACTTCCTGTTTTTCTCTACTTCGTAAAAGAAATAACCATGGTGTTACTGTAACAAACATATATATACATAAGAAATAGTAACAAATAAGTACTTTTCGACGTTAAATTTTGGAGTATATATAGATATATACATTTATATCATACACAAATACAAGAAATTTTTTTTTTGCTTTTTTCAACTTGTCGCAATTTATGTTTCTTGCTTTATATGATTTTCTAGTTTTAGCGGCTGTATGTTTACAGCCGTGATGTGCATCAAAGGATATGGTGTATATGTGTATATTTGTGTGAGTAGCAAACGCTAAGAAGAAGTAAACAAGCTATAAAATGTCTCTACGTCTAGACTAGACATGAAATTTTTTTGTAACTTGAAGTTATAACTGAGTTGTTAAAATAAATGCATTAACAATAACTTGGAAAAGCATTAACTTAAGCAGTCTACACTTAACATTAACTTGAAGTTAATGTTTAAGTTAAAGTTAGTCATTTTATGTCAGGTGGGTATCGCAATTTAATTCCCAAAGAAAATCTTAAACATGTCCGATGAGAAACGCATGTGTAAAAGATGAACGCCAAACCTTGATCGTGTAACCCCAAAATGCCATAATTTGTGCAATACGGCAACACAGCTTTTTTAACTTGCAAACACGGCTGCCAGATTTAATGATTTATCGTCATTTCGACGATTTTTGGTGCCGAAAATAGCAAAATGACGTTTTGACGATTTTTTAAAAGTCCAAATATTTCAGTTGTTTATAAAAAATCGACTATTACAATTCATTTATTACTTACCTTTTATAATAACTTTGTCAACTCTTTATTTTATATTGATGTCTGTGTAAATTGATATTCTCAAGAAAACATAAATGTGAAAAAAGCCAAGTTCGTATAAAAACTTTCGGCCATCAATTAGACCAAAACTTGGACATAATTTGGAAATATTGTTCATAATCTTACCATTGGGTGGAAAAGAGTTATAAGGGGTTACAAGTGGAGAATGGTTTAAATTTCCCAATAAACATAAAATATAAAACATATGTACACATTAGAGCGGGTAAATTTTTTTTGCAAAAATCGTATAACAAATTCATAATCTACAAGTTCTGAGAAAATTCTCCGATGAATTTACGTGTCCAAAAGCAATGAAAAGTATTTCATCTTTTTTAGAAAAACAATTTTTTTAAAATTACAATTTTTTCAAATATAATAATGTATGTTCTGAATTAAATGCTACTAAAGTCGAATCATTATTATTTCGCCCACGTAAGTACTCCCTGCTAATTATTAATTTTTTTGTGAGCTACCTTAGATTTATCCATAATATTTGGCTCCCCATTTTTATCATGAAAGTCAATGGGTCTAATGCACAAAACCTGAGTATTTGCTTCGACTCAAAAATTTTGGGCAAAAGTTACATTTTTTATGCATAAAAATTTATTTACTGTAGCTCTAGGTAGTATACTTGTGCTCATTGCTTGACATCGTACTTAGCAAACTTAACTTAAGTTAAAGCTCAGTTTTTATGCATTATACCCCAATGGCCCGTAACCATAGTCAACAAAAAAGTATACTTTTTCAGTTTAGAATGCACTCTTTTACAAAATTAACTTTTGTCGTACTATAGACGAGAAAAACTGCACTTTGAAGGAATAAGTCGGTTATAAAGTTAAAACATGCTGATGCCATTTTTAACTAGATTAGAATCGGCTCTGGACAAAACACATTAAAATAAAACAGAAAATTTAATAAGAGTTGTGCGTTAGTGTAATCAAAGTTATTAAATGAATAAAAAATAAAACAAAATCAATTTGTGTAGTAATAGAATTGCACTTGTACATATGTATGTATGCATGACTTTCTATCAAAACACTGCGTTAAATGAGAGAGATCAGAGAGAGAAATATGAAACATTTCCCATATTTGTTGTGGCACCCAGTTAAAGTCGATTCAACTTAACATACACTTTGTTTTTGACTATAGTAGAAAGATATTTAGAAACAAGTCTTTAATATTAAGTTGTTTCTAAAACGCATCGACTTTATTCTGTGACTATGGTTATGGCCCAATGTCTTTAAATAAGGCAAGTAATAGCCAAACAAGAAGCAGCTCAGGAAAAGGAAATAAATTTTCATGTCGAGAGGCACGGTATAGGGTTTAATTTTACATCCATGGGTTCTTCGCAAAATTTTATTTTTTTTTTCACTATACGCTTTTTTATTTTTCTTCATCCATACAAATTGAACCGACCTAGCATACACGTTAAAAACTACATTTTGATTTCTCCGATTTTTCAGACGATTTTTCGAGTATAAAATTACGATTACCTTAAAGTTTATAGGGATTTCGACGATTTTTCGTAAATTTTATCTGGCAGCCTTGCTTACAAAGAAAGCATCACAACAATTTTCGGAAATAGCTGCACAAATAGCCAAATTTATAACATTTTTACGAGAAGAAACAAAGATAGAATTAAATAACATATACTTAATAGGTCATAGTGCTGGAAGCCACATATTGGGATTGATTGGCAAACTTTTAAGGCCGTATACATTAGGAGCCATAGTGGCATTAGATCCTGCAGGTTTGGCACAGCTTGGATTGTCTGCGGACTTTTGTTTGGCTCCTAATGATGCATTATATGTTGAGTCCATACATACTGACACCTCTCATTTGGGTAATCTCAGGACTGAACTAAGCCAGGCATCATTCTTCCCTAATTGGGGCCAAGGCCAACCACATTGTCCAAATGCCACAGCAGTAGAATTTGATTTTGCATGTGACCATTTTGCAGCTTTATATTATTTTGCTAAATCAATAAGTCAACCCAAATTGTTTGGTGCAGTAAAATGTCCAAATGCATCTAGCTTGCAATACAATAATTGTACATGCGGTTCGCAGGTAGACGAATGTGAAGCTGATGCATATATGGGCGGGGAGCCTGTGAGACCGAAAACTGGATTTTTTTATTTAAGCACAAATCGCAATTTGCCGTATGGCTTATCAAATATTGTGCGAATACGCAGAGCAAAACCATCAAATTTTATCATCACAACTTTTAGGTGGTTTATATCAAGGCGCCAAGCATTTATTCTAAGACATACATAGATTTTTTAATGCATGTAAAAATATTATACATTTTTTTTTTATAAATAACGGGTTTCACTCTTTGGTTTAAGTTTATTATTTTACTATGTTTCATTTACTAATATTTTTCACCAGATGTGTTTGTTGAAATAAAACTAAAAATTCAAAGATGAGTCAAATTCGTGCATATATCTCTCATTTACTCAAACAACGTCGTAACTTAAAAAAATGGATTTTTCGAGTTAATGATGCAGTATTAATCCTCATATCGATATTCATATTGTGTAAAAATTTGATTTAAATATCACCCCTTGAGAGCAAAATAAAATTTGCTTTCTTCATTAAGTTGTGTGTAAATTGAAAACATTAAACTCGTTTTCTGACAAACAATTTTTTTTGAGTTATGACGTTGTTTGGGTAAATAGCGATATGTATGTATGTACATATGTACGTACATATGTATGTCTAGAGTTTTATTTTATTAAAAAAAAATATATATCACAAACGGCTATTTTACACTGGTAAACTCAATCGAAGTATTTACTACAATTTTTTGTGAGAGTTTTTTAACACAGTCCATAGTGTCGTGAAGGCGACCATAAATGCAAAATGTCAAACACGGGCCTGTTCTGTAAACCGAATCCCAGCAAATTTCTCGTTTTCAAATCGAAATAAAAGTTTTGGTGTTCTCTAAACCGAATTCACATAGTTTTACTCGTTTTTAAATCGAATAAACATACCTGGTCGAAAGTAAATCGAATAAGGTATTATTCCCATAAATCACTGAAGAAACATCAAAAAAAATTAACATTAACAATTTGAGGTCTTTAATCCCAAATTATAATCAAATTACATGCAGTTTGATATATTTAAATGTACAAAACACTCTAACGTTTGTTTCCAGTTTTGCTCCAAGAATGAAGAAAAATTATTTGTATGAATAAAAACACTTTTTCTGTGAAAGATTTAGACCCGGGCATTTTAAATGCTTATTTTTTATTTAAAATGTGATTTCGTTTATTAACAACTGACTTTGACGTTCAAATATTATATTCAAGATAATTTCGAATGTTACCAAATCGAGTAATTTGTAGAACACCAAATAAACATTTACACGTTTTTGAAAATTTCTCGTTTTGAAAAACGATTCGGTTTGCAGAACAGTCCCGATTGTTTGTTACAGATGTACGAATACAAATCGCATGATTAATTTCTTGATGTGAAGACTAAAATAATCGATAAACTTTTTTGGACATGAAATCATTACTTACAACATAAATTTTTTGACATTTTTTTAAATTATTTGAAATAAAGTTTGGTTTTATATGTATTTATTCAGAAAGGTAGATATTCAAACAAAACACCTGTGCATATAAATACATACATATGTATGTATGTATTTTACTGTGAACTGCAATAATAATTACATAAAACAATTATAACATAAATGACAGTAAATAATTTTCTTATAAAATTTTTTAAACATTGAATAACAAAATATGTACTTTAAAAAATTTAATATATCGCACTTGTTCCTATCAAGACTTATATATCTCTAAAGACTTATATTTATCTAGACTATCGGCCTATTCTATTATTCTGTAAACCAAATCCGAGCAAATTCCTCGTTTTTAAAACGAAATTTTTAACACCCGACCGAAAAAAGGGGTGTTAAAAGTTTGTAATGTGTCTGTCCGTGTCCACGTACAGACCAAACGGCTGGACGAATTTTGATTTAGTTTTTTCTTTTTGAAAGGCGACTTAATCGAGAAGGTTACTAGCTATGTTTTAAGAAAATCGGTCTAGCGAATTAAAAGTTATCACATCTTTTCTAGATATATCGGGGGTTTTTAAAATTTTTAAGTTTTGTTATTGCTTAAAATTTTTTAATTTTGGAAAATTTTTTGTGAGTGTTATTTTCTAGTTTTTTATGCACTCATGTTTGCAAAAGCAATATATAGCTATTGCTTTATATTCATGTAGAAAACTATTTTTTCACTTGCAACAACTAATTCATATTGTGTGGTTTTTCTTATTTCAATATAATTTTTTCCCGATGCCACTCATTTCTAATCGCCATTAAAGTCGAATATTTGCAACGACGTTAGCCGCCGCGGCTACGCTTGCGCCGCCATAGAAGAAATTTTTAAGGTATGCTTGGCAACTCTACCAACAATATATAGATTTAAAAATGGAAAGTTTTTATATTTAAAAATTATTTGTCAATAAAGTAATAAGTCCATGTCAGTTCATGAAAAAAGTAAAATCAATGGAAAGTAAAAAAGAAAAATTTATAAAAATGTCCTCAAAGGGAAATGTCCCCAAATGAAACGCAATGCACACAAGCTTATGAGGACTGTCCGCATATGACCCAAATGTCCCCAAAAGTTATGGTAGCCTGAAAATCGGTCCTTAACTTGCCTAGTACACACATATATATATATATATATATATATATATATATATATATAAATAGATTCAGTTATATATAAAGAGATTCAGTTAAATTAAAAACTTTGATAAATATGTATTGGGGTCAATTTTTAAAAACTGGTGATAAATATTGTACTTGTCATGCACAGTGGAAAACTTTTCAAATAATAAATGCAATAGTTTTGGATATTATAATGCAGGTGTTTCTAACCGCAGAAGGAGGGACTAGAACGCAAATTTTTTCTCTTAATAGAGGACAACAAATGCCAACAAATATTCCAATATTTCAATTTAGTCACAATCAACATATAAAAATTGAGGTTATTGGTGGTATGATATCACTAGTCGGAACAGTCTATGAGGGTGGTTTTAAAGATATAAATGTATACTCATACAAACCATCATGTGTTTATAGTGAAATAGATGAATATGCAACTAAATCTTATAATGGTAAGACTGGTATCCATTCATTGAATAAAAATCAACAAAAACCTCCCCTCCCCCAGAAAATGGTTAATCATAGTATAGTTAAGAAAGCAGCTGGTGGTGCTAGCGGTGGTGATGACTCATTTCAATATGAAGATTATTAAATTAGTATATAAATATAAGAAACAATTCCTATCATCTCATTCAAAAATATATCGCTAACCTAAGAACATATATATTAAAAAGAAAAACTAAAATGAAAAATATTTTTATCATATTGTTTTCATATATCTATATCATACAAGTGTTTTCAGCTTCATTACCTATTGATTTGAGTGAAAATGAACTTAAAAATACAGAATTTGCAATTAAATTACCAAATAATGATACTGTGAGCATACAACTAAATTTCAAACTTTTAAAGTTTACTAATGATTTAAATAAAAACATCGAGTCAACAACAACAACAACAAAAACAGAATATAAATCAAACGAAGAACAAGAAGACTCCTCACCACCACCACCTATAAATCAATCTTTTACTGTCGAACAAGCTATTGAAGCATTTAGACAAGATTTAGTAAAAAAAGAAAAAAATATTGCAGGAATAATTGAAAGTTCGACTCCATTTTATAGACATTTTCAACTTCAATACAAAGATAATATAAAATTGAGAATCCGTTGTACATATGACAGCAATTACTTGAAACGTCGATTAAATATTTCATGTTTCGAATACCGTTGAATACGAGAGAATTTTAAGTAATGGTGAAATTGAGACGGTCTCTGAGGATGATACTACATACCGATCTGATATGACATTAATCAACATTCAAGATTATACCCATGATTTGGATATGGAAATATTATAAATTAACTAATATGATGAAATACATTTACTACTACTTAATATAAACTTTGTTGTTGATGTGTTAAGAACATTTATTTAACATAAATAAAAAAATTAAAATAAGAAAAATAATGAACAATCAGTTTTATTCGAAAATTTTACATGACTTCTTGAACGAAGAAAGGTTTTTGTGGTATGAACATGAGATTATTTTGAAGAAATTAAAAACTCAATTCGATGAATATGCATTTTATAAGAAAAGTAAATCAAAATTTGGATATCATTACACCAATTGTGTGTGGTCCAACAATGAAACAACTTGTGGACCTGATACCTGTAAATGTTCCCTTATCGATAAAAGTTGGGAACAAGCATTATGTATAATGAATTTTTATAATAATTTAAAAACATAGACTTTATCATTCAGAACAACTAATTTCGGCTTCTGTTCACTAATTTTTTTATACTCTTGACCACAACTTTTTATCAAACTTGTATTTTAGTAAGAATAAAAAGTATATAAGAACATTTGTTAATGAATTTTTATAATAATTTAAAAACAGTTTTACAGTCGTCGTCGCCGTTGTGACTTGATTAGTATTGCACAATGTCTGAGGAGAGAATATTAGTTGTAGATGTACAAGGTTTCTATCTCAACAATAAATTCATCGGAAAAGAACTGAGTATTTCAATTAACGATATACAAGTGCAAACATTTATTATTAAACCACCTTTTCCATATTCATTGTTGACAACAAAAGAAAAATATTCAATCAATTGGCTTTATAATCATCATCATGGATTAAAATGGAAAGATGGCGATTCAACCTTAGCAAATATTGTGGAATATTATATTGAGCATGTTAAAGATAAAAATTTTATTTGTTATGCTAAAGGATTAGAAAAAAATTAAGTGGATTCAAAATATTTTTGAGGATAAAATTTATTTTTATAACCTAGACGATCTAAATTGCCCAATTTTAAAAACATTATATCAAAATGATAAATCTGTGAATGTTTGTTGTTATCATAGAAAATATTGTATATGTGCTCAAAAAAATGTAATACTCTTAAGAAAGTTTATTAAATCAAATATTAATAAAGAAACCATAAAATTATAAAAGACATTTTTTTTTTGATTTATTATTTAACACTTAAATCAGGTAAAATAATCATCAAACATCAGTTCATTCTGAATACTTGAAATGTCAATAACAATATCTTTAAACGGAAACACTTCAACTCTGGTTGGAGAATATTTTCCTCCAATTGAACTCCCTACAAAATATGTTTGTGGACTTATTGATTTTGTAACATTCAATTCCATACCCAATGTAGATGTTCACAACAATTTGTTTCATATAGGAAATCATATTATTACTATTCCAGTTGGTTCATACGAACTTGAAGATATTGATTTTTTCCTAAACTCAAGCTTAAGAGATATCGATGAATCAATTTATCTAATAATTGAAGCTGACAATAATACACTTAAAACTGAAATAACCTCATCAATGGATATAGATTTTTCACAACCAAACAGTATAGGAAAGTTACTTGGATTTAGTAAAAGAAAACTAGAAGTAAATTCAACTTACTATTATAATACTAATCAAAATCTTAAAAATGATAAATCTTTGGAAGTGATGATTGTAGATGTTAATTCATTGAATACTACAAAGTTATTTGAATCTGATTTACCTGCACATATTACGGATGTTAATACAATACGCATTGAAAGCAACTTAACAACCGGTTCATTTATTAATAATACTTCGAATCATGCTATTCATGAATTTCCTCTTGATGTTCCTCCAGGATATAAAATAAACGAAAAACCTCGAAATGTTATTTATTTACCCGTCAACTGTCAACAAATAAACAACATAACGATTAGAATCTTAAATCAAGACGGTGAACTTATAAATTTTAGAGGAGAAAAAATCACTCTTAGACTCCACTTCAAACCAGAATAATGATCATTTACAATAAAAACATAGTGCAAAGAGGATTTCCATTCAATACCGCACCAACTCACATTCGAGAAAGTATAAAAAATAAAAAACTGTTGTCCTCATCTAATACAGAATACTTAAAATCGTTGGGATTTAATCTTCAACAATGAATGAAATACTAAATGTTCTTCAAAAACCTATGTATGATGAGAGTATTGTAAAAAGGGAATATCATAGTTACTCTCCATATCTAAAATCATTTAACAACAACGATGAGATTCGTATACCAATTCAAAATCAGGATCTCTTCGTCTTACCAAGTGAGAGTATGATTTACATTCATGGTTTTATAGTAAAGAAGGAAGCAACCAAAGAGGTTCCAGCTATAGATGTGAAATTAAAAAACAACTTTGCTTCATATTTGTTTGATGAAATTCGTTACGAAATTAATGGTTTTGAAGTTGATCGTACACGTAAACTTGGAATTTCATCCACCATGAAAAATTTTGTATCGTTGAATAAGGCTGAAAGTGCTACACTAAAAAACGCTGGTTGGTGTCTTAACGAAACTTTTGTTTTAGAAAAAAGTAATTTTAGCTGTTGTATACCTCTGAAAATGTTGATGGGGTTTGCTGAAGATTATAACAAAATACTATTAAATTCGAAACATGAGCTTATCCTTCAACGTTCTACATCCGATGAGAGATCATATTATTCTACAAATGCAACTGATCAGTTGAAATTAACAATTCTGGATATAACATGGAAAATGCCACACATTCAACTATCGGACTTTGCAAAATTGGAAATGTTTAAGATAATCAACAGCAAACATTCTATACCAATTGCGTTTAGAAGTTGGGACTGTCATGTAAATCGTGTTTTACCAAAGAGTACAAAGGTTTTATGGAATGTAAAGTTTTCTCCACAAAACGAAAGACCACGATTTCTTATAATTGGTTTACAAAAAGAGAAAAGTAAAGAACAAGGAAATATATTTGACCATTGTAATATCTCTAATTTAAAAGTATATCTAAACTCAGAGTCATATCCATATGATGATTTAAATAATCGTTTCGAAATGGGTCAGTATTCTGTTCTATATAATATGTATGCAAAATTTCAACAAAACTTTTACATGCGAGAACCTGAACCATTATTAAATGTTGATGAATATAAGACTTATGCACCGCTTATTGTTGTTGATGTTTCACATCAAAATGAGGCTGTTAAAATAGGACCTATTGATGTACGAATTGAATTTGATACTGAAGCAAACAAACTAATTCCAGATAATACATCAGCATACTGTTTAGTTATTCATGATCGTTTAATCGAATACTCACCTCTAACAAGCGAAATTAGAAAAATTATTTAATTATATTTATTTTGAAATTTTTTTAATAAATGAAATAATATGTTTATTTATAAATAAAACAAATTCTTAATCAATGTATTTTATTAAAACATTTATAGTTTCTTTTTAGTTTAGCTTCGAAAACAAAAATTTTAAACATAAATGGCCGCAATTTATTGTATTAAAATTTTGATATCTATCATAATTATAACTTATGTTTTTTCCTAAATATTTTATTAATTGTTTCGGTGGTTGCAAGTTACCAAAGCTATCAAAATATTCAATTTGATTGTTGTTTTTCCAGTACGCTACCCAATGTGTGCCAGATCCCTTTGAAGTATCCAGATTAATTATTCCACATTCTTTTTTAAATGATGTACTTGGAAGAGTGTTGCACATAAACACACCTCTAAAATTTGGAATATGTTTTGCATATTTTCTCAAGTCTACATCAGAAAGGGCTCTTTTAGGTAGCTTCATTAAAAATTTTGTTGATAAGGCTTTAAATATAATCCAAAACCTTTTTTATATGGTTTTAAGAACATGCCTTTTCCCATCGCAATGGCTTCCATTGTATTATTGTGTCGTTTTGCTTCAGTCAGCTGTTCCTTTCCATTTTTAACTGCATTGATTGCTTTTGTAATACCAGATACACCACCAGCTAAACCACCAAGTGCACCCAGTGCAGCAAATATAGGGGCAGAAAACCTCCAGATTTTGGTAGCGGTATTATTCGAGGTGTTTTTATTAACGATTTTTTCTTCCCTATTGAAGCATTTAGACAAGATTTAGTAAAAAAAGAAAAAAATATTGCAGGAATAATTGAAAGTTCGACTCCATTTTATAGACATTTTCAACTTCAATACAAAGATAATATAAAATTGAGAATCCGTTGTACATATGACAGCAATTACTTGAAACGTCGATTAAATATTTCATGTTTCGAATACCGTCAAGTTGAATACGAGAGAATTTTAAGTAATGGTGAAATTGAGACGGTTTCTGAGGATGATACTACATACCGATCCGATATGACATTAATCAACATTCAAGATTATACCCATGATTTGGATATGGAAATATTATAAATTAACTAATATGATGAAATACATTTACTACTACTTAATATAAACTTTGTTGTTGATGTGTTAAGAACATTTATTTAACATAAATAAAAAAATTAAAATAAGAAAAATAATGAACAATCAGTTTTCTTCGAAAATTTTACATGACTTCTTGAACGAAGAAAGGTTTTTGTGGTATGAACATGAGATTATTTTGAAGAAATTAAAAACTCAATTCGATGAATATGCATTTTATAAGAAAAGTAAATCAAAATTTGGATATCATTACACCAATTGTGTGTGGTCCAACAATGAAACAACTTGTGGACCTGATACCTGTAAATGTTCCCTTATCGATAAAAGTTGGGAACAAGCATTATGTATGATGAATTTTTATAATAATTTAAAAACATAGACTTTATCATTCAGAACAACTAATTTCGGCTTCTGTTCACTAATTATTTTATACTCTTGACCACAACTTTTTATCAAACTTGTATTTTAGTAAGAATAAAAAGTATATAAGAACATTTGTTAATGAATTTTTATAATAATTTAAAAACAGTTTTACAGTCGTCGTCGCCGTGGTGACTTGATTAGTATTGCACAATGTCTGAGGAGAGAATATTAGTTGTAGATGTACAAGGTTTCTATCTCAACAATAAATTCATCGGAAAAGAACTGAGTATTTCAATTAACGATATACAAGTGCAAACATTTATTATTAAACCACCTTTTCCATATTCATTGTTGACAACAAAAGAAAAATATTCAATCAATTGGCTTTATAATCATCATCATGGATTAAAATGGAAAGATGGCGATTCAACCTTAGCAAATATTGTGGAATATTATATTGAGCATGTTAAAGATAAAAATTTTATTTGTTATGCTAAAGGATTAGAAAAAATTAAGTGGATTCAAAATATTTTTGAGGATAAAATTTATTTTTATAACCTAGACGATCTAAATTGCCCAAATTTAAAAACATTATATCAAAATGATAAATCTGTGAATGTTTGTTGTTATCATAGAAAATATTGTATATGTGCTCAAAAAAATGTAATACTCTTAAGAAAGTTTATTAAATCAAATATTAATAAAGAAAACATAAAATTATAAAAGACATTTTTTTTTTTGATTTATTATTTAACACTTAAATCAGGTAAAATAATCATCAAACATCAGTTCATTCTGAATACTTGAAATGTCAATAACAATATCTTTAAACGGAAACACTTCAACTCTGGTTGGAGAATATTTTCCTCCAATTGAACTCCCTACAAAATATGTTTGTGGACTTATTGATTTTGTAACATTCAATTCCATACCCAATGTAGATGTTCACAACAATTTGTTTCATATAGGAAATCATATTATTACTATTCCAGTTGGTTCATACGAACTTGAAGATGTTGATTTTTTCCTAAACTCAAGCTTAAGAGATATCGATGAATCAATTTATCTAATAATTGAAGCTGACAATAACACACTTAAAACTGAAATAACCTCATCAATGGATATAGATTTTTCACAACCAAACAGTATAGGAAAGTTACTTGGATTTAGTAAAAGAAAACTAGAAGTAAATTCAACTTACTATTATAATACTAATCAAAATCTTAAAAATGATAAATCTTTGGAAGTGATGATTGTAGATGTTAATTCATTGAATACTACAAAGTTATTTGAATCTGATTTACCTGCACATATTACGGATGTTAATACAATACGCATTGAAAGCAACTTAACAACCGGTTCATTTATTAATAATACTTCGAATCATGCTATTCATGAATTTCCTCTTGATGTTCCTCCAGGATATAAAATAAACGAAAAACCTCGAAATGTTATTTATTTACCCGTCAACTGTCAACAAATAAACAACATAACGATTAGAATCTTAAATCAAGACGGTGAACTTATAAATTTTAGAGGAGAAAAAATCACTCTTAGACTCCACTTCAAACCAGAATAATGATCATTTACAATAAAAACATAGTGCAAAGAGGATTTCCATTCAATACCGCACCAACTCACATTCGAGAAAGTATAAAAAATAAAAAACTGTTGTCCTCATCTAATACAGAATACTTAAAATCGTTGGGATTTAATCTTCAACAATGAATGAAATACTAAATGTTCTTCAAAAACTTATGTATGATGAGAGTATTGTAAAAAGGGAATATCATAGTTACTCTCCATATCTAAAATCATTTAACAACAACGATGAGATTCGTATACCAATTCAAAATCAGGATCTCTTCGTCTTACCAAGTGAGAGTATGATTTACATTCATGGTTTTATAGTAAAGAAGGAAGCAACCAAAGAGGTTCCAGCTATAGATGTGAAATTAAAAAACAACTTTGCTTCATATTTGTTTGATGAAATTCGTTACGAAATTAATGGTTTTGAAGTTGATCGTACACGTAAACTTGGAATTTCATCCACCATGAAAAATTTTGTATCGTTGAATAAGGCTGAAAGTGCTACACTAAAAAACGCTGGTTGGTGTCTTAACGAAACTTTTGTTTTAGAAAAAAGTAATTTTAGCTGTTGTATACCTCTGAAAATGTTGATGGGGTTTGCTGAAGATTATAACAAAATACTATTAAATTCGAAACATGAGCTTATCCTTCAACGTTCTACATCCGATGAGAGATCATATTATTCTACAAATGCAACTGATCAGTTGAAATTAACAATTCTGGATATAACATGGAAAATGCCACACATTCAACTATCGGACTTTGCAAAATTGGAAATGTTTAAGATAATCAACAGCAAACATTCTATACCAATTGCGTTTAGAAGTTGGGACTGTCATGTAAATCGTGTTTTACCAAAGAGTACAAAGGTTTTATGGAATGTAAAGCTTTCTCCACAAAACGAAAGACCACGATTTCTTATAATTGGTTTACAAAAAGAGAAAAGTAAAGAACAAGGAAATATATTTGACCATTGTAATATCTCTAATTTAAAAGTATATTTAAGCTCAGAGTCATATCCATATGATGATTTAAATAATCGTTTCGTTGGGTCAGTATTCTGTTCTATATAATATGTATGCAAAATTTCAACAAAACTTTTACATGCCAGAACCTGAACCATTATTAAATGTTGATGAATATAAGACTTATGCACCGCTTATTGTTGTTGATGTTTCACATCAAAATGAGGCTGTTAAAATAGGACCTATTGATGTACGAATTGAATTTGATACTGAAGCAAACAAACTAATTCCAGATAATACATCAGCATACTGTTTAGTTATTCATGATCGTTTAATCGAATACTCACCTCTAACAAGCGAAATTAGAAAAATTATTTAATTATATTTATTTTGAAATTTTTTTAATAAATGAAATAATATGTTTATTTATAAATAAAACAAATTCTTAATCAATGTATTTTATTAAAACATTTATAGTTTCTTTTTAGTTTAGCTTCGAAAACAAAAATTTTAAACATAAATGGCCGCAATTTATTGTATTAAAATTTTGATATCTATCATAATTATAACTTATGTTTTTTCCTAAATATTTTATTAATTGTTTCGGCGGTTGCAAGTTACCAAAGCTATCAAAATATTCAATTTGATTGTTGTTTTTCCAGTACGCTACCCAATGTGTGCCAGATCCCTTTGAAGTATCCAGATTAATTATTCCACATTCTTTTTTAAATGATGTACTTGGAAGAGTGTTGCACATAAACACACCTCTAAAATTTGGAATATGTTTTGCATATTTTCTCAAGTCTACATCAGAAAGGGCTCTTTTAGGTAGCTTCATTAAAAATTTTGTTGATAAGGCTTTAAATATAATCCAAAACCTTTTTTATATGGTTTTAAGAACATGCCTTTTCCCATCGCAATGGCTTCCATTGTATTATTGTGTCGTTTTGCTTCAGTCAGCTGTTCCTTTCCATTTTTAACTGCATTGATTGCTTTTGTAATACCAGATACACCACCAGCTAAACCAGCAAGTGCACCTAGTGCAGCAAGTGGAAGAAAACCTCCAGATTTTGGTAGCGGTATTATTCGAGGTGTTTTTATTAACGATTTTTTCTTCCCCTTGAAAATATTGTTTACAACTTTTCATGAAATCTTTATAGCATCTTTCAAGTTTTCACTTTTCTTTATATTCTTTCTTGCACTTTTCAATGCATGTGAAAATAGTTTGTGGGTATTTACTGGAGACGACTTTTTAGTTTTACTAATAACGTTACCCATACCGAATTTTGTTTTTGCTTTCATTGCAGTAGCAACAAACCAAGCGTTTGATTTTTCACCCAAACTACTATCGCTTGCTTTGACCCTTTGCCAAGCCTTTTCAGTTAAAATTCTATCAGCAATATGTCTTTTCTCTAAATCTTTATTGTTTGAGTATGCTATATCGTGCTCTCTGCAAGCAGTATCCAATGGATTGATTCCTTGATCACCTCTAGCTAAACGTTTCTTTAATTTTGTACCAGGTCCGCAAAATTGATAACCGGGTAGATGAAGTTCAATGGGAAGTTTATTAATTATTTTAAATAGAAAACCTTTATCAATGAAGGATGGATGACGATTGAATATCTTTTTATAAATGATTGTCATATCTATTGATACTTTGTCGATTAAAGATTAAAATCAAATTGATTGAAAACAAATAAAAGAGACTGGTTTATATATTATGTTATCATTAGATTTCAGAATGCGCTTTTTTAAACAACATAAAAGGATTAACGTAAAGAATATCGAATCAAAGTTCGATTCATCAAATAAAATGCGTCATAGCTCATTACTACCGAATTCTATTCGAGCTCTTATTGTAGGTCCATCAAATTGTGGAAAAACAAATGTGATGATCAGTCTTATTGAAGTCCTCATGGATTGAAATTTAAAAATATTTACTTATATTCAAAGTCAACACAACAACCGAAATATAAGTACTTAGAAAGTCTAATTAAACCTATCAAGGAGATAAATTTTTCATCATTTTCCAATAATGATGATGTTCTATCGCCAGACGAAGTTAAACCAAATTCAGTATTTATATTCGACGATATAGCTTGTGAGAAACAAAATCATGTACGTTCTTACTTCTGTATGGGCCGTCATAAAGATATTGATAGTTTTTATTTATGCCAAACCTATACACGTATACCAAAATACTTGATTCGCGATAATGCAAATATGATTATAATTTTTAAACAGGATGTAATGAATATTAAGCATATTTACAATGATCATGTTGGTTCTGATATGACTTTAAAAACATTTCATAAGTTATGTGCCGAGTGTTGGAAAGAAAAATATGGTTTTCTAGTTATTAACAAAGATGATCCTATGAATAATGGTCGATATAGAAAAGGTTTCGATATATTTATAAATCTATAAAAGAAACATTACAGATATTTTAAAATCAGTACAAGATTAATTATTAAACTAATAGCTTCTCAACTATTAAACCGCTAACTGCTAAACTGATCTGTTTTGAATCTGTTTCTAATTCAATCTATAAATATGAACACAAATCTAGTTAATAATCTTATTAAAACTCGAAATATTTTAAAAAAGAAATATAGGAATATTTTGCTTGGAGAAATTGCAAATGATGAATTGTTGGAAAAGACATTGAAACCAATATCAAAACCATTAAAAGAATTAGTTCAATCAACTAATAATAATAATAATAACACCATTATAAAACATGAAAAATATCCGGATGGCTCTTTTAAACATGATCTTGAGAATAATAAAGTTGCCTTCAGTACACCATATAAAAAGAGTAAGCTTGATTATAACACGTTTTCTCCAAACTTTAATAACAAGAAAATCGAGAAAAGTTCAAACACGTTTCAATCATTTGATGATGAAAATGATCATGATGATGACCATGATGATGATGATGATGATAATAATGATAATGTTGATAATGAGGATGATAACAATGATGATGATAACACCATTGCAATACATCCCAATCAAAGTATTCAATATAATTTATCAAAAGTTAACTTAAATATATATGATAAAACCTATGGTCCTCATAAGGATAAAAATCAAATATGGAGACTGGGTAATGAACCCATCACTTTCAATTCAACCAATATTACTGTAGGTAACTTAAAATGGCCCTTCACATCAGGCTTATATGAATTGTTAGTTTATAAGAAAGCAATCAGTTATAATAAAACAGATTTAAATAATTATAAACAAATATTGGAGATGACTAATGTCCATAAACGAAATAACAGTATTAATGGTCAAATTCAAGGAAATCGTTCAATTAAATATACAACGATTATTAAAAACCTATTTAAACAACAACAGAAAATTCATAAGGGAAAAGGTTTAATGAAATTGAATAGAAAAAAGCATAATTATGTTTATTGGGATGATCCTAATGAATTGGTTGATAGATTGCGTCTTTTGATTTCATCAACAACAGCTGGTCACTCAAATCATAATAATGAAATTGTATCAATTATTGAGGAATTGAGAGAAGCAAAAATTATTATATAAATAGACTTAAAAATGTTTAACAATTCATATTCATAAAATGCCTATCGATAAGTTTGGACATTATATTGAAAAATCTGCAAGATACAAAATCAACATTTCAAGATTCATTTGGATAGTGATCGTAATTTCAACTTTAACTTGCGGAGAATAAAAAATATTGCTAGTCCTGTATTGGAAAACGATGCTGTAAACAAAATTTACATGAAAACTTATTTAAGTGAAATAAAGAAACAACTGGATACAATGTATATGGAGAGAATTAATGGAATGGAGGATCGTTTTAACGAAATAATACATCAACAAAACGTGTTGACTACAGAAAAATTTGATAATGTAGAAACACGTTTAAGTAAATTAATACATGATCAAAGTATAATACTAAATAATCTCAATCAATCACTAAAAGAAATGAGATCATTATTTAATTACAAAATTGATTCAGTTGAAGAACGTCTAAATGAAAAATGAAGCTCATTACAAACCATTTAAACATAGATAAATAAATCGTTTTGATTTAAATTCAATATCAGCAGCATTCAAATTGATGTAATCTAAGATAGATGTTAGAAATGGAGAGACAAGAAGTGGTTCAGGAGCTTCATAAGCAAGCACGTAGAAATTTCATTCGACGTCGAGTGGTGATCAAGGGAATTGATGATCTTTGGCAAGCAGATCTTGTTGAAATGGGTGTTTACTCAAAATATAACAAAGGCTATAGATTTATTTTAACAGTTATAGATACATTTTCAAAGTTTGCTTGGGCTGTACCCGTAAAATCTAAAAGTAGTGAAGATATAACCAATGCTATGCAATCTATTTTTTCGCTAAAGAGAATTCCAAAAAACTTGCAAACGGATAATGGTAAAGAGTTCTATAATAAAATATTTCAAAACTTGATGATAAAACATAATATCAACCACTATTCTACATATAGTATCATGAAAGCGTCTATTGTAGAACGATTTAATAGAACTCTAAAAGGAATGATGTGGAAAAATTTTAGTCTACAAGGAAATTATCAATGGATACATATATGCAAGGATTTAATTAATCAATATAATAATAAAAAGCATAGAACAATTGGAATGACGCCATAGTCTGTTAACACAGAAAATGAAAGTTCTATACTAAAACAAGTCTATAATCATCCCAAAATATATAAATATGGTAAACTAAAAGTTGGAGATCACGTTCGAATTAGCAAATATAAACATATTTTTTCAAAAGGATATACTCCAAACTGGACAACTGAAATTTTTAAAATTCGTACTTTACAGAACACAAACCCCATTACTTATTTATTAGAAGACTATCAAAGGAATCCGATTGTTGGTGGATTCTATGAACATGAACTATTAAAGACACATTTTCCAAATACATACTTGATTGAAAATGTTATTAAAACTAAGGGACACCAGGCGTACGTAAAATGGTTGGGATTTTCCAATCAACATAATTCTTGGATCAATAAAGATGAACTTCAATAATATTATATATATACATACTTCAATATAAGATTAATTTTTTTACTATTTTTTATTATATTATAAAGTTTTCAAACAAATTAAGAAATAAAATATATAAATACATAAATAGTATATTTATTTTTGGGTTTTTATTTCTTATCAACTTTGTTGTGTATGGTTAGGATCAAGCTTTTGTATTCAAACAACTTAATTAAATCAACTGTTTCAAACACACATTCATACATATCAACGAAAAAGAAAAAACCACAACAGAACTTTTGACAACAGAACAACAATACAATAGGGTGGCACTTATATCATCGTTGTTAGTTTTCTCATACAAAATTAGTATACAAATCCTAACCAACCCCACCCAAACCCCACCCAAACCCCGACCAAACCCCGACCAAACTCACCCAAGCCAACCCAAGTCGTGCCAGCCCTGTTGCGAATCTCATTACTCACACACAATTTCAAAAACTTCCAAGTATATAAGTACCACACTATTTTTGCTCCCTGCTCCTATTTCCAGAACTCTCTTCAATACCCTACTTATATAAATACAGTAATGTTTTATAGCAAATATTTCAAAATTTTTAAAAGTATTTGTAAATATAAAATAAGAAAAAATTTTGAAATAAATATTTGTAAATATTAAATAAGAAAATTTTATATTTATCTGCAAACGTTGTACAATTTTAAAATATTTTTAAAGTTAAAAAAGAAAACTGTTTGTAAATAAAAAATAAAAAAAATGTTATATTATTTTTGAAAATTTCTTTTTCTTAATAAACTTATGTTCATTATCACTTACATTTTCCAATATGCATTCATTAAAATAATTTGTAAATATAAAATAAAAAAAATTTTTTAAATAAATATTTGTAAATATTAAGAAAATTTTATTGTAAATATTATATTTATCTGCAAACGTTATACAATTTTTAAATATTTTTAAATTTAAATAAGAAAAGCTGTTTGTAAATAAAAAAAATTGTTATATTGTTTTTTGAAAATTTCTTTATTATTTATTTATTTCATTTAGTACATGGGAAGGTGTAGGTATTACTATAAAGTGTTGAAATAATTTTTTGAACAATTCCAGTTAGTGGTGTATACTCCATCAATCGATCATAAAGAATCAAACAGTAGGCATTTGAGTAGGTTGTTTGTGGGGTTTCGCGACCATGATCCTCATACAAAATTTGGATCATGCCTACGCTACAGCCGGCATTTAAGTTAGTTGATTGGTTTGCTACATTGTGTTGTATGGAGTATGGCTATGTTGTGTGAAAATCGACCATTACCGATGTTCTTTAGGTAGGGTGTCAAACCGCAAAGATGGTGTGACGATTGTAGGGTTTTGATTTTGTTGTGGAGGGGGTGCGTGTGTGTATGTATGTATGTTTTTGAAAATATATGTATGTGTGTGTATGTTAGTTTATAAAAAGTTGATAATATTTGTAGCAAACGCAGGTGCAGTGGTTTCTATTGTTGTAAAAAGTTTATAATTAGAATTATAAAAATTTTACGTTTGTGATAAGAAATGAATATATGGATAGAAATGTTTTTTAAAATAAAACTATTTAACCACAAATATGTATTCTTTAACTGTAATTACTGAAAAAAAGTTATATGTAAATCGTATACTCTAAGAAAGAGATTAAATACTGCATATGTTCAAATATATCATCATTCTTATTTCAACCACTTTTCTCTAACAACGTCTAAATAAAAATATTTATAAAAATGACTAAATTTATTTGTGAATTTTGTAAGAAAGAGTTCACTACGAATACAAATTTAAGGAGACATATTAGATTACATCATCAAGGGTCTTCCTCATCGTTTAAGTGTACAACGTGTAAGCTATATTTTTCAAACCGCGAGGAATGGGAACAACACTCTCATACTATATCAGACAGCGGTGCAATCAATATATATTGTGACAAATGTAGAACATATATATCAAATACTAAATGGCATTATCATATAAGAACAAATATGCATAAAACTAACAGTGCGGAAAAAACAGAGAAATATAATAACTATGACGGTAGTTTAAAGTGTATCAAGTCTGTATTCAATAATCGCATCATAACATATTTGATTGAAAATAGCAATGAAACTGATTTAATACCAGAAAACTTTCTGTATACAATTAGAGACAATGTCATGGAATTGTTATATAATGTGACACAGGAATATTCGAGTGTAAAATTTAATATTGAATTATTTTGCGAGTATATGTTGGTTAAGGAAGATCATGATACATGTATCATAGAAGTTAAATCGCATCAAACAAAAATGGTGATCCTAAGCATATCAACGACAAGTGATGACATTATTGACCTTTATAATGAACAATGTAATAATATAATTAAAAAAATGAGTGAATTTCAGGAACGTGATAGCGGATGGTCATTAATTAAAATATCACATCTTGAAATCAATGTCAACAAATATAAATGTATTAAAGGGTCACAATATATTCCATTACCTCTAACAATACAGAGAAAGTTTGCTTGCATCAATGTCCAAAATACTGATATATATTGTTTTAAATGGGCTATAATATCAGCACTTTATCCAGTTGATTTGCATACCAATAGATGTTCATCATATAAAGTTAACAACATAAATGAAGAAATCATAACGCTTGAAAATAATATAATATTAAATTTTAAAAGTCTGCATTTTCCTCTACCACTTAATAAAATCAAAGTGTTCGAAAGTAAAAATCCTGATATAAGTATTAACGTGTTTGGATTGGGCGATGATAATAATATAGTCGGTCCATACTATTTTACTGTGCAGGAAAAATTCCAACACATCAATTTGTTGCTTTTGGAGAAAGGAGAAGGAAGATTCCATTATGTATGGATAAAAAATATATCAAGGTAATTGTAAAGAATATATATTCTTCAATAATTTTATACTAATTAAGTTTTTCTTTATATTTACAGATTAATTAAAAGTCAAGTAACGAAACATAAAACTATGGCATATGTATGCAATACCTGTTTAATACATTTCCATTCTCATTCATCATTAAACATACACAAACAGCATTGCAATAAAATGATAACTAAGATGCCAACTGAAGACAATAATTTAGTAAGTTTTAGGAATTTTAAAAAGCAAATGGATGTACCTTTTATAGTATACGCTGATTTTGAATGTATTCTAAAATCAGTTGATATTCAAAATTCTGCAAATATTAAATCTATACAAAAGCACATTCCATTTGCATACAGTTATTATATTAAATGTACATTTAACTCTAATTTAGATATATTTAGAATTTATAATGGTGCTGATGGCGCACCTAATCATTACTTTAAGAGTTTAGTTAAAGATATAAGATATATCTATAAGAATTATTTAAGTGTAGTAAAACCAATGAATTCCTTAACACCACTTCAACAGATCAGACAAATGGAGGACAAAATTTGTCACATTTGTGAATGTTTGCTATCTGTTGAAGATCGTGTGGCTGATCATTGTCATCTAACGGGTGAATATAGAGGTCCCGCACACAAAAAATGCAATTTAGAATTTCAAATTGCAAACTTCATTCCGATATTTTTTCACAATCTTTCGGCATATGATTGTCATTTGTTTATTAGAGAATTATCATGTATTAAAGGTGATATAAATATAATTCCTTTCAATAAGGAATTATATGTATCTATATCGAAAAAATTTCGGTTAATGATTCCATTGATAATGATGTTGATAATGATGATGATGATGATGATGATGATGATGATAATGGTGATAATGATAAGACAATAGAATTACGTTTTCTAGATTCTTTTCGATTTATGCCGTCGAGCTTAGAAAAACTAGCTAGCTATTTGTCTGATGATGACTTGACGACAGTAAAATTAATCTATCAAACTCATAATGAATTCAGTTTAATGAAGCGTAAAGGTGTCTTTCCATATGACTTTCTTAACTCAGTTGATCGGCTGGAGGAAACACAACTACCACCGCGATCATGTTTCTTTAATAAACTTACAAATGAGTCGTGCAGTATAGATGATTATGAACATGCTGAAAATGTTTGGAATACATTTAATTGCAACAAATTGTTGGACTATCTTCTATTATATCTAAAAGTAGATGTTCTCTTGCTATGTGATATATTTGAAAATTTCCGTAAAGTTTGTAAGAAAATTTACAATTTAGACCCTTGTCAATATTATACTACTCCAGGCTTATCTTGGGATGCAATGTTGAAAACAACTAAAATAGAATTGGAATTACTAACAGATATTAACATGTACAATTTCGTTGTACGAGGTATTAGGGGAGGTATTGTTCAGTGTAGTAAACGGCACACCATAGTAAATAATAAATACGTTAATGATTATGATCCCACAAAAGAATCAAATTATCTAATGTATTTTGATGTAAATAATTTATATGGATATGCAATGTCGCAGTATCTTCCCTTTAAAAATTTTAAATGGTTTGAAAACGTTGAAGACTTTAATATACATGTAGTGGAAGAAGACTCAGAAATTGGTTACATATTAGAAGTAGACTTGGAATATCCAAGTACACTGCACGACCGTCATAGCGATTTTCCATTCTGTGCAGAAAATAAAAAAATTGGGGGCATGAAACAGCAAAAATTAATAACAGACTTAAACAATAAAACCAATTACATAATACACTATCGCAATCTGCAACAATGTCTTCAACATGGTTTGATTTTAAGGAAAATTCATAGAATTCTTCAATTTAATCAGTCAGATTGGTTGAAAAAATATATTGATATAAATAACTATCACCGAACATTGGGTAAGAATGTATTTGAAGAGAACTTTTTTAAATTGTTAAATAATGCAGTATATGGGAAGACAATGGAAAATGTTGATAAAAGAAAAGATATAAAATTAGTATGTGAATGGGAGAGTAGGGGGAAGAGATTAGGAGCTAGAGCTCTTATTGTCAAACCTAATTTTCACAGTTGTCTGAAAATTCATGAACAAATGGTTGCGATTCAATTGAAAAGAGTACGAACTGTGTACGACAAACCCATTTACATTGGATTTTCTGTCTTGGAACTCTCGAAACATAAAATGTATAATTTTCACTACGAATATATGAAACCGAAATATTGTGAAAATATTAATTTAAATTATATGGACACGGACTCGTTTATATATGATATTAGAACGGATGATCTATACAACGATATTAGAAACGATGTACGAAATCAGTTTGATACATCTGGGTATCCGAAAGATAATATCTATAATTTACCGCTTGTCAATAAAAAAGTATTAGGAATGATGAAGGATGAATGTAATGGTAAAATAATTAAAGAGTTCATTGGTTTACGCGCTAAAATGTATTCAATTAAAATTGATGAGGAGGAAAAAGAAATTAAAAAAATTAAAGGAGTTAAAAAATGCGTAACCAATAGACTAACGATTAATGACTTTAGAAAATGTTTATTTGAAAAAAAAAAATGTACTATGATTCTATGTATGTATTTAGATCAAAGATTCATGAAATATATACTCAACACATTAGTAAATTAGCATTAAGTTATTTAGATGATAAGCGATTTATTAGAGATAATAGTATTAAAGTAGTAGGGAACTCCCAGTACGGGCGCAGATTAAAATTGTTAAATTGTGGGCTGAAATTGTTAAATTGTGGCTGAAATTGTTAAATTGTGGTTGAAATTGTGAAATTGTGGCTGAAATTGTTAAATTTGGGTAATTAAAATTTGAAAATTTTAAAATTCTTGGAAATTTGATACCTACGAGGGTGGTTCAATAAGTCCGTCCGATTTTTTGTTTACATAAGGAGTTTTTTGTTTACATAAGGAGTTTTTTGTTTACATAAGGAGTTTTTTTATTATTACTACATACGAGGGCGGTTCAGTAAGTCAGGTTTTTTATGACCGTGGGAATTTATATGTATGTATGTTTGTGGGGTGGATTAAGGGGTTTCATAAGATTAAGATTTTATAAGTATATACATATAGATATGCCGACGGGAAAATCATGAAATGATTTTTCCTAATACCAACGGGAAAATCATGAGATGATTTTTCCTAATACCAATGGAGGGAGTTGTGAAACTTAATTTTTCCTAATGCCTACGGCAATGCATGATTATTTTTCCTAATGCCGAAGGCAATACATGATTATTTTTCCTAATGCCGAAGGCAAAACATGATTATTTTTTTCAAATGCCGACGGCAATGCATGATTACTATATTTCTTAATGCCGACGGGAAAATGATTTTTCCAAAGGGAAAATTGTCAGTGTTGCCAGACTGTATAAATTTGTTATCGTAATACTATATCAGTAATATCAGAGAAAATATATTTGATGACTACTAGGCGATTCTCATATGAATCGTGGGAACGTGTATGTGTGATTTCCTCACGCTAATAAATTATTTATCATACCGACATTTTATGATGTAAAATGTTCTCATGTATGTGAACACCCCTAATGCTTGTGTGTGGGTGGTCCAGCTTGATTGTCGCTGGTAAGCATATCTTTTGTTTATTTGTTTAAGAAATATATTTGTATGTATGTATATATGAATGTATAAATGAATGTATGTATGTATGCATGTATGAATGTATAAATGAATGTATGCTTGTATGAATGTATAAATGAATGTATAAATGAGCGATCGTGGGAACTTGTGCGTGGAATATTTTGTGCTTGTGTAGAATACATTTATATTTTGCAACGTAGTCAGTTTCTTTGTCTTCAACTCTTTTAAAGCAGAGGATTTTAAACTAAGTACAGTCATCAGCAGAGAAACAAAAAGTAAAAATTTGCAAGTAAGCAAAAAAGTTAACTTCTCCTCCTACCCACATTCTTCTATTCTCTTTATGTAGTTTGTATTTGAAATAAGAAAACACTTTTACATTTTTTTTATTTTGTAAACATTTATTGTTTAAAATTTTATAAAATTTTATAATAATACATACAGTAATATATTCTTAAGTATAAATATTTTAAAAAGTGAAAAAGTTCATTTAAAACAAGATATTTCTTTGGAGAGTAAAATAGCATTTCTTAATGCGCAAACACCAAAATTATGATAATTACAATAAAAATATTCTGGATACTTGATTTCCATTTGTTTAAAGTTGATGCAGTCTATATCCTCAACGTTAGAAATTTTTCGGTGTAACATTTTTTCCAACCATAGTCTTTTTTCTTCACCTTTTACGTAAATTTTAGAACATCTTACGTTGGCTTTTAAAAAATTGCAAACGCTATGAAATGAAACTGATCCAGCATTCCAGCTTAGGTGATGATAGTTTTTTGTTAACCACTTTGCTTCTCTTTGCTTTTTTATTGATAAGCATTTAAAATCTAATGGTTTTATAATGAAGTTGTTATATTCATAATTGTTGGAAACAATCGCTACTTCTTTTGCGATCAAATCGTTTGAATTAGTTTTGAAACCTTGTACGTCTATAAAAATTATGTTATTTTCCATGTTATTCAATTTATAACACTTTTCGAACTTGTCCTTTGATGGGTATATATTCTATTATACGATCATGAATAAGAATACAGTAAGCTGATGTCTTTGGTGCAATATTAGTTGCTGTTTCAAATTCTATTTTTATATCAATCGGTCCATTATTGAGTGATTCATTCTGATGACTGACATCTACTACAATAATAGGAGCTTTTGTCTTAAACTCTGATGCAGTTAGAAGCGGTTGAGATTCTTTCATATAGTAGCTTTGTTGGAATCTTAGATACATATCATATAGAATTGCATAACGTTCATTTTTGAACTTTATGTTTAGATCATCATACGGGTATGAGACTGAATTTAAATGTACTTTTAAATTAGTCAAATCACAATGAACAAATTTATTTTCTTGTTGAAAAGCAATCAACACAAAACGGGGGCTTTCTCTATTTGCAGCCAGTTTAACATTCCAAATATGGCTAGTTCCTGTGTTTAATTGTGGATTAATATGACAATCCCAACTGCGAAATGCCATGGGTATAGAAGCACCATTGTTAATAATTTTAATCATATTCAATTTGCTAAGGTCAGATAATTGAACATGAGGTATTCTCCATGAGATGAGTGAAATTGTAAGTTTAGCTTTTTCAGTAGAAACACTCGAGCGTACAAGATCTTCGTCGTTCTTATTGCGCAAGAGTATCAGTTCATGTTTTCCATTTAATATAACTTTGTTGTAGTCTTCAGCGAATCCTAGAAGCATTTTTAGAGGTACATAGAAATTGAAAAATCCATTTGCAGGAGTGACATCGTCAATTTTGTTCCATCCAGCATTTTGCATCACATTGCTTTCGTTTGGTGATAGAGAAACCAAGTTCTTTATGGTGCTCGTGGCTCCTAAATATCTTGTATGATCAATTTCAATTCCATTGACCTCATAGCGAATTTCATCAAATAGATATGCTGAAGAAGAAGAAGACTTAGGGACATTATCATCGGCAACAAACCCCTCTACATAAATGTAGCTCGAGTGGGCAGCCCACTTACTGGCCTACTGACATACAAAAACTTCCGGATGTTTTAGATTTTGGCGTCATGAAAAATATTTCTAGAGATTTAGTTCATGTTGAAGCTTCTCTAGATCTCTCCTCCGATCACTCTCCCACTATCGTTACAATCTGTAATCCACTAAGAAGTGACTTACCTCATCCATATGTGAAGATGGTCAATCGTGTTAATTGGCTGAGATTCAAAAAATATCTTAGTAGCCATTGCACAGAAAACATAACGCTAAGTACATCCGATGATATTGAATCTAACATTGCGAATCTTAACGGAAATATTAAACAGGCTGCTGAACATGCTACTACCTCCCACCCGCAGACTGGGTTTAATAGAATTTATTCTACGGATATTGAACGTCTCGTAAGTGAAAAAAGAAGAGCTAGAAGGGAATGGCAGCAACACAGATCACCCCAACATAAAATCAGGTTTAAAGAGTGCACTAAACGACTCCAAGAGTTGCTTGCATCTGAAAAAACTGCATCTCTTAAAAATTATCTGGAAGGTCTTGATGTTACACCAGCATCTAATTATTCTTTGTGGCGCGCTGCAAGGAAGCTTAAAACACCCGTTGAGTTTAAACCACCCCTGCGCACTTCTACCGCAGGTTGGGCAAGAAACGATACTGAAAAAGGTAACATATTTGCTGAGCATTTAAAAACCGTATTTACCCCAAACACATGTATGGGTGTTGCTGATTTGCCATGTGTAGTTGCTCTACCCCCTCGTCCCTTAAAGTTTAAGATGCGTGATGTACAAAAACTAATTGCTGAACTCAACCCAAAAAAAGCTCCGGGTATTGATGAAATTAGTAATAAGATGCTGATGAAGTTGCCTCGTATTGCAATTAGAATTCTGCTATTCATTTTTAATGCCATTTTAAGACTGGAGTATTATCCACACAGCTGGAAGCTTGCCAAGGTCAAAATGATTCCAAAGCCGGGCAAAGATCTTACCAAGGCTGAGTCATACAGGCCAATAAGTTTACTGCCAACAATGTCAAAGCTCTTCGAAAAGTTACTCATGATCAAATTGTCCCCAATTCTAACTGATAATGCGTGCATACCGGATCATCAATTTGGTTTTAGAAGTCAGCATAGCACCATTGAACAAACGCATAGATTGGTTCAATTTATAAGAAGAACACTCGAAGAAAAGAAGTATTGTTCTGCCCTCTTTATTGATGTTTCTCAAGCATTTGATAAAGTGTGGCATAGAGGCCTAATTTTAAAATTGAAGACATATCTACCAATAAACATTGTTAATCTTCTGCAAAGTTATATTCTTGCTCGAAAGTTCACTGTTGTGGAAGGAGAATTCATGAGTGCGTCCGAATCAATCTCATCCGGTGTGCCACAGGGGAGCATACTGGGCCCAGTCTTGTATTTGATTTATACTTGTGATATGCCTTTGAGCAGCAATATCCATACATCTACATTTGCTGATGATACAGCCTGCCTTAGTATGCACGGAAACCCTCACGAGGCTTCCCGATATCTACAAGAACATATTACACAGCTGGAATTATGGTTAAACTTATGGAGAATTAAGGTAAACGAACAAAAGTGTGTTCAGGTAACATTTACTCTGCGAAAAGATACCTGTTCACCCATTCGAATCAATAATCAAGTTGTTCCTCAACATTCACATGTAAAATACCTTGGTATACACCTTGACCGACGGATAACATGGAAACACCATATTGACTCTAAGCTAACACAAATGAAACTAAAATTAACTCAGTTACATTGGCTGATTGGTAGAAATTCAACCCTGAGTCTAGATTGCAAACTTTTGATATACAAGTCGCTTTTGAAACCTATATGGTGCTACGGAATTCAGCTATGGGGCACTGCTTCAGCTTCAAATGTAGAGAAAATCCAACGAAGACAAAACAAAATTTTACGGTTAATAACATCGGCTCCATGGTACATAAGAAACTCAAATTTACATCGTGATCTAAATATGCCACAAGTGACTGAAGAAATTGCAAAATACTCAGGCAAATATTTAACTAAACTCGAGTCACACCCTAATCCGCTTGCTCGAAATATCTTGAACTTTACCGGACACATCCGCTTAAAAAAGAGGGACACAAGGGCTCTAATACTTACCACACCAGATGAAACTGTTTGAAATTATTTTTTTATTTTTATTTTTTGCTTTGCACAACTCTTATGTATTATGAATTACTATCACTAAGTTTATGTCCGACACTGGTCGGGCCTAATAATTATATTTAGATTTAAGATTTGAATACTTATTGTTAGTTCATTTTTGAAGATACAATAAATAAATATATGTTTGCATAAAAAAAATAAAAAAAAAAAAAAAAAAAAAAATAAATGTAGCTCTCACTGGGTAGCACGTATAAATCTTGATTTTGTATTGAAATTCTGATTTCATCATTATTGTTGTAAGATTGTAAGTATGGTACATATGTATGATAGTCCTTTTTGATTATATTCTCATCAGAGA
Organism: Nowickia ferox; assembly: GCA_936439885.1. Classification (NCBI taxonomy): domain Eukaryota; kingdom Metazoa; phylum Arthropoda; class Insecta; order Diptera; family Tachinidae; genus Nowickia; species Nowickia ferox. Next base: position 53,628,913 of record OW387026.1, read on the forward strand.
AAGGTTTATCTAAGACATCTATTATTGAACTCATTTTGTCTTCAATTTAAAATTCAAGGACTTTAGAAAATTTTTATTTGATATTGTTAGTGCTTTCTGTTGAAGTGGTCGCTTTAATGTTCTTGTTGTTGTTACTGCTTTATTTTTCAATGTATTTGTGTTGTATATTAGCATTATTTAGTTGACCTCAAATGTATTCGTATTGTAATTTCCTCTCCTCGAAAATTAATTAAATCACCGTGTTGATCAACTACTCTCAGCGTTAATGAACTTATCTCTCTGGTGTTCACAGGTAAATAGATGAGATTTCTTGGAACCTCATCTATTTTATAGCCTGGAGGCACATTAATCGGAAATTCATGAAGTGTATGCGATTTGGAGTTATTCATATATGTGTTAATAGCGATACTACTTTCAATTCGCAAGAGATTCACTTTAAAAATATTAACTGGAAGATCTGAGTAATAATATTTGTTTGGTGTTAGGATTTTGCTATTGAATCCTAAAAGTTTTCCAATTGTGTTGTCTTTATTAAAATATATAGGATCTTTGGAACTATTAACTTTAACTTGCATTGTATTGTTATTGGCTTCAATAAAAATCTTATTTTCTGGACAGAGTCTTCTGTATTGCTCTTGTATAAAATCTACAATATCATTCAATTCGTAAGATCCAATTGGTATTTCAATTGTATGTTCCCCTATATGAAACATATTGTTGTAGGTGTCTACATTTGGAATGCTGTTGTATGAATGAAAATCAGTTAGAGCACACTCATATGCACCATGTAATTCAATAGGAGGAAAGTAACTAGCAGATAATTCTGATGAGTTAGAGCTCAGAGTAAGTGTTATTGACATTATAACTGTCTGATTACAATTAAATAAAGTTTAGTACAACATATGGTTTATAAGCATGATTTACATATTTATTTCATTTTCTTATTTTAAAATTAACATTAGTTTCTTAATATTACTGCTATTGTTGTTGATGATGGTATTCAGCTATAATATTTCGTTCTTACTTATCCAAGAATTGTGTTGATTAGAAAATCCCAACCATTTAACGTATGCCTCCTTTCCTTTAGTTTTAAGAACCTTTTCAACTAGATATGTATTTGGATATCTAGTTTTCGAAAGTTCTTCAGTATAGAATCCACCTTTAATAGGATTACCAAGATAATCTTCTAATATGAATGTTGTAGGATTTGTATTTTGAACTCTTGTAATTGTGAAAATTTCTGTAGTCCAATTTGGAGTATAACCTTTTTCAAATGTATGCTTATATTTGCTTATGCGTCGTACATGATCTCCAACATTAAATTTCGACATTTTGTACATCTTCAAATGACTGTATATTGTATTTAGTAGCTTTTGCTCATTTGTTGAGTTAACTTTAATCGGAGACATTTTGATGGTACGGTGAACTTTTCTATTGTATGCATTAAGTAAATCTTTATATATATCAATCCACTTATATGAACCATTAAAGCTAAATTTTTTCCACATCATTCCTTTCAATGTTCTGTTAAATCGTTCTACTATTGATGCTTTCATACTGCTATATGTTGAGTAGTGATTAATGTTGTATTTATCCATTAATTTTCCAAAGTGTTTGTTGAAAAATTCTTTACCATCATCTGTTTGTAAGTTTTTTAGTACTCGTCCTAATTCAAAAATATTTTCCATCGCCTTGGTTGTTTCGAGTGCAGTTTTAGTTTTTAGTGGTACTGCCCATGCAAATTTTGAAAATGTGTCAATTACAGTTAACAAAAATCGATAATTTCTGTTTTCTCTAGAATAGATCCCCATTTCAACTAAATCAGCTTGCCAAAGATCATCTATTCCTTTCATTAGAACTCTCCGACGCATAAAAACTTTTCGAGCTTGCTTATGCAGTTCGTTTACTAAATTTCTTTTTGAAGACATTAAGTTGTTTTACAGATTTTTTGGAGAGTGTTGTGATCTACTTGACGCACTTTCAGCTATTGATACAAACATGTAATTTTCCAATCTATAAATTTTCTCATTAAGCTGTTCAATTTGTTCTTCAAAGGATGTTTTAATTTGTAGAATGTCTTTTTGAATTTTATAATTTTCTTCTATATCTAATTTTATTTCGCGTTGTAGCTCCTCAATTTGCATTTGAATATCTTCTTGAATTATAGTATTATCTTCCTTAAAGTATGTTAATAATTTCTCTTCTAATTTTTCGATTTGAGTTTGCAGAAACAATTTATTGATAACATCGTTTTCCTCCAGAGCTTTTGCAACATTTTTGATTCTTTTGTTTTGGACATCAATGTTGTTGTTCGTATCCATAAAGAACCCCAGCAGTTTAGGTGCATTTTTCAAAGAAATTATGCTGCTAGTATCGTTTAAATAGTGTCCAAATTTATCAACAGACATGCTTTATATACTTTATTAAAGTTAATGTATTATATTTGCTTCACGTAGTTCTTCAATAATTGATACAATCTCGTTATTGTGATTAGTATGACCTGCACCTTGTGATGCAAGCAGTAGTCGAAGACGATCTACTAACTTATTTGGATCGTCCCAGTATATATAGTTTGGCTTATGAACGTTAAATTCCATCATTCCATCACCTAAATAACTACCTTTTGACTTAGATCCTGTTGATTCGTTTAAATTCTTCTGGTTTTTCTCATCAATAAATTTCTTAATAATATGTTTGTATTTATATCCTCTAGTACCCTTAATTTGACCATCAGGCTTATAGTCCCTTCTATATGCATTAGTAGTAATTAAAATCTTTTTATAGATTTCGAGTTCAAATTTATCATAATTTTTTGGTATTTTATGAAACATTAGAGAAAATAGTCCTGGTATTAGAGCCCATATTTGACCACCAACTTGTATTTTATCTTCATTAAGTTTGAGGTTACTATCATCAAATTTCCATTCATTATTGAAATCTTTATGTGGACCATAGTTTGTATCTAATTCATTTCTTCCTTCCAAGGCTGATAAGTCAGTATAAGTATCTTCTGTATTGGAAGTCTGTGAGTAAAAATCATCTTCATCATCGTCATCATTCACAGTATTAGCATCATTAAATAATATGGTATTATCGAATAGTGTTCCTTCTGCTAGTTTCTTTGGTGTACTTGTCTCTATCTTGACTGATGTTTTTTCAGGTTTAAAACTTGTATTATTTTCCACTTCTGTCTTCATTTTACTTTCTTCTTTTATGGGAATTCTTTTAATATTTTTAGAACTATTTATGAATTCTTTGAGTGGTTCTGTTATAGGTTTAAATGTATCTCTTAGTTGTTCACGTGTATCTATTTCACCAGTTTTTATACTACGAAGCTTTTTCTTCAAGACATTTCTTGTCAACACCAACTGTTTTAAAATTTTCTCATCCATGTTTAATAATAGTAAATAACAGGTATCAGCTATTAGATCAGGTATTAGCTTATCAGGACCTGGTCTGGTTTTCAGATCAGCTTATCAGGACCTGATCTGGTTTTCAGATCAGCTTATCAGGACCTGATCTGGTTTTCAGATCAGCTTATCAGGACCTGATCTGGTTTTCAGATCAGCTTATCAGGACCTGGTCTGGTTTTCAGATCAGCTTATTAGGACCTGGTCTGGTTTTCAGATCAGCTTATCAGGACCTGATCTGGTTTTCAGATCAGCTTATCAGGACCTGGTCTGGTTTTCAGATCAGCTTATCAGGACCTGGTCTGGTTTTCAGATCAGCTTATCAGGACCTGGTCTGGTTTTCAGATCAGCTTATCAGGTATCAGATGAGGTTATAGCAAATGGATGTATCAAGTTTAAAGTTAGATTAATAACTAGAGATAATTTTTATGAGTAGTTGCTTATATAGTTATGAAATAGTCAAATTGCTTTCTGTAGCGACCATCGTTTAATTCGTTATCTTTGCTTATCATCAAAAATCCATATTTATCCTTCGAACATTCTCGACAAATTTCTTGAAACTTTTCATAGCTCATATCGCTGGCAACATGATCCTTATAAACATGCTTCATATTTGTCTCATCTTGCTTAAACATTATAATAACATTTGCATTGTCTCTTATTAAATGCTTGGGAATTCTGGTATATGTTTAACACAGGTAGAATGAATCAACATCCCTATGTCGCCCCATACAAAAATATGTACGTATATTATTCTGCTTTTCACATGCAACATCATCAAATATCATAACTGAATTAGTTTTAGCTTCGTCAGGTGGAATAACTGATTCATTATCGGTGAATGTAAAATACCCCATACCTTTAATTGGTGAAATTAGTTTCTTCAGGTATTCATATTTAGGTTGATAGAGAGATTTTGAGTATAAATAGATGTTTTCAAACTTGAGTCCATTAGGACTTTCTAGCAAGCCAATCATAACATTAGTCTTTCCACAATTTGATGGTCCCACTATAAGAGCACGAATAGAATTTGGTAAGAGAGGACTATGCTTTATTTTTGAACTGATGTTCACTGAATCATCAATATTACGAACTAAAATATTTTTATGTTGTTTTACTAACTGCATTTTTGTAACTAAATGCATTTCATATATATTACCTCTTATATAGGAAAAATTAGATAATATGGTTATACGATATCAGAAAACTTTTAGTCATAAAAACACCGTCGTTGGAGGAGGTCTAGTAGACAAAATAATAAACTCTCTACCTGTTGAACTTCATCTACCTGGATATCAGTACTGTGGACCTGGAACAAAACTACAAAAACGTTTAAATCGAGGTGATAAAGGAATTAATTTATTGGACTCTGCGTGTAAAAATCACGATATTGCTTATTCCAAAAATAAGGATTTAAGTAGCAGACATAAAGCTGATAAAATACTTGAAAACTCCGCTTGGGATCAAGTTTTATCAAGATAGTAGTCTTGCTGAAAAATCATTTGCATATATGGTTACTAACGCAATGAAAGCCAAAACAAAATTTGGTATGGGTGTGGAGAAAAAGAAAAATGTTAAAAAGAACAAACTAAATGTTAAAACACTATTTAGAACATCAGTTAGAGCTGCAACAAAAATACTAAAAAAAGAAAAACCATTAGATATTAACTCAGCTATTAAAATTGCACGAAAAACTATTAACAAGTCATTAAAAGGAAGAAAGTCTCAAATTATAGTACCACGTGTAATACGTGTTCCAAAAATTGGTGGCTTTTTGCCTCTAATACCGATTTTAACTGCTCTGGGTGCAATTGGTAGTCTAACAACTGGAGGTGCTGCTATAGCTAAAGCTGTAAATGCAACAAAGAATGCTAAAAATCAACTTGATGAAGCAACTAGGCATAATAGAGCGATGGAATATATAGCAGTTGGAAAAGGACTTTACTTAAAACCATATAAAAAGGGTTATGGTTTAGTTCATAAAGAAGAATCAAAAAACTCTTAAAGATGCTACCCAACAGACCACTATCTGATGTGGACCTAAGACGTTTCTCTATAAATATTCCATATTTTAGAGGAGTTTTCATGTTGAATACTCTACCAAAACGATCAAAGAAAATAGAATGTGGAATAATCAATTTAGATGTATCAACAGGACCTGGTACACATTGGGTAGCATATTATAAAAACAGCAATGAAAAAGAATATTTCGACAGCTTTGGAAACTTACAACCTCCTTCGGAAGTAGTCAAATATCTTGGTGCAAATATAAAATACAACTACAATCAACATCAGAATTTTAATACATTTACCTGTGGTCATTTATGTCTTAAATTTCTTTATGAAATAACTGAAAATAATTAATAAAACACAAACATTTATATTTTACAAAACTCTTTAATGTCTTTTTATTCATAAGTGTGAGGAAGGACCTGATACTTGTAGATGTACAATATATTTTTTACGGAAAAGTATATTAGAACATCTAATAATTGGATACTATGAAATGTTTCCATCATTATAAATAAAATATTTAAGAAATTAAATTAAATGGTATTATTAACAGAAATAAAATAAAATTGTATTATTAAAATATTCCTTGTTTTGTATTATTTTTTCTACAGGAAAATTAGGAATCATCTGTTCGAATACAAAATAACAGAAACTTGTAAGTAGTGAAAAATATAAGGACTTATCCGATTATCTTAATTGTGTCTCTTTATAAAAATATCTAATGGAATTTCACAATATTGTGAAATTCAATTTCTCTTTTAGAGAACCTCTCAAAGAAAACAAGACTGTGCATGTTTAAGCAATATGAAAACAAGAATTTACAAATAAGCAAAAACAAAAACTGTTTGATCCAACGAAGTAAAGCCAATAAAGAAATAAACACCATTTCATTCTTTTTTCAATATTTTATTTCAAATTTTTTCTTAAAAATTCATATAGATATGTACAATAATTTTTCTTAAAAAATAAATAGGATTTTATTTACAATAATTTTTCTTATTAAATAAATATGATTTTATATACAACAATTTTTCTTAATGAATATGATTTTATTTACAATTTAAAAATTAACTAAAAATTAATTAATTTTAACAATTTTCTTGCATTCTAGCAATCTCATCTAGCAACATATCAAGTTCGTATTCAGGGTTAGTTTCCTTAATACAAAAATGATACCATGCATATGTATTAATGTTATTTGATCTAATTTTTCTCTTATCGTCTCCATAACTTAAGACTACCTTATTTAGTTGACTAGTATATATCTGATGTAGCTTAGATTTAAATGTTAACATATTATCATACACATTAGTCTTATTAAATAAACAATTTTTATAAGTAGCTAAACTATATTTATCTAATATGGCTCTCTTTACCCCCTTCGATTTTTTAACGTCATGTTGATTTTGTACACTGAATGAGTACATTTTTGATCGCAGCCCAACAAATTCTGTCATTATTTTACCGCAATTTTCATCCTTCATCATACCAATGACTTTTTTATTTACTAGTGGAAAATTATAAATATTGTCTGTAGGATAGTCCGATGTATCAAATTGTTCTTGTATGCCATTTTTGATGTCAGCGTAAAAGTATTGAATATATAAAAGAGTCCGTGTCCATATAGTTCAATGAGAGTTTTGTCTTAAACTTAGGTTGCATGTACCCGTAATGGAAATTATACATTTTCCATTTGGACAGCTCGAGTACACAAAATCCTAAGTAAATTGGTTTATTGTAGCAGGTTTTGACTCTAGTCATTTCGATTGCTACTAGATCTTCGGAAAATATAGATAAACTATGAAAATTTGGTTTTGATATCCAATCTTGGGCCCCCAAACGATTACAATTCGTTCTCTCCCAATTTTAACATCTCTCCTCTTATCCACATTTTCCATGGTTTTACCATACACTGCATTATTAAGTAGTTTGAAAAAATTTTTTTCAAAAGCATTTTTAGCAGTGGCCCTATGTCTGGTATTTAGGTCAATATAGCCTTTTAACCATGGAGATTGTTTAAATGCTAGAATACGATGAGTTTTCTTTAAAACTAACCCATATTCTAAGCACTGTTTCAGAACTCTAAAGTGTATCACGTATGATTGCTTTGTAGAGAAATCGGTTATCAACTTGCTATACTTCGCTTGCATAACTTTTTTATTTTCAGCGCAAAAAGGAAGGTCATTATGCAAGTCGTGTAAATGAGAGGGATAATCCAACGTGACCTCATATACATAACCGTCTGTTCCATTGTCAGCTATGCTGTTTGGATCCAGATTCAGCTCGTCTTGCGATAACCATCTGAACCCACCATGAGGAAGATATTCCGACATCGCCCAACCATACAAATTGTTAGCGTCTAACTAGACGAGAAATTCTGAGGGCTTCTCTTTATCGAAATCTTCCAAATATTTGTTATTCGCTTTCGAATATCTTTGACTACACTGTACGATCCCTCCACGTATACCTTTTTTCATAAAATTGTACATGTCTATGTCTGTCAATAATTCTAATTCAATTTTTGTGTATTTGAGCATTGCATCCCAGGAAAGGCCAGGTGCTGTATAATATTGGCATGGATCGAGCTCATAAATACATTTACAAACTTTTCTAAAGTTCTCGAAAATATCTGTCAGTAAGAGGACATCTGTTTTTAAGTAAAGTTCCATGTAATCTTTCATAGTTTTGCAACCAAAAGTATTCCATACCTCTTCAGCATGTGAGTATTCCTCTAAAGAACACTCTTTATTGTTCAACTTATTAACGAAATCACTGCGTGAAGGCAGCTGACACTCATCTAATTTTTGGAATGAATTTAGGTACTCATACGGGAAAATACCTTTTTTCTTAATGAGCTGAAATTCTTTTTCTGACTGAAATAAGGACCTTATAGTTCTGAAATCATTATCCGACAAATTGCAGGCTAATGATTCCAAACTCTCAGCCATAAAGCGTATTGTATCAAGAAATCTTATTTCAAGCTTATGGCCATCACTCATTTCTGTAAATTGGGAGAGGGATATATAAAGTTCCTTATTGAGAGGGAGTACTTTCAGTTGCATTGAAATTTCACCTAGTTCTTTAATAAAAAGATGTGAGTCATAATTTGAGTAATTGTGAAAGTAAACTGGTATAAACTTGGGTATTTGGTAATTTAAATTACAGTTTTTGTGGGCTGCACCTCTAAATTTCCCGCTAATATGACAGTGATCTCTAACACGATCTTTACCTAAAATTTTTTTACATATATGGCAATTCACCGCACTATAAAAATTATAAATATCAGAAGGGGATAAAGTATCCATTTGTCTATTATTTACTAAGTGACTATTGTATATATCCTCACAGTCTTTAATTAAATATGATACAAATTTTTTTGAGGCATCTTTTCCTGTGTATATCCTTAATTTATCTAACTTATTGCTATGGAGACACTTAATATAATAGCTAAATGCACAAGGAGTGTGCTTTTTGACTAGACTAGTTTTATTACTTACACTATTACTAACTTCTTCCAAGATGCATTCGAAGTCCGCATATACCACGAAGGGTACATCCATTTTTCTTTGATGTCCCTTGAAGCTCAGAATTGCATCCGGACCTGATGGCATAGTTGTAACAATTTTACCGCACTCCGCCTTATGATTTGTCATACCATTTTCGATGTAGGTGTACTGGAGACAGCTGTTGCAGAAAATTAATTTGTGTCCATCCCTGGTAGTTTGCTTCTGTAAAAGTCTGTGAATAATAAAAAAATAAATAAAAGTTTATAAGTAAAATGTACATAGTATAAAGTATATAAACAAGTATTTGTATCCTTAAAATAAAAAAAGTTGTATATTTTTTTAACTTACCTTGATATATTCTTTATCAATATGTAGTGATGACCTGCAGCATTCTCTAAAAGTAGTAAGTTGACGTGGTTCACTTTCTCGTCCTTGGTCACATAATAAGGACCAATGATCTGATCTGCTCCCTCATCATACCCAAATACGTTCACACTTATAGTCGGATTGTTTGCCTCAAACTCTTTGATTTTGTTAAGTGCTAATGGGTAGCTTAAATTTTTGAAATTTAAGGCTACACCATTTCGCGTAACAATCGTCTGCAGCAATGTCAGGGATGTTGCAAGATCTACAACGTTCTTGGTTGTATTTGGTGCTATCCATTGCAGCAATCAGACACCACTTGAAACAATATGCATCATTGTTTTGTATGTTGATGCAGGCAAATCTTCTTACAAGTTTTTCAGGAGTGGATATCCAATTCGAGCCTTTGACGAGCGACGATTTGTTGATGTTGATTTCTGCTCGGACTATGCGTGACAAGGTCCAACCAGAATCTCGCTCTTCAAATTCGGACATTTTGGTTGAAATCTCCTCAACCTGTTTACGGAATAACTCTTCGATGTTATCTGCCTTCGTCAGCAAACTCATTTTGGCTACATGTGATATTATGCACAACTCCAATTCCTCTCCCACAATTTTTATATACTCCGCCACAATACTCACATGAAATTTAATTATTGTATGTTTAGTTAAATTCATTTGAAGCCTCTCAATAAAAATATGTTTGTTTTCCTTAATAAACTCTTCCAAGAGAAGTTGGTCTTTTTTATTTAGAATTGCATATGTGGCGATATGATTTTTGAAGGCTTTCGATATTTTATAATATCTCACATTATTTTCTTCTGTCCTGACATGGGGAGTACTCATTGGAGTTGGCAGAGTTTCTTCTCCTATTTCTTCTACATCTACTTCTCCATCACTTTCCGGTAAAGTTATGTCCATAGCATCGTTGTATAAGGTCCCTCCAAGGATATCCACACCTTGTTGTTGTTGTTGTTGCTGCTGCTGCTGCTGCTGCTGCTCTTGTTGATGATAAGTAAGAGGTTGCCATTGCATTAAATTGGAATACTGCTGCATTTGGTTATCTGGTGTGACGGGATTATAATTGTAACTTGGATACTCATATTGCATTGGTACTCCTGATCCCAAAAACTGATTATTCCATGACATTGATGTAGGGTAAAAGTTAGGCATACCGTATTGTTGATGATTCATTTGTAGTTGATATTGGGGGTACTGTAAAGAGGGTTGTTGCTGATGATGAAATGTATTTAGCTGCTGTTGATGATTTTGAAGAGATGTCTGCGGTTGCTCTTGATTTCTGTCCCGGCTTACGATCTCTTGATCCTGCACACTATGATTTTTAACATGGTCTAAAAAGGACTTTTGGTATTTATATACCTTATGACATCTATTACACATATATCCAGAAGAACTAATTTTTAATTAGTTTATAGAATTTATATTTGAATTGAACACAATTGCTGATGATACTACTTGTAAATACAATAAAGTACTGATGTGTTGGTTATAAAAGTTGGCGTATTTATACGAAAATTAGTAGCAGTAGCCTTGCGACATTCATAATTTTTACTTTTTGTTTCTCTGCTGATGACTGTACTTAGTTGAAAATCCTCTGCTTTAAAAGAATTGTAGACAAAGAAAATGACTACGTTGCAAAATATAAATGTATTCTACACAAGCACAAAATATTCCACGCACAAGTTCCCACGATCGCACATTTATACATTCATACATTCATTTATACATTCATACAAGCATACATTCATTTATACATTCATACATGCATACATACATACATTCATTTATACATTCATATATACATACATACAAATATATTTCTTAAACAAATAAACAAAAGATATGCTTACCAGCGACAATCAAGCTGGACCACCCACACACAAGCATTAGGGGTGTTCACATACATGAGAACATTTTACATCATAAAATGTCGGTATGATAAATAATTTATTAGCGTGAGGAAATCACACATACACGTTCCCACGATTCATATGAGAATCGCCTAGTAGTCATCAAATATATTTTCTCTGATATTACTGATATAGTATTACGATAACAAATTTATACAGTCTGGCAACACTGACAATTTTCCCTTTGGAAAAATCATTTTCCCGTCGGCATTAAGAAATATAGTAATCATGCATTGCCGTCGGCATTTGAAAAAAATAATCATGTTTTGCCGTCGGCATTAGGAAAAATAATCATGTATTGCCGTCGGCATTAGGAAAAATAATCATGCATTGCCGTAGGCATTAGGAAAAATTAAGTTTCACAACTCCCTCCATTGGTATTAGGAAAAATCATCTCATGATTTTCCCGTTGGTATTAGGAAAAATCATTTCATGATTTTCCCGTCGGCATATCTATATGTATATACTTATAAAATCTTAATCTTATGAAACCCCTTAATCCACCCCACAAACATACATACATATAAATTCCCACGGTCATAAAAAACCTGACTTACTGAACCGCCCTCGTATATAGTAATAATAAAAAAACTCCTTATGTAAACAAAAAACTCCTTATGTAAACAAAAAATCGGACGGACTTATTGAACCACCCTCGTAGGTATCAAATTTCCAAGAATTTTAAAATTTTCAAATTTTAATTACCCAAATTTAACAATTTCAGCCACAATTTCACAATTTCAACCACAATTTAACAATTTCAGCCACAATTTAACAATTTCAGCCCACAATTTAACAATTTTAATCGGCGCCCGTACTGGGAGTTCCCTACTACTTATTAATACATATGCATGGGGACATTATGCAATAAATAGTCAACAACCATCATCATCATCATCATCATCATATCCCAATGAAAATGTATTAACATCATCTTCAAGTGATAATATTGTACAATAGTATTAAGTGATTTTAGATTATAAGTGAATATATATATATAACGTGAAAAAAAACAATAAATAAATAAATAAATAAAGAATATCATTAAAATATTTTAGTTTGTTTTTATTTTAAACTATAGTCATCTATTGAATAGGAATTTTAAACACAAGTAACCACAATTTGTTTTTGTGTGAATAAAATTTAATCGTGCTTGTTCTTAACCTTACTCAACTAAGTTGATATAAAATTTAATCGTTTAGAAATAAAAAAAAATCAAAACAAAACTTTTTTATATATTATTTTATTTTTTTGAGAATTTTATAATATAATAAAAATAAATCTCATATTGAAGTATATATAATATTATTGAAGTTCATCTTTATTGATCCAAGAATTATGTTGATTGGAAAATCCCAACCATTTTACGTACGCCTGGTGCCCCTTAGTTTTAATAACATTTTCAATCAAGTATGTATTTGGAAAATGTGTCTTTAATAGTTCATGTTCATAGAATCCACCAACAATCGGATTCCTTTGATAGTCTTCCAATAAATAGGTAATGGGGTTTGTGTTCTGTAAAGTACGAATTTTAAAAATTTCAGTTGTCCAGTTTGGAGTATATCCTTTTGAAAAAATATGTTTATATTTGCTAATTCGAACGTGATCTCCAACTTTTAGTTTACCAGATTTATATATTTTGGGATGATTATAGACTTGTTTTAGTATAGAACTTTCATTTTCTGCGTTAACAGACTTTGGTGTCATTCCAATTGTTCTATGCTTTTTATTATTATATTGATTAATTAAATCCTTGCATATATGTATCCATTGATAATTTCCTTGTAGACTAAAATTTTTCCACATCATTCCTTTTAGAGTTCTATTAAATCGTTCTACAATAGACGCTTTCATGATACTATATGTAGAATAGTGGTTGATATTATGTTTTTTCATCAAGTTTTGAAATATTTTATTATAGAACTCTTTACCATTATCGGTTTGCAAGTTTTTTGGAATTCTCTTTAGCGAAAAAATAGATTGCAAAGCATTGGTTATATCTTCACTACTTTTAGATTTTACAGGTACAGCCCAAGCAAACTTTGAAAATGTATCTATAACTGTTAAAATAAATCTATAGCCTTTGTTATATTTTGAGTAAGCACCCATTTCAACAAGATCTGCTTGCCAAAGATCATCAATTCCCTTGACCACCACTCGACGTCGAATGAAATTTCTACGTGCTTGCTTATGAAGCTCTTGAACCACTTCTTGTCGCTCCATTTCTAACGTCTATCTTACAGATTACATCAATTTAAATGCTGTTGATATTGAATTTAAATCAAAAACGATTTATATATCTATCTTTAAATGCTTTGTAATGAGCTTCGTTTTTTCATTTAGACGTTCTTCAACTGAATCAATTTTGTGATTAAATAATGATTTCATTTCATTTAGCGATTGATTGAGATTATTTAGTATTATACTTTGATCATGTATTAATTTACTTAAACGTGTTTCTACATTATCAAATTTTTCTGTAGTCAACACGTTTTGTTGTTGTATTATTTCGTTAAAACGATCCTCCATTCCCTTAATTCTCTCCATATACATTGTATCCAGTTGTTTCTTTATTTCACTTAAATAAGTTTTCATGTAAATTTTGTTTACGGCATCGTTTTCCAATACAGGACTAGCAATATTTTTTATTCTCCGCAAGCTAAAGTTGAAATTACGATCACTATCCAAATGAATCTTGAAATGTTGATTTTGGTATCTTACAGATCTTTCAATATAATGTCCAAACTTATCGATAGGCATTTTATGAATATGAATTGTTTGTACATTTTTAAGTCTATTTATATAATAATTTTTGCTTCTCTCAATTCCTCAATAATTGATACAATTTCATTATTATGATTTGAGTGACCAGCTGTTGTTGATGAAATCAAAAGACGCAATCTATCAACCAATTCATTAGGATCATCCCAATAAACATGATTATGCTTTTTTCTATTCAATTTCATTAAACCTTTTCCCTCATGAATTTTCTGTTGTTTAAATAGGTTTTTAATAATCGTTGTATATTTAATTGAACGATTTCCTTTAATCTGGCCATTAATACTGTTATTTCGTTTATGGACATTAGTCATCTCCAATATTTGTTTATAATTATTTAAATCTGTTTTATTATAACTGATTGGTTTCTTATAAACTAACAATTCATATAAGCCTGATGTGAAGGGCCATTTTAAATTACCTACAGTAATATTGGTTGAATTGAAAGCGATGGGTTCATTACCCAGTCTCCATATTTGATTTTTATCCTTATGAGGACCATAGGTTTTATCATATATATTTAAGTTAACTTTTGATAAATTATATTGAATACTTTGATTGGGATGTATTGCAATGGTGTTATCATCATCATTGTTATCATCCTCATTATCAACATTATCATTATTATCATCATCATCATCATCATGGTCATCATCATGATCATTTTCATCATCAAATGATTGAAACGTGTTTGAACTTTTCTCGATTTTCTTGTTATTAAAGTTTGGAGAAAACGTGTTATAATCAAGCTTACTCTTTTTATATGGTGTACTGAAGGCAACTTTATTATTCTCAAGATCATGTTTAAAAGAGCCATCCGGATATTTTTCATGTTTTATAATGGTGTTATTATTATTATTATTAGTTGATTGAACTAATTCTTTTAATGGTTTTGATATTGGTTTCAATGTCTTTTCCAACAATTCATCATTTGCAATTTCTCCAAGCAAAATATTCTTATATTTCTTTTTTAAAATATTTCGAGTTTTAATAAGATTATTAACTAGATTTGTGTTCATATTTATAGGTTAAATTAGAAACAGATTCAAAACAGATCAGTTTAGCAGTTTAGCAGTATAGCAGTATAGCAATTTAGCAGTTAGCAGTTTAATAGTTGAGAAGCTATTAGTTTAATAATTAATCTTGTACTGATTTTAAAGTATCTGTAATATTTCCTTTATAGCTTTATAAATATATCGAAACCTTTTTTATATCTACCATTATTCATAGGATCATCTTTGTTAATAACTAGAAAACCATATTTTTCTTTCCAACACTCGGTACATAACTCATGAAATGTTTTCAAAGTCATATCAGAACCAACATGATCATTGTAAATATGCTTAATATTCATTGCATCCTGTTTGAAAATTATAATCATATTAGCATTATCGCGAATCAAGTGTTTTGGTATACATGTATATGTTTGACATAAATAAAAACTATCAATATCTTTATGACGACCCATACAGAAGTAGGCACGTACATGATTTTGTTTCTCACAAGCTATATCGTCGAATATAAATACTGAATTTGGTTTAACTTCGTCTGGCGATAGAACATCATCATTATTGGAAAATGATGAAAAATTTATCTCCTTAATGGGTTTAATTAGACTTTCTAAGTACTTATATTTCGGTTGTTGTGTTGATTTTGAATATAAGTAAATATTTTTAAATTTCAATCCATGAGGACTTTCAATAAGACTGATCATAACATTTGTTTTTCCGCAATTTGATGGACCTACAATAAGAGCTCGAATAGAATTCGGTAGTAATGAACTATGACGAATTTTATTTGATGAATCGAACTTTGATTCGATATTCTTTACGTTAATCCTTTTATGTTGTTTAAAAAAGCGCATTCTGAAATCTAATGATAACATAATATATAAACCAGTCTCTTTTATTTGTTT
Source organism: Nowickia ferox (assembly GCA_936439885.1). Classification (NCBI taxonomy): domain Eukaryota; kingdom Metazoa; phylum Arthropoda; class Insecta; order Diptera; family Tachinidae; genus Nowickia; species Nowickia ferox. The sequence goes on from OW387026.1 coordinate 53,644,829, forward strand.
TCAATCAATTTGATTTTAATCTTTAATCGACAAAGTATCAATAGATATGACAATCATTTATAAAAAGATATTCAATCGTCATCCATCCTTCATTGGTAAAGGTTTTCTAAATAAAATAATTAATAAACTTCCCATTGAACTTCATCTACCCGGTTATCAATTTTGCGGACCTGGTACAAAATTAAAGAAACGTTTAGAAAGAGGTGATCAAGGAATCAATCCATTGGATACTGCTTGCAGAGAGCACGATATAGCATACTCAAACAATAAAGATTTAGAGAAAAGACATATTGCTGATAGAATTTTAACTGAAAAGGCTTGGCAAAGGGTCAAAGCAAGTGATAGTAGTTTGGGTGAAAAATCAAACGCTTGGTTTGTTGCTACTGCAATGAAAGCAAAAACAAAATTCGGTATGGGTAACGTTATTAGTAAAACTAAAAAGTCGTCTCCAGTAAATACCCACAAACTGTTTACACATGCATTGAAAAGTGCAAGAAAGAATATAAAGAAAAGTGAAAACTTGAAAGATGCTATACAGATTTCACGAAAAGTTGTAAACAATATTTTCAAGGGGAAGAAAAAATCGTTAATAAAAACGCCTCGAATAATACCGCTACCAAAATCTTTTCTTCCACTTGCCCCTATATTTGCTGCACTGGGTGCACTTGGTGGTTTAGCTGGTGGTGTATCTGGTATTACAAAAGCAATCAATGCAGTTAAAAATGGAAAGGAACAGCTGACTGAAGCAAAACGACACAATAATACAATGGAAGCCATTGCGATGGGAAAAGGCATGTTCTTAAAACCATATAAAAAAGGTTTTGGATTATATTTAAAGCCTTATCAACAAAATTTTTAATGAAGCTACCTAAAAGAGCCCTTTCTGATGTAGACTTGAGAAAATATGCAAAACATATTCCAAATTTTAGAGGTGTGTTTATGTGCAACACTCTTCCAAGTACATCATTTAAAAAAGAATGTGGAATAATTAATCTGGATACTTCAAAGGGATCTGGCACACATTGGGTAGCGTACTGGAAAAACAACAATCAAATCGAATATTTTGATAGCTTTGGCAATTTGCAACCACCAAAACAATTAATAAAATATTTAGGAAAAAACATTAGTTATAATTATGATAGATATCAAAATTTTAATACAATAAATTGTGGTCATTTATGTTTAAAATTTTTGTTTTCGAAGCTAAACTAAAAAGAAACTATAAATGTTTTTTAATAAAATACATTGATTAAGAATTAAAAATATCTTGTTTTATTTATATATATATATATATAAACATTTTTTTTTGTTTTTTCATTTATTAAAAATTTTAAAAGAAATATTAGAATTAAATAATTTTTCTAATTTCACTTGTTAGAGGTGAGTATTCGATTAAGCGATCATGAATAACTAAACAGTATGCTGATGTTTTTTCTAGAATTGGTTTGTTTGCTTCAGTATCAAATTCAATTCGTACATCAATAGGTCCAATTTTAACAGTTTCATTTTGATGTGAAACATCAACAACAATAAGCGGTGCGTAAGACTTGTAATCATTAACATCCAGCAATGGTTCAGGTTCTCGCATGTAAAAGCCTTGTTGAAATTTTGCATACATATTATATAGTACAGAATACTGGCCATTTTCAAAACGATTATGTAAATCATCATATGGATATGACTCTGAGTTTAGATATACTTTTAAATTAGAGATATTACAATGGTCAAATATATTTCCTTGTTCTTTACTTTTCACTTTTTGTAAACCAATTATAAGAAATCGTGGTCTTTCGTTTTGTGGAGAAAGCTTTACATTCCATAAAACCTTTGTAGTCGTTGGTAGTGCAGGATTTACATGACAATCCCAACTACGAAATGCAATTGGTATAGAGTTTTTGTTGTTGATTATCTTAAATATTTCCAATTTTGCAAAGTCTGATAGTTGAATATGCGGCATTTTCCATGTTATATCCAGAATTGTTAACTTCAACTGATCAGTTGTATTTGTAGAATAATATGATCTCTCATCGGATGTCGAACGTTGAAGAATGAGCTCATGTTTCGAATTTAATAGTATTTTGTTATAATCTTCAGCAAAACCCATCCACATTTTCAGAGGTATACAACAGCTAAAATGACTTTTTTCTAAAACAAAAGTTTCTTTAAGACACCAACCAGCGTTTTTTAGTGTAGCACTTTCAGCCTTATTCAATGATATAAAATTTTTCATGGTAGATGAAATTCCAAGTTTGCGTGTACGATCAACTTCAAAACCATTAATTTCATAACGAATTTCATCGAACAAATATGAAACAAAGTTGTTTTTAAATTTCACATCTGTAGCTGGAACCTCTTTGTTTGCTTCCTTCTTCACTATAAAACCATGAATGTAAATCATACTCTCACTTGGTAAGACAAAGAGATCCTGATTTTGAATTGGTATACGAATTTCATCATTGTTGTTGAATGATTTTAGATATGGAGAGTAACTATGATATTCCCTTTTTACAATACTCTCATCATATATAGGTTTTTGAAGGACATTTAGTATTTCATTCATTGTTGAAGATTAAATCCTAATGATTTCAAGTATTCTATATTATATGATGTTAACGGGTTTTTTTTATTTTTTATACTTTCTCGAATGCGAGTTGATGAGGGATTGAATGGCAATCCTCTTTGCATTACGTTTTTATTGTAAATTATCATTATTCTGGTTTGAAGTGGAGTCTAAGAGTGATTTTTTCTCCTCTAAAATTTATAAGTTCACCGTCTTGATTTAAGATTCTAATCGTTATGTTGTTTATTTGCTGACAGTTGACGGGAAAATAAATAACATTTCGAGGTTTTTCGCTTATTTTATATCCTGGAGGAACATCAAGAGGAAATTCATGAATAGCATGATTCGAAGTATTATTAATAAATGATCCGGTTGTTAAGTTGCTTTCAATGCGTATTGTATTAACATTCGTAATATGTGCAGGTAAGTCAGATTCAAATAACCTTGTAGTATTCAATTGATTAATATCTACAATCATCACTTCCACAGATTTATCATTTTGAAGATTTTGATCAGTGTTATAATATTCAGTTGAATTTACTTCTAATTTACTTTTGCTAAATCCGAGCAACTTTCCTATACTGTTTGGTTGTGAAAAATCTATATCCATTGATGAGGTTATTTCAGTTTTAAGTGTGTTATTGTTAGCTTCAATTACTAGATAAATTGATTCATCAATATCTTTTAAGCTTGAGTTTAAGAAAAAATCAATATCCTCAAGTTCATATGAACCAACCGGAATAGTAATAATATGATTTCCTATATGAAACAAATTGTTGTGAACATCTACATTAGGTATGGAGTTGAATGTTACAAAATCAATAAGTCCACAAACATATTTTGTAGGGAGTTCAATTGGAGGAAAATATTCTCCAACCAGAGTTGATTTGTTTCCGTTTAAAGATATTGTTATTGACATTTCAAGTATTCAGAATGAACTGATGATGTTTGATGATTATTCTATCTGATTTAAGTGTTAAATAATAAATCCAAAAAAAGAAAAAATGTCTTTTATAATTTTATGTTTTCTTTATTAATATTTGATTTAATAAACTTTCTTAAGAGTATTACATTTTTTTGAGCACATATACAATATTTTCTATGATAACAACAAACATTTACAGATTCATCATTTTGATATAATGTTTTTAAATTTGGACAATTTAAATCATCCAGGTTATAAAAATTAATTTTATCCTTAAAAATATTTTGAATCCACTTAATTTTTTCTAATCCTTTAGCATAATAAATATAATTTTTATCTTTAACATGCGCAATATAATATTCCACAATATTTGTTAAGGATGAATCACCATCTTTCCATTTTAATCCATGATGATGATTATAAAGCCAATTAATTGAATATTTTTCTTTTGTTGTCAACGATGAATATGGAAAAGGTGGTTTAATAATAAATGTTTGAACTTGTGAGTCGTCAATTGAAATACTCAGTTCTTTTACAATGAATTTATTGTTGAAATAAAAACCTTGTACGTCTACAACTAATATTCTCTCCTCCGACATTGTTTAGTACTAATCAAGTCACAACGACGACTGTAGAACTGTTTATAAAGTCTATGTTTTTAAATTATTATAAAAATTCATTATATATAATGCTTGATCTCAACTGTTATCGATAAGGGAACATTTACAGGTATCAGGTCCACAAGTTGTTTCATCGTTGGACCACACACAATTGTTATAATATATCCAAATTTTGATTTACTTTTCTTATAAAATGCATATTCATCGAATTGAGCTTTTAATTTCTTCAAAATAATCTCATGTTCATACCACAAAAACCTTTCTTCATTCAAGAAGTCATGTACAATTTTCGAATAAAACTGATTATTCATTATTTTTCTTATTTTTTTATGTTAAATAAATCTTCTTAACACATCAACAACAAAGTTTATATTAAGTGGTAGTAGTAAATGTATTTCATCATATTAGTTAATTTATGATATTTCCATATCCAAATCATGTGTATAATCTTGAATGTTGATTAATGTCATATCGGATCGGTATGTAGTATCATCCTCAGAAACCGTCTCAATTTCACCATTACTTAAAATTCTCTCGTATTCAACTTGACGGTATTCGAAACATGAAATATTTAATCGACGTTTCAAGTAATTGCTGTTATATGTACAACGGATTCTCAATTTTATATTATCTTTGTATTGAAGTTGAAAATGTCTATAAAATGGAGCCGAACTTTCAATTATTCCTGCAATATTTTTTTCTTTTTTTACTAAATCTTGCCTAAATGCTTCAATAGCTTGTTCAACAGTAAAAGATTGATTTATAGGTGGTGGTGGTGGGGAGTCTTCTTGTTCTTCGTTTGATTCATATTCTGCTTTTGTTGTTGTTGTTGACTCGATGTTTTTATTTAAATCATTACTATACTTTAAAAGTTTGAAATTTAGTTGTATGCTCACAGTATCATTATTCGGTAATTTTATTGCAAATTCTGTATTTTTAAGTTCATTTTCACTCAAATCAATAGGTAATGAAGCTGAAAACACTTGTATGATATAGATATATGAAAAAAATATGATAAAAATATTTTTCATTTTAATTTTTCTTTTTTTAATATATATATATATATATATATATATATATATATATATGTATATATGTTCTTAAGTTAGCGATATATTTTTGAATGAGATGATAAGAATTGTTTCTCATATTTATATACTAATTTAATAATCTTCGTATTGAAATGAGTCATCATCACCACCGCTAGCACCACCAGCTGCTTTCTTAACTATACTATTATTAACCATTTTTTGAGGGAGGAGGAGGAGAGGTTTTTGTTGATTTTTATTCAATGAGCGGATACCAGTCTTACCATTATAAGATTTAGTTGTACCACTAAAAACATGTTCATCTATTTCACTATACGCGCATGATGGTTTGTATGAGTGTACATTTATATCTTTAAAACCACCCTCATAGACTGTTCCGACTAGTGATATCATACCACCAATAACCTCAATTTTTATATGTTGATTGTGACTAAATTGAAATATTGGAATATTTGTTGGCATTTGTTGTCCTCTATTAAGAGAAAAAATTTGCGTTCTAGTCCCTCCTTCTGCAGTTAGAAACACCTGCATTATAATATCCAAAACTATTGCATTTATTATTTGAAAAGTTTTCCACTGTGCATGACAAGTACAATATTTATCACCAGTTTTTAAAAATTGACCCCAATACATATTTATCAAAGTTTTAATTTAACTGAATCTCTTTTTATATATGCATATATATATATATATATATATATATATGTATATGTATGCATACACGTATACTTAACCGCAACTGATAAAAAGTTATTGAAATATCTAAAAACGTCTTATACTATCAATTATTGAATATAAAGAATCAGTTTGAAAGTTCGTCTTACGGTGAAAAGTTGAAAGCAACATAAAAAAAAATGAGGGCAAGCTTAAGAAAATTGTTTCAAAGTTCTAATATTACATACTTACCTTTAAAGAATATGGAAGAAAATACTATATATGAAATCAACAAGATAGATCGAGTAGATACAAAATATGGTGAAAGTATAAGATGTGATCTAAATAACGAATATTACATTTATTTACCTAAACGATTTCTGATTATTACTAAAAATCAGATGGATTATCTAAACACAACTCCACACATTTTAAAGAAAGTTAAAGAAGTGAAGGGGTCATATACTCTAATCCTTAAAAAGAAGAAGCAATTTGTATTCTACAACAACTTGTATAACAGTACTGAAGAAGACGATGATTATGATGATGATGAAATAGAAAACACATTTTAAACAATCCACGAAACAGAAACCTTTTAAAATTAAAATCATATATATTTATGTATATATATATATATATTAACAAAACTCTGCATACATTAAAATTTCTTTCACATTTGATTAAATAGAAACTTTATAAAAAAAAAACGGAAAAACCGCAACAGAAACTTTTTAAAATTTTCTCATACATTTTAATTAAATAACAACTTTATAAAATTGAAAAACCGCAACGGAAACTTTTTAAAATTAAATTCTCACAACATTAAAATTTTAACCACATTTTTCCTGTTTAGAAACAAAATTACATTTCAGAATTTTGTATAAAAACCCTCTCTAGTTCTACTTTAATTACTATTCAAGTAATGGAAGCACACCTAAAAACAATATTTAAAAAAAGTCAAAATAAAACCATTCTCCCTGTAAAAGAGATGGTTTTTAACCATAACTATAAAATTACGAAGATGGAGCGTGTACAAACACGCTTTGGGACAAAAATTCGTTGTCTGGTGGAAGCGAATAAATATATATACCTACCGAGCATATTCAATAACACCATAGATGATGCTACTATTGCGGAATTTGACCGCAATACCTACTACCTTTTAAAAGAAAGAAAAGGTAGCGAAGATAGCAGCAGCAGCAATAAATATTATGAACTAACTATAAATGCAGCTGCAACAGGTAATTTTTGGTAAATAGTTTTTTTATTTATTTTATTATTATTAAATCTAAATATTATTTTTTGTTATCGTTCTAGCTCAAGATACACTAAAGAAACAAGATGCACTAAATAACTAAAAGTATAATTACACCAACTTTTTTACCATTTTTTTATTATATTGTAAAATTTTTAAACAAATTAATAAATAAAATATATAAGTACATAAATAGTATTGCTTTGGGTTTTTTTATTTCTTATCAACTTTGTTGTGTATGGTTAGGGTCTTGTATTCAAATAATTTCAAATTGTTGTGTATGGTTAGAGTCTTGTATTCAAATAATTTCAAATTCAAACAAATTTAATCAACTGTTTCAAACACACACACACACACATTCATACATATCAACGAAACGAATGAAAAAAACCATAACAGAATTTTTAACAACAGAACAACAATACAATAGGGTGGCACTTATGTATATCATCGTTGTTAGTTTTCTCATACAAAATTAGTACACAAATCCTAACCAACACCTTAAATACTAGCATCACAGACTTTCGTAAACCGCCCTAATGTAGTTTAATTCATATTGTATTAACCCTCTAACTTCAACAAAAATAACATCCACCACGACTTCACTTTAAGCAAAACCGAACACGCTGCCGCCTCATAACACAAAATATCATAGAGTCGAATTTAACCCCAACGACCGTTAAAGGGTTAAGGTATGCACATTTATAAACTAACATACACACACATACATATATTTTCAAAAACATACATACATACACACACGCACCCCCTCCACAACAAAATCAAAACCCTACAATCGTCACACCACACGGTTTGACACCCTACCTAAAGAACATCGGTAATGGTCGATTTTCACACAACATACCCCTACTCCATACAACACAATGTAGCAAACCAATCAACTAACTTAAATGCCGGCTGTAGCGTAGGCATGATCCAAATTTTGTATGAGGATCATGGTCGCGAAACCCCACAAACAACCTACTGATTTGTATTTTGTGGTACCGGTTTAGTAGTTTCGAACTCTATTTTAACATCAATAGGCCCGCTCTTTATCATTTCATTTTGATAGCTCACATCAATTACAATGATTGGTTTGTTTTTGAATTCTTCGCAGGTGAGAAGTGGTTGAGCTTCCCTCATATAGTAATTTTGTTGAAATTTTGCATACATATCATATAAAATTGCATAACGATTCTCATCAAATTTAAGGTTTAAGTCATCATATGGATAAGAGTCTGAATTTAAGTGTACTTTAATATTTTTTAAGTCTGAATGAATATACTTATTGTCATTTTCCAAAACTAATATTATAAATCTGGGCCGCTCTCTATTCAGTGATAATTTTACATTCCAATTGTGATTCCTTCCACCAGCAAAAGTGGGATTGAAATAACAATCCCAGCTGCGAAATGCAATAGGTAAAGAAGAGCCACCTTTAATAACCTTCATTATTTGTAGTTTCTTAGAATCTGAAAGTTGAACGTGTGGAATTCTCCATGTTATGTGTAATAGATAAACTGAGAACTGCATTTGCATCTGTTGAATAATATGCATTTGTGTCACTTGAACTTCGTAGTAGAATAAGTTAATGTTTACTATTCAATATAATTTTATTGAAATCTTCAGCAAATCCCATTAGTAATTTTAAAGGTACGCAAAAATTGAATTTAGATATAGCTAGTTCCTCAGAAACACACCATCCAGCATTTCTCATCATATTGCTTTCAAATTGGTTTAATGAAACATAATTCTTGATTGTACTACATGTTCCCAAGTATCGGGTTCGACAATTTCAACTCCATTAATTTCATAAAGTATTTCATCAAACAAATATGCAACACAATTATTCTTCAGCCTTATATTTGACGGTTCTTCACCTTTACTATTCTTTATACTTCCCTCTATAAATAAAAAGCTTTCCGAAGGTAGAACATATAAGTCTTGATTTTGTAGGGTAATTCGAATTTCATCATTGTTTTTAAATGACTGAATATATGGTACATAACTATGAAAGTCTTTTTTTGTTATACTCTCGTCCGAAAGCGGTTGCTCCAATACGTTAAGTATATCAGACATTTTTGTTTACTTTAAATTTAAGTAGCTTTAAGAATCTTTTATTTTCTTCTGTTAACTTCGGTCTTATAGCTTTAACGGTATCTGCAGGAATGTTCAGATTGATATTTCTTCTTGGCCGCAAATGCAACCTTAGCGTTATCTCTTCACCTCTAAAGTTTATTAAACGTCCTTCTTGATCAACAATCCAAATTTTAAGATATGTTATTTCCTTAACGTTTATTGGTAGATAAACTAGATTATTAGGGTTCACATCTAATTTATAACCTGGAGGAACGTCTAAAGCAAACTCGTGAAGTATATGTGCTGGAGAGTCATTCATGTATGCTCCTTGTATTATATTACATTGAATTTGTATATCATTAACTTTCAGAATATTTACAACTTGATTAGATAAATGTACTACTCCTGCCTTTAAAAAATTTTCCGCAAAACCAAGCAATTTACCAATTGATCGCGTTCGATTAAAATAAATTATGTCGTGTGAAGAACTAATTTCTATTTGTAAAGTATTATTATTCGGTTCAATTATTATGGTTTTATTAAAATTAGTTTTTTTATATTGTGTAGTTATGTAATCGACAATGTCTTGCAACTCATAAGACCCTATGGGAATTTCAATAACTGCATCTCCAATATGGAAAAGATTATTATCGTAGTCTACATTCGGAATAGAATTATATGAATGGAAGTCGATTAGGGAGCATTCATACGCATCCGTTAAAATTATAGGTGGAAAATAATTTGCTTTTAAAATTGAAGAGTTTCCGCTTAATGCTAATGTTATTGACATGGTGAATGCTCAATTGTAAGTGAAATAATAATGCTTTAAAGTAGTTGTTTAATTTATTTCTAGTTTATTTGCTTATTTTATAATATTTCAGTTTTATTTATCCATGAATTATGTTGACTTGGAAAATCTAACCATTTAACATATGCCTTATTTCCTTTAGTTCTCAATACTTTTTCAACCAGAAACGTGTTCGGAAAACGTGTGCTATGTATTTCCTCCTTATAGAAACTTCCTTTAATTTCATGTCCTTGATAGTCTTCCAACAAAAATGTTATAGGATAAGTGTTCTGTATCGATCTTATTTTAAATATTTCCGTTGTCCAGTGTGGAGTATATCCCTTCTCAAAAACGTTTTTGTATTTACTAATGCGGACGTAATCTCCAACTTTATATCGTGAAGGCTTGAAAATTTTCAAATTACTATATACAGTATTCAAGAGATGCTTTTCATTGCTATGAGTTACATCATTTGGTGCCATTTTTATTTTTCCATGTTTTTTCTTATTATACTTTTTAATCAAACCTTTATAAAAATCAATCCATTTATAAGTTCCGTTGTTACTAAACTCTTTCCACATCATCTCTTTCAAGGTTCTATTGAAGCGTTCAACAATTGAAGCTTTCATTACACTACATTGAATATTTTTGCATCAACCCTCCAAACTCTTTATTGAAAAACTCTCTACTGTCATCTGTCTGTAAATTTTTATGAACACGTCTCATACCAAGTATTTTCTTGAATGCATTACAAACTTCTGAGGCAGTTTTAGCTTTAATTGCTTCAGCCCACGCATATTTTGAAAATGTATCTATGACAGTTAACATATATTTATAACCATTATTATATGATGAATAATTTCCCATTTCTACCAAGTCGGCTTGCCAGAGATCATCAATTCCTTTGATAATAACTCTGCGTCGTAAGAAGTTTTTCCGCGCTCGTGAATGAAGCTCATTAACTACTGCTCTTTTTTCCATTGTATAGTGATATTGTTGTCATTACGTTATATATATCTATTATTTTCTTATTTTAATCTTTTATTTCATTTCTTAGCAGTACAATTTCTTCACTTAGTCCCCTTTTTAAATTGTCTTTCATGTGTCTTATTTGTAAAATCAAATAAGCTTTGTTAACAGCATCAAGTCCATCCAAAGGTGAAGCTACGTTTATAATCCTTTTATTATCAATGTTTATTTTATTTCCATCCATTGTAAAACCAAAATGCTTCAAGAGATATTTTCTTCTTCCTTCGTTACTAGACCTTTGATTAAAATAATGACCGAATTTGTCGACAGTCATACTCTTTGTTTTATCACCTCTACTCAATTATATATGCTTCTCTCAATTATTCATACTATTTCATTAGAATGATTATTATTTCCAGCTTGTTGTGATGCTATTAACAGTCTCAATCGATCTACAATTTCATTAGGATTGTCCCAGTATATATAGTTTGGTTTATTAAGATTTACTCTCATTAAACCTTCACCAATGTGAGTAGTAGCAAATAATTTATTAATTATTTCTTTGTATTTGAAACCTCTATTTCCTTTAAGTCGGTTACTGGGATCGTAGTTTACTCTATGTGCATTTGTATCAATCAAAATTCGTTTATATATATCTAGTTCAGTTGAGTCATACTGTTCCGGCCTTTTGTGAAATAGTAATGGATAAAGGCCTGGAGTTAATGCCCAAGATTTATTTCGTATGGTTATTTTGTCATCACTTAGCTTAAGATATGAATTTCCAAATTTCCAATCACCATCTTCATCCTTATAAGGCCCAAATATGGTATCGAAATTTTTGTTTTCAAACAAATCTATTAAATTAAATTTCCAATCATCAGGTTGGGAATAAAATGATTCATTCAAGTGTGAATCTTCTTTATTTTCACTTTTCCCTGGTAAAGGACTAAAACACTCTTTTTTAGTGGGAGTACTGGCAATAATCTTTTTCTGATGTCCTTTAAATTTACTATAATTTTCAGATTTAATTCTTTCATCAGAAAATTTCATTGGATCTAATGAATTTTCATCAGATAATTTTACAAGTTTTTTAAGTGGTTCTGTTATAGGTTTCAATGTATGTTCTAATTTATTAAACGATTCTGCTTCCCCTTGTTTGATACTTTCGAATTTCTTTTTTAGAATTTTTCTTGATTTCACTAATTCTTTTAATATACTATCTTCCATGTTGGCTTGCTGGAGAATAGCTCAGTTAGTAACAAACAGCTTTTTTAAACAGCTAAACAGCTTTTTTAAACAGCGGAACAGCCTTTTTAAACAGCTAAACAGCTTTTTTAAACAGCTAAACAGCCTTTTGAAACAGCTAAACAGCTTTTTTAAACAGCTAAACAGCTCTTTAAAACAGCAAAACAGCCTTTTGAAACAGCTAAGCAGCTTTTTTAAACAACAAAACAGCTTTTTGAAACAGCTAAACAGCCTTTTGGAACAGCTAAACAGTTTTTTTAAACAGCTAAACAGCTTTTTTAAACAGCAAAACAGCTTTTTGAAACAGCAAAACAGCTTTTTAAACAGCTAAACAGTTTTTTAAACAACCAAACAGCTTTTTTAAACAGCTAAACAGCTTTTTTAAACAGCTAAATAGCTTTTAATTAGAAAATGTCCGCAGCAGTTGAATGAATATTTATAACTAAGGTTGAATGAAAACATCAAAGCCTTTTCTATAGCGTCCATTCCATACATAATCATCCTTGCTGATCACAAGAAATCCATATTTCTCCTTCCAACGTTCATTGCATATATTATGAAACATTTTGAAACTCATATCACTTCCAACATTATCACCATAAATATGTTTTAAATTTAAGTCGTCTTGTTTAAATATTATGATAAAGTTTGCATTATCTCGTACTAAATGTTTAGGAATACGTGTATACGTTTGACACAAATAAAATGAATCAATGTCTCTATGACGACCCATACAAAAATATGATCTAATATTATTCTGCTTTTCGCATGTAACATCATCAAATATCATTAGAGTTTGCCTTTGCTTTATCAGGTGATATGACATTCTCTGTAAATGTGTAAAGACCTATTCCCTTTACTGATGAAATTAGTCTTTCTAGATACTTATATTTTGGCTGTTGTAATGACTTTGAATACAAGTAAATATTTTTAAACTGTAATCCATTTGGGCTTTCGATTAAACTGAGCATTACATTTTCCCGCAATTAGATGGGCCTACTAGTAATGCTCTTATAGAGTTTGATAATAGGCAACTGTGTTTAGTTCGACTATTGTATTCAATGAAATCGAAATTTCATACTAAGATATTTGAACAAGTTTGAATTTATTTACAGAAATAATTAAAAGTATAAATGATTGTGTGTTCAAATAAAAAATTTAATGCGAAATAGACAGTTCAAGGAAAAGGACTGGTAAACAGTTTGATTAATTCATTACCAGTTGAACTTCATTTGCCTGGATATCAATTTTGTGGACCTGGAACAAAATTAGAAAAACGGTTGAAGAGAGGAGATAGAGGAATTAATCCATTGGATGCTGCTTGTCGAGTTCATGATATTGCTTATTCTCAGAGTACTGATATTAAAAAACGTCATCAGGCTGATAGAGAACTAGCTAATAAAGTTTGGGAGAGGGTAACAGCTAAAGACAGCACACTCGGAGAAAACATAAATTCGTACCTTGTAACAAACGCAATGAAATCGAAAGTAAAATTTGGTTTGGGTGTTAAATCCAAAGACTTTAAGAAAACTTGTAAGCAAAACCATTTTCGTAATGCGATTAAAGCAGCTACAACTATCTTAAGAAAAAATAAGCCTACAGATACAAAAGATGGTATAAAAACTGCGCGAAATGTTATTAAACGTTCTTTTCTTGGAAAAAAAGTCGGAAGTAAAAATTCCAAGAATTATCAGAGTTCCTAAAATTGGCGGCTTATTACCTTTGATACCGATATTTACAGCACTTGGAGCATTAGGTGCAATGGCTTCTGGAGGTTCACAAATTGCTAAAGTTATTACTATAGCTAAAAATGGTAGAGAACAGTTGGAAGAAAATAAACGTCATAACAGAGCATTAGAGGCAATAGCAATAGGAAAAGGTCTCTATCTGAAACCTTATAAAAAGGGATATGGAATATTTTATACAAAACCTACATCAAAAAACTATTAAATCAGCTACCCAACCGACCATTAACAGATATGGATTTAAGAACTTTTGGAAAGAAGCATATTCTTCACTTTAGAGGAGTTTATATGAGAGATGAACTTCCTAATATTCCACGGAGGATAGAATGTGGAATTATCAACTTAGACTCTAATACCGGAAATGGTACACATTGGGTAGCATATTATAAAAATAATAATAATGTGGAATATTTTGGTAGTTTTGGTAAACTTCAACCACCCTTAGAAGTTTTAAGATATTTCAGAAACAATATAAAGTATAACTATAAGAGATATCAGAAATTGAATGGATTTAATTGTGGACATTTATGTTTAAACTTTTTAATAAAATCCCAAATAAAAAACAATGTGGAATAAAAAGAACAGAAAAAAAAAAATTTGTTTAATTAATTTATTTATAGTTTTTATTTCATTTATTATCCATTCTTAGCAATAGTCTGTGTATTTTTACGTCTGTTACAATTTTGTTTTGCATTTTTTTTTCCTATTTCGTAACAAAGACGTGTCAAATCAACTTCAATATCTTTTTCATTAATTCCTTTTATTTCACTCAGTTGTATACTAGTTTTTCTTAACATAGAACACGTTGGAATATAAAAATCATAATAAAAATGTAGAATTTGTTTCCTGAGGATGCCGTTCCAGCATAAAATTGAAGTTAGAAATATTCCAATACCAAGTAGAGACTTCCACGTATCTGGCTCTATTTTAGTTTTGTAGTTGTCCTGCTGAATAATTAAACGATAGCTACCGTTTTTATATTGAAATATATAGGCTGTATTCCTTTCAGTAGTGTCATCTATCAAATTTACTGAATTTAAAAATTCTTTCTGAGAAAGGACACTGCTAATATAGGTTTTATAGTGCATTAAACGTAGCCACTCTTCCCGATCCAATCCAATAAAATGTTTATTTTTATAATGTAGCCATATCATTGGCTTAAATCCATTTAGAGTTGAAAAACCACAAGAAATTTTTAATTTTAAATTCAGGAAGTACTCCAGCTCAAAAACCACATCCTGTATTTGAGGCTTCCTAGGTTGTTCGAACAAGTTTCTCATTTTATTTTCCATTTTCAAAAGAGAATTTTAATTTTTTTACTATACACCTCGGAAGTAAATTTTAAACTGATGATGACTTCGCTCTAAAAAATCCCTTTATATTGGAAATATCTTGAATACTATGCTCTATCTATCTGTCATTGTGTAAATAAGTTGACGTATACAATTACATACATGCATACATACATACATACATACATATATGTTGTCTAAGAAAAATAAAAAAATATTTAAATTATTCAAACATTTTGTTTATTTTTGTTTTTTTTTAATGTAAATTTTTAATGTAAATTTTTACTATACACCTCGGAAGTAAATTTTAAACTGATGATGACTTCGCTCTAAAAAATCCCTTTATATTGGAAATATCTTGAATACTATGCTCTATCTATCTGTCATTGTGTAAATAAGTTGACGTATACAATTACATACATGCATAAATACATACATACATACATATATGTTGTCTAAGAAAAATAAAAAAATATTTAAATTATTCAAACATTTTGTTTATTTTTGTTTTTTTTAATGTAAATTATAAAATTTAATTAAAAATTTTGTTTAAAAATGTTTATTAATTCGTCTCAATCTTCCTTTCGGTTAGCGGTGGCAGTCGATAAAAAGTGATGAAATAAGCTTTTATATGTATCAATAATCTTTTTCACCCTTAGTTTTTTCATATGAAAAAAGTAATACGTACACATACCAACATTTGACTTCATTTGAATTTTCGTCATGAGAGCAAGGTATTCTATCATCAAAATTCTCATAATCAGTTTTGAATGCCCGAAGAAAAGACAGATGTTCTTCGAAAATTATATTTCCGAACTCTTGTAAAAAATCGTTTATAAAATCCATCGTTCTAGTTTAAAATCTTAATGAAAACTACTCATTGATTTATCAAATCCTCGTGTTATATACTTACGTATGTATATTTTTATATGGTTGAATTCGTATAAGTTAAAAAAATATTCATGCAATTTAATTTAATTTGAGTTCTCGCTGAACCTTCATAGTGAACAGACGTCTTAGCGGAGTTTTTTTTTCATATACATATTAAACAATCAAAAAATCATACAAAAAATATTCGTAATACATAATAACAGTAATACATATTAACTTTGATAAATAAGCAAAGCAAATATTGCTGATATTTTTTTTTGTACATAGCAAGAAACAAAAAAACAAAAACAAACAAAAACCGCAAACAAAGTGCCCTTGAGGAATACTCTACATGAGTACCTCAAAAACAAAAAATTGTGAAGTGAGTTCAAACGGCAGAAATGCATATTTTACTGTGAGTTCTGAAGCTCTTAATGTTAACAATAAAAATAAAAAATCTGATGATAGTCTTTTTCTAACGGCAAAGCCACTTTTTCGTCAGCGATCAACTTCGCTTTGTCCAATGCCAACTAGTGATTCGTTAACATTACAATTACCTAGTACTTCTTCATATAAGTCAGCGATATCATCCCCTTCGGGCTCGTATACATCACTTAACAAGGTTATCACTACAGATAACAGTAGCACTAAAGCCAAGGTCCAAGTCGGAATGGATAGGTATATAACTGTGGTAAAGCGTGGGCGAAGCCCAAATTCTTCAAAAATTTCATCTGCTCCAAAGATGTCTAGGGATAACAGCGCATCATCTACTAATCGTCAAAATCGGTTTTCACTATTGCAAGACAATAACGACAAGCCCGCTGCATTATCGCTAAAGTCTTTTAAGCCACCACCTATCTATCTGAGAGAAAAAAACTCTAACGCGCTTTTAAAAAAACTATTGTCGGCCATTGGTGAAAATACTTTTCACATCATTCCAATTAAACGAGGTAATATTGATGAACCTAAGATCCAAATATATGATGAAAAAGATTTCCGGAAAATTATTAGTGAATTTGAAAAAAACAAAACAAATTTTTACACCTATCAACTTAAAAGTGCTAAAGGCCTACAAATAGTATTAAAGGGCATAGATTCATATGTTGACCCCGAAGAAGTAAAATGTGCTCTTATCGACAAAGGATTTAAGATTAAAAATGTTACTAATATAATTAACAGAGAAAAGGTCCCCCAACCCCTATTTCGGGTCGAACTGGAGCCGAATGACACACAATTGAAAAAAAATGAAACCCATCCAATTTATAGCGTAAAGTTTCTCTTGCACCGAAAAATCACAGTTGAAGAGCCACGTAAGCGTGCAGGTCCCGTACAGTGCCACAATTGCCAAGAATATGGCCATACTAAAACTTACTGCAAATTACCTACAGTTTGTGTTATCTGCGGTGAATTGCACGGTTCTGCTAGCTGTACGACGGCAAAAAATCAAGCTGAAAAAAAATGTAGTAATTGTGGAGGTAATCACACTGCTAACTACAGAGGATGTCCTGTATATTCTTTCGTTAAAAAGACCATGGGACAAAAACCTAAATTAACTCCAGTTCAATCAGCAAATGCTTTCTCCGCCAATTTTCCTCCAATGAGCCAACCAAGTACTTCACGTGTATCATATGCCGATGCTGTTAAGACAAATTCTTTTCCCACGCAGAAAGTGTCTCCACCAAGTAATTCAACAAATGCTAACACAAGCTTTAATTTCAGTCGCCTTGAAGCCACTATTGATAATCTGGTGCAAACTATAAACAACTTTACTACAAATATGACTAGCATGATGCAAGAAATGCTGCGAATGCAGAATACTCTGCTTCAAGCATTAGTTAACAAACCATGAACACGTTAAAAATATGTTTCTGGAACGCAAACGGCATTCGCCAACATAAAAATGAACTTGAGCACTTCCTCACGGAAAAAAATATTGATATAATGTTGGTCTCAGAGACTCATTTGACTTCGAGAAGTCGTTTTAAAATTTCTGGCTACACCTTATATGATTCAAAGGACCCAAGAGAAAGAGCATGCGGTGGATCAGCAATTCTAATAAGGTCAAGACTCAAGCATTATATTATTGACAACATTTCTGAAGAACATCTACAAGCAACGAATATTTGTATTGAAAATTTTTGCACTAATTTTGTAATATCATCAATTTACTCCCCTCCCAGATTCGCAATTACAGAAGATCAATACGAGGATTTCTTCAAATCTCTTGGCCCTTGTTTCGTAGCAGCTGGGGACTATAATGCCAAACATACGTTCTGGGGTTCGCGTCTTATCTCACCCAGAGGTCGAGCGTTGTTCAACACAATTTCAAAAATGGGCTTGGACGTCATTTCGAGTGGGGAGCCCACTTACTGGCCTACAGATATACAAAAAATTCCGGATGTTATAGATTTTGGCGTCATGAAAAATATCTCTAGGGATTTAATTCAAGTTGAAGCTTCTCTAGATCTCTCGTCCGACCACTCTCCCACGATCGTTTCAATTTGTAGCCCATTAAGAAGTGACTTACCACATCCTTATGTGAAGATGATAAATCGTGTTAATTGGCTGCGATTCAAAAAATATCTTAGTAGTCATTGCACAGAAAATATTAGGCTAAGAACACCCGATGATATTGAAGCTACCATTACCAACCTTAATGAAAATATTAAACAGGCTGCTGAACATGCCACTACCTCCCATCCGCAGACTGGGTTTAATAGAATTTATTCTACTGATATTGAACGTCTCGTGTGTGAAAAAAGAAGAGCTAGAAGGGAATGGCAACAGCACAGATCACCTCAACATAAAACTAGGTTTAAAGAGTGCACTAAACGACTCCAAGAGTTGCTTGCATTTGAAAAAACTGCATCTCTTAAAAATTATCTGGAAGGTCTTGATGTCACACCAGCATCTAATTACTCTTTGTGGCGCGCTGCTAGAAAGCTTAAAACACCCGTCGAGTTTAAACCACCTCTGCGCACATCTACCGGAGGTTGGGCAAGAAGCGACTCTGAAAAAGGTAAATTATTTGCTGAGCATTTAAAATCCGTATTTACCCCAAACTCATGTTCTGGTGCTGTTGATTTGCCGAGTGTAGTTGCGCTACCCCCTCGACCCATAAAATTTAAGACGCGTGATGTACAAAAACTAATTGCTGAACTCAACCCGAAAAAAGCTCCGGGTATTGATGAAATTAGTAACCAGATGCTGATGAAGTTGCCTCGTATTGCAATTAGAATCCTGTTATTCATTTTTAATGCCATTTTACGTCTGGAGTATTATCCAAACAGCTGGAAGCTTGCCAAGGTTAAAATGATACCAAAGCCGGGCAAAGATCTTACCAAGGCTGAGTCATACAGGCCAATAAGTTTACTGTCAACAATGTCAAAGCTCTTTGAAAAGTTACTCAAGATAAAATTGTCCCCAATTCTAACTGATAATGAGTGCATACCGGACCATCAATTTGGTTTTAGAAGTCAGCATAGCACCATTGAACAAACTCATAGATTGGTTCAATTTATACGAAAAACTTTTGAAGAAAAGAAATATTGTTCTGCCCTCTTCATTGATGTTTCTCAGGCATTTGATAAAGTATGGCATGAAGGCCTTATTTTAAAATTGAAATCATATCTACCAATAAATTTTCTGAAGCTATTGGAAAGTTATATTACTACCCGGCAGTTCACGGTTGTTGAAGGAGACTTCATGAGTGTGCCCGAATCTATATCATCCGGTGTGCCACAGGGGAGCATATTGGGGCCAGTGTTGTATTTGATTTATACTTGTGATATGCCTTTGAGCAGCAATATCCATACATCTACATTTGCCGATGATACAGCCTGCCTTAGTATGCACGAAAACCCTCACGAGGCTTCCCGATATCTACAAGAACATATTACACAGCTGGAACTATGGTTAAACTTATGGAGAATTAAAGTTAACGAACAAAAGTGTGTTCAGCTAACATTTACCCTGCGAAGAGATACTTGTTCCCCAATTCGAATCAACAATCAAGTTGTTCCTCAACATTCACATGTAAAATACCTTGGTATACACCTTGATCGACGGCTTACATGGAAACACCATATTGACTCAAAGCTAACACAAATGAAACTTAAATTAAATCAGATACATTGGCTGATTGGTAGAAATTCAACACTCAGTCTAGATTGTAAACTTTTAATATACAAGTCGCTTTTGAAACCCATATGGTGCTACGGAATACAGCTATGGGGCACTGCTTCAGCTTCCAATATAGAGAGAATCCAACGAAGGCAAAATAAGATTTTAAGACTAATAACATCGGCTCCATGGTACATCAAAAATTCAAATTTACATCGTGATTTAAATATGCCACTAGTGACTGAAGAAATTAAAAAATACGCAGGCAAATACTTAACAAAACTCGAATCTCATCCTAATCCACTTGCTCGTAACATCTTGAATTTTACTGGACACATCCGCTTAAAAAAGAGGGACACTATGGCTCTAATACTCAACACTCCAGATGAAACAGCTTGAAAATATTTTTGTGCTTAATACGATATTTATGTATTATTGATTACTATCACTAAGTTTATGCCTGACACTGGTTGGGCCTAATTATTATATCTAGATTTAAGATTTGAAAACTTATTGTTAGTTCATTTTTTGAAGATACAATAAATAAATATACGCATGAAAAAAAAAAAAAAAAAAAAAAAAATGCAATTTAATTTTTCTTTCTTGTTTTTATTTAAAATATTTCCTTAAACACTTTTTAAATAGTTTCTATTTAAATGTAGCAAAAGGATAATAATCTCTTGCAGGAGGAACTGGCTTCAACTCCAATCTGTATAAATCACTATTATTGCTATCATTTATAGGATATTTACAAATAAGATAAGCGCCCGTAGATAAATTTTCAATATCCTTATCACTTAGTGAATTAAACCTCTTTGGTAAATATAAAATGTTCGTTCCCAGTTCCAAGACAATAGTTTCCCCATACTTGGTAGTAATACGCTCAGCTCCAGTTATATGATACTCCTCTAGAGATAGCATATCCTTCACACTAAGTCTCTGCCTGGCGTTCAATTTAATGAAGGTAGAAATTAACTCCTCGTTGGTGCTCATTGTTTTGTAACTTATATTAAACTGTGAACTTTTATACACCAGTACAAATTATTTATAAATTTTTCATATCCAAGATATATACATATATCTCTCTCTCTATTTATTAATTAAGTTTTCTCTTTTCACTAGTTATTATTGAAATTTTATTAACGGTTGTATTTTATTTTATCTCTTTATTATTATTATTTTTATTTGTTTTTATTTTTATATAATGTTAAATAGATTCTACTTATATAATTTCAATCTAATGATTTTATTTAAAGTTTACATCTAATATTATTTTATCCCCAACTTCGTCGCACCAAAATTCTTCATTAAATGTCGATAGCAGCTTATCCCCTTCATCATCGTACAAGAATTCGTATACCTCATCCTCAAAAAATTTTTTATGATATCCCATCTGGTTGTTGGGAATTTCCTGTTCCTTCCAATTCTGAGGAGACTTGATGTAGTGGAAGATTACTTCTTCCACCGAATCATTAAGACTGAATTCTGTCAACGTACCAATGGAAAGTGGGCTAACCGAAGGGTGTACCTTGCCAAAGTCATCCTCCAAAGATATTATCAGAGGACTGTATTGCATTTTTAATTTAATTTTTTTTACTTTTTTTTATTTTTTTTATTTAGTTGATAGCACTTGAAATTGAATTTCACTAACTAAGTTTAAAATGTTCCACGATCGGACCTTTATACTCAAAATCAACAACAACAACATAATACAAACAAAATATCAATAGATAAGCTAATGCACATAAACATTACATTTGTTCCCTCACTCCACACTCATATCCATACACACATCCACTCCTATTCATACATACATACATACATACATACATACATACATACATACACGTGTAACGCTGACCAAATTCACTACATTTTAAACCCTTTCCTATTCCACTCACGATCGTTTACTTATAAAATCCTAACCCTAATTAATATATTTTCTATTCGCTCATGCACTCACAAATCTAGGAATTCGTCTCCTTTTTACTATGAATCTCCGCACACACATTTTTTTCTAACAAAATTAACAATATAAAAAAAAATAATGGAATTTACATATGGAAATAATTAAACAAAAATATCAATTAGAAATTTTATACGAACACATGGCATGTGCCTTTACTAAATAACATACATATGTACACCATATTTCCCCTAAATCATCAAATACTTTCTTTCCAATTCGATAAAACAAACTCATACACCAATACTCCCACTAATGCCTTGGCTGGCTCATCATCATCATCATCATCATCATCATACCTTTATACAAAAGAACCTATTGTTAGCCGTTACCATTCTCAAAGCATTCGAAAAAAAAGTATGAAAAAAATCTTAACTTTTTTGCTGCGGTTCGCGTGTATAACAACACAAAATACAAATCCCAACTCCATTTACTACTTAGCACCATAAGCCAAGCCTCATCGATTGGCACTTAACAATTCACAATCCGTTATTTTATCTCCTTTCTCCACTACTGCCATCTAGACTTTTTTAGCACACCAAAACTTTTTTAGCTCATCCAAAACCAATTTAAATAAATTTAATTACTTTTGGGTAAGCCAAAATGATCCAGACTTAGCAAACTCACAACCCGCTATTATCTCTCCTTTCTCCACTACTCTCATCTACACTAATCTAGCACACAGCTGCTTACCCAAAACCTATTTAGATAAATTTAATTACTTTTGGGGTAAACTCAGATACATTCATCAAGACTTAGCCAACTCACACACATTTCACCTATTTACGGCGTTGCCATCTGGCATCAACATGCTTCATTTAGCCAATTCACTATCCTTTTTACCCTTTTTTCATCTCACTATGGCAACGCTCACACCATTATTTAGCAAATACACACTCATTTTACCCTTTTTCACAACCATATGACAATTCTCATACCAGTATTTAGCGAAGACACAAACCTTTACTGCATACAGCGCCCCCTGGTAGCGAAATTCCGTTATCTATCGTTATCTATTTTAATTGCTTTCTGGGAGAACAAGCAATTCCTATATACTAACAACATTAAAATTTTTTTTTAATGCACTTGCATTTCACACAAAAAAAATCATCCAAAAATTTTTTTTCATCCCAAATTTTCATCTCTAAAATCATCCAAACTAAAAAACCATCCCAAAAATTCATCCCAAAAAGATGATTTTTTTCATCTCATACCATAATTCCTTACTACTGATAGTTATAAATAATATATAAGTAGTGATAATCAAAAAGAAAAAAAAAGTATTTTCAAGAAGTCTGGAGTCCAGTAAAGTTCAAGATATTACGAGCGAGCGGATTAGGATGTGACTCGAGTTTTGTTAAATATTTGCCTGCGTATTTTGCAATTTCTTCAGTCACTAGTGGCATATTTAAATCGCGATGTATATTTGAATTTTTGATGTACCATGGAGCCTATGTTAGCAAACGTAAAATTTTGTTTTGCCTTCGTTGGATTTTCTCAACACTTGAAGCTGAAGCAGTGCCCCATAGCTGAATTCAATAGCACTATATTGGCTTCAAAAGCGACTTGTATATCAAAAGTTTGCAGTCTAGGCTGAGTGTTGAATTTCTGCCAATTAACCAATATATTGGAGTTAATTTAAGTTTCATTTGAGTTAAGTTAGTGTCCATGTGATATTTCCATGTAAGCCTTCGATCAAGATGTATGCCAAGGTATTTCACTTCAGAATGTTGAGGAATACTTTGATTGTTGATTCGAATGGGAGAGCAGGTATCTCTTCTTAGGGT
Source organism: Nowickia ferox (assembly GCA_936439885.1). Lineage (NCBI taxonomy): Eukaryota > Metazoa > Arthropoda > Insecta > Diptera > Tachinidae > Nowickia > Nowickia ferox. The sequence continues at coordinate 53,668,754 of OW387026.1, forward strand.
AAACGTTATGTGGACACACTTTTGTTCATTTACTTTAATTCTCAATAAGTTCAACCATATTTCAAGCTGGGTAATGTGATCTTGGAGATTGCGGGATGCCTCATCAGGGTTTTTGTGTATACTCATACAGGCTGTATCATCAGCAAATGTAGAAGTTAGGATGTTATTGCTCACAGGCATATCACAAGTATATATTAGATACAAGACTGGCCCCAGAATACTGCCCTGTGGCACACCGGAAGATATAGATTCGGGCACACTCGTTCACTGTTATTAAAGGAGAGTTCACGAGTGTGCCCGAATCTATATCTTCCGGTGTGCCACAGGGCAGTATTCTGGGGCCAGTCTTGTATCTAATATATACTTGTGATATGCCTGTGAGCAATAACATCCTAACTTCTACATTTGCCGATGATACAGCCTGTATGAGTATACACAAAAACCCTGATGAGGCGTCCCGCAATCTCCAAGATCACATTACCCAGCTTGAAATATGGTTGAACTTATTGAGAATTAAAGTAAATGAAAAAAAAATCCAAAAGCTTTTGTATGTTTATTTTTAGGTATGTCTTCAATTTTAAAACTAGGCCTTCGTTCCATACTTTATCAAATGCCTGAGAAACATCAATAAAGAGAGCAGAACAATACTTCTTTTCTTCAAATGTTCTTCTTACAACTTGGACCAATCTATGCGTTTGTTCAATGGTGCTATGCTGACTTCTAAAACCAAATTGATGGTCCGGGATGCACACATTATCAGCTAAAATTTTGGACAATTTAGTCATTAGCAGCTTTTCGAAATTGGAATCATTTTTATTTTGGCAAGTTTCCAGTTATTTGGAAAATACTGCATTCGTAAAATAGCATTAAAAATAAATAGCAAGATTCTTATTGCAATATGAGGCAAGTTCATCAGCATCTTGTTACTAATGCCATCAATACCTGGAGCTTTCTTCGGGTCGAGTTCAGCAATTATTTTTTGTAGTTCACGCAACTTAAACCTTAAGGGACGAGGGGATAGAGAAACTACACTCTGTAATTCGGCAGTACCCGTACATGAATTGGGAGTAAATACAGATTTTAAATGCTCAGAAAATAAGTTACCTTTCTCACTATCGCTTCTCGCCCAGCCTCCGGTCGAAGTACGCAGTGGTGATTTAAGGTCAACGGGTCTTTTAAGATTTCTAGTAGCGCGCCATAAAGAGTGATTAGATGCTGACGTTACATCAAGATCTTCTAAATACTTTTCCAGTAATGCAGTTTTTTCCGACGATAGCAGCTCTTTGATTCGTTTAGTACATTCTTTAAGTCTGATTTTATTTAGGGGTGATCTGTGTTGTTGCCATTCTCTTCTAGCTCTCCTTTTTTCACATACAAGACGTTCAATTTCCGTAGAATAAATTCTAATAAAGGCAGTCTGCGGATAGGAGGTAGTGGCATGTTCAGCAGCCTGTTTAAGATTTTCGTTAAGATTGGCAATCTTAAATTCAATATCATTGATCTTAGCTGAATGTTTTCTACGCAGTGACTACTAAGATATTTTTTGAGTCCTAGCCAGTGACCCTATTAATCATTTTCACATATGAGTTAGTTAAATCACTCCTTAGTGGGTTGAAAATTTTAACTATTGTGGGAGAGTGATCGGAGGACAGATCTAGAGAGGCCACTACGTGAATTAAGTCTCTATGAATATTTTTCGTAACACCAAAATCTATAACATCTGGAATTTTTCTTACGTCAGTAGGCCAGTAAGTAGGCTCCCCGCTCGAAAAGACATCTAAGCCCATTTTTGAAATTGTATTAAACAACGCTCGACCTCTAGGTGTAACAAGACGCGAGCCCCAGTACGTATGTTTTGCGTTGTAGTCACCAGCTGCCAGGAAACAAGATCCAAGCGATTTGTAGAACTTCTCATACTGATCTTCGGTAACTGAAAATCTGGGAGGTGAGTAAATTGATGATATCACGAAATTCGCACAAAAATTGTCTACAAAAATATTCGTTGCTTGCATATATTCTTCAGTAACATTGTCAAGGACATAGTGCTGGAGTCTTGACTTAATTAGAATTGCTGATCCACCGCATGCTCTCCCTCTAGGGTCTTTTGTATCATATAAAGTGTAACCATTTATTTTAAATAAGCTTCTTGAGGTCAAATGAGTCTCAGTAACCAACATTATATCAATATTTCCATGAGGAAGTGCTCAAGTTCATTTTTATGTTGGCGAATGCCGTTTGCGTTCCAGAAACATATTTTTAACGTGTTCATGGTTTGTGAACTAATACTTGAAGCAGTGTATTCTGCATTTGCAGCATTTCTTGCATCATATTAGTCATATTTGTAGTAAAGTTGTTTATAGTTAGTCCATATTCATACTATGCAAGTCTTATTGCTAAGCTGATTAGTTTGACGGAGAGAGTGACGAGGGGAACAGTAACGTTTCTTTCCCCTCGTCCCTCTTTCCTAACAAACTAATCAGCTTAGAAATAAGACTTGCATAGTGTAAATTAGGACTTAGCACCAGATTCTCAATAGTAGTTTCAAGGCGACTAAAGTTAAAGCTCGAGTTTGCATTCGTTGAATTATTTAGCGGTGGAACATTTTGTGTGCGAATAGAACTAGTCTTAGCAGCTTCAGCATACGATACACGTGAAGTAACTGGTTGGCTCTTTTGAGCAAAAGTGGCGGAGTTCGCTTTTACTGGTTGAGCTGGAGTTAATTTGGGTTTTTGACCCATAGCCTGCTTAACGAAAGAATATACAGGGCATCCTCTGTAGTTAGCAGTGTGATTACCTCCATAATTACTGCATTTTTTTTCTGATTGATCTTTTGGCTTAGTACAGCTAGCAGTACCATGCAATTCACCGCCGATAACACAAACTGTAGGTAATTTGCAGTAAGTTTTTGTATGGCCATATTCTTGGCAATTATGGCACTGTACGGGACCTGAACGCTTACGTGGCGCTTCAACTGTGATTTTTCGGTGTAAGAGATACTTTACGCTATAAATTGGATGGGTTTAATTTTTTTAATTTTTATGTCATTTGGTTCCAGTTCAACCCGAAATAGGGGTTGGGGACCTTTTCTCTGTTAATTATGTTGATAACATTTTTTACCTTAAATCCTTGGTCGACAAGTGCACATTGTACTTCTTCGGGCTCAACATCTATGAATCTATGCCCTTTAATACTATCTGTAGGCCTTTAGCACTCTTAAGTTGGTATGTGTAAAAATTTGTTTTATTTTTTTCGAATTCACTAACAATTTTATGGAAATCTTTTAGTTTCATCAATATTACCTCGTTTAATTGGAATGATGTGAAAAGTATTTTCACCAATGGTCGGCAGTAGTTTTTTTAGAAGCGCGTTAGAATTTTTTTCTTCAGATAAATAGGTGGTGGCTTAAACGACTTTTGCGATGATGTAGCGGGCTTGTCGGTTTTGTCTTGCAATAACGAAAAACGATTTTGACGATTGATAGAAGATGCGCTATTATCCCTAGATATCTTTGGAGCTGATGAAATTTTAGAAGAATTTGGGCTTCGCCCACGCTTTACCACGGTTATATATCTGTCCATTCCTACTTGTACCTTTGGTTTTGAGTTACTGTTATCTGTAGTGATAACTTGGTTTAGTGATGAACACGAGCCCGGAGCAGATGATATCGCTGACTTGAATGAAGAAGTACTAGGCAATGGTAATGTTAACGATTCACTAGTTGGCATTGGGCAAAGCGAAGTTGATCGTTGACGAAAAAGTGACTTTTCCGTTAGAAAAAGGCTAGTATTTGATTTTTTATTTTTAACGTTTTTATTAAGAGTTTCAGAACTCACAGTAAAATACGCATTTTTGCCGTTAGAACTCACTTCAAAATTTTTTTCTTTTGAGGTACTCATATAGAGTATTCCTCAAGGTTACTTTGTTTGTGTTTACGGTTTTTTTTTTGTTTTTGTTATTTCTTGCTATTTAAAAAATATTAGTAAAGCCAATAAGCTTTTTTGTCAAGTTGAATTTGTGTTACGAATATTTTTTGTATGAGTTTTGATTTTGTTGTTTTTTTCATTTTGTTTCGTATGTATGTAAAAAAAATGCTCTTTAACGTCTGTTCACTATGAAGGTTCAACGAGAACTAACTTTTGAAGATCAAAACGGATAAAAAACCGTAACCCTGTATGCATGTGAGTCATTATTCTTCTGTCGACCCATTCAAAAATATATATGTACGAGTACATATGTATGAGTATTATTCTACTTTTCACATGCAACATCAGCAAATATCATAATTGAAATGCTTTAAGCTTCATTAGGAGAAAAAAAACGGTTTCATTAACGATAAATGTATAATATCCCATTCTTTTAATTATGAAATTAACTTCTTCAGGTATTCATATTTGGCTTGATATAGATAACTTGAGTATAAATATATGTTTTCGAACTTGAGTTGTAGTAGGGAACTAGCGGTTCTAAATCAATTAAAATTGTGAAATTTTTAAATTTTAATTACCCAAATTTTAAAATTCTTGGAAATTTGTGAAATTTGATACCTACGAGGGGGGTTCAATAAGTCCGTCCAATTTTTTGTTTACATAAGGGGTTTTTTGTTTACATAAGGAGTTTTTTTATTACTACATACGAGGGTGATTCAATAAGTCCGTTAAATATTTTTGTCATGCCGATGGGAAAAACGTGAAAATAAATATTTTTGTAATGCCGACGGGAAAATAATGAAAATGATTTTTCCTAATGCCAACGGAAAATCGTGAAAATGATTTTTCGTAATGTGGACAGGAAAAACGAGAAAAAAAAATATTTATGTCATGCCGATAGGAAAAACGTGCAAATAAATATTTTTGTAATGATGACGGGAAAAACGTGAAAATTAATTGTTTCTAAAGCCTACGAAAAATGTTTTGTTGTATGTCTTTCTGTGGGAATTTGAGTCTGTCAGTGATTTGGGGTGTGTAATAATTTGCGGGTGTCCTTTGTCGAAATTATGGGTAATTCAAATTTAAAATTTTAATCTAGGCCGAACCGCTAGTTCACTACTACTATCTCAAGTTCGAAAACATATATTTATACTCAAGTTATCTATATCAAGCCAAATATGAATACCTGAAGAAGTTAATTTCATAATTAAAAGAATGGGATATTATACATTTATCGTTAATGAAACCGTTTTTTTTTCTCCTAATGAAGCTTAAAGCATTTCAATTATGATATTTGCTGATGTTGCATGTGAAAAGTAGAATAATACTCATACATATGTACTCGTACGTGTATATTTTTGTATGGGGCGACAGAAGAATGATGACTCATTCCACTTGTGTCAAACTTATAGCATAATTCCTAATACACACATGCATACATACATACATATATACAGGTAAAGTTAAAAATGCAAATAAACATGAAGCAAAATTATAACAAGGTCAACTCAAAATTATTTTAAATATGGATGCAGTCAATTTTAAAATCTGGTGTTTTACACAAGGTTTAAAAAACGTTTTTAAGCTAAAATTCTATAGGGTGTTTTTTTAGAGGTATAGAACTTCGAATTGAAATAAAACACAAGAAAATCGTTTTAATGTCCATCAATTTGGCTTTATTGGAAGGATAATTGTATGCCATTAACGTTTAAATATGATTTCGGGCATGTGGCCGCCGCGGCTGGCTCGAATAAATCCAATTCTACAGGTGCAATTTTCAACCACTTTTTCGAGCATATGGGGCCGTATGTTGGCAATAACGCCACGAATGTTGGCTTCCAAGTCCCCTAACGTTTCTGGTTTGTTGGCGTAGACGAGCGACTTCAGCGGATGCGTATTATCACATAGAGTAAACGTAGTGCGAAAACGATCCATGGTTAACCGAATTAATTGCTCTGTCGACCATAAAATGGACGGAGCTTGCGGTAAACTTCGCGAACTGAACCATTATTTTCGAAATAAATTTGCACGATTTGCAAGCGTTGTTCTTTTGTCAACCTGTTCATGATGAAATGGCAAACCAAACTAAATATTAATCACTTGACAGCTGACAAAATGGCCGCCAGTTAAAAAAGTGATGCCAACTTAAAGTTCTATACCTCAATAAAAAACACCCTTTATTACGAATACAACTTTAGTGAATTTTGCTTAAACAACATTCGAAATTTTGTTTAAAATTTTTATGAATTCAGCTGTAAGCATTTAATAAGAGCCAATGCAAATGTTATTATAATGTTTAAGTAAGATGAGAAAAATATTAAGCACGTCTATAGGGATCATGTAGTCAGTAATATGAATTTTAAAAAGGTTTAAGAAATTTGTAAAGTGTTGGAAGGATAAATATGGAATTTTGAATATAAGCACAGATAATGAATTAAATGATGGTCGCTTCAGAAAACAATTTGACTATTTCATAACTATATAAACTACTGTTCATAAAAATATACTTTAGTTATTAATCTAACTTTAAACTTGATACATCTATTTGCTATAGCCTCATCTGTTACTTGATAAGATGATCTGAAAACCAGACCAGGTCCTGATAAGCTGATCTGAAAACCAGACCAGGTCCTGATAAGCTGATCTGAAAACCAGACCAGGTCCTAATAAGCTGATCTGAAAACCAGACCAGGTCCTGATAAGCTGATCTGAAAACCAGACAATGTCCTAATAAGCTGATCTGAAAACCAGACCAGGTCCTGATAAGCTGATCTGAAAACGAGACTAGGTCCTGATAAGCTGATCTGAAAACCAGACCAGGGAGTCGATTCTGGTTTTGTGATAATGTGAAATGAAAAAAAACTTTTCATTTTCGTTTTCATGAGAACTTTTTATATTATCAGTTCATAATTACACAAATTGCGATTCCCGTTCTTTTAATGAAAAAGTGTTCCATTCCATTGTAGCCGTGAAACTTCTGCATCTGTGTTAATAAAATATAAAAGTCAATGCAGATATCGAAGCTTAGCAGTTTTGAACCGGCGCTAAGCGGCAAACGATTTTTTTAACTGCTTGAGACGCATGTATTTATTTTTTTTTGGACGTTTTAATAATTAATAAATTAAAATAATCAGCGTTTGAAAGTGCTTCCATTTTTTTTATTTCATTTGCTTTGACTATGCTGTGACTGCCAAAAGTTTCAAAGCCGACAACAAAGCGAGAGCACAAAACAAAAAATGAACGAACGACTGTGCTGTTAAACGAAAAAAAAATTAACTTTAATTCTACTGTTGGTTTTGCTGTCGCTTTGTTTTAGGGGCCATCCACATATTACGTAACGCAATGTTTTCCGATTTTTGACCCCCCCCTCCCCCCAGTAACAGATCGTAACAATTCTTATACCCCCCCCCCCCTCACAATAACATAACAAGAACTTTAAAAAAATTTAAATTAAAATTAAAATTTAAATTTTTATTAAAAAAAAATTAAATTTAATTCATACACATACATATGTATGCATTTTTAAATAACTTTTTGTTTGAATTGAAGTAAATTTCTTTATTTAGTTATTACAAACTAAAATACAAATATTTTTGTGGCATTTTCTTAAGTTTCGTTTAGGATTTATGCATTTATTTATTTTATTTATGGGAAAATGCATTTTCTTAAGTTTCGTTTAGGATTTATGCATTTGTTTATTTTATTTATGGGAAAATGCAAGTAATTGAGAATGGACGAATATTCGGGAATTCGAATACTTTTGTTTCTTTATTTTTATTTTCTGTTAGACTAACACAGTGCGTAGACAAAAATCAAATAAGCTTGCAAAATATAAATAATAACAATTATGTATTTATGTACATACATATGTATATGCATATATTTATATCTATTTAACACTCATGATTCTGTATTTATTATGTATTTCTTTGATAAATTAAATACATAAATAAATGAAAAATCGAAGTGTTTTTGTACGAAATTAGTAAACTTTATGTTACGTAACAATTTTACAGACCCCCCTACCCCCCGTAACAAATCATGACAAAACTCGAACCCCCCCCCCCCCTCCCCCCCCCCTCTGCGTTACGTAATATATGGATGGCCCCTTAGCCATATAACCGGGAGGGAAGAGAAAAGGGAAAGAAGCAAAAACAAGTAGCGATTTGGACTTCCTTTCGAAACCAAAATTCCCAATTACCTGATTTATGCAAAAAATGGTTAGTATACACAGAAAAAAGTATTTACAAATTAATGTTTTCAAATAAGAATTTAATTGACTTAATTAAATTTTTAATTGTATTAATTAATTTGTGCGGGAAAAATTAATTGATACTATCAAATTGTTTATAGGTAAAATTTTAATTAATTTTTTAATTAATATTACAAATATTTTAATTAATATTACAAAATTATTCAAATTACTTTTTTGTGTGCACAAAACGAACAACAAAAGCATACATCGTTGTGATAGCGAAACTCCAAAAAATACGCACACAACAATAATACTGTTAGAATTGCTTGTGCATATTTTACTGAAGATCACCCTTTTAAGCAGGTTGTTGTGTGCAACTAGCAAACAAAATTCTTGATGAATAATAAGACCACCCACCACTTGATTATTTCTATGCAGCTGTTTGTGACTTTGTTTTGCCTGTTTTGCATAAAAAATTAAGACAATAAATTCCATTTACAAAAGTTAGTGAATATGACGCAATGGATTTTCCCGCAATTTTGGTATTAAAAGGCTTTCCAAGTGAGATAATAAATCGCTGAATAAGCAGCACTTCCTAATTCAGAAGTTTAACTGCTTTGGAAAAGTGGTGGCTAACCACATCCTAATTGTAAAACATATTGGATTTACTGCACCAATAAAAAATCACACCTTATTTTAGAGTTTTTATAGCAATTAAAAATTTAATTTTATTCGCTCACAGGTTGGCAAAAACAAACCTCTTCGCTCCAATGACAAGCTAACGTAAAATTCAGTGTTAATTAGTTTACTCTACATAAAAATACTATAACTTTGAAGTAAATATATATGTATAGCGTCCACCAGATAACTTTTTTTTTTTGAAAACAGGGCGCAAAACATCGAGTGTAGCTTCGGCTGTGTGGCACGTAGAGCCGTCTTGTTGAAACCAAATGTTGCCAATATCCTCCTCTTCAATTTTTGTGAACAAAAATTCGTTCAACATGGCCCGATAACAATCGCCATTGACTGTAACGGCCACTCCTTGCTCATTTTCCCAATTATGCCTCTGAACCAAAATCCGCACCAAACAGTGACTCGTTTTGGGTGCGTCGACTTTTCAATGTATGTGTGCGGGTTTTCTGTGCCCCAAATGCGAAAATTTTGCTTGTTTACATACCCGCCAAGATCAAAATGAGCTTCATCTGAAAAGATGATTTTTTTGGTAAAATCGGCATCTTCTATAAGTCGATCGCAGGCAATATTTCCCAGCGTTGGTCAAGCGTATACAGAACCATATTCGTTCAGCGGAAGGATAAAACTAATTATCTGTCGAATCAGACATGAGCTAAGTGTTACCATTCACGAAATAAGCACTAGTTGAAAAAAACATTAGATGGCGGACCCTTTACATATATAATTATGTATTACATTAGGATTTCAAAATTTTTCGCTGCTCGCTTTAGACCTCCCATTAATTTTTCAAATGTCATATATTTATTTGTATTGTATTGTAACGGCCAAAGGTTTACATCTTCAGATCCGTAGCTCATACGGTTCTCAAGAAAACAGCCTACGACGGACAGACGGATATATTAGCGAAAACAATAGGGTTTCTTTTCACCTTTGGTGTACGAAACCCTAAGAAATTAAAATAAGCTTAAAAAATAGTGAAATTATATAAAATAAAAGGTGAAATAAAGTTTGATTTATTAAAATATTGTTGTAGATAAAACATAAAAATATTGTAGGCGGCTGTACGTTTGCTTTAAGACGTCGCTGAATTTATATTATTTACCGCCGTTGGTGATTATATATCAACTTTGTATTCTGATGAAATTTCAAACTACATATGCAAATACACAACAAATAATAATAAATTAAAAAAATGTCAGGATTATTGGTTTAATAGAATTATCGCAAGAAATTTTGGATGAGCAAAGGTAAGAAAACTATTTTAATGTTTTACGTTAGTAATGTTGTATATATTATTAAAAATTGACATCAACATTTTCTTCTAAAAAATTTATCAAAAATTCTTTTTGAATTTCGCTGGCTCGTTTTCCTCTTATGGCCCTCTCCATGTTTTTTTCACTAATAAATGGCGTGTGTAAAAAAACTCTGCATATGAAATGGTTTTGACATTTGTTTACACTTTTTCATAAAACGAGAATCAGCAATGATGTGTAACTATGAAAACATTTTGTTTCATTCCACTTGTTTTTTTCATATGAAAATATTTCAATTTTGTTTTCATTTCTTCACTGAACTAGAATCAGAAACACTATGCAAAGATTTTTTTTTTTTTTTTTAATACATATAACTTATTTATTGCATCTTCAAAAAAAATGAACTAACAATAAGTAATCAAATCTTAAGTCTAGATATAATTAATGTGTCCGACCAATGCCGAAAACAATTTTAGTGATAGTAGTTATTAATACAATAATTATGTACTAGCAAAAAAAAATTATTCTCAAAAAGTTTCATCTGAGGTATTGCGTATTAGAGCCTTGGTGTCCCTCTTTTTTAAGCGGATGTGTCCAGTAAAGTTCAAGATGTTACGAGCAAGGGGATTAGGATGGGACTCGAGTTTAGTTAAATATTTGCCTGCGTATTTTGAAATTTCTTCAGTCACTAGTGGCATATTTAAATCACGATGTAAATTTGAATTTTTAATGTACCATGGAGCCGATGTTATTAAACGTAAAATTTTGTTTTGTCTTCGTTGGATTTTCTCAACATTTGAAGCTGAAGCAGTGCCCCATAACTGAATTCCGTAGCACCATATTGGTTTCAAAAGCGACTTGTATATTAACAGTTTGCAGTCTAGGCTGAGTGTTGAATTTCTGCCAATCAACCAATGTATTTGAGATAACTTAAGTTTCATTTGAGTTAGCTTAGAGTCAATATGATGTTTCCACGTAAGCCTTCGATCAAGGTGAATACCAAGGTATTTCACGTGGGAATGTTGAGGAATATTCTCATTGTTTATTCGAATTGGGGAACAAGTATCTCTTCTTAGGGAAAACGTTATATGGACACACTTTTGTTCATTTACTTTAATTCTCCATAAGTTCAACCATATTTCCAACTGGGTAATATGTTCCTGGAGATTGCGGGATGCCTCAGAAGGGTTTTCGTGAATACTCATACAGGCTGTATCATCGGCAAACGTAGAGGTATGGATATTATTGCTCACAGGCATATCACAAGTATATATTAAATACAAGACTGGCCCCAGAATACTACCCTGTGGGACACCGGAAGATATAGATTCGGGCACACTCATGAAGTCTCCTTCCACAACAGTGAACTTCCTATCAACAATATAACTTTCCAAAAGTTTTTGAATGTTTACTGGCAGGTATGTCTTCAATTTTAAAACTAGGCCTTCGTGCCATACTTTGTCAAACGCTTGAGAAACATCAATGAAGAGGGCAGAACAATATTTCTTTTCTTCAAATGTCTTCCTTATAACTTGCACCAACCTATGCGTTTGCTCAATTGTGCTATGCTGACTTCTAAAACCAAATTGATGATCCGGGATACACCCATTATCAGCTAAAATTTTGGAAAAATGCAAAGATGAAAAAAGTTTTCATTTCACATTATCACAGAACCAGAATCGAGCCCCAGGTTCTGATAAGCTGATCTGAAAACCAGACCAGGTCCTGATAAGTTGATCTGATACCTGATCTAAAAGCTGATACCTGTTCTGCTATTTGCTATTATCAAACATGGATTAGAAGGTGTTAAAGCAGTTGGTGTCAATAAGAAAGTATCTAATGAAATTTAATAGAATTTCATAGTATTTTGAAATTCAATTCCTCTTGTGTAGAACCTTTCAAAGATAACAAAACTGTGCATGTTTAAGCAATATGAAAACAAAGAACAAAAATTTGCAAATAAACAAAAAGAAAAATTTTTTGATCTAGTGAAGTAAAGCCAATAGATAAGGAAAATATAAAAATGTAGACATTTGTAGTTAAAATTTCTATTTAGTAAATTTAAGCTGAAATAAAAACCATTTACATATTTTATTATTTTTTCAATATTTTATTTAACAGTTTTTCTTAAAAATCTTAGTACTAATACAAATTCAACTCTATGTATAAATAAAAATATAGAGATATAAAGAGAAAAAAACATTATTAATCTAATATTTTATTTTTATTTACAAATAATTTAGGTATAGATAAAAAGATAAAAGTTTTAAACCATTCAACATGCTTTTGGATGAATAAAATACTCAAATTAATAGATACATTCATAAACAAATAAGTAAATAATAAATAAATTAATAAATAATTAAATAAGTACATTAATAAATAAATACAATTAGTACGAAATTAAATTAATAAATAAATTAATAAACAAATAAGTACATAATAAATAAATTAATAAATAATTAAATAAATACAATTAGTACAAAATTAAATTCTCGTCGTCATCTTACATCTAATTTAGCAGGAATCATTCTATTCTACATCCATTATTTCATTGTTTCGGTCTATGTAATGTCCCCAAGCGAGCGTTTTTATTTTATCTTTAATTATATTTCTTTTATCGTCAGAAAAGCTAAGTGCTATTTTATGTAGTTTTTGGGTATATAGTTGATGTGTTTTAGATCTAAACAAAAACATTTCATCCGAGATAATTTTGGATTCGAATAAGCAACTTTTGTAATGATTAATGGACAACTTTTTAATTACAGACTTTTTGACCCCTTGTGATTTTTTAACAGCTTCCGAGCGAAGAGTCGACAGAGAATACATTTTTTCTCTTAAACCAACAAACTCTGTCATTATATCCCCATTGTTTTCATCTTTCATCATTCCCAAAACCTTCTTATTGAGTAGCGGCAAACGAAATTGGTTATCTATAGGATATTCTGACGTATCAAAATTCAGACTGATATCATTACGGATGTTATCGTAAAAATCAGCAGTTTTAATTGAATAAATAAATGAGTCAGTATCCTTATAGTTGAGAGAAATGTTCTCTCCAAACTTAGGCTTCATGAAGCCATAATGGAAGTCACACATTCTCCACTTCGATAACTCCAGTACTGTGAAACCAACATATATGGGTTTATCATATAGTGGTTCCATTTTTTCTAACTCTACCGCATACATATCATCAGAAAATTTTGTCAACTGCATAAAATTTGGTTTCGCAATTAATGCTCTGAGACCTTAATGATTCCTGTTTGTTGTTTCCCAAGATGACGTAATTCTAATGTCGCTACGTATTTCAATCCCGTAAACAGCATTGTTTAAAAGTTTGAAGAAATCTTTTTCAAAATTATTTTTAGCATTTGTCCTATGAAATGTGTTTAAGTCAATATATTTTTTAAGCCAAGGGGATTGCTTAAATCTGAGTATTCTATGGATTTGTTTTAAGATGAGGCCATTTGAAATGGCTTGTTTTAAAACTCTATAGTTTATGGTGTAATTTATTTTTGAGTGTAAGTCTGCAACTAATTTTTTTGATTTTGGATCCCCCCCAGGGCCTTATTTTGAGGACAAAATGGCAAATCATTATGTAGATCATGCACTGAATCGGTATAATCTTTATCCACTTCTAAAATATACCCATACTATGCAGTATCAGAAATTTTTAAACATCAAAATCAGTATCACATGCCCACTCAAATTCACCGCAAGGAAGATATTCCGACATCGCCCAACCATACAAGTTGTTAGCGTCTAAGTATACAAGAAATTCTGATGGTTTTGATGCATCAAAATCTTCCAAATATTTGTTATTCGCCTTCGAATATCTTTGCGAGCATTGAACTAGTCCACCTCTAATTCCGTTTTGCATAAACATATACATTTCGGAATCAGTGAACTGTTCCAGTGAAACTTCTGTGGTTTTCAACATTGCATCCCAAGATAAGCCTGGTGCTGTATAATAGTGGCAGGGGTCCAAATCGTATATATCTCTACAAATTTTTCTAAAATTTTCAAACACGTCGGTTAGAAGAAGAACATCTGTCTTTAAGTAGAGTTCAGTATAGTCAAGGAGGGTTTTACAGTTAAACTCTCTCCATATTTTTTGAGCATGTTCATACTCGACTACATCACATTCTTCATTCGTTAGAATATTGAAGAACTCTTCTCTACTAGGCAGTTTAATTTCCTTAAACTTAGTCATGGAATCCATGTAAGAGTAGGGAAATACACCCTTTTTTCTAATCAGGTTGAAATGAGCTTCATCAACGAAACATGACCGAATAGTATTAAAATCATTGCTATCAAGATTTTTCGCTAAAGTATCTAAACTCGAAGCCATAAATCTAAACGAGTCTATAAATCTTATTTCGAATCCATATTTTTCATCTAATCTGATGAAAATTGAAAGAGAAATATAACTCTCTGTGTTCTGGGGGATCACTTTTATTGTAGAATATTTTATAGAAGAAAGTTCTTTGAAAAATATGTATATCATATGCGGAAAGATTATGCAATATAACCGGTATAAACTGAGGTGTTTTATAATTTAAATTACATTCGCTATGAGCTGCCCCACGATAATTGCCTGTAAGATGACAATGATCTCTAACTTTATCGTTATTTAATATTTTCTTACATATATGACAATTTTTTGCATTATTATATTGAGCTATTTCTATTGGGGTTATGAACATTTTCTTAACTTTAAGTAAATAATTTAAATAAATATCTGTACAATCTTCAACAATTTTTTTGATAAATATATTCGCCGAATCTTCACCAAAATAATGTCTATATAAATTATTTTCTCTCTTAAAACTACAATTAATAAAATAACCGAATGCACAAGCGTGATGTTTCTGTACATTTGTGGTACTTTTACTTATAGCATCATCAACTTTTTCCAAAATAGACTCAAAGTCCGCATAGATTACAAATGGTACATCTAACTGTTTGTAGTAGTTCTTAAACTTGATAACATATTCACCTTCTGGCATTCTGATGACTTTTTTCACACAAACATTTTTATGATGATTATACACATAATCATCATGTGTATGATATAGGCAGGTGTTGCATATCATGATCTTTCTTCTGTGTGATGTTATGCTGGAACGAAGGAGTCGGAGGAAAATATAGAAAATACCAATAAATAAATAAATATAACAATAAGAAGTAACTTTTTAAATAGAGATGAAAGCAGATTTTTCATAAATGCACAAATGAAACTTACTTTGATATATCCTTGATGAGTACATAGTGGAAGTTTTCATTTGACTGGAGCAATAAGAGATTAATATGAATGTGATTTTCTCCTTTTGTTATGTAGTATGGTCCTATAAGCGATGTGCCATTATGGCCAAATACATAAATGCTCAGATCATTTTGATTTTCGAATTGTTTTATCTGCTTCAATGGGAGTGGAAACACTAGGCCTTAAAAATTTAACACAATTGCTCCTAAATTAATATTCTCATCAGAAATTTTTGTTATATTATAGTTTTTAAAGTTTTTCCGTTGTTTAGGATTCAGACCGCTATTTGTGTATAAAGCCGCAATGAGACACCATTTAAAGCAATAAACATCAGAGTTCTCGATATTTATGCATGCATGCTTGGCTGCAATATTTTTTGGGAGAGGGATAAAATTCGATCCTCTTATTATTGACGCCTTGTTTATATTAACTTCAAGGGAATTTATTGAAATCAAGGTCCATCCGCTATCCCTCTCTTGAAATTCTTCCATTTTGGCTCTAAGCTCATCGGTCTGTTTTTTGTACATCTCCTCTATGTCATCAGAGAGGGTCACCAACATCATCTTTGAGATGTGTACAAGTTGGCTAACATTCATCTCATCATTCACCATTTTCATATAATCAAATGTGAGCTCCATATTAAATTTAAACGTAGTATGTATCCTACTACGTTCATTAAGTTGTTTTACTATGGAGTTCTTTGCAGATGCGAGAAACTCCTCCAGAAACAAAACACCCACATTTTTGTTGAGGAGGGTATATGTCTCGATCCTCCTATTGAAGTTACTTATTCTTCTAGTGAGAAAATCGTTAATCTGTTCTTGCTGACAGCTGTTTTTGTGTTTTATGGTTCTGACGTGAGCCACACAACTATTTGATGGAATCATCTCATCACAATCCTCAAAATATTTGTTTTTAATATTTCGATTACTAGTTCCCAACAGCCAGCCTTCGGCTAGCATAGGTGTGCGTTTCTATATGCTTATTTACTTTTGTTTGAGTCATAAAGACTTTATTGCAGATGGGACAACTTGCGGTATTCATTTTATTTAATTATTTTTATTATTTATTTATTTGTTTATAATTTATTTAATTATTTTATTTATAAACAATTTATTTAATTATTATTTTTTTCTTTATACACTATAAACTTTTTTATCAAACAATAATTAGTTTTAATACTTTTGTAGTTTTTTTTTATTGTTTTCAAACACTTTAAAAATTTGGTTTGGAAAATAGGTTGTAACTTATTGAGATATCAAAGTAACTGATGACAATCTACATTATTTTTTCTACATATATACGTTACATGAGAATCGCGTAGTAGTCATCAAATCTAATTTCTCTGATGGTGTTACGACATATGATGAAATTCGTATACACACACAGACTCACACACATCCCCACAATTCATATGAGAATCGGGGCACGTGAGTGCAGGTCCTTCTATAAGTTTTTGTTAAAGTAAAATATACTAAAATAAAAATATAATTACCCCTATTTATAAAACTCTGCTTGTCAACCTGATGGGACTTAAAATATTTAATATCTGAAATGCACTTGTACATATAAAACCTATGCCAACACAATAGTTTTCTATCTCCATAAGAATAGCAATGCCAATAGCGTAGAAAACATATATGTAAATATGTATGAAGAAGTGTTGATGTAATTCACACAAGTAATGATATTCTTCAAAGCAAAATTAGATACGATCACATACATTAATCCAACAACTTAACATGCATACATACATTACCAAATGCATTCCCTATCCCCCTCCATTCCAAACATCTATCAGGGTTGCCACTACCTACAGCTTTTATATTATTTCCCCAGAGACCTCAAAAATAAATGTATACATACAATAATAATCATACATACGCAAAGCAACGAAAACTCAGAGGAGCAAACCAAAGTCAATCAAATAACGATCACTACCTACACACAAACACACAGATCGCTTGTTACTACCCTGCAGTCAGACTGTATATAAGTAAATTATAGAAATCTACCAGTAACTAACTGTCTTGTTGGTATGTCTCCATTTTCCCATAAGAACTAAGTAAACACTATGTCTAGTTTATGTCTATAGCACGAAGCATTGCATGAGGAATAATTAAAGAGTAGTACTGGTTACAAAGTCAAAAGGGAGTCAGTACATTTTCAACATCAACATTTCCTACAGGGTATAATGTTTGTTTCTAACTACAACAAAAGTAGTGGATACTGGCAAACATACAAGTAAATACAAAAACGCACACATATGCACACATACATACACATATACAAACACTTACAGATACATCCATCTACTGTAAGCATAAAGTTTCTCAACAATGACAAAAGCTGTACACACAAGTACATATATACATACACACATACATAGAAAGAATCAAACTCACACACACACACAACCAGCCTAACGAAATCTCAGTATAAAAATACCCAAAATCCCCAATTTGTAACAGGGTTGCCATCGTTTTTAATTTTTCCCGGTTTTGAATTCCCAAAACATGTCGTCCTCCGCCATTAACAAACTACTCTCGTTATCTTTTTTAATGGGAAACCGGCTGATTTTAAAGCATTTATAAGTTGAGTTTGAGCAGACATAGCTTCTTCAATTGATTAACCACAAGTTAATATATCATCGACATACGTTTCTGTACGCAGGATAGACGCTGCTTTAGGGCACGTAGAATCGGAAGCGAGCTATAGAAGGGTCCGAATCGCAAGATATGGGGCACAGCTTACGCCAAAAGTTACGGTCTTTAACTGGTAGTCTTTTATGGGGCTGTCTGAATATGGCTGAAACAAAATTCGTTGAAAAGGCCGATCAGCCAATATTTGGCGATACATTTTCTGGATATCGGCACTAAATACATATTGATACTTTCTCCAATTTATTATAATTGACATCAAGTCTCTCTGCAGAGTAGGGCCTGTGCATAGAATGTCATTGAGTGAGAAATGGGACTTTGACTTTCTTTTAGAGGCATTAAAGACGACTCTCACTTTTGTCGTTTTAGATTCTGGATGAACGACCGCATGGTGTGGTAAATAGTAAGATCCATATTTACCGTGAGAAATCAATTCATTTGATGGAGTTTCTTCCATGTGGTTAAGAGCAAGGTACTCATTTAAAACTTTATTGTATTGAAATTGAAGCTCAGGATTTTTCAACAAGTTTTTTTCTAAGCTAGAGTATTGGGCTAAAACAGTGAAGCGGGATGAACCGAGAAAAACTTCCTCAGGAAATTCTTCCTTAAATGGAAGCCGAACAATGTACCTGCCATAATCGTCCCGGGTAGTGGTTTCGGTATAAAACTTATTACAAAGGTCATCTTCTTTTGATGTTGGTCGAGCATTAGGAACTTCTTCCTGTTCCCAAAACTGTTTTAAAATGTTATCTTCACAGTTTCTGTTATTAAGACAGAGGTAGTGAAAGTTTGAATTGGTTGAGTTTGTATTGGACCACTGAGAACCCAGCCAAAAATAGTATTGTAGGCTGAAATTTGACAAAAAATATTTTTCTTTATTCCATCAATGTTAAGAAAATGCTCGCAGTCATTTTCTAGAATAAGATCTATTTGGGAAGATTTATTAAATGTTGGGTGAGCTAGATCCAATTCTTCGAGTTTATTTAAGACTGGTATTTCGAAGTTGGAAGCAGGAAGACGCCTCGTTACCTTATTCAGTATAATAGCTTTGATCGGAATGCGCAAATTATACCTTTTGGCGTACAAAACGAACTCGCATTCTTTATTTGCGGATTGTTTTTGGCCGCCGGTACCTATAATATCGAAATGGGAGTTTTTGTAGGGAAGTTGGAGACGGTTTCTAATTCTTTCTGTCAAAAATGTTCGTTGGGAGCCAGGGTCAATCAGAGCTATCTATTTGCTTTCACAAATTGTGAAACAATTGGTTTGAATTTGACCAGATGTTTGAGGAAGCTCTTCTTGAGTGCTATATTTCTGTGCCTGTGCGGTATTTGCGTACGAGTTTTCTTCAAAGTTATTATTTTCATTCAATCTTCTATTACAAATTTTTTCGGAACTCTGCATTGAGCTTTGTGGTACCTGTCTCATATGCAATAAAGTGTGATGGGTCTTCTTACAATATACACAGTTTGATTTGCGAAGCAGCTAAGCAGTTATTACAAAATTTGCTTTTGAAGACGTAATCTTCTCTTTAGTGTACACTGAAGGCTTTGAATTTGGGACATATTTTCAAAGAATGATGGTCGTTGCATAGCTTGCAAGAAGGTGAGCTCACACTTTCATGTGCAGCATATGTTTGTATATTAGTGTAGGTTGGTTTTGTTAGTGTAAAACAATTTTTTGATGTTTTTATGCTTGTGAGACGTCAATCAAAAATTTAGACATTTGAGTCCACCTTGGAAGTCCTCGAGGAGACGCAAGGGATTGTTCCCAAAGTGAAAGAGTAACTTCAGGTAATTTTGTGGAGATCAAGCGGATATGTATTGGGTCCCAGCTGTCTACTTGAACGCCAAGCGTTCCTGGAGTCGCTAAGGAGTCACTAATAGGAGACTGAATCCTTTAAATAGATTCACTGTTTTCACTTCTTGCTGATGGGATGTCGAAAAGAATTTTAATTTGATTGTCAGCTAGAACCCTCTTATTTTCATATCGTGTTTTCAAAGCATTCCATGCCAATTCAAAATTTTCATCAGAAAGTTGATATCTTTTTACGATATCTCCCGCTTCGTCCCTCGTCTTGTTACGCAGATGGTACAACTTTGTAACCGGTGTGAGCTTCGAATGATTAATATACATCGCCGCACGGTGGCTCAGAATCAATTTTCATCGGCCAAAACCTATATTTTTTCTTGACATAGATTTTTAAAATTTTTACGCCATCAGAAAAGATACATATCAAAACTAAGGTAGCCAAAAAAATTGGTCAAAATATTCTCAATAGTGGGCGTGGCATGCTGCCAAAAATAACAAATTTATGTTAATTAGAAAAAAACAAAATTTTCTTATATTTTATCTGAAATAAATTACAATTCCTCGAAAACTATGATCGATAAAGGGCTGCAGTATTTTTTATTATTTTGGGTAAGCTGTTGTTTTTTAGAAATGGTATTAGCACACCCTCTACAATTTGCAGTTAGAGTGCGATGTAAGAAATTTTAATGCCCCATATTTTCGTAAAACTTGAAGTTTAGTAGTGTATAACTTTTGAAGATCAAAAGGGATCAAAAACCCGTAACCCTCTCAAGAAAGACGAAAGTGTCTTTTATATATACTTTTGCACCCGCCACGACCCGCCTGTGAAACACTTTTTTTGTTTTAATGAAAATACTCAAAAATTATAAACAAAAATTTTTACCCAAATGGCTACAAAATCTACCTTAGAAATCATGTAAATGCCATTCTACCTGAACAAAATAAAAATAACAATAGCAAACTTATTATTATATACATAACTTTAAATTAAGAAAAAATTGAGATTAATATTTAAAACCGAATACGGCACACTCCAAATAAACAATCATAAGTACAAATGACAGGTAGCAAAACGTATTATGTTGATTGTTTTCCTGTAATTTTGTTTAGTTAATTGATTTTTGAATATTAGGTTAGGTAGACACGTTGCTGGGAAGATAGAGCTATAAACTTACCTTCATTTCGAAGGTCTTTTCATGCTTACCTGAAAGAAAATATAGAAGGAGCGAGCGGATGAGTTAATTTTATTCGAAAATTGAGAATTTAAGTAGGTAACCTAGATTACATTAAAAAAATTTATATTGAGTATACTATATAAGGACAATAATTTGGAAATAAAAGTAAGTTTTATACAAATATTTGATTCTAAAGTTTTAGGAAACACGATATTTTCGTTGAAAATTAAACTTAAATTCTTACAGCAGTGAAACAGAATTGGATTTACAAAAAAAGTATCTGCTTTTGTCAAAAATTTGAAAAACGCTACAAGGTAACTGATTGGAATAAAAGTAAATTCAATATGTGCTTTACAAAATGGTTACAAGGTGAATTTACTATCCAGATAACTTCTGAAACTACAAGTAAAAACAGTGCAGGAAGACCACAAAAATCACTAGGGAAGTGTAGCGATAGATCTAAGAGGCGAAAACTGAAAATATAAATGAAGAAATCGGATGTGAAAATATTAAAGATAGTTTGTTGTATCAATTGCGATCACAAAAACAACTAACAAAAGTGGAAATCATTGAAAAAGTTATTTTCGCTAGGCCAGTGAGAACAAAACGGATCCTAAAAAGTATTCCAACACCAAATGAGAAAGCGCTTGCATTATTTCTGGATTTGAAGTTAACAAAATAGCAGTATATTCAGCTCAGATTGCGTGCTATCGAAAAAGGCTAAAATTTATACCCATCATATCATCACATAATTTCAGCTAAAAGGACTCCAAAGGAATGTATTGCAATCATTTAAAGGAAGTGAGTTGAAGAAATATGGAAACTGCAAGTTAACTCTTTTTTGTAAATAGGGATGCGATGGATCTTCCGGACAAAAGCAATATAAAAAATTTTTATGTGAAGATATTTCGGACACAGATCTGTTCATGGTGTCATTTGTACCATTGCGATTAATAAAGAACTTAGAAGAGTCAGAACCTTGGACCAGTACAATGCAAACAAAGTATATTTGGAAAAGTCAAACACCATCATCTACTTAATACTGCAGACCACTAAAATTTTAATTTAAAAAGGAAACTCATCATACCATTAAGAATGAAGTAATTGATATATATAGATAGAGCTCAAATTTCAACACTACTGGGATTAGAATTGGAAATAGATAGACAGACCATTGAAATAAACTATAAATTAGTGTTTTCAATGATAGATGCAAAGCTACATCAAGTCAGTTATTTGAGTGAAATAAAGTATAAAAATATTAATATTTAATGAATGATATTAAAATAACGTGTTTCTTACGTGTTTTGTGCATTGTATAAAAAGAGGTCAAATATAAATATCTATGATATATCCATAGATTAACATTTCTTCAGGTACTAATATTTAGTTCTGAATTATGTTTAAAGTTTCTCATAAGTCCAAAATAAAAAAAATTTAATAGCCACATTTTGGGAAAAATCCCTCATAATATAATATTTAGCGTAAGGGCTTTATGATACCTAATTATATTTTAAATATTAACAGGTAATTTAAGCTTTAAGTGATACTTAATTATTTTAAACTAGTTTTATGATTCTCATAAATAATGTTTAAGTAATTTTGTTTAATTCAGTGTCTTGCAGATATTCATCTAGTAGAAACGGTTCAGTTATTTATGTCTGCACATGTCTTACATACTTATGTATATATATATATGTATATTCAAATAACCAAAAGAGTCTAGAATCTATTTATAACAGAAAAAACGAGGCTTATGTATTAAATTTTCAAAAACATACTTTGTTGTTTTTATAAAAATTATTTGAGTTTCATTATAAGGCCTTTTTTCAACAAAAATAAAAATAAAAAGCGCGCATTTCGAAGCAAATTAAAATTTTTTTGAAAGTTCAACTTTAACCTTAAATTTCTCCTCAACCACTGTATTGATTTTAATGAACTAAAACTGAATAAAGCTTAAGATGTTATCTATTCACAAAAAAAAAATTAAGAAAAAATCTGTATTAGTTCAAAAGTTACACAGTTTTGGCCGATGAAAACCGAAACCAGGGCCACTGCTCATAACTTCCTTTAAACACTTCAGTGTTACATGGAGGAAGTTTTATGCAGTCTAAGCTATCTTGCACGAAGGCTTGTTGCGTAACTTGGTTTGACATGGAATATCGAGATGTTGATTGTCCTGTAGGGTAATGAGCGGCTTCCGATCGAAAAGCCTTCAATGATTCAAGAATATGAGAAGTGCAGATATAATAAAAATCGGTACACTCCTCAAATATTTTATTAGCCTCTTTCTTTACTTCTTTGGTCATAGATTTGTCTCTCGACAACATAAGTGCTTCACAAGAAGGGTCAACCCTGCCCCATCTTGATTCCAATTGCTTAGTTTGATCTCAAGGAGCGACTCATTTAGCTTATCGCTTGAAGCATTTTTATGTCTCTCACAGAAATTGAGCAGACGATCGCTGTCATAATCGAATTGTTCTTTGGGAGAAGGCCCAGAATCACTATTGTCATTAGAAGTCATCTTGTATTGAGGTATGTGTTAAATATAATTCACAGCAAATAAAGGAGTATTTAACGAGACTAGATTTTGTGTATATATTCAAAGACTATATAGAGAGTAAGTGGCTATATGATATAGCAATTGATATGAAATCTAGGATTGAACAGTTGTTAATCAAGCGCGTTACCAATAAATACATTTTAGTTTTTAAGTGTATGGTGGACACCTAAATTGTTTAAAAAGCTTCCTTTAGATAAACAAAAAAATGGTGAGTACAGGGTATATAAATGACGACTTAATTATTATTTATCGGAAAATAGTTACTGTTGGTGAAAAGTGTTACTAAAAAAAATTATATTTCTTTTACATAAAAGGCACTTCGACGTTTGCGATTTGGGAGAGTGTCAGTTGGATATGAGAATATGGATAATCAATAGTTTTTAGTACTGTAGTATGTTCTAATTCAAAAAACTGAATATATGTAAATAAATAGCGAATTTGAATAGTTGAGAGTTGAAAAACTTTGGAAATTTAAAATATGTCCAAAATTTTATTTTCCTTTTGCGCAGTTGTCACACTGAATTATTAAAAAGTGCACAATGGTAGTTATAGCACTTATTACAAATAGTGCTCATATAAACGTAGTAATAAATTTATTAAATTTTTCATTAGTTTTAAGTGCTGTAGACTTTATGAGAAAATTTGCATCACGAATTCTTTATTTACTTTCTTTATTTTTTTGTAGTTGACTGTAATTTTATAGGTTAAGTTTTAAGAGAGTTTCACTTTATCAGTAGTTGGAAATTTGACGAAACAACAGTGATATATATTTTTTTCGTTTAGTTTTAAATTTTAAGAGAAATAAGCACAGAATCTGCTGATGCCTATTTGGTTCAGTAAATAAGAGAATGAATTTTGGGAAATTTTATCACTTTATTCGCTCCTCTTATTTTTCAAGAGAATTATCACCATTGAAACAACCATTGAAAATATATTTGGCAATCTACTACTATGTATGTATATATATCTATGTATATAATATATATTTATACATGTATGTACATATATACATATACATATATATAGTACTGTACTTTTGTTTTCACTTACTTTGTGCAGAGAAAATTGATTTGAACTTTGAATGGGTTTTAACGGACGCGTTATGAGTTTGTTTAAATAGAGACTTTAAAATTTATATTTTAAAGTATATTCATATTAATTTATGTACATATGTATGTACATATGTAGATGAAATTTATTTCAGATGCTTTAGTGATCATGGTGATAAAACTTTCATTAAATTTATGTACGTGTACTTGTAAATAATTTCCAATGAATTATGATGTTATTTTAAACTTTTAGTAATTTTTTAAAAATCTTATGTTCTTTTTTACATACTTACATATATCTTTTGCTTTTTTCTATGGACAAAGGCATTATATCAGAATAACTGTGCACTTTTTATGTACATATATGTGTATGTATAAAGAATTAAGTACATATTTATATACTTCTTAAACGGGTTTTATATAACGGGTTTTTCAATGGAAATAAGTTAATTTTTTAAATATATTATAGGTATATTTCCATAAAATTTTTTGTTATTTATATGCATAAAATATTTGATCTTTCACTTATGTATTACTAAATTCATTTCTCTTATTAAGATTTTATATTCTTTCTTCACTTTTGATCTTACTCACGGTTTGAATGATTTTCGCATACTAATGAGTTTTTAGTTTTTCTGTTTGTAATTTACCTCATTTTAAGTTGGTTCTCAAATCTTTTCTTATTCCTCTCCTTGACGGCTTCGACTGGGCCATGTAATAATTTGGAATTATTCTCTAAAACATCTCTTTGATGGCTGTTAATAAATTGAGGGATTAGATAAATGGCTTTTCACACACGAGTCTAATTTTTATGCCGCACAATTTTTGTTCTTTTTAGAACACACGAGACTAATGCATCTGGCATAAATATGTATATGTACACACAGCTTTGTGTGGATTAGTGTTTTTTGTATTCATTTTACATTTGCTGTTTTTTAAGTTGTGTGTGTATTGGTTTTGTGCTGCTGATGCGGGGTTGTAGCTGGTTGAAAAATTATGCCAAACACAAAACCACTCTCTTTGCCCCTCTCACCAACAAACTAGCATTTTATGCCAGAACAATTGTTCTCGTGTGTGACTGACCAATGGGAACAACCATCCAAGGAGATTTTTATTTACAAGAGTTAGTAAGTTCTTGTAAATATGGGGGAGGGAAGAATAAAGAAAAGGTTTCGTTAATCCTTTATTCATTACTATGCACGGGTTAAGCAGATAGTTACTTGCCTTGGTTATCGTGATCGGGGAATGAAAGGTGAGAAAGACTTTCTTTCAATAACGATAATATTTATTGTATAATAATTTCTTGTATAACAATTAGGGAATTCACAATTAGTATATTAAAATTTTAATGTGGCAACATTGTGCCATGTTAATTTTTTATTGTGAGCAGGCAACGACAAATAGGCAAACACAAATACATACATCTTTATATTATTTACATATTAGTTTATAATATGTGAGAGAGTAAAATGCATGTTTGTACGAATGCTTATGAGAGACTGAATTATTTTCTTCCGTATGTACTAAAATAACAAAAGTTGTTAAACTAGAAATTATTGTTGGATAAATTTTTCAAAATAACTTTTGTTCTGGGAAAAATACAAATATTTTTTCACCAACTACAGCTGCGCTGACAGTTTTAAAATGTTTGGTTTAACATTACCATATTGCCATATAGAAAATGACATTCTTTTCATACTTTTAAATTTGCCACCTGGTAATAAATTTGATTTACACACAAACAAAAACAACAAACTTGCCAGACCATATTAAAGTATTAAAGTTGAAACGTTGCAATATTAAGACACATTTAATAAGCTATTGTGAAGTCCCTAAATATGAACTTCAAATTTAAAAGAACTTATTTGTTGTTAGCACCAACTGCGTATAACAATTGAATTATTTTCTACATTTCAAAAAACTACAGTTCGGCTTTGGAAAATCCTAACCTAATACTTGGAAGTTTTCCAAACAAACACAATTTTAGTGTGGACAACTTTAAGGTTTCGAACGTATTTTAGGATAAATTAATAAAAGGAAAAATATTTAATTGTGAATTAAAGTTATGCGATCGTAAGTACAATTAAATGAAGTAGATTTCAAAACCTCTTACGATTGCATAGAACTTTCGATTTTGATACATACATAAAAAATTACTTATAAAATTAGGATATTGTCCAAATTAGTTTGGACAAAAATTTTTTCTAAGCACCAATTCGATTTACATATTTTACCATATTGTCAACACGGTTCTTGATTTGTAGCCACCAAAAATAGAAATTAGTTTAATTTGACTACAGCGACACATGCAGCACGGACAACAACCTGTAGCCTTGTTGCCGTCAAAAAAATCATTAAAATAATCTGTAAAATTAGAAGAAACCCCATAAAACGTAAATATTGTATTCAGATAAAATATAAAAAAATTTGATGTTAGAGCTAAAAACGAAAAGTGCCCAAATCCCTCCCCACGAAATTTTGTCACAAAATGAGAGGCGAAATCCCCATTTTGGGGACAAATCCCCTAATCTGGCTGCACTGGCCTGTACAGAAACATTTTTGTGCTGAAGTAATGTGTGGAAAACTTGAAATCGAAGCATTTTCGTGTAACTGCAGCGTAAATTAAATTTAGCAAAAGAAAAAAGAATAATCAAAAATTGTGGGTGAATTTTAATCGATGTTCATTGCAGCCGAACTGTGTCTGCCCTAACATCTTTTACAACATTTAAACTTATTTTCCATATAAAAACTCATTTAAAGTAATTTCAGCATAAAAAAGTCAAAATAAAGCCAGAATTAGATTTTACTTTCTGTTCTGTTACGAATCAGCTGACTCTTATTTCTTTATAGAAATCTAATACAATTCGTTAGTTTTTCTGTTTCGTTCTGTTCTGTTTCGGTTCAACCTTTGAAAATCAAAAAATTGTTAAGTATTTGTAAGTGACAGCATAAATTAAATAAAAATATTTTGAAATAAATTGTGATTGTGCTTTTAGAATTAAAAAAAATATATTTTTAAAAGAAAAAAATAAAATTATATTGAAACTTAGTGGAAAACTGCGACCCTTCTGGTCAGAAACAGCTGACAAGTTACTACAGAAAAAGTAAGTACTCAAATTTACAAGCATAACGGCACAGCACAGAACAGCAACTGAAAGTAAAGATTAATGAAGTCTAAACCCATTACCCGCCGTAATTCATATATGCTAAAACTAATAAATTTTGCCATTCAGTTGTCATCTTATTGACCCAGTAAAGTCATTTGTTCGAGTTTTCTTATTATTTTTATTCAAATAAAGATTTTAAGGATCGTCCCGTTTTTGGGACATTGGCGGAATGCATTAAAATATATTACATACAATTAAGAATAAAAAATTTTTTTTGTCTTCAAATACTCAAAAAAATTTAAACTAAAACTAATTATTAAATTTTCACAAAGAAATAACTTTAAATTTATACTTATTTATAGACTATGAAAATGTTGAAAACATTTATCGTGCAACGGAACATTACACTTTTTGCATATTCTTGTTGTGTTTTTTCTACAATCTGCACATCTGCGTTGTGTTGCTATTGGTTTTATGAGGTGATCTTTGCGATCATAGCTTACTACCATACTAACTCTTCCTCCAGCAACTTTCGATTTTTGTGCACCTGTTCTTTTATTGACTGATTTCACGCCTGACAAATAGCCCAAAACTATTTTACGACGAATGTCAAGGAGAGAAACTTTCTCACAAGGGTGCGATATTTGATACAATCGCCATGTATTTGCAACGGCAATATCCAAAAACTGGGTAAATAATGGCCACCACAATTTTTTAGAACGAATTCTTGTTCTGTATAACGATATTTGTTTATCTAACAGGTCGACATCGCCCATATTTTTATTATATTCGCTAAACAAACGAGGGATTGGGACAGTTACATATAAGCAATGCTCCGGTTGAATTTACTCACTTTCTGCAAAAACATATAATTTTGCCACAAAACACTATAAGACCGGATGTGTTTGTTACTCTTATGAGAATCGAATATCTTAGTTCGCTTAAGGAACTACGATACCATTACAAAATGTTTGGATCAATGGATAAAGAAATTGAAGATACCATCACTTCTTTGGATGAATATAATGAAACCGAACTTAGTAAGATTATAAAAAAGAACATTCTTACATAACTTCAACTCCTAATGATACAACGCTTGGAAATGAGGAAAACTCCTTCAGTGTTGAAGTCATAGAAAGAGATCATGATTATACACAAGTATAAAGAGTGAACCCGAAGAGGAATGGGGTAAAATAAGTTCCATTAAAAAAAGGTTAATACGACCCAAGTTGATGCTAGCCTCAAAATCTAGCAAAAAAGTTAAAAAGATACTTAAAAATAAAATAAATTCTAACGAACATTGAAAAGATAATATTGTGGCATAAATTTGGAATAAACGAACTATTGGTAAAGTGTATAGTCTTGACCAAGGCACATTTACTACAGGTACACGCATTAGAGAAAACACTGTGGCAACTCTGTGCTTCTCACATAGTTTCACAAAGTAATTGTCAAAAAATTTATGCATCAAACAAGGCACAAAAGTAATTGTCAAATGAATTCTTCGTTATAAACGTGTAAAAAAAATCAGCGGATGAGCAATTTGCCTGATGCATGTACCTGTTTGATATGCCTTGGTCTTGACCTTATACTTGTGGCCTACAACAACACTGTTAGTGCTGTATTACAGTATACATGCACCTATGAACATAACCTACAAAATCTTAAGATGTCGCCTTCAACGAAATGTGGAGTATGTAACACGAATGGTCTGATCAAGGAGTAGAATGTGATACCTATTTCAAATGGTTTCACATTGGATGCGACAACATTACCAGTGACTTATACACACTCTTAGGCAAAAACAATTGTATTAACTTTTCTTGTCCTGCGTGTCATGATAAAAAGTTTGATGGTTCTACTCTCAAACATTGTTTGGCTGAGCTAGAGAAGAACCTTTCGGATAACATTTCCAGTGCAACAGCTGATTTACGCAGAGACCAACAATCTTTAAGCAACCTCATTGAAACATCTTTGTCTGATATTCGTTCGGATTTGACCACATCTCTTGCTAACTAAAAAACGAGCTTGAGCAATGCAGAGATAATATTAAAACTGTGGAAACAAATGCTATGGGGAATATTAAAAAGCTTGAGTTGGGTGAAAATAAGGTGCATCGTTTAATGAACCGAGCCAATGTTGTAATAACTGGTCTACCTGAGGGTATTAAATCTCTTTTTAACGTCTATATTAGCAATATGTAGTTACTATAACACTGAGGCTGATTTAAGAGATGTTAATAACTGCTGCTATATACGAGGTGGTAAAGCTGTATTGGTGAAATTCAACAGAGTATTGCTCAGAGATACCTTGATGAAAGAGTACTTCTCCTGTAATAAAGCTAAACGATGTCATTGGTGGTGATGTCTCGACGAGGGTATACCTTAGTGACAACTTAACACCCGCATCATATAAACTGCAATCGCTGTGTCGCTCGCTAAAAATAATGCTAAAATTAAATGGTTTAAAATATTAAATAGAGATACTCCGATGGCTAAGATGAAATTTCCAGATGGCAGTGAAAGAACGTTGAGTTACTTACAGTGCTCCCAATTATGAGGTGTGTAATAATGTTATAGCGTTTTCTTTTCTGGAAAAATTTTACACTTATTACACTTTTCAATGAAAATTTGCATTAAAATTACTTAATATTTTTCTTTCTGAAATATACATTTTATTAGAATCTATTGTACCGTGCCTTGCGAGTTTAATTTTTTTTCTTTAAACGAACACTAAATTATATTTTTAAATAAAATTTAAAAATGTTACACTTTTTCCAGAAAAGAAAACACCATTAAATTATATTTTTTATTATTATTATCTTTTCTATATATAACTATTACATGCAAATGATGATCTCTTTTAAATTAGTTTTCACCAAAGTCATTAAGACATATCAATGCGGTTAGGTATTGTATTTTTAGATCCGGGTATATTCTGTATCTTGGGTGGAATTGAAGCGTGCGGAATCGCCAGGGAATCGTTGTTGAGGTACGTAACTCAACAACGATTTAATGGCGGTTCCAAGTGTTTTAGTTTCATGTGGTGTGCAGAATTTTCACGATATCAAGATATTAATATGGTGCCTTATTGCAATGTTCAGGGTTAACTTACATTTACTTATTAATTATTATATTTGATCATACGTCCAGAAGTTTATTGAAATGTTAAATATTATTAGTGTTTTTTGTGGGAATTGTTACAATTTAAGTTTAAAATTTTTTAACGCACTAGTAATCTTAAATTATTATTTTACTTATTAAGTAAAATATTTGTTTAATAAAAATACATTGAAATTGATTATTGAGGGGTTTAGCTGGATCCTATGCGCATTTCACTGTTGCTAATGCAGATCATCAGGGTAAAATATTTTACTTAATAAGCAAAATAATAATTTGGGATTACTAGTGCGTTAAAAAATTTTAAATATTATTATTTTTTTATTAATTGTACACTGCACATTCATGACTGCCTCACGACTCCTTCACATCACACAGTTTGTACTAACTCCTATGAATACTAGGATAAATTTGGGCCCAATTTATAGTGATGGGTGTATTGGTAGGGCTTTTTCAGGTGTTAATGGACTTAGGGTTGCTCACATAAATGCTCAAAGTATCTGTCCTTCGAGTAGGTCTTGTAAACTCGATGATCTTAATTCAATTATTACAATCGCAGACTTGGATATAATATGTATTACGGAAACGTGGTTAGATGAGAGTATTTCTGATCAGGCGATTGGACTTAGAGGGTATAATGTTAATAGAACTGATCGTAAGTATGGACGTAGAGGTGGTGGGGTAGCTATTTACGTTGCTCATGGTATTAAGTTTAGGACTGTTTATAAATGTTGTGAATACTTTTCATGTGAGGGACAAAATTATTATGTGGAGTTACCTATCTTCCTAGGGGTGATATTGACCAATTTGAACGTTTATTCAGTGACGTGTCGGTTAGGTATCAAAATATAGTTATTGTTGGAGATTTTAATAATGATTTATTCAATCCATCTAAATCGAATGCCATACATTCGCTTTGCAGACGTCTAGATTTGTGTTGCTTGCATAATTGCTCTCGTACTCATTATAATTCACATAGATTATTTTCTAGTAAGTCGGGATATGTCGATAAAGGCATCTTTACAATTTCAGGCCTCTTTTTTATTACACCATTCTATGATATGTGCCTCTTCCAATATAGCTGTCAATTTTTCAGTTGAACCTGCTTATTTCAGGGACTATAATAATGCTGATCTTACTGCAATAGAAGAGCATGTACTACGAACAGATTTTTCACAATTTTACCAGGCAAATGATTCTGATGCAATGACCGTTTTTCTGAATACACTCTAATGAGCTTTGGCATTATGTCCCGCTAAAAAGACTTATCATAAAAGTAACCAGAATGTATTGAAATTTTCCAATGACATTAATTATCACAGATCTCTTACTGGCATTGCACTTAGGTCATGTTATAATCATAGGAGTGATAGTAATTGGGAGGCTTACCGAAGACTGCGAAACTTGACTAAGGCTAAGATAAGAGCATTGAAAATGAAGTACAGTAATAGTTTTTTTTCAGAAGGAGTAGTTCAAGAGAAATGTGGAAAAAATTGGTTAGAGTCGGTGTGTCGAATGCTATGGGCGCTTCTGCTGAAGTAAATGTTGATGACATGAACAAGAAATTTGTAAGCAATCAGTTAGTGTAGATGATGTGATTCCCAATTTCAATGGATTTGTTAACCACGACTGTAGTTTTTCTTTTTCTAATGTCAGAATGAATGAATTACAACTTGCACTACTCAAAATTAAATCTACTTTTATTGGTCCTGATGGAGTTTCTATAAGATTTCTGAAAATGATCTTTCCGTATATTAATAGACACATTTTACATACTGTTAATACCATTTTGATGTCCTCTAAATACCATACAGATTGGAAAGTCTCACTCATTGTTCCCATTCCTAAGAGTAAAGGAGATTTTTCTATTGAAAATATGAGACCTATTAGTATATTGACTGTGCTTTCTAAAGTTGTTGAGAATATTATGAAGGAACAGATGATGCATTGGATTCAATGTAATAGGATGCTTAGTGAATGTCAATTTGGGTTTCGTAATGGTCGCAATACTTGTCTTCTTCTTACTGAGTTAATTGAGTCAGTAAGATATAATTCAAATATGGGTATTGCTAGTTTTCTAGTCTCTATTGATTTATCTAAAGCGTTTGATCAAGTTAAACACTCCTTTTTGGTTACCAAATTAAATAGTAAGTTTAGATTTTCTTCATCTGCATGTAAATTGATTTGGTCATGCTTGTCTGGTCGAAAACAATTTGTTTGTAATAATGGTTTAGTATCTGGTTTGGAATGTGTGAGATCGGGTGTACCACAGGGTTCGGTTTTAGGCCCTACACTATTTACGTTATTTCTAAATGACTTATTCACCATTATGGTTAGTACTTGTTGTAGGCCAATGGCATTTGCAGACGACACTCAATTACTGTGGTCTGGTGATTTAAGATCACGAACTGATTGGTCGGATACTATTAATCAAGATCTTAATAGGTTGAGCAATTGACCAAAGCGATGATTTTTAGACTTAATAGACAGATGTCTACATGTAATTTTAACTTGCAGATATGTGGTTCTAGTGTTGATATTGTAAGACATATGAGATGTCTTGGTGTGATAGTTAATGAAAAAATTTCATTTGATCAACACATTGATAATATATCCTCTAGAATATGTCTCACACTGAGGAAATTATACCACTTAAATATATCCCTACCATTACATGTTAGGCGTACCATTGCTCATGCGCTTTTAATGTCTCAGATTGAGGTGTATTCCGGATGCGATTCTGGTAATAAGGTTAGAATTAAGAGATTGGTGCACAGGATTGTGAGCTTTGTTTATAGGCTTAGACCGAGGGCACATGTCACACAACGTTTAGAAATTTAAAAAAAAAATTTTTTTGAGGATTATCTGAAATTTCGCCTATTGATTTATACCTGCAGAATTATTAAATATCAGAATTCTATTAATATTATACAGTTTATAAGTTTTAAAAGGACATTAAGAAATCCTCAAATGGTAATTTCACGTATTAATAACTCTACATATGGGAGATCTTTAGTAGTCCAGGCTGCTAGGCTATGGAATGTTTTGCCTAGAGAATTTCGTGTATTTTCCTTATCAATTTCAAGTTTTAAGACGAAACCAAAACAATTTTATAATATGGTTACCCTTTAAATACTAGCAATTTGGGTTTAAATTTATTCTTTTAAATTTACTTTATCATATTTTTTGCTATTTGCTTTACGAATAAGTGATGGAGGAGTCGCTTTGATGTAAATGTTGCGTTGCAGTTTGTATCTATTATTCATATATACTCATAGAATACTACATATAATACGAATAAAATTGGCCCGATGGCTATATGTATTATTGTTAAGAAATAAATAATAGATCATGTTAGTTTTGGCTTTTATGATAACTTAGAAACCTCAGACTTCTTTGATTAATAACGAGTAATTTACAAGTTTTGTTTTAGATGATTGCCTTTTAGCTGTTATAAACTAGAGTAGATTATCTCATTGATATTGTTTGCTTTGCAAAATTGATAGCATAAATTTTGAAAATATGAATCTGTTAATAAATAACCATCCTGATATGGTATTTGTACCTATATTACATTCTTTCCATTATACTTTATGTGTGCTTAACCTTAAAAATCATGAATTTTTGTACATAAATTCAGTAAAAAGTCAAGTTGAAGGAAAACGACTATATAAAAGTTTTCTCAACACACTTGGGAAAGAAAAAGCTCTATGGAATTATTGCCCAATACTCGAAAGAGATGTACAAAAAGATAAAACGAGTTGTGGCGTGTTTTAATGTATGCTTGTAAAATTCTGTAAAACCAGCCCTTAATACATTTAAACAACCCCGATGATTTTCGAAAAATATTGAAAAATTTAATAATGAAATACCAAGGGGACAAAACTAGATTTTGTTTACAGTGTTGACATTTAAAGTCCACAAAGATCAGTATAGTAACCATATGCAAAGACTGTCATTATTATATTTGTGATAAATGCAAACGAAAATACGAATATCTGTTAAATTATTTCACAAAAGATATTAGCAATATAAAATGGATACCCCTGGGAAAGAAAGTGTAATATAAAATTAAGTAGTTCATAATTTAAATTTAATACAGAGATATTATACATATTATAATTTTTTATGGTATGTAGGCCTACTGGGGATGCCAGCCATAAAAAATAATTGACAACGCACATTTCATGGTACTTCTTGGGTTGTGTGGAAAACTATGTAGTTTTTTATTTCCTAGTTGTATCATCTTGAAAATTAGCAAAACTACCAAAATATTCAGTTCTTTTTTTTATTAAATATATTCGAACTGTCTTTTATTTCTTCTTTTGCTTTTCCTTTAAAGTTCATGTTATATGTCTACTTATATATATACAGTAGTTTAACCTATTTGAAAGGCATTGAAAAATATAGTTGTTATGATTGGGACATGCGTATGACAAAGATTTGTTTCATGTTGGATGTAAAAAGTTTATCAACTTTAAGTTTGAATAAAATATATATGTATCTATTACTTTTATAAAACTAATGAACTAAGCATTCTTCATCGATTTCCTAAAAAAAACACATTTTTGTTGCCTCAAACCAGTAACCAACCGACGATATATGCAATACATTCGTCAAAAAAAGAAATCGCTATAAAATGGATGCAAGATCATAAATATTTTTGAAAGTTTCTGGCATCACTGTTGTATAAATTTCCTTATTTTAAGTGTGGCGACACCTTTTTGTGTAGACAAATATAAAACTTGGCATTACTTTTGCTTATAAATTTCCACCCTTATTAAAATCCGTATTGAAGTGATTAGGGGCCATCCACATATTACGTAACGCCAGTTTCCCGATTTTTGACCCTCCCCTCCCCCCAGTAACAGATCGTAACAATTCTTAGACCCCCCCCCCCCCACCCCCTCACAATAACGTAACAAGAACTTTAAAAAAATTTAAATTGTTTTAAGTTTTTATTTAAAAAAAATTAAATTTAATTCATACACATACATATGTATGTATTTTTAAATAACTTTTTGTTTGAATTGAAGTAATTTTCTTTATTTAGTTATTACAAACTAATATACAAATATTTTTATGGCATTTTCTTAAGTTTCGTTTAGGATTTATGCATTTATTTATTTTATTTATGGGAAAATGCAAGTAATTGAGAATGGACGAATATTCCGGAATTCGAATACTTTTGTTCCTTTATTTTTATATTCTGTTAGACTAACACAGTGCGTAGACAAAAATCAAACAAGCTTGCAAAATATAAATAATAACAATTATGTATTTATGTACATACATATGTATATGCATATATTTATATCTATTTAACACTCATGATTCTTGATTTATTATGTATTTCTTTGATAAATTAAAAACTAAATAAATGAAAAATCGAATTGTTTTTGTACGAAATTAGTAAAATTTATGTTACGTAACAATTTTACAGATCCCCCCTACCCCCCCCCCCCTCCCCCGTAACAAATCATAACAAAACTCGAACCCCCCCCCCCCCCCTCCCCCAAGGGCGTTACGTAATATATGGATGGCCCCTTAGCCAACAACAAACTTTTGAAAAATTATCGCTGTAATTAAAAAAATAATATATATATATATATATATATATAACGAGAACTGATGCTACTACCGATAACAACATTATAAATAGACAAAGGAACGAATCGCTTTCAACTGCAAGTTCTTACAGTGAAACAGAAGAGGAGGAAAGAGCAGTTCAGTGATGAAGAGTTTATAAGAAACATATTCCATATTAAAAGAAGACAAACGAAGTTAACGCGTAATCTTTGGCTATACGATGTGATGAATGTGGTAATATTTATAAAGATCACAGATCGCTTTATACTCATCAAAAACATGTACACATAAGCCAAGATAAGTACATTCATACATTCATCGAATGATAAGGAAATATAGCCCTTTTCACGCTCTATCAGGCAGTATAGGACGTTTTTTGGCACGCGGCCAAGTTTGGGAGTTATAGGCCAAAAAGTGAGCAAAAATTTGTTTTGAAACGGTTCAAAAATTTTGTTCGAAGCGACAACCATCCAGGAAAAATCGAATGACGTGGAAATTGTAACGAACAAAGTTCACTCAGACATATTTTTTTATTTCATTTTTTAAAGCTTACTGGCTTACCAGTCTATTCATAAAACTTAAAATGAGTATCAAACTTATTTTAATTCCCAATGTCAGTAAAATAGATTTCCAATAAATTTTTTTAATGAGCATACGACATAATCGTTTCAACAGGTCTCCACATTAAACATAACATTTTTATGTTATACTTTAACTAAAGACGTTTTCCATAGCGATTATCTCCTTATTTATGAGTATGCTATAAATTCTAACGGGAAAATCCAATGATTTGTTTTATGCGGTCTAGAAAATTCGAACGGTGTTAAGAAGGAAAAAGAAAAAATCTGTTGGCATCATTCTTTTGGTAACCGGCATGGACAACAGACGAACATAAAGTTAAAGTGGAAAATTTTTTAAATATTTATCAAATTAAATAAGTATGAAGTGTTGGTTAAGTACAGTATAAAAGTGTTAAGACTGTTCTAATTTATTTTTAAAAACTAACCACCACGAAACTCAAAGTTATTTCCCGGCGTGTCAATTTGTTTGTGCATAAAAAAAACTAAAAGGACAGAAATTTCGCTTACATTTACTAAAGGCTTAAGAAATAAAAAAAAAAATTAAAGAAAAAGAGAACTATACATGTTCAGGAGTAACACACAAAAAAGCCAGACAAAAGTTGTGAACCTGTATAAAGTTCCTAAGTCTCCTTAACCAAAAATTCATACGCATAAAAATAAAATATAAAAAAAGTCCTACCCCTCAAATGCGGACACGAGGTGAAAAGAAAAGACTATAGAAAGTGAACATTCCAAAAATCCATACAATAAACACTACCAAGCATCCTATTGGAAAACCCTTTACCACAAAATCGTTCCATACATGTGTATGTATAGTCTCAGCCATTAAAATACATTCATATCTCCATTCGACAACGAGTTCTACCACCTTTTAGCAGCCAATAATTTCGCTCCACTTATCCAAGTGATTCCACTATATCGTCTATTGTTTTAAGTACACACATATATATTTCCTTTTTTTTTAAATTAATAAGAACAATGAAATTGTTTCTAGTTGGTTCTAAAATCATTCCATTTGTATACTCTCGTAATAATTCTATATGTATATACTTAAGTATATATATGTAATGAAATTTTTTTTGGCCGTTTTGGCAAGAATAAAAACATAAATAAAGATATAAAATTGCAATCTAAGTTAAAAGAAATGAAAAAAATATGTCAAATTTTGTCCTTATAACCTTTAAATTGGTATTTTTAAAATTCTTATACTTTTGCTGCAAAAGAATCCATATAAAACTTCATTTTTCAGGAAAGCAAAATTTTTGTTTAACTTGATCCATTTTTGTCCTTAACCCCTGTATTTTGTATCGGTAAAAAAATCTTTGCAAGAATATACCTAAATTTTTATATATTGATATATATATCTCCGTTTTCTTTTTCTTTTTTTTCTTGGTGTAAAGGATTTTGTCTGGCATATTGCAATCTAATATATATATCTATATATATAAGAATATATATAAGTATATATATATATATATATATAGGTAAAATACGTGTATGAAGGTATATCCTCACAAATCGAGTTCGTGTCTTAACTAAAAGCAAAACGCTATTTCGTCCTTGTTACTCAAGCTATCTTAAAATTTATAATAGTTCAAATTTTAATGTACTTAAATACAATTTCAAGAAATAATAAGTAAAAAAAAACAAAGAAAAAATGTTAGAAAGAATTTCCTATTGCTACCCACTGTACTTAAGTAAACAAAGATAGTAATTTTTAGTTTCCTACCAATAATAAAATCTAATACTACTGAATACTGTAAATAAATGAATTATAATTAAAAAAAAAATGGAATATAACGTCAATCCTTTTCTTTCTGAGGTTTGTTGGGTGAAAGGGGAAACTATTTAGGGGTCCTAAGTAAATTATTATGCACTAGGACATAGGTAGGGTGAAGAGAGTTGGTTCGTCGACTACACCTGACGTAGCAGTTTCATCCTGATACATTTCTACTACTATTATAGGTCTTTCCATAGTTATTCATTTCTTCAATATATTATCGAGGGCTATACCATGTAAACATTTTTTTTATGTTTCTTCCGATCCATTAAATTCTTTTAGTTTTCAAAAAAATAGGGAGTCTATAAAAAAAAATATGTGTTATGCTGTAAACTTCGAGGTTGCTGTAATGTGGACCGAACCCCCCGTAGCCGACTGTTAGCTAGTAATTAAAAATCAATGGCTCCCGCAGTCCTCATGCAAGCATCCTCCTGATACTATGCAAATGGTACTAACATCTGATACGTGTTTATTCGTATTATTAGCAGCAGGATAGAAAGTTTTTGACATTTATTTGCATAAAATTACTTACTTAACTATAAAAACTTAAATCATTCATGCTCTTTTGAAGGTATTTTTGTTAGTTAGTGAAAACACACTGGAGTATACTTACAACTTTTCTTCATGCTTTATTATCAGGAAACGGTTGTTAAATTTTTCCCTTGAAACTCAGCGGTCGTAAAAGATCGTACAAAAAGATGGTACGTTAAAGTTTTTTTGTTTTGTGGTTTTGTGCAAATAAAATATTAAATTTGATAATTTCTTTTTTTTAAAAAGTTAAAATATAATTTCCATCGCATCTTTCTATTCCATCCTATATCTATATGTATATATGTATATAGATTAATAAATATACATAAAGTATTATTTATTATTACTTTTGGCGCCATTAACGGTTGACAGCAAGATCACACAGTTAGACAGAAGGTTTTAACGCAGTTAGCAAATTCGAGCCCAAATATTACGAAAATCTGGCAACAAATATTGACAAATACGTAAGACAGTTTTGGGGACAAATACCTAATTAACGCACAAAGTATATTAATGTCCTTGAAAATATCACACAATTGTTGAAATTAATTTTTCAGCATTTAAATAAAAAATTTGGGTAAAATATCGGGTTATATGACAATATAAAGGAATCA
Organism: Nowickia ferox; assembly: GCA_936439885.1. Taxonomy (NCBI): domain Eukaryota; kingdom Metazoa; phylum Arthropoda; class Insecta; order Diptera; family Tachinidae; genus Nowickia; species Nowickia ferox. The sequence continues at coordinate 53,708,667 of OW387026.1, forward strand.
AGATCTTATATAACCAAAAAAAAATACATATTTTTCGCACAAGGAATATATAGTAGTGTGTGGGGGGTGCGGGGCCAAAAATGTGCCATAAGGATCAATATAAAATTGCACATGATGCTAGCTGTTACCGTAGTGCTATTTTTGTACATGCTATTTTATGTGTATCAAGGTTTTCCATAAGTATTAATGTAAAAGTTCACATCATGCTAGGTGTGGCCGTTGTGTTATTTTCCTTCCCTTACTATTATTTTTAAGGAAAAATAATTTGAAATGAAAATTTTGTTGAGGGGAATTTTTTAAATATTTCGTATCTTTATTTTATTTTTCTATTTTATTCACTTACAAGTAACACATTTCTATTGGTTATTGTGTTTGTGTGCGTTCGGATATTTCATCATGTTATGTATGTATGTGTGTGTGTGTGGCTTGTGTTTTCATTTATAATTTTCTATCTGTGTTTCTATATCACATATCTTGTTGTTGTCTCTTTTTATTACAAATGTGTGTGTTTGTATGCATTCGTCAGTTCTATTGTTATTAATAGAACTGTATATAAATTATTTAGCAACATGTTTGAAACAGTTCTGTCTATTTTTATTACACATATTTTATAGCCTTTTCCTAGAAAAAGGTATGTAAATCCTTTCTTATTGCACATTTCTGGTTTGAAATGTTATTTTTTTATTTGCTTTAAATGAAATTGTATGATCGTCTGTGTACCGTGTCCATTTGGCTATTTTGATTACACATATTTTATAGTCTTTTCCTAAAAAAAGAAAAAACTTTTTTTAAAAACGGATGAAATAAAACAAACGTGCATTTGCAGCACGCAAATGTATGTCATATATGGCGAAATCTTAACAAATGTTCACATATGTGTTATATTTAGCACACTTGGTATGTAAATCCTTTCTTATTGCACATTTTGTGTTTGAATTTTTATTTTTTTTGCTTAAACTGAAATTGTATGATCGTCTGTCTTCTGTGTCAATTTAGCTATTTTGATTACACATATTTTATAGCCTTTTCCTAGAAAAAGGAAAAACTTTTTTTAAAAACGGATGAAATAAAACAAACGTGCATTTGCAGCATGCAAATGTATGTCATATATGGCGAAATCTTAACAAATGTTCACATATGTGTTATATTTAGCACACTTGGTATGTAAATACTTTCTTATTGCACATTTTGAGTTTGAATTGTTATTTTTTTTTTTTGCTTAAATGAAATTGTATGATCGTCTGTCTTCTGTGTCTATTTGGCTATTTTTAATACACACATTTTATAACTTTTTCAAGAAAAAGGAACAGCAATTTTAGAAAAGGATTTTCCGCACATAAAATTTTTTTTAAAATACAATTCATAGAATTTTTCTTTTTCTTTTAAAAATCCTATAAATACAGTTTTGTTTTTTCAATAAGTTATCAGTAGTATTAAAAATATTAGTAAATTGAAATGAATGTAGCAATTTTCCACCTGGATGATGAGGAGACAATACTTCTTGCACCTCTTCCAAACCAACAAATGGAAAGAGAACAAGAAATTAATGCAGCAATTTTCCACCTGGATGACGAGGACACAATGATTCTCGCACATCTTCCAAACCAACAAATGGCAAGAGAACAAGAAGAAGAAGTAGAAGCCGAAGAAGAAGAAGAAGAAACCGAAGAAGAAGCGGAAGAAGAAGAAGACGATTTTATTTCATTACTTTTAAATAATGAAAAAAAATCAAGACGATTGTTGAAAAAAGGAATAAATATATTAAAAAAAAAAAATTTTAATAAAAAAAATAAAGGCATTGAAAAAACAAAAAAAAAACATAATTAACAAAATAAAAAACGAAAAGGAGGAAGTTAATCCCCTTAAAATATTGTACGAGCAGCATCATTCTTGCCCAATATGTCTTAGATCAAATATATTGGGTAGTAATATAATATTCATTAATTGTAGTCATAGTTTTTGTTCAAAATGTTTTAAACACTACAATTCAAATAAATGCTCTGAGTGCAGGGCATATTTTTATTATATTAATACAGTAGACAAAAAGGGTGAATTGTAAGTAATACGTACACAGCCTATGTCAACCTTTTTACCAATCGAATAAATAAAAACAAATTGTAATATAAATTTTATTTAAAGGTTTTTTATATTTCTTTTACTTTTGAGATATAGGTTTATAGTCAAAAATTCTTTTATATAAATTAAAAAGTTTTTGAGTTAATAAATATTCATTGTAATATAATTTACATGCACATATGTTAACATCCTGAATATAGTAATCCTTTTTTATTATATCACAATAATATTTATGCAAGTTATTACGATAATATATGAAAGGAGTGTAGACATTGCTATACATTCTTAATTCGTTTATCATTCTCAGGAATAATTTCTTCTGGTCCTTATCAATATGACAACTATAACCATCTAATAGCTCCTGCAATTCAGCTGATGAAAGCATTTCAGATAAAAGACAATGTAGCTCGCAAAAGGATGATTAAATAATTACCTGAAATTTGTCAGTTAAATACTATTTATTATTAAAAAAATTTTATTGAAATGAGCAACAACAATTTTCAGATGTTTTCAATGTTCTCTTTATTAAGAGATATATGTACATATATATAAATAATTTCTAGCTTGTTTATTTTTATATTTTAAAAAAATAAAAAAATCATTTAGTTACATTGTAAATCTTTAAAATAAAATGAATTTGAAATTCGTTTTAGGATAATTTTGTATGAACATTTTTAATAAAATACATTTCAAACTCGTTTTAAATTTCATGAATATGGGGATAATTTTTAGCTTGTTTATTTTTTTTTTCAAAAAATAAAAAACATTTAGTTACATTGTAAATCTTTTAAATTTTATTGACATTACAATTTTTGCATTTTGTTACATTGTAGATATTGTAATAAGTTTGTATTAGCTGTTTTGCTTCTTTTTCTGCTTCCATATGTTGTCTTCTATAGTACGAGCAGGAGCAGGTGTCTGGTCCACATGTTTCATTTTCGTTAGACCAACAACAATTGTCATAATGCTCTCCATATTTATTTTTCATTGTTTTCAAGGAGCTTGAAATCTCCAAATGTGTTTGAATATTGATGAGTTTATATTTGTCTTCATCAGAAACAATATGAGAACATCTTTTTAAGAAATTATATATATCTTTTAATATCATTCTAACTACTGAGTATGACTACATGAGTGCACTAAATGATTTTGAATAACCATTAGTGTTGAAAGTTTAGTTATTTATACTCTAAAAATTACTTACTTCATCATTCTTTTTTACTTTTTTTAACAAAAAGATAACAAATATTTTAATTTTTATTTTATTTTAATTATCTGTCTTAAACTAACTATAAAATATATACAATTAGTATGGTTACAATAGTTTTCTTATTTCGTTTGTAAGAGGAATATATTCAAATATTTTATCATGTATAATTAAACAATATGCGGATTTATTAGGTGGAATATTTTTCAAGGGTTTTAATTCAATACGAATATCGATAGGTCCAGTTTTAACTGATTCATTTTGATGAGTAACATCTAAAACTATTATTGGCGCCATAGTTTTGAAATTTTCTGGTGTTAATAATGGTTGAGAGTCATGTGAATAATAACTTTGTTGAAATTTTAAGTACATATCGTATAGAATTGCAAAACGATTTCTTTCGAATTTAAGATTTAAATCATCATAAGGATATGTAACAGAGTTAAGATGCACTTTAATATTACTTAAATCGCAATGGTGAAACTTGTTGTTATCATTTCGAAGACCCAATAATAAAAAACGCGGTCTTTCGTTTTCGGTAGTTAGCTTAACGTTCCATAAAACTGTTGTACTTTCTGGAAGTAAAGTATAGTAATACATATCCCAACTTCTAAAACATTTATTTAATGGATGACGATTGTTTATTGTTTTAAACATCTGCAATTTGTACGCATCAGCAAGTTGAATGTGTGGTACTTTCCAAGTAATATTTAAAATTGATAACTTAATTTTTTCAGTTGTCGTTTGTGATTTAAGAACTTGTCTATCATCTTTAGATCGTGAAAGTACCAATTCATGCTTAGAATTAACTATAATTTTATTAAAGTCTTGAGCAAATCCGAGTAAATATTTTAATGGTACACAAAAATTAAAATAACCCTTTTCAAGCGTAAGATCATAAATATTAAAAGGAGACCATCCTGCATTTAGTAGACTGCCACTTTCAGATTTATTCAGCGAGACATAGTTTTTTAATTTAATTTTAAAATGCCGTGTGCGATTAATTTCCACACCATTAATTTCATAACGAATTTCATCAAATAGATGTGCCATGCAATTGTAGGAGACGTATGAATGGAGAAACTGTTGAATCTTCCTTTTTAGCAAGTCCTTCTATGTATATAAGACTTTCACTTGGTAATACGTACAAATCTTGATTTTGAATCGCTATACGAATCTCATCATTATTTTTAAATGATTGTAAATATGATGTATAGCTTTGGTACTCTTTCTTGACAATTGAGTTATCAAATTGCGGTTTTTGTAAAATGTTAATAATACTACTCATTGTTCCTGTATCTTTACGTTTATATTTTTAGATGAAACCCCAAATTTTTTAAAAACTCCTTATTAGCCTCACTAAGAATAATATTTTGTTTCTGTTGTATTATTTCTTTAATTTGACGTTTTTTCTGTTTTTTTGATTGATTGCAATTCGATGGCTTTCCAGTCTCGTCTTCCGTTGATAAGGTTAGAATGAATGGTGAATGCTTTTGCAAGTCACTTTTATTATATATAATCATTCCCTCATGGGTTTTAAATACAATCGTATTGTTAGTTTTTCACCACGGAAATTTATTAAGTTTCCGTCTTGATCAACAACTTTTAAAATAAAACTATTTATTGCTCTTGAACTCACAGGTAAATATATTACATTAGTTGGAGCTTCAGTTATTTTATATCCTGGACTGACGTTAAGTGAAAACTGATGCAAAATATGTGCAGACATGTTATTTATATATGATCCACCTACAATGTTACATTCAACAATTATTGTATTGATTTTGGTTATATCTATTGTTTTATCAGAGTAATGTTCCACGCCAGGCTCTAATACTTTTGTACTGAACCCTAATAAAGATCCGATTGATCTATTCTTATTAAAACAAATTGAATCTGTAGTACTTTTTATACATGTTTGTAGAGTATTATAATTTGCTCGTACATCAAGCGATCCTGTTGCATTTATATTGTGATATTTTGCTAATAATTCAGCTATATCTGATAATTCATATGAGCCAACTGGAACTTCTATTTCATGATTCCCAATATGAAATAAATTGTTTTCGACATCAACATTTGGGATTGAGTGATACGTATCGAAACTAATGAAGCCACAAACATAGTTTTCATTTAGTTCGATTGGTGGAAAATAGTTTGCAACAAGATATGAAGAGTCTCCGTTTAATGTTAATGTAATTGACATTTTAACGGCTGATGAGCGAATAAATTATTAATAAATTTTGTAATGATTTTTATGATGATGTATTGTCGATATTAATCCAAGAGTTATGTTCTGACGAGAATCCCAACCATTTAACGTAAACCATATTATTTCTTCTTTTTAAAATTTTTTCAATTAAGTATGTTTCTGGAAATTAAGTTTTCATTAGCTCATCCTCGTAAAAACCACCTTTAATTTAATGATCCTGATAGTCTTGTAATATATAGGTATTAGGGTTAGTGTTTTTTATAGTTTTGATTTTAGATATTTCTGTTGTCCAGTTTGGTGTGTAACCTTTTCCAAATGTATGCTTATATTTACTTATTCGAACATTATCATTTACTTTAAACTTGGGTTTTTGAAATACTTTTAATTTGTTGTAGACTGTATTCAACAAACAAATTTTCATTTGACGAATTTACTTCATTTGGGGTCATCTGTATTGTTATATGAAATGTATCATTATATTTATCAACAAGTTCTTGATATTTGTTTATCCATTTGTATGTTAATTGGTAACTAAACTCTTTCCACATCATTCCTTTTAAGGTTCTGTTAAATCTACTATGGATGCCTTTAGAACACTATACGTTGAATAGTGATTAATATGATTCAATGCAATCGATGTTGATGAAATTGATTATTGAAAAATTCTTTACCGTCATCTGTTTGTAAATTTCTTGGTTTTGAAAATACTTTTCATAGCATTCGCTACGTTTGATGCAGTTTTATTTTTTAATGCTACAGCCCAAGCTTTCTTTGAAAAGGTATCTATTACTGTTAAAAGATATCGATGTCTGTTATTATGTTCTGCATAATTTCCCATTTCCACCAAATCTGCTTGCCATAAATCATCAATTCCTTTCATTATAACTCGTCTTGTTTTAAAATTTTTCGCGCTTGTTTGTGCAGTTCATTAACTATTTCTCTCTTATCTGAATTCATTTCCTTCATAATAGTTGTTCCTTATTAATATCTAAATGGAAATTTCATATGCTTATATATAATTTTTATCCTTTGATTTTAGGAAGATCGAGTTTTCGTTTTTTAACAACATCTACAACAGCATTTTTATTAATTGACTTAAATATAAATTCTTCAATATTATCAAATCTTTCCTTGATATTCTTTAAGAAGCCTTCATTTGCAAAATGAACTTGATCAATCACTACTTTTTCAATAGCTTTAACATCGTCATCGATCCCTTATGTAATCAACTCTCGTAATACTTTTACATCTCGTCTGATAACGTTTACTTGTGAATTATAGTGAATTATAATCGTTTTTAAGTTCCTCACTTTGGTCCTTAATGGTTTTGATGATAACATGAATTTTCTGGATATCTTTTGCAATGACATCCATTTGGAAATTATATTTGTACGTACTTAACTTTAAATTATTTGCATTAGTCTTAATGGAACTTTCTCTAAACTTATTTATATAACTCATTTTTAATATATTATTTCAGCTTCTCTTAATTCTTCAACAATGGAAATTATTTCGTTTTTCTGATTATTATGACCAGCACTTTCCGATGAAAGAAGTAAACGTAATCTGTCAACTATTTCATTTGGATCATCCCAATATATATAATTAGATTTACGATTATCTGCAGTTTTTAATAATAATCCATTACCTTTTTTTAAAACATTTGGTTTCGTAGTAAATAAATGTTTTATTATATTAACATATTTATATGCTCGTGTACTTTTAATTTGATCATGTGGTTGATATTGTCGTTTGTATGCATTTGTACTCGTTAAAAGTTCTTTGTAAGTTTTCAAATAATTTTTAGTGTAATGTAGAGGTTTTAAATGAAAAACTAATTCGAATAATCCTGGAGTCATTTTTCACTTTGTACTTCCTATTTGAATAGAATTATCTGCATCAAAATGTAGTTCATTATTTGCATATCGCCAGTTTCCGCTTTCATCTATGTTGAACCCATAAACCATATATTTTTTTATTAATCAAGAGCAGTCCTATATTTTTGACTAGTGTGGACTTATTATTATCATTTTCGGTTACCTTGTAGTTGTTCTTATCGTCGTCATTATCCTCGCTAACTATTTGTAAATCTAGATTTCTTTTTTTTTGTTGGTATGTTATTAATCATATTATCATCATAACCCTCAGCATCATCAAAGTTATCAGAACTATCATCGGATAGTAGTGATGGAAGTTCTGAATCTGATATATCATTATTTGATTGATAAGCATCTAATTTGTAATCAGGTGTTTTTTTAATTATCTTTTTTAAAGGTTTTGCTGTAGGTGTATATGTATATTTTTCAATAAATCACCGGATTGATAATCATAAATTTTTTCAATTATCTTATTCAGGGGTTTCGTTACAGGCTTAAATGTATCTTCCAATAAATTGAGTCTATCTACTTCGTTTAATTTTATTTTTAGTTTTTCTTTTAATATCGTTCTTCTTTTAACAATATCTTTTAATAATTTGTTATTATTCATTTCGAACTAATTTGTATCTGGTTGTTAACTTCTTTGTATCTGATATTGATCTGGTTTGTATCTGCTTTTATCTGCTCTGTATCTGCTTTTTATCTGCTCTGTATCTGCTTTGTATCTGCTTTTATCTGCTCTCTAACTGCTTTGTATCTGCTTTTATCTGCTCTGTATCTGCTTTTTATCTGCTTCTGGACAAAACCACTTACAGTTGTATGAATTTATCAAAACCTTCTCTATATCGTCCCTTACAGACATACTAACAACAAGGAATCCATATTTATCTTTCCAGCACTCTCTACATATATCCGTAAATTCTCTAAACGACATATCTCCAATAACATGGTCATTATATATATGTCGTAAATTCATTTCATCTTGTTTAAATATTATGATCATATTCGCATTATCAAGTATTAGATGTTTGGGAATTTTTGTATATGTTTGACATATATAAAAGCAGTAAATATGCTTATGTCTACCCATGCAAAATTAATCTCTTATATTATCTTGTTTACCACAAGTGACGTCATCAAATATTATTATGGAATTAGAATTTGCTTCAGCGGGACTTAAAACTTTTTCATTTTCCGAAAATGTAAAAAAATTAATTCCTTTTATCGGATCGATCAGTTGCTTAAGGTAAAAGTATTTTGGTTGATATAAAGACTTCGAATATATATATAAGTTTCTGCAGCTAAGACCATTAGGACGTTCTATTAGACTAATTATTACGTTAGTTTTACCGCAGTTTGAAGGTCCTACAATTAGTGCACTTATTGAATTGGGTAATAATGTGCTATGTTTAATTTTAGTTTTTTGCTCTTGTGATACGTCAACATTTCTTATAACAATTTGTTTTGCTTGCTCTACTAATCGCATATTGATAACTAATATGTTTTTGCTATAAATTCAATCTTATATACGGAAATCTCATCATTTTCATTTTTAGTATGGAACACATAAAATATACATATGTATATTAAAGAAGAATAAACATTAACATGGTTTTAAACTATAACCAAAGGAGTTAGAGATAATCAGTGTAAGATTGGTAGCGGCTTAGTAAACAACTTAATAAACAAATTACTTATTGAACTACATTTACCTGGTTATCAGTTTTGTGGACCTGTAACAAAACTTGAAAACGTTTAGCAAGAGGATACAAGGGGATAAATTTTTTAGATGTAGCTTGTAGAGAGCACGATATTGCATATTCAGAAACAAGCAATATTAATAAAAGACATCAAGCATATCAAATACTAGCTGAAAAAGCGTGGCAACGAGTAAAATCTAAAGATAGTGGCTTAAAAGAACGCGCACACGCTTGGTTCGTAACGAACGCAATGAAAGCAAAAGTTAAATTTGGATTAGGCATGAAGAATACTAGTAATTCTAAATGTAGAAAATCGAAGAAGAGAAACTGTAAAAAGAGAAATGCATGTGATACCAAATTGTTTTCAACCACTGTAAAAATACCCTGAAACTCTTGAAAAATTAAAAACCAGACAATTTAAATGCGGTTGTTAAAATTGTACAAAAAGCCGTTGCTTCAAACTTTAAAGGGAAAAAGAGGTATAATATTGTGATACCAAGAGTTATACCAATACCAAAAATTGGTGGATTTCTTCCACTAATTCCAATCTTAACAGCTTTATCAGCACTTGGAGGTTTAGCTACCGGTGGATCAGCTATTATTAAGGCTGTAAATGATATAAAAAATGGAAAGCAACAGCTACCAGAGGCTTAAAGACATAATAGACATGTGGAATCAATTGCTATGGGAAAAGGTCTATACCTTAAAACATACAAAACTGAATATGGTCGTTATTATAACCCAGCTCCAAAAAACTTTTAGATAGTCTACCCAATCGACCATTAACTGATCTAGATTTAATGAAATATGCTAAACAACTCAAAAATTTTAGAGGTGTTTTTATGCGTGATTGTTTACCTAAAAAGACATTAATTCAAGAATGTGGTATTGTTAATTTAGATAGATCTACTTACTGGTCCTGGAACGCATTGGGTAGCCTATTATAAAAATCGTAATTATAAAGAATACTTTGATAGTTTTGGAAACCTACATCCACTAGTTGAAATAGTTAATTACTTAAAAACACCAATTGAATATAATTATAAACAAAAACAAAAATTCAATACATTTAATTGTGGACATTTATGTTTAAAATTTTTATTCAATAAATATAATTTGAAATAAAAACAACATTTTATACTTTTCGATTTTCATCATCTTTTTATTTTACAATTTATTTTAACAATTTTAGGTTATTTACATATCTATATAAACATTAAGAAAAATATCATCATCATCTTCCATAAATTCTTCATACATATTTAAATTTGTTGTTTCTAGTGCTAATTCTCTTGATGATGATGACGGTAAACAAACATTTAGGAGAATATCATCATCTTCTTCCATAAGTTCTTCATACATATTTAAATTTGTTGTTTCTAGTGCTATTTGTGGTGTTGATACTGATGAATGGTAATTTAATCTATAAAGCTCCCACGCATAAGTATCAACATCATTTTCACGTACAAATCTCTTATCATCTACATAACTTAATGTCAACTTAAGGTACGGTCACACTTATCAAAAATTTGCCCAAAAAAGGGTAACCAACAAACACTAATGAAAAAAGTTTTGATCCAGACACTTGTTTATCATATTAAACAGTTTCGAACACAACTAATGCACCATGTCATAGAATCCAACAATATTGGCTACTCTTTAACTTGACAAACTTTTGTCTGAATTGAAAGATTTTTATTTTTTTTATTTCCTTATCTAGCTTATCTATTTTTACAGAATACATTTTAGCTCGTAAGCCAATGAACTCTTTAATTAACTTACAATTGCATTCGTCCTTCATCATCCCTAATACTTTTTTATTCATCAGAGGAAAATTGAATACATTATCTTCCGGATATGCAGATGTATCAAAGTGCATTTTAATATCATTTCTAATATCATCATATAGGTCATTTGTTTTGATATGATATATAAAGGAATCAGTATCCATATAATTAAGATTAATATCTTCACAATATTTAGGTTTCATATAATCGTAATAAAAATTATACATTTTCCATTTTGATAATTCTAAAACAGCAAACCCAATGTAAATGGGTTTATTATATTCAGTTTGTACTACACTCATTTCAATGGCAACCATTTCGTCATGAATTTTGAGGGAACTATGAAAATTAGGTCAAGCAATAAGAGATCTTGCTCCTATAGTCATGTAATGTGGTTAGACATTCTATATCTACCTGCAATATGTAACCAACTGTAGAATCTTCTTTTACATTATTTACATAAAAATTTTCACAGTTTTCAACCTACTTGAAATTTTTAAAGGGTAGGTATTGAGACATTGCATGGCCATAGAAGTTATTTACATCTAAATACATAAGGTAATTTGATTCTTTTGTAGGATCATAATCACTGATGTATTTGTTATTTGCTATCGAATGTCGCTTACTACATTGAACTATACCTCCCGTAATATCCCGTACAACGAAATTGTACATATTAATATCAGTTAACAATTCTAATTATACTTCCATTGTTTTCAACATTGCATCCCAAGATAAACCCGGGGTAGTATAATATTGAAAGGGATCTAAATTGTAAATGTTTTGACAAGCTTTACGGAAGTTTTCAAATATATCACAAAGCAATAAAACATCTACTTTTAAATATAATAACAGATAGTCCAACATAGTGTTACAATTTAATGTATTCCAAACCTTTTCAGTATGTTCGTAATCATTAACACTACACGACTTATTAGAGAGTTTATTAAAGAAGTATGAACGGGGTGGTAGCTGTGTTTCTTGGAGTCGATTTACGGAATCTAGATAGTCATACGGAAAGACACCTTTGCGCTTCATTAAATTAAATTCATTGTCAATGTGGTAGGTTGATTTAACAGTTGACAAATCATCATCGGACAAAAAGCCTGCAAGTTTTTCTAAACTCGATGGCATAAACCGACAAGAATCTAGAAAACGCAGTTCAATCGTGTCTTTTTCATTAATAAAAATTCTTTTTGATATGGATACATATAATTCCTTACTTAAAGGAATTATATTTATATCACCTTCGATAGATGAAAGTTCTCGCACAAACAAATGACAATCATATGCCGAAAGATTATGGAAAAATATAGGGATGAAGTTTGCGATTTGATACTCTAAATTGCACTTGTTATGTGCTGGCCTCCTATATTCACCTGTTAAGTGACAATGGTCGGCCACGCGATCTTCAACAGATAAATTTGTTTACAAATGTGACAAATTGTTTCCTCATTTTGTCTAATCTGTTGAAACGGTGTTAAGGAATTCATTGGTTTAATTACATTTAAATAATTGTTATATATATCTAGACTATCCTTAACTAAATTAGTAAAAAAATGTTTTGGTGAGGTATCACAACTATATATTCTAAATATATCTAAAGTAGAATTAAAGGAGCATTTTATATAATAACTGTAAGCAAATGGGACATGCCTTTCTGTAGATTTCACATTAGCTGAATTTTGAACGTTAACTGATTCAGGAATACAATCAAAATCAGCGTACACCACAAAAGGCACATCCATTCTTAAAACTCAATAATTTATTTTCTGTCTTTGGCATCTTAGTGGCAATTTTGTTGCATTGCTCCTTATGGATTTTTAATGATGTCTCGTTATGGAAGTAAATAAGGCAAGTGTTACATATATATACACAGTTCCCGTGTTTTGTTAATTGACTTCTAATCAATCTGTAATTAAATAAAAGAAGTAGAATATTTTTTTTATTAATATATTTTAGTATATATCAATATAAATATTAGTGACATACTTTGAAATATTTTTAATCCAGACATAGTGAAATCGTTCACCATCTTCCAGGAGTAGTAAATTGATGTGCTTGGCTTTTCCTTCTGTTGTAAAATAATATGGACCCACTATCTTTTCCCCTTCCAAATCAAACACATTTATGCTGATATTCAGATTATTCAACTCAAACACCTTTATTTTATTTACGGACAAGGGAAAATTAAGTTCTTTGAAATTTAAACCGATGTTATTTTCCAGCACTATAGTTTCATCTTGTATGTGATTAATATTATATGATGAACATCTCGTTGGATGCTGTCCATGAGCGATTGCATATAGAGCCGATATTATGGCTCACTTGAAACAATACTCATCCTTATTTTGCACGTTAATGCATGCAATCTTTGTCTGTATTGCAGGTGGTAGAGGAATGTATTGTGAACCTTTAATGGATTTGTATTCATTAATATTAATTTCGATGTGTGATATTTTTTAATATCTGTGGTAACTGTGGTGATTATCATCTGTTGTTGAGACACTGCTAAGTTTAGTCATTTTAGTTTGGTGTGACTTTATATTGATATTACATGTGTCTTGTTCTTCTTTTATCAACACGTATTCACAAAAAATTTTATGGAGCAATGTTTTTGAAGCATATTCCTCAACAATTCAACCACTTGGACTTTAATTTCACCCAAAAAAGTTTCAGTTATTAAGTTGTCTTTATTGCTATTTTCAATCATATATGTTGCAATGCGGCCCCGGTATACTGAGTTTATACACCTTAAACCATTGTCTAACATCTTAGCACAATTAATTTTATGTCTATTTGTTCTTACATGATAAGTCGTTTTAGGAATATAATCTCCACAATCTTTACAATAAACACTAGTTTCTTCCACTTTTTTCGGATGCTTAATAAAATGAGTGTGTTTGAGAAATTCTTTTCGATCCCAGAAACGTATATTACATACGTTACACATCATTAATGAACCTTGATGTTGCGTTCTCACATGACGCTTTAAGCAAAAATTGCGACTAAATGATTTTCCACAGATATCGCAAGTAAAAATGTCCATTTTCCGGTTTTATTTAATAATTTTTTAATGATATGTTATGATGAAATTTTCAAAACAAGAATGAATTATATTAATTTTTAGCGATCTATTTATACTCTAAATTGTGGGCGTGGTTTAAATGATGTAAGGAGCAAGTTTTTATGTACATACCTATGCACATAAATATTAAAGTGTAATAAAAATAGACAGAACTGCTTCAAACATGCTGCTAGATAATTCATATACAGTTCTATTAATAACAATAGAACTGACGAATGCATACAAACACACACATTTGTAATAAAAAGAGACAACAAGATATGTGATATAAAAACACAGATAGAAAATTATTCAATGAAAACACAAGCCACACACACACACATACATACATAACATAATGAAATATCCTAACGCACACAAACACAATAACTAATAGAAATGTATTACTTGTAAGTGAATAAAATAGAAAAATAAAATAAAGATACAAAATATTTAAAAAATTCCTCTCAACAAAATTTTCATCGTAATATAATACAATTTCCTAACGCACACAAACGCAATAACCAATAGAAATGTATTACTTGTAAGTGAATAAAATAGAAAAATAAAATAAAGATACGAAATATTTAAAAAATTCCCCTCAACAAAACTTTCATTTCAAATTATTTTCCCTTAAAAATAATAGTAAGGGAAGGAAAATAACACAACGGCCACATCTAGCATGATGTGCGCTTTTACATTAATACTTATGGGAAATCTTGATACACATAAAATAGCATGAAGAAAAATAGCACTACGGTAAATTTTACATTGATCGTTATGGCACATTTTTGGCCCCGCACCCCCATAAACACACTACTTATATATATATATATATATTTTTAATTTTTATTTTTTTTTCATATATTTAATTATTGTATCTTCAAAAATGAACTAACAATAAGTAATCAAATCTTAAATCTAAATATAATTATTAGGCCCGACCAGTGTCGGACATAAACTTAGTGATAGTTATAAATAATACATAAATAGTGATAATCAAAAAGGCAAAAAAAAAAATTAACGTATTTTCAAGAAGTCCCATCTGGAGTGTTGAGAATAAGAGCCCTTGTGTCCCTCTTTTTTAAGCGGATATGTCCAGTAAAGTTCAAGATATTACGAGCGAGTGGATTAGGATGTGTCTCGAGTTTTGTTAAATATTTGCCTGCGTATTTTGCAATTTCTTCAGTCACTAGTGGCATATTTAAATAGCAATGTATATTTGAATTTTTGATGTACCATGGAGCCGATGTTATCAAACGTAAAATTTTGTTTTGCCTTCGTTGGATTTTCTCAACACTTGAAGCTGAAGCAGTGCCCCATAGCTGAATTCCATAGCACCATATTGGCTTCAAAAGCGACTTGTATATCAAAAGTTTGCAGTCTAGGCTGAGTGTTGAATTTCTGCCAATTAACCAATATATTTGAGGTAATTTAAGTTTCATTTGAGTTAACTTAGAGTCAATGTGATATTTCCATGTAAGCCTTCGATCAAGGTGTATGCCAAGGTATTTTACTTGAGAATGTGATTGTTGATTCGAATGGTAGAGCAGGTATCTCTTCTTAGGGTAAACGTTATATAGACACACTTTTGTTCATTTACTTTAATTCTCCATAAGTTCAACCATATTTCAAGCTGGGTAATGTGTTCTTGGAGATTGCGGGATGCCTCATCAGGGTTTTTGTGTATACTCATACAGGCTGTATCATCGGCAAATATAGAAGTTAGGATGTTATTGCTCACAGGCATATCACAAGTATATATTAGATGCAATACTGGCCCCAGAATACTGCCCTGTGGCACACCGGAAGATATAGATTCGGGCACACTCGTGAACTCTCCTTCCACAACAGTGAACTTCCTATCAATAATATAACTTTCCAAAAGCTTTTGTATGTTTATTGGTAGGTACGTCTTCAATTTTAAAACTAGGCCTTCGTGCCATACTTTATCAAATGCCTGAGAAACATCAATAAAGAGAGCAGAACAATACTTCTTTTCTTCAAATGTTCTTCTTACAACTTGGACCATCTATGCGTTTGTTCAATGGTGCTATGCTGACTTCTAAGACCAAATTGATGATCCGGGATGCACCCGTTATCAGCTAAAATTTTGGACAATTTAGTCATGAGCAGCTTTTCGAAAAGCTTTGAGATTGTTGATAGTAAGCTTATAGGCCTATATGACTCAGCCTTGGTAAGATCTTTGCCCGGCTTTGGAATCATTTTTATTTTGGCAAGTTTCCAGTTATTTGGAAATTAAATGCTCAGAAAATAAATTACCTTTCTCACTATTGCTTCTCGCCCAGCCTCCGGTCGAGGTACGCAGTGGTGATTTAAGGTCAACGGGTCTTTTAAGATTTCTAGTCGCGCGCCATAAAGAGTAATTAGATGCTGACGTTACATCAAGACCTTCTGAATACTTTTCCAGTAATGCAGTTTTTTCCGACGATAGCAGCTCTTTGAGTCGTTTAGTACATTCTTTAAGTCTGATTTTATTTAGGGGTGATCTGTGTTGGTGCCATTCTCTTCTAGCTCTCCTTTTTTCACATACAAGACGTTCAATTTCCGTAGAATAAATTCTATTAAAGCCAGTCTGCGGATAGGAGGTAGTGGCATGTTCAGCAACCTGTTTAATATTTTCGTTAAGATTGGCAATGTTAAATTCAATATCATCAGATGATCTTAGCTGAATGTTTTCTACGCAGTGACTACTAAGATATTTTTTTAATCCTAGCCAGTTGACCCCATTAGTCATTTTCACATATGAGTTAGTTAAATCATTCCTTAGTGGGTTGAAAATTGTAACTATTGTGGGAGAGTGATCGGAGTACAGATCTAGAGAGGCCTCTACGTGAATTAAGTATCTATGAATATTTTTCGTAACGCCAAAATCTATAACATCTGGAATTTTTCTTACGTCAGTAGGCCAGTAAGTAGGCTCTCCGCTCGAAATGACATCTAAGCCCATTTTTGAAATTGTATTAAACAACGCTCGACCTCTAGGTGTAACAAGACGCGAGCCCCAGTACGAATGTTTTGCATTGTAGTCACCAGCTGCCAGGAAACAAGATCCAAGCGATTTGTAGAACTCCTCATACTGATCTTCGGTAACTGAAAATCTGGTAGGTGAGTAAATTGATGATATCACGAAATTCGCACAAAAATTGTCTACGAAAATATTCGTTGCTTGCATATATTCTTCAGTAACGTGGTCAAGGACATAGTGCTTGAGACTTGACTCTTCATATAAAGTGTATCCATTTATTTTAAATAAGCTTCTTGAGGTCAAGAGTCTCAGAAACCAACATTATATCAATATTTTTTTCCATGAGGAAGTGCTCAAGTTCATTTTTATGTTGGCGAATGCCGTTTGCGTTCCAGAAACATATTTTTAACGTTCATGGTTTGTTAACTAATGCTTGAAGCAGTGTATTCTGCATTCGCAGCATTTCTTGCATCATATTAGTCATATTTGTAGTAAAGTTATTTATAGTTAGCACCAGATTCTCAATAGTAGCTTCAAGCCGACTAAAGTTAAAGCTTGAGTTTGCATTCGTTGAATTATTTGGCGGTGGAACATTTTGTGTGCGAATAGAACTAGTCTTAGCAGCATCAGCATACGATACACGTGAAGTAACTGGTTGGCTCATTTGAGCAAAAGTGGCGGAGTTCGCGTTTACTGATTGAGCTGGAGTTAATTTGGGTTTTTGACCCATAGCCTGCTTAACGAAAGAATATACAGGACATCCTCTGTAGTTAGCGGTGTATTACCTCCACAATTACTGCATTTTTTTTCTGATTTATCTTTTGGCTTAGTACAGCTAGCAGTACCATGCAATTCACCGCATATAACACAAACTGTAGGTAATTTGCAGTAAGTTTTTGTATGGCCATATTCTTGGCAATTATGGCACTGTACGGGACCTGAACGCTTACGTGGCTCTTCAACTGTGATTTTTCGGTGTAAGAGATAGTTTACGCTATAAATTGGATGGGTTTCATTTTTTTTCAATTTTATATCATTCGGCTCCAGTTCGACCCGAAATAGGGGTTGGGGACCTTTTCTCTGTTAATTATGTTGGTAACATTTTTTACCTTAAATCCTTGGTCGACAAGTGCACATTTTACTTCTTGGGGCTCAACATCTATGAATCTATGCCCTTTAATACTATCTGTAGGCCTTTAGCACTTCTAAGTTGGTATGTGTAAATATTTGTTTTATTTTTTTCGAATTCACTAGCAATTCCTCGAAAATCTTTTTCATCATATATTTGGATTTTAGTTTCATCAATATTACCTCGTTTAATTGGAATGATGTGAACAATATTTTCACCAATGGTCGACAGTAGTTTTTTTAGAAGCGCGTTAGAGTTTTTTTCTCTCAGATAAATAGGTGGTGGCTTAAAAGACTTTTGCGATGACTTTTGCGACTTTAGCGGGCTTGTCGTTTTTGTCTTGCAATAATGAAAAACGATTTTGACGATTGGTAGAAGATGCACTGTTATCCCTAGACATCTTTGGAACTGAGTAGTAGGGAACTGGCGGTTCGGGGGCAATTGAAATTGTGAAATTGTGGGCTGAAATTGTTAAATTGTGGCTGAAATTGTTAAATTGTGGGCTGAAATTGTTAAATTGTGGCTGAAATTGTTAAATTTTGGCTGAAATTTTAAAATTCTTGGAAATTTGTTTACATTAGGAGTTTTTTGTTTATATTAACTTTTTTTGTTTATATTAAGTATATGTATGTATGTATGTATGTATGTATGACCGTGGGAACTTGTGTGCAGAATATTTTGTGGGAATACATTAAGGGGGTTTATATGTTTGAAGCTGTTATATGTATATGATTTTCTAATGCCGACTGGATAACATCTTTATTTTTTCTAATACCGACGGGAAAGTTATGATTGTTGTTAGACTGTGGAAATTTGTTGATGTCCGTGATTTGGGCAGGTGAGGTTTTTGTAACATGTAACCGTGGGAATTTGCGGGTGTATCTTTAAGGCAGCCTGTGTTTGGTGGGGGCGGTGTTGTTGTAATATGTATCCGTGGGAATTTGTGTGCGGAATATTTTGTAGGAATACATTAAGGGGTTTATAGGTTTGAGGCTTTTATATGTGTATGATTTCCTGATGCCAACGGGAAAACATGTTTATTTTTTTCAAATGCCGACGGGAAAACATGTTTAGTTTTTTCAAATGCCGACGGGAAAATCATGGAAATAATTTTTCCTAATGCCGACGGAAAATTTGAGGGAATGTCCAGCTGTAGGAATTGAAGTCTGGCTGTGCTTGGTGGAGGGCGGGGTGTGTCTAGATTGTAAGACCTTAAGGCTGACCGTGATTTGGGTAGGTGAGGGTGTTTTGTAATATGTAACCGCGGGAATTCGGTGAAGTTTATGCTTGTTGGAATTTAAACCAAGCTGTGCTCGTAGAGGGGCGGGATGTATTTGAGGTAGATCGACTGGTGGAGGGCGGGGAGTTGTTGTAATATGTATCCGTGGGAATCTGTGTACATGTATGTATGTATATATGTATGTCTGTAAGAGTTTAAGGTTGTCTGTGATTTATCAAAGGTGAGGTGAGAGTGTTCATGTAATACGTATCCGTGGGAATCTGTGTATATGTATGTTCGTAGGAGTTTAAGGCTGATTGTGATTTGAGGTGGGGGAGGGTGTCGGTGTGATAGATAGATAGAATGTGCCTATGTGTGTATGTGTATGTATGTATATGTAGCAGTTTAAGTCTGGCCTTGATTTGAGGTAGGCGGGCGGCGTTATTGTAATATGTATCTATAGGAATTTGGGAGTTTATATGTTTGTAGAAATTTTTGTGTATGTATGTCTGTAGAAGTTTAAGGCTGATCGTGATTTGGATTGTTCAGATTAACGATTGTATGTGACCTTGAGAATTTGTGTATGTATATCTGTAGGAAATTTAAGGCTTATCGTGATTTATGAGGGGCGAAGTGTTCATGAAATATATAACAACGCAATTTGTGTGTATATCTGTAGGTAAGGCTGATCATGATTAATGAGAGGTGAGGTGAAGGTGTTCATGTATATGTATACGTATCTGTGTGTATGTATGTCTATATGAGTTTAAGGCTGATCGTGATTTAGGTTGTGAGATTGATAGATTGTATGTTACCTTGAGATTTTGTGTATATATATCTGTAAGAACTTTAGGCTGACTGTGATTTGTGAGGGGAGGGGCGTTGTTGAAATAGGTGTAATTTTTCGTAAATGAATTTTAGTATGTGTGTGTGTGTATGTGATTTTCTCACCATAGTATTTATATGTACGTAGAAATAAATTGTTTCTCATATGAACATTTTTTGCTAGAAAATATTATCATATATCTGAACTTCCCTAATCCTAGTATGTTTTTCATATTGGAGGATGAGATTGCTTTATATTTTATCAAGCTTAAATTTGTCCAGTGTTAAAGTCTGTCGGTCAGAAATTTGTTTATATTTGTATAAATATTAATTTCAGATTTTGCAAAATTCTTGCGTACGATCGTGGTGATTTTGTGTGTGTGCGTATGCGCGATAGAGTTTGACTGGTCTGTGATAAGTTTGTTTATTTAAGTACATTTGTCTTCTTCGACTTTCGTCTTCAAGCGTCAATAGCTTGGAGAACGGTTTGTATGTTTTCATGATGTAGATATGTAAGTGTGATTGTTAAAATCCAATAAATACTTGAGCATGGGTAAGAAATTTGATAATATGTGTACATATGTACATATGGATCTACAAATTGATTTTATGTATGTATGTATGTACATACAAATAAGTCTGGGGCTCCCTGTTTAAATACATTTTTTTTTTGTCATGTGCTGTTATTGCTGTTGTAAATATTCGCCTGGTCTTTTGTGTATACATGTGAAATATCTCGATAGTTTTTTTATTTGAAATTAAAAAAACGTTCTTTTAATTTTTAGATGTATTTACTTAAAAGTTAGTGAGGAGTTTCTGTTTTAAGTAAAATTTAATTCCTCTCTAGTTGTAGTAACTATAGTATAAATATTTAATATATTTTATTTCCATTTGTTTAAAGTTGATGTAGCCTATATAGTCAACGTTAGAAATTTTTCGGTGTAAAATTTTTTCCAACTATCATCTTTTTTCTTCACCTGTTTCATATATTTTAGAACATCTTGCATTGGCTTTAAAAATAATAAACGCTTTGAAATGAAACTGATCTAGCAGTCCAGCTTTTTTTAACCACTTTGCTTCTCTTTCCTTTTTTATTGATAAACATTTAAAATCAAATGGTGGTTTTATAATGAAATTGTTATACTCATTATTGTTAAAAACATCCGCTACTTCTTTTTGTAATGAAAATCATTCGAAACCTTACTCGTCTATTAAAACCATTTTTTCATTCATATTACTTAATTTATAAAACTTTCAGGACTTTCTATTATTCGATCATTAATAAAAATGTAGTAGCTGAGGTCCTTGCTTACTGTTTCATATTAAATTTCTATATCAATTGGGCCGCTATTGAATAAAAGGAACTTTTATCTTAAACTTTAGTGCATTTGGAAGTGCTTGAGATTCTTTCATATAATAGCTTTGTTGGAATCTTAGATACGAGTACATATAATATAGAATTGCATAACGTTTATTTTTAATTTTTATGTTAAGATCATCATCATTTAGATATGAGACTAAATTTAAATGTACTTTTAAATTAGTTAAATCATAATGAGGAAACTTGTTTTCTTCTTGAATAGCGATCAACAGAAAACGAAATCGTTTTCTTACAATTTAGGTCTGGCCTCTCAACGGTTCCTCTAGTATACAAGATGACTTTCTATGTCAACATATCTGTCTACTCTTTGTCAGCGTTAAGGGACAATTAAATGTTAAAATTTTAATTCCTCAAATTGTGTTACTTCATACTGATAATATGTTTTCATTAATAAGGTATATGTTTATCTTATGAAGGTTACTCGCCTATGGCTTTTATTTGATGTTCTAGATGATTTTTTTTCTCATTTTATTAAAGTTCAGTTCTGATATTTTTAAGCGCGCTTTATTTACCTGTCAGACAAAGTGTACGTATCAGTTGATTACTCAGTCTCTCTTTTTAATATTTTTTTTTTTCTTTTAATGTATCACTACTATTTTTTCAGATTTTACTACTTGAAAAAGAGAATATTCGTATAATTTTTAAATGTGTTCATATATACATATAGGTAAATATATGTATGTATGTATAGAGAAATTACTTTATCTACAAAGAAATACATGTTTAATAATCAATTATTCTAGAAAATCGATCTCAAATAACGCAGTTACCTCCACCATCAATTCACCGTCGGTGTTTTTATAGTGTCAGAAACACTAGAATATCTATGTTTGAGAGAATTTTTACATCGAGTTTTTCTACATGAGGTTTGCTGGTTGACATCCTTGAAGTTATTGTTGACGTAGGCTGGGTTGTATCACATTCAGATGTAATCATTTCCTACTTAAAAAAGGTCCTCATTACTATCAACTATATCTGTATACATTTCATTCATGAGTTGGGTTGATCCAGATACAATTGCTGTCTACAGATTAATGATTAGAAACAAGTTTCTCATCACCTTCTAACAGATTTATATATTTTGCTAGCATGCATGCCTTAGCATGCTTCTATCGATAGTGACGCGAGAGTCCGACATGTAGTGGTGTTTCAATTAAAAATCTATACTATTAGATTTTACGATTTCGCTCTTTTTATTCTTTTACAAAGTAGATACATATTTATGTATTTCATTTAGCACAGAGTCATAAAATTTCTTTGCTTACAAAATTGTGTGACATTCTTTTTAATTTGCATGCTTAGGCATGCTTTCAATATTTTTTCTGTAAATTTATTTGATACTCATACAGATACAGATATAAAGTAAGATCTGCTTACATTGCATTTTACAATTTATGTATGCTTCAGCATGATTCCAGTTGAAGTCCATATTTATTCAGTAAGTTTGTTTGATACTAATTCATACACATATACATTCTTAAAGATTGGAAATCTAAGTCCAATTTATGTAGTTTATCTATATTTTCTAAAGATTTGATAGCTATAGAAATTAATAGAGTAAAGATCTATTATAATAGCCCATGGGCATATTTCAAAATTTCGCTTGCTAGAGCTTTCGAAATGGAAAATGTACAATTTTCACTATAAAAAGTGATAATATTAGGTGTTACTGAATATTACACTGTGTTGTAATTTATTTTGATCACTTAAGTTTTCACAATATTTCATACAGGCCAACAAGTTTAGAGAATTTCCAGTATATTAAGTTAATTATCTTTCTTAAGACCTATCATTCCTTCAAAAATACAAACCAAACTAGATTTTTCCTGTTTAATTTTATTTTTTACTTTCATTAAATTTCAACATTTTGTTCATCTTCAAATTATTATATTTAGCAGCTTTTTCTCATTTGTTGAGTTAACTTTAATCGGAAAAATTTAAATAGTGAGATGAACTTTTATATTGTATACGAGTACATTAAGTAATTCTTGGTATATTTCATTTATATGAACCATCATCACATAATTCCTTTGGATGATCTATTAAATCATTCTACTATTGATGCTTTCATATTAAGTAATGTTTAATATTCTACATATGCATGAATTTTCCAGTGTCTATTAAAAAATTCTTTACAATCATCCAATTGTAAACTTTTTCGTACTCATAACATTTCAAAAATATTTTCCACAGCCTAGGTTTTTTCGAATGCAACTTTTATTTTCAACGGTATTGACCATAGAAACTTTGTGAATGAATCATTTACAGTCTACAATAATCAATAATTTCTATTTTCTGTAGAATAGTTTCCCATTTCACCTAAATCAGCTCCATAAAAGATCAACTATTCCTTTCATTACATATCTACAATGCACAAACAATTTTCGAGATTTATTATAGAGTTCGTCTACTAAATTTCTTTTTAAAGACATTGAGTTATTTTAAAGATTTTTTGGAGAGTGTTGTGATCTACTTGATGCACTTTCAGCTATTTATACTATCATGTAGTTCATTTTCCAATCTATAAATTTTATCGTTCACCTCTTCAATTTGTTTTTTCAAAAGATGATTTGATTTTTAGTATGTATTTTATCAATTTTATAACTATCTTCTATCTCTAATTGTATTTCACGTTGTACTCTATCAATTTGCATTTTAATATATTCTTGAATTATATTAATTCCTTAAGCTATATTATTAATTTGTCCTATAGTTTATCGTTTGGAGTTTCCAGAAACAATTTACTGATAACATCATTCTCTGTCAGTGAATGATGATGATGATTAGTAGAAATTATATATTTTATATATTTTTCAACATCAAATTTCTCATAGTATTTCCATGTTTTATTATCAATCATTAAAGAAAATAAAGCTACTATTAGGGCCTATATTTGACCATCAACTTGTATTTTATCTTCATTTAGTTTTAGGTTACTATCACCAAACTTTCATTCATTATTCAAATCTTGATGTGGGCCATAGTTTGTATCTAATTCAATTCTTCCTTCCAAGACTGATAAATGAGTATAAGTGTCTTCAGAATTGGAAGTCTATGAGTAAAAATCATCTTCATCATCCTTATCATCATTCTCAGTATTAGCATCATTAAATAAGATGCTGATATCCTCAAATATTGTTCCTTCTGAAAGTTTCTGTGGTGTACTTGTCTCTATATTGACTGATGGCTTTAAACTTGTATTATTTTCAGCTTCTATCTTGATTTTACTTTCTTCTTTCTTGCGAATTCTTTCAATATTTCTAGAACTATTTATGAATTCTTTGAGAGGTTCTGTTATAGGTTTAAATGTATCTTTTATTACTCACATGTATCTATTTCACCAGTTTTTATACTACGAAGCTTTTTCTTCAAGACATTTCTTGTCAACACCAACTGTTTTAAAATTTTCTCATCCATGTTTAATAATAGTAAATAACAGGTATCAGCTATTAGATCAGGTATCAGCTATCAGATCAGGTTATCAGGTAACTGGTATGGTTTTCAGATCAGCTTATCAGGACCTGATCTGTTTTTCAGATCAGCTTATCATGACCTGGTCTGGTTTTCAGATCAGCTTTTCAGGACCTGGTCTGGTTTTCAGATCAGCTTATCAGGACCTGATCTGTTTTTCAGATCAGCTTATCATGACCTGGTCTGGTTTTCAGATCAGCTTTTCAGGACCTGGTCTGGTTTTCAGATCAGCTTATCAGGACCTGGTCTGGTTTTCAGATCAGCTTTTCAGGACCTGGTCTGGTTTTCAGATCAGCTTATCAGGACCTGATCTGTTTTTCAGATCAGCTTATCATGACCTGGTCTGGTTTTCAGATCAGCTTTTCAGGACCTGGTCTGGTTTTCAGATCAGCTTATCAGGACCTGGTCTGGTTTTCAGATCAGCTTATCAGGAACTGGTCTGATTTTCAGATCAACTTATCTGATTCAGATTGGGTTATCAGTTTACAAGTAGCTGGCCATTTATAACAATTAGATGATTGGAGTTTAAGGTCAGATGAAAAACGAAAAAAAAACTTTTATGTAGTCAAATTCTTTTTTTTTTCTTATAAACAAATTCCATATTTATCCTTCCAACATGCTTTATATTTGTCTCATCTTACTTAAACATTATAATTACATTATGATTATCTAGTATCAAATGTTTGGTGATTCTGGTATAAGTTTGACATCAGCAGAATGCATCAACATTCTTATCTCACTCCATACAAAAATATGTTTCTCACATGTAACATCGTTAAATATCATATCGGAATTCCTTTTAGCTTTATTAGGAGAAATAACCGATTCAGTATCTGTAAATGAGTAATATCCCATGCCTTTAAATAATGAAATTATGTAATATCTTTAAGTATCCATATTTGGGTTGATAGAGAGATTTTGAGTATTAATATGTAGATGTTTTTAAATTTTAGTTCATTAAGACTTTTTAGCAAGCCAATCATAACATATAATTTTTTATTTTATTTTCTTACAATTTGACAGACCAACTATTTTTACGAAAATAAAATTTGGTAGAAGGGAACTATGACTTGTTTTTGAACTAACGTTTGATGAATCATCAAAATTTTGTACCATACTATTTTTAGGTTGTTTCACTAACCACATTTGTGTAACTAAATGCATTTTATAAATATTATCTCTTATTAAAAAAATAAAATAATACAGCTATACGATATCAGAAAATATTTTCTGAAATCGTGTAGATGTATTATTTTATTTTTTTAATAAGAGATAATGATGTATACTCACATTCAAAACAACATAAAACTATCATTTGTTTTGATTATGAGTATACGTCAATATTTATGAAATGGAATTAGTTACACAAATGTGGTTAGTGAAACAAAGTATATTTTAACAGCCTTATTTATAAAAATTATTAAGACTTTATAAAGGCTTTTTTAGAAAATTTTTTTATGAAAATTTGTCTAAAAAAACCTTTATAAAGTCTTAATAATTTTTATAAATAAGACTGTAAGAGTTTAAAATCAGTATTTTTTATGATAATACTGGTTTTAAACTCTTAAAATATACTTTGTTTTGACTATGAGTAGGGACCATTATCTCTTATATAGGAAAAATAAAATAATACAGCTATACGACACCAGATAATGTAATTATAATTTTTAAGTAAGATGAGACAAATATAAAGCATGTTGGAAGGATAAATATGGATTTTGATTATAAGCAACGATATTGAATTGAACGATGATCGTTATAGAAAAAAAGAGAATTTGACTACATAAAAGTTTACTTTTTCGTTTTTCATCTGACCTTAAACTGCATTCATCTAAATGTTATAAATGGGCAGCTACTTGTAAACTGATAACCCAATCTGAATCAGATAAGCTGATCTGAAAACCATACCAGGTCCTGATAAGCTGATCTGAAAACCAGACCAGGTCCTGAAAAGCTGATCTGAAAACCAGACCAGGTCCTGATAAGCTGATCTGAAAACCAGACCAGGTCCTATTAAGCTGATCTGAAAACCAGACCAGGTCCTGATAAGCTGATCTGAAAACCAGACCAGGTCCTGATAAGCTGATCTGAAAACCAGACCAGGTCCTATTAAGCTGATCTGAAAACCAGATCAGGTCCTGATAAGCTGATCTGAAAACCAGACCAGGTCATGATAAGCTGATCTGAAAAACAGACCAGGTCCTGATAAGCTGATCTGAAAACCAGACCAGTTACCTGATAACCTGATCTGATAGCTGATACCTGATCTAATAGCTGATACCTGTTATTTACTATTATTAAACATGGATGAGAAAATTTTAAAACAGTTGGTGTTGACAAGAAATGTCTTGAAGAAAAAGCTTCGTAGTATAAAAACTGGTGAAATAGATACATGTGAGTAATAAAAGATACATTTAAACCTATAACAGAACCTCTCAAAGAATTCATAAATAGTTCTAGAAATATTGAAAGAATTCGCAAGAAAGAAGAAAGTAAAATCAAGATAGAAGCTGAAAATAATACAAGTTTAAAGCCATCAGTCAATATAGAGACAAGTACACCACAGAAACTTTCAGAAGGAACAATATTTGAGGATATCAGCATCTTATTTAATGATGCTAATACTGAGAATGATGATAAGGATGATGAAGATGATTTTTACTCATAGACTTCCAATTCTGAAGACACTTATACTCATTTATCAGTCTTGGAAGGAAGAATTGAATTAGATACAAACTATGGCCCACATCAAGATTTGAATAATGAATGAAAGTTTGGTGATAGTAACCTAAAACTAAATGAAGATAAAATACAAGTTGATGGTCAAATATAGGCCCTAATAGTAGCTTTATTTTCTTTAATGATTGATAATAAAACATGGAAATACTATGAGAAATTTGATGTTGAAAAATATATAAAATATATAATTTCTACTAATCATCATCATCATTCACTGACAGAGAATGATGTTATCAGTAAATTGTTTCTGGAAACTCCAAACGATAAACTATAGGACAAATTAATAATATAGCTTAAGGAATTAATATAATTCAAGAATATATTAAAATGCAAATTGATAGAGTACAACGTGAAATACAATTAGAGATAGAAGATAGTTATAAAATTGATAAAATACATACTAAAAATCAAATCATCTTTTGAAAAAACAAATTGAAGAGGTGAACGATAAAATTTATAGATTGGAAAATGAACTACATGATAGTATAAATAGCTGAAAGTGCATCAAGTAGATCACAACACTCTCCAAAAAATCTTTAAAATAACTCAATGTCTTTAAAAAGAAATTTAGTAGACGAACTCTATAATAAATCTCGAAAATTGTTTGTGCATTGTAGATATGTAATGAAAGGAATAGTTGATCTTTTATGGAGCTGATTTAGGTGAAATGGGAAACTATTCTACAGAAAATAGAAATTATTGATTATTGTAGACTGTAAATGATTCATTCACAAAGTTTCTATGGTCAATACCGTTGAAAATAAAAGTTGCATTCGAAAAAACCTAGGCTGTGGAAAATATTTTTGAAATGTTATGAGTACGAAAAAGTTTACAATTGGATGATTGTAAAGAATTTTTTAATAGACACTGGAAAATTCATGCATATGTAGAATATTAAACATTACTTAATATGAAAGCATCAATAGTAGAATGATTTAATAGATCATCCAAAGGAATTATGTGATGATGGTTCATATAAATGAAATATACCAAGAATTACTTAATGTACTCGTATACAATATAAAAGTTCATCTCACTATTTAAATTTTTCCGATTAAAGTTAACTCAACAAATGAGAAAAAGCTGCTAAATATAATAATTTGAAGATGAACAAAATGTTGAAATTTAATGAAAGTAAAAAATAAAATTAAACAGGAAAAATCTAGTTTGGTTTGTATTTTTGAAGGAATGATAGGTCTTAAGAAAGATAATTAACTTAATATACTGGAAATTCTCTAAACTTGTTGGCCTGTATGAAATATTGTGAAAACTTAAGTGATCAAAATAAATTACAACACAGTGTAATATTCAGTAACACCTAATATTATCACTTTTTATAGTGAAAATTGTACATTTTCCATTTCGAAAGCTCTAGCAAGCGAAATTTTGAAATATGCCCATGGGCTATTATAATAGATCTTTACTCTATTAATTTCTATAGCTATCAAATCTTTAGAAAATATAGATAAACTACATAAATTGGACTTAGATTTCCAATCTTTAAGAATGTATATGTGTATGAATTAGTATCAAACAAACTTACTGAATAAATATGGACTTCAACTGGAATCATGCTGAAGCATACATAAATTGTAAAATGCAATGTAAGCAGATCTTACTTTATATCTGTATCTGTATGAGTATCAAATAAATTTACAGAAAAAATATTGAAAGCATGCCTAAGCATGCAAATTAAAAAGAATGTCACACAATTTTGTAAGCAAAGAAATTTTATGACTCTGTGCTAAATGAAATACATAAATATGTATCTACTTTGTAAAAGAATAAAAAGAGCGAAATCGTAAAATCTAATAGTATAGATTTTTAATTGAAACACCACTACATGTCGGACTCTCGCGTCACTATCGATAGAAGCATGCTAAGGCATGCATGCTAGCAAAATATATAAATCTGTTAGAAGGTGATGAGAAACTTGTTTCTAATCATTAATCTGTAGACAGCAATTGTATCTGGATCAACCCAACTCATGAATGAAATGTATACAGATATAGTTGATAGTAATGAGGACCTTTTTTAAGTAGGAAATGATTACATCTGAATGTGATACAACCCAGCCTACGTCAACAATAACTTCAAGGATGTCAACCAGCAAACCTCATGTAGAAAAACTCGATGTAAAAATTCTCTCAAACATAGATATTCTAGTGTTTCTGACACTATAAAAACACCGACGGTGAATTGATGGTGGAGGTAACTGCGTTATTTGAGATCGATTTTCTAGAATAATTGATTATTAAACATGTATTTCTTTGTAGATAAAGTAATTTCTCTATACATACATACATATATTTACCTATATGTATATATGAACACATTTAAAAATTATACGAATATTCTCTTTTTCAAGTAGTAAAATCTGAAAAAATAGTAGTGATACATTAAAAGAAAAAAAAAAATATTAAAAAGAGAGACTGAGTAATCAACTGATACGTACACTTTGTCTGACAGGTAAATAAAGCGCGCTTAAAAATATCAGAACTGAACTTTAATAAAATGAGAAAAAAAATCATCTAGAACATCAAATAAAAGCCATAGGCGAGTAACCTTCATAAGATAAACATATACCTTATTAATGAAAACATATTATCAGTATGAAGTAACACAATTTGAGGAATTAAAATTTTAACATTTAATTGTCCCTTAACGCTGACAAAGAGTAGACAGATATGTTGACATAGAAAGTCATCTTGTATACTAGAGGAACCGTTGAGAGGCCAGACCTAAATTGTAAGAAAACGATTTCGTTTTCTGTTGATCGCTATTCAAGAAGAAAACAAGTTTCCTCATTATGATTTAACTAATTTAAAAGTACATTTAAATTTAGTCTCATATCTAAATGATGATGATCTTAACATAAAAATTAAAAATAAACGTTATGCAATTCTATATTATATGTACTCGTATCTAAGATTCCAACAAAGCTATTATATGAAAGAATCTCAAGCACTTCCAAATGCACTAAAGTTTAAGATAAAAGTTCCTTTTATTCAATAGCGGCCCAATTGATATAGAAATTTAATATGAAACAGTAAGCAAGGACCTCAGCTACTGCATTTTTATTAATGATCGAATAATAGAAAGTCCTGAAAGTCTTATAAATTAAGTAATATGAATGAAAAAATGGTTTTAATAGACGAGTAAGGTTTCGAATGATTTTCATTACAAAAAGAAGTAGCGGATGTTTTTAACAATAATGAGTATAACAATTTCATTATAAAACCACCATTTGATTTTAAATGTTTATCAATAAAAAAGGAAAGAGAAGCAAAGTGGTTAAAAAAAGCTGGACTGCTAGATCAGTTTCATTTCAAAGCGTTTATTATTTTTAAAGCCAATGCAAGATGTTCTAAAATATATGAAACAGGTGAAGAAAAAAGATGATAGTTGGAAAAAATTTTACACCGAAAAATTTTTAACGTTGACTATATAGGCTACATCAACTTTAAACAAATGGAAATAAAATATATTAAATATTTATACTATAGTTACTACAACTAGAGAGGAATTAAATTTTACTTAAAACAGAAACTCCTCACTAACTTTTAAGTAAATACATCTAAAAATTAAAAGAACGTTTTTTTAATTTCAAATAAAAAAACTATCGAGATATTTCACATGTATACACAAAAGACCAGGCGAATATTTACAACAGCAATAACAGCACATGACAAAAAAAAAATGTATTTAAACAGGGAGCCCCAGACTTATTTGTATGTACATACATACATACATAAAATCAATTTGTAGATCCATATGTACATATGTACACATATTATCAAATTTCTTACCCATGCTCAAGTATTTATTGGATTTTAACAATCACACTTACATATCTACATCATGAAAACATACAAACCGTTCTCCAAGCTATTGACGCTTGAAGACGAAAGTCGAAGAAGACAAATGTACTTAAATAAACAAACTTATCACAGACCAGTCAAACTCTATCGCGCATACGCACACACACAAAATCACCACGATCGTACGCAAGAATTTTGCAAAATCTGAAATTAATATTTATACAAATATAAACAAATTTCTGACCGACAGACTTTAACACTGGACAAATTTAAGCTTGATAAAATATAAAGCAATCTCATCCTCCAATATGAAAAACATACTAGGATTAGGGAAGTTCAGATATATGATAATATTTTCTAGCAAAAAATGTTCATATGAGAAACAATTTATTTCTACGTACATATAAATACTATGGTGAGAAAATCACATACACACACACACATACTAAAATTCATTTACGAAAAATTACACCTATTTCAACAACGCCCCTCCCCTCACAAATCACAGTCAGCCTAAAGTTCTTACAGATATATATACACAAAATCTCAAGGTAACATACAATCTATCAATCTCACAACCTAAATCACGATCAGCCTTAAACTCATATAGACATACATACACACAGATACGTATACATATACATGAACACCTTCACCTCACCTCTCATTAATCATGATCAGCCTTACCTACAGATATACACACAAATTGCGTTGTTATATATTTCATGAACACTTCGCCCCTCATAAATCACGATAAGCCTTAAATTTCCTACAGATATACATACACAAATTCTCAAGGTCACATACAATCGTTAATCTGAACAATCCAAATCACGATCAGCCTTAAACTTCTACAGACATACATACACAAAAATTTCTACAAACATATAAACTCCCAAATTCCTATAGATACATATTACAATAACGCCGCCCGCCTACCTCAAATCAAGGCCAGACTTAAACTGCTACATATACATACATACACATACACACATAGGCACATTCTATCTATCTATCACACCGACACCCTCCCCCACCTCAAATCACAATCAGCCTTAAACTCCTACGAACATACATATACACAGATTCCCACGGATACGTATTACATGAACACTCTCACCTCACCTTTGATAAATCACAGACAACCTTAAACTCTTACAGACATACATATATACATACATACATGTACACAGATTCCCACGGATACATATTACAACAACTCCCCGCCCTCCACCAGTCGATCTACCTCAAATACATCCCGCCCCTCTACGAGCACAGCTTGGTTTAAATTCCAACAAGCATAAACTTCACCGAATTCCCGCGGTTACATATTACAAAACACCCTCACCTACCCAAATCACGGTCAGTCTTAAGGTCTTACAATCTAGACACACCCCGCCCTCCACCAAGCACAGCCAGACTTCAATTCCTACAGCTGGACATTCCCTCAAATTTTCCGTCGGCATTAGGAAAAATTATTTCCATGATTTTCCCGTCGGCATTTGAAAAAACTAAACATGTTTTCCCGTCGGCATTTGAAAAAAATAAACATGTTTTCCCGTTGGCATCAGGAAATCATACACATATAAAAGCCTCAAACCTATAAACCCCTTAATGTATTCCTACAAAATATTCCGCACACAAATTCCCACGGATACATATTACAACAACACCGCCCCCACCAAACACAGGCTGCCTTAAAGATACACCCGCAAATTCCCACGGTTACATGTTACAAAAACCTCACCTGCCCAAATCACGGACATCAACAAATTTCCACAGTCTAACAACAATCATAACTTTCCCGTCGGTATTAGAAAAAATAAAGATGTTATCCAGTCGGCATTAGAAAATCATATACATATAACAGCTTCAAACATATAAACCCCCTTAATGTATTCCCACAAAATATTCTGCACACAAGTTCCCACGGTCATACATACATACATACATACATACATATACTTAATATAAACAAAAAAAGTTAATATAAACAAAAAAACTCCTAATGTAAACAAATTTCCAAGAATTTTAAAATTTCAGCCAAAATTTAACAATTTCAGCCACAATTTAACAATTTCAGCCCACAATTTAACAATTTCAGCCACAATTTAACAATTTCAGCCCACAATTTCACAATTTTAATTGCCCCCGAACCGCCAGTTCCCTACTACTGAACTGATGAAATTTTAGAAGAATTTGGGCTTCGCCCACGCTTTACCACGGTTATATATCTGTCCATTCCTACTTGTACCTTTGGTTTTGAGTTACTGTTATCTGTAGTGATAACTTGGTTTAGTGATGAACACGAGCCCGGAGCAGATGATATCGCTGACTTGAATGAAGAAGTACTAGGCAATTGTAATGTTAACGAATCACTAGTTGGCATTGGACAAAGCGAAGTTGATCGCTGACGAAAAAGTGGCTTTGACCTTAGAAAAAGACTATCATCAGATTTTTTATTTTTATTTTTAACATTGAGAGCTTCAGAACTCACAGTAAAATATGCATTTCTGCCGTTTGAACTCACTTCACAATTTTTTGTTTTTGAGGTACTCATGTAGAGTATTCCTCAAGGGCACTTTGTTTGTGGTTTTTGTTTGTTTTTGTTTTTTGTTTCTTGCTATGTAAAAATAATATCAGCAATATTTGCTTTGCTTATTTATCAAAGTTAGTATGTATGTATTACGGTTATTATGTATTACGAATATTTTTTTATGATTTTTTGTTTGTTTAATATGTATATGAAAAAAAACTCCGCTAAGACGTCTGTTCACTGTGAAGGTTCAGCGAGAAATATGTATTTTTTCTTGGTTATACAGGATCTTGATTCCTTTATATTGTCATATAACCCCATGTTTTACCCAAATTTTTTATTTAAATTCTGAAAAATTAATTTCAACAATTGTGTGATATTTTCAAGAAGATTAATATACTTTGTGCGTTATTTAGGTATTTGTCCCCAAAACTGTCTTTACGTATTTGTCAATATTTGTTGCCAGATTTTCGTAATATTTGGGCTCGAATTTGCTGACTGTGTTAAAACCTTCTGTCTAACTTTGTGATCTTGCTGTCAACCGTTAATGGCGCCAAAAGCAATGTATAATACTTTATATGGCAGGTTTGTATTAGGACGAATGTAAAGATTTAGAAAATGTATTCATTTTCTATATCGTTGTCTTAATACAGAAAGGCCTTAACCATTATTTTTCTGAAATCGAGGTTTTTGTATTTTTCGATAGAAGTGCATCTAACGTATAGAAAAATGCAAAAATCTCGATTTTAAAAAATATAATATTTTAGGGCCTTTCTATATTAAGGTAACGATATGTAAGCAGTACGTATCGTGTAAAAGAAAAGATAGACAATTTATTAAAATTTTCTTAAGTTGAGAGATATGCACATGTTTTTAAGTCAATATTGAACTGAAAACGAATAACATAGTAACAGCAAATTGTGCAAGTGGTAGTAATAACATTTTTCTAGGTTAATTTTTCAACTCAGATCTTTTATAAATAGAACTGAGATTAACTTTCTTCTACATTCATAGGCACTTACGTGAGGCGATGAGAGCTTTCATCACCATTCTGTACAATAATCAATATATTTAAAAAAATCAGCCTTAATTTTTTCATTTCCTTTTTTATGTTTTTGTAAATTAAATGTAACTATTAAAAACAAAAAAGTGGATATGTTCTTATCTTTGAAATTTTCTGCTCTATTGTATATCGCCACGTTACACAAAGCTACTAATAATTCCCTGCATAAAAGATATCATCGCCTGTTAAAAGATATTTTCAAAATATTTTAAAATTGTTTTTGTTTTAAAATCTTGCATTTATTTTTGAAAAATATCTATGTTTTGAGTAGTCACAACTCAAAAAAGCATTTTCACAGTCACATTTCGAATTAAAGTCACAAAATAAAACAAATTTTATCAAAAACACAGTATCTATAAAAATACAACAAAATTTAAATTAAAACAATTTGATTGTTTTTAACTTGAATCAAGACTCAAATCAAAATACTTTTTTGGTGATATAAAGTTAGTCACCACACTATCACAAAATATGGTTTCCGAGATGAAAGAGTAATCGGAATACGTTTACAGTAGATAGTAGTGATGCACCAACATTCGTATTCGTATTCGATTTGCCGAATATTTCGCAATTTTTCAATATTCGTATTCGAATTCTTATTCACCAAATTCAGGCGAATACGAATATTTTTCCAAAAAAAAATAAATAAATAAATGCATAAATTCTGATCGAAATTTAAATAAATGGCTAAAAATTTTCATTAAATTTTTTATAGATATTTGTGCTTTGTTTAATTTTGAAATGCTATTTAATGACGATCATTAAAATTTTGGGTAGTTTTTATTAACTTTAAAGTACGCCAACATGAGTACGAAGTTCTTTTTCTTAAAATTTTTTTCATATTTCATTTATAATATAAATTTCACGTATAATATTCGTATTCGTATTCGCAAATACCAAAATTTGACATTCGTTACATTACTAGTAGATGTTATTAATTGATTTCTTGCAAAAAAAAAAATACTTAAACAGCAAGCCTCGGTTTTTACTCTTTACATACTCTTTTCAAAAAAGTGTCAAAATGTATTTCTACAATGTTGACACTGTGGAAAATCGAGCATATAAATATTGTAGTAGTGTATGTGTAGCCTTATTATGTTTTGTTTATGATGTACCACTTATTTAACTTATGTATTCTTTACTTTTTCTAAGTGCTTTATGTATTTCAGCATAACGGGTCATTAGTACATAGAATCCCTCTAGAATATTCATATTATATACATCTGTCTCTTTTATTCTTTTGTAACATATACATACGTAGAGAAATAAGCTCGAATTGTATGCGCAAATGGTATGCTTGATAAAAGCGTTATTAATAAATTGATACTCAAAAGGAAAAGACGTGTAGTGTTTCATTATAAAGCGCCTAAAATCTCAGAAGTGGGATATCGAAATAATTAAAACATTTTTTTATTAACGTTTGACAAAAAGAAATAATTAAAAATTTGTAAAGTAGAAAAAAGCGAGTGACTGTATGGAAAACGTCTTTGATCAAATAAAAGATAAAAGAAAATAGGCAATAAAGAGAAATATTAATTAAACTGAATAAAAAATATCATTATTAAGTAAAGTGTAATGCGTTAATAATAAAGGATGTGGTCCTAGCACGTAGTAGTGTGTTTGTGTAGTCCTATAGCCCAATTATTATTTTTATCCAGCTGTACAGGGGATCCAGCATATAAATAGGCGTTCAAAGGAACTGCCAGAAAAAAAGTGAGAAGTCAATTTATAAACTAGGCAAGTTGTTGCCGGATTAGGTTTTTAAATTAAAGTCTGATTTATTGAATAAATTTCCTTGCTTATATACTAGTTTTACAAATATTAATTAGCCTTTCTAACTTACGTTTACATATCTACAATTATGTTTTGTTCCTTTCTTCACTATAACAATGATAAGCATATTTTTAAACAACCAATCAAAATTTGGTAAAAATTAATTAAATTATGACTCAAAAGTATGTCACTCAATTTCTTGCATTCAGCATTCTTATTATATTGCAATGCTTGCGCATTGAACTGCTATTAAAGCAATGCAAGCAATTTATGTTACAGTGCACTACCATAAGTGTGGTACACTACACCCTCACCCTTAAGAGAAAAATTATGTAAGTAATTTTTCTTACCATTCTTATAGTGAAGTTACAATATTAATAAATTTGTTAAATGTAAATAAAATGTTTAATGATTTTCTTAAAATAATAGTGTGTATAATTCTCTTAAAAAAATAAAATGTAAATAAATTTTTTTTTTTTTTTTTGTATATAAGATGTTATTTTTTTTTTATCTAAGTTATAATTTTTTTTTTTTTTTGTTTGTTTTGTAATGGCTTTCTTTGTATTATTTGCTTACTTAAGGATAAAAATTTTTCTTAAGTATTTAGTTTTTCTTACAGTTTTTTGTACTTAAAATAATGTTCTTATAAATTTTATGTTTATGTACTTATATAATTATCCTAGAAATTATATTTATAAAGTTTTGTAGGGTTTTAAATTATTGTTGTGTATTTCTTTTGCTTTTCCTTCATATTCTATTGTGGTGTTTACACCGTTTCTACTTATTATTTTGTAAGGTCCCTTATATGGGCCCTGATTTTTCTTTCTATTTTCTACTTTAACTAGTACTAAATCTCCTATCTTTAAATTAAGTTTGTTTTCGTATTTATTGTTTATTACTCTATTTTCTTTTGCTTTTATTGACAAGTCTCTAGCTCTTTTTAGTGTAAATTGTAATTTGAGTCGTAGTTCTTGTGCATAGTCATCATAATTATAAAATTTTGTATTGTTGTCTATAATGTCAGATGGAAGGGATGGTAATTTTCCGTATACTAATTCATATGGCGAGTAGCCTGTGTCAATGTGTGGTGCCGTGTTATAGGCAAAAATAAAATATGGAATCCACTTATCCCACTCATAATCATTTGCGGTTGTTAATATAAATTCGTTAAGTACTCTGTGATTTCTTTCAATTGATCCAAGTGTTTCATGATGATAAGGTGTTGAAAAATTTTGTCTTATTCCTAACAATGAACATATGTTACTCATTATTTCATTTTTAAACTCTGTTCCTCTGTCTGACTTAAGTACTTTAAATTGTCCGTATTTCAAAATAAATTGTTCAACAAGTGTTTTGGCTGTTGTAAGTGCATCTTTTGTCGGCATTGGGTGAGCAACGACAAATTTTGTCAGTTCACACTGCATGGTTAAAATGTATCGGTAATCATTTGAAATACGAAGAGGTCCTACGGTGTCAATTGAAATTACTTCAAAACTATTGTTTGGTGTGTCTGTCAGTGTAAGTGGTTCCTTAATATGTTTTGTTTGTTTATTTTTCGTACATTTGTCACAATATGACACGAATTTCTTTACCATTTTTGACATGTTTTTCCAAATATATTTTTGTTTTAATTTGATGATAGTTTTTCTAACTCCTAAGTGGCCTGCGTGTGTGGCATTGTGGAATTCGTCAATTAGTTTGTATTGCAATATTGCATCTGTTATTTTTGTTGGGGCATTGTATATTAATATTTTAAGTTGAGGACTTTTGTTATTTATCTTTATCTTGGCATATGCTTCTTTTATTTCTTCTTTTGTATATACTTTAAATATTTCATCATTATTTGATAGCGCTAATTCTTTTATATTCTTTTTCTTCATTTTAGATATCAGTTTCCTCAGAATCGAATCTAGTTTCGCTGAGTTATCGCTGAATCATGCTAGCTTATTATTTTCATTAATAATTTCATTATTCATATTTTTGGTATGTAACTTCTTCATAGTCGAATCTGGTTTCGATGAATTATCATTACATCCTATATTTATATTTTTGGTACGCGATTTCTTCATATTCGAATCTGGTTTCGATGAATTATCATTACGTCCAATGTGCACAATGTTATTTTCAATATTTATGTCGGCCTCTTTTATATTTTCAATTTTATTAAATTGTAATTTCTTCATATTTTTGACGTCATTAATGGAT
The DNA here is from genome assembly GCA_936439885.1 of Nowickia ferox. Lineage (NCBI taxonomy): Eukaryota > Metazoa > Arthropoda > Insecta > Diptera > Tachinidae > Nowickia > Nowickia ferox. Next base: position 53,747,744 of record OW387026.1, read on the forward strand.
ATGCATTCCCATATTTGAAGTTGATCAGACTTCTGAGAATCATATTTTTCTATATTTCTTTCTGTTGCGCGCTTATTGTTTTCGTTTATATTATTGTTAGTTGCCTCATTATTTTCTTTTATATTTGCCTCATTAGTTTTATTTTTCATTGCCCTTGTAGTTACTAGTAATTTCCTTTCTTTTTCATTGTTTTCCGATGGTATCATTTGTTTTAATATGTCAGAGTCAATTTTTATTCTCGAAAGTGCATCAGCGTTAGTGTTCATTTTTCCTTTCTTATAAATAATTGTAAAATCATAATCACTTAAATCTAGTCTAATTCTTGTCATTTTAGATGAAGGATTCTTATGTGAAAAGAGCGAAATTAAAGGTCTGTGGTCTGTTACTACTATGAATTGTCTTCCATATAGATATGGTTTAAAATAATTTATTCCCCAGTGTATTGCTAATAGTTCTTTTTCAATGACTGGTTTGTTCATGTCATGTTTTTGTAATGCTTTACTTGCATATGAAATTGGTAAATCTTGTCCTATTTCTCCTTGTGATAGTACTGCACCTAACGCGTAGTTTGAAGCGTCGGTTGTTATTATAAAAGGTTTTTCAAAATCTGGGTATTGTAATACAGGGGGGCTAATTAGCTTTTCTTTTAGTGTTTCGAAGGCATGTTGGCATTGTTCTGTCCATTTGAATTCTGTCGATTTCTTTAATAGTGAGTTTAGGTCTTTAGCGATGTCAGCAAAATTAGGTATGAATTTTCTGTAATAATTGCAAAATGCAATGAATCGTCTTACCTCGTCTGCGTTTTTGGGTATTGGGTAATTTTTTATTGTTTCATATTTGGATGGGTCTGTCTTTACACCGTCTTTTGTTATTAAATGTCCTAAGTAAATCACTTCTGGTCTTAAAAAACAACATTTCTTTGGATTAAGTTTTAGATTGTATTTTTGAAGTCTGTCCAGTACTTTTATTAAATTTTGGTTGTGATGTTTTAAACTACATCCATATACTATTATGTCATCTACATAAAGAAATGCTTCGGATTCTAGTCCGGAAAGTGCAATTGTTAGCATTCGTTGAAAACTATTTGAAGAAATTTTTAGTCCGAAAGGGAGTCTTTTGAATTGATAGTGGCCTTGTGGCGTAGAAAATGCTGTAAGTGGTCTAGATTCCTCATTTAATTCAATCTGGTGAAATGAGCTTGTCATGTCTAGTGTAGAAAACCATTTGGCTCTACCAAGTTTGTCCAAGATATCTTCTAATCTAGTTAGTGGAAATTTGTCGCTTACAATTTTGTCGTTCAGTTTTCTAAAGTCTACTACTAGTCTCCATTTCTTTTTGTCTTCGGTGTTCTTCTTGGGTACTAAGAGGAGTGGAGCATTATATGGGCTAATTGATGGTTCTATTATATCATCTTTAAGCATTGTTTGTACTTGTTCGTTTATTATTTCAGTATGTGCATGAGGTAATCTGTAGTTTTTTATGTACACTGGTGTATTGTCCGAGGTCATGATTTTCTGTGTGTAAAAATTGTTGACGCTTAATTTTTCGTCTTCGAGGTGAAAAATATTTTGATATTTCCTAAAAATTTTTATTAATTCTGTTTTTGCACAATTGTCATTATTATTTATTTGCAAGTCATTTAGTATTTGCTCAAAACGTTGAGGGTTATTAACATTATTGTAATTTAATATTTCATAGTTATTAAGTGGGTCAGTTTGGAGTTAATGCCTTTTAAAATTATTTCATCATTTGTTGTATTTAATATTTTCAAATGAGTCATGCCGTTTTTCGGTGCTATTGAATTACTTAAAAATACGCCTGGCTTTAATTCATTATTAAATATTACGCTATCTTCAGTTAAGTTTAATTTTAATGCTTGTATTATTTCTGTTCTTGGTGGTATTTTTATTTGTAGTGACGTAAATGATTTTGTGTGCATTGGTAGTGTTATAGTTGTATTATTTGTAAATATTGAAATTGTGAATGTTTCGTAATCTATTTTGGAAAGATATTTCTTAAGAAAGTCTCTCCCTATTATTCCGTCTGTTTCTATAGGAAAGTCTGAATCTACTATATGAAATGGGTGTAAGCATATTTCATTTGATAAATTAAGTTCTATTTCTATTGTGCCTAGTGAATGGATTTCTTCTGTGGTAATGCCTGTTAATTTGCATCTTTCTTCTTCATTTAAAAATTCATATTGGAATTAATTTTGCATTCGACAAAGTGATATGTCGGCTCCTGTGTCAATAAGAAATGTGAAAGTTTTATTTTTGTATTTAGTAGTTATAAAATTTGTGTTATTATCAGATACTTTGTGTATTTTTAAATTTGGCTGTCCGGAATACCGATGTATTCCGAGCCTGATGCGTTTCCCGAATCTTGTATGGTGTGTACATGTCTGTTGTTGTTATTTCTGTATGTGTTATTTTGTCTACCTCTATTAAAATTGTTTCCATTTCTATTATTGAATGTTTTATTTCTAGTTTTGGGATTATTGTTTCTATTAAAATTTGTATTGTTTCTATTGTTATTAAAATTGTTTCCCCTACTAAAATTGTTATTTCTGAAGTTAACAAAATTATTATTTCTGTCATTACTATGGTTATTCATGCGGTTTGTGTTGTTAAAATTTCTATTCTGAATAGATATTATTATTAAATCTAATTCTCTGATGCATAATATGTGCTTGGGCATTTGAATTGTTGGATTCTTCTGCAATTTCTAAGGCTTCTGCAAATGTTTTTACTCTGCTTGCTTCTATTGTTTTGACTATTTCTCTATTGGTTAATCCATTTTTAAATGCGTTAAATGCAATGATACCATTTGATTGTATTATTGCATTTCTGCTTTCTTCACCTATGCTTGATATTTGTAATTCGTTTAATTCTGAAATTAAACTTTCAATTTTGTCTGCAAATTTTCGTATGTCACCTTGTTGTTTTATTTTATTTAAGTCATTTAGGATGTTATTTGGTGTTTGTTTTGTCTTATAATTTTTCTTTAGTTCACTGATTAATTCTTCTAAATTGTTTGGAATTCTAGTTTGTTTAATTCTGTTTTGTACTTTTTGATCTAACCTGGTTTTAAAAATGAATTGAAAGAAATTGTGTTTCTTTGTATCATCTAGGGTCTCTTGAATCAATTCCAAATTGGCTATGAATGGGTTAAGTTCTTCCTTTCTACCAGAGTATATGGGGATTAATTTTGCAATTGATGCAAGTTCTGAAGCGTTCATTGTCATTGTTGCAGTTGATTGTGAAGTGTCGTTTGTCATATCTGGTTTTTTTGAAATTTTTCTAATTATTTGTTGATGTAGAGAGCTAGGTATTTCTAATTCTAATCTTTTTTTGTTGATATTTTTGAAAGTTTGTCTCTTATGTCTAGGAAAAATGCGTCGGCTGCGACTTTGTGTGAAGTTGTCAGTCGATTATAGTTTACGTTTAATATAACTCTTATTTCTTCAAATTTGGTTATTAAATTCTGTATGTGTTTTTCAATTGTCTCGTCTTTTGTTGTTCTATCAGTGTTTAAACATTTATAGGACTTATCAAAATTTTCTTTTATCAATCTAACTTTACAAACAATATTTTGCCATTCCATTGATTTAAAAATGTATGTTTATTTATTTTTGTTTTCTTTTAAAATTAAATTTTATTTAAATTGTCACTACGGCTAGCATACTTTTTTATCAGCGATCTTTTGTGTAAGATATATAATTTTTAATTAATATATTTAATGCGTTTAATATCACTAATATTAACATAAGTATAAATACTGAATCTATTTGTTTAGTGTGGTCTATGATTTCTACATTATTTACTACATTGGCATTTGGATTATCTATTTTGGACGTTTTGCCTCCCATTTTAGTAATCTGTATTGATTTTTTTTTTTTTGTATTTCTTTTAAATGTTATATTTTCTTAATAATAAAATTGTTTCTAATTCTGTTTTTGTTGGATTCAATACCTCCTCTTTATCGGGAGTTCCTTCAATACCTAAGTCTTTCCACAGTTCAGTTAACCATTGAATAGAATACTGAATTTGTTCTTCAGTGCTTTCTTTTTGTAAGACCTGATTTACTTTTAACATAGGCAAAGGGTTCTGTTTATGTTTCGGTTTTACCATTTTTCTATGTGTTCTTAATAATATTTGAATTTTATATAAGTTTTCAAAATTTATTTAAAATAATATCATTTTCTTTTACTAGTAATTTAATTTGATTTTTTATGTTGATTTTTTCTTTTTGTTGAGTTGCTAAATTTAGTTTTTTGTAGAGTATCGCTATTTCTTTGCGTCTTTGGAATTTCTTTCCTCCTCGCTTCTTCTTTTGTGCTCCTGGGTTTTCTTCCTTCGGTTTCTTATGGGCTTGTTGTCTTCTCCTATACTCTTCTATGCTGATGGGTTTTGGGCCAGCGTTAATAGGTGTTGGTGCGTATATTGGTGCTGCTATTGCTGTTGGTGAAGGTTTGTATTCTGTTGATTTAAGTTTTTCCTCTAGGTATTTTTCCCAGCGTGAAAAAATTTCGTCTATTTCTTCTGACATGGATGAATTGTTGTTTTTTTTTTTTACGAGGTTTTTGTCCGCAGGATCGCCATGTAATGCGTTAATAATAAAGGATGTGGTCCTAGCATGTAGTAGTGTGTTTTTTGTGTAGTCCTATAGCCCAATTATTATTTTTATCCAGCTGTACAGGGGATCCAGCTTATAAATAGGCGTTCAAAGGAACTGCCAGAAAAAAAGTGAGAAGTCAATTTATAAACTAGGCAAGTTGTTGCCGGATTACGTTTTTAAATTAAAGTCTGATTTATTGAATAAATTTCCTTGCTTATATACTAGTTTTACAAATATTAATTAGCCTTTCTAACTTACGTTTCCATATCTACAATTATGTTTTGTTCCTTTCTTCACTATAACAATGATAAGCATATTTTTAAACAACCAATCAAAATTTGGTAAAAATTAATTAAATTATGACTCAAAAGTATGTCACTCAATTTCTTGCATTCAGCATTCTTATTATGTTGCAATGCTTGTGCATTGAACTGCTATTAAAGCAATGCAAGCAATTTATGTTACAGTGCACTACCATAAGTGTGGTACACTACACCCTCACCCTTAAGAGAAAAATTATGTAAGTAATTTTTCTTACCATTCTTATAGTGAAGTTACAATATTAATAAATTTGTTAAATGTAAATAAAATGTTTAATGATTTTCTTAAAATAATAGTGTATATAATTCTCTTAAAAAAATAAAATGTAAATAAAAATTTTTTTTTTTTTTTGTTATAAGATGTTATTTTTTTTTATCTAAGTTATAATTTTTTTTCTTTTTTTTTTTGTTTGTTTTGTAATGGCTTTCTTTGTATTATTTGCTTACTTATAGATAAAAATTTTTCTTAAGTATTTAGTTTTTCTTACAGTTTTTTGTATTTAAAATAATGTTCTTATAAATTTTATGTTTATGTACTTATATAATTATCCTAGAAATTATATTTATAAAGTTTTGTAGGGTTTTAAATTATTGTTGTGTATTTCTTTTGCTTTTCCTTCATATTCTATTGTGGTGTTTACACCGTTTCTAGTTATTATTTTGTAAGGTCCCTTATATGGGCCCTGATTTTTCTTTCTATTTTCTACTTTAACTAGTACTAAATCTCCTATCTTTAAATTAAGTTTGTTTTCGTATTTATTGTTTATTACTCTATTTTCTTTTGCTTTTATTGACAAGTCTCTAGCTCTTTTTAGTGTAAATTGTAATTTGAGTCGTAGTTCTTGTGCATAGTCATCATAATTATAAAATTTTGTATTGTTGTCTATAATGTCAGATGGAAGGGATGGTAATTTTCCGTATACTAATTCATATGGCGAGTAGCCTGTGTCAATGTGTGGTGCCGTGTTATAGGCAAAAATAAAATATGGAATCCACTTATCCCACTCATAATCATTTGCGGTTGTTAATATAAATTCGTTAAGTACTCTGTGATTTCTTTCAATTGATCCAAGTGTTTCATGATGATAAGGTGTTGAAAAATTTTGTCTTATTCCTAACAATGAACATATGTTACTCATTATTTCATTTTTAAACTCTGTTCCTCTGTCTGACTTAAGTACTTTAAATTGTCCGTATTTCAAAATAAATTGTTCAACAAGTGTTTTGGCTGTTGTAAGTGCATCTTTTGTCGGCATTGGGTGAGCAACGACAAATTTTGTCAGTTCACACGGCATGGTTAAAATGTATCGGTAATCATTTGAAATACGAAGAGGTCCTACGGTGTCAATTGAAATTACTTCAAAACTATTGTTTGGTGTGTCTGTCAGTGTAAGTGGTTCCTTAATATGTTTTGTTTGTTTATTTTTCGTACATTTGTCACAATATGACACGAATTTCTTTACCATTTTTGACATGTTTTTCCAAATATATTTTTGTTTTAATTTGATGATAGTTTTTCTAACTCCTAAGTGACCTGCGTGTGTGGCATTGTGGAATTCGTCAATTAGTTTGTATTGCAATATTGCATCTGTTATTTTTGTTGGGGCATTGTATATTAATATTTTAAGTTGAGGACTTTTGTTATTTATCTTTATCTTGGCATATGCTTCTTTTATTTCTTCTTTTGTATATACTTTAAATATTTCATCATTATTTGATAGCGCTAATTCTTTTATATTCTCTTTCTTCATTTTAGATATCAGTTTCCTCAGAATAGAATCTAGTTTCGCTGAGTTATCGCTGAATCTTGCTAGCTTATTATTTTCATTAATAATTTCATTATTCATATTTTTGGTATGTAACTTCTTCATAGTCGAATCTGGTTTCGATGAATTATCATTACATCCTATATTTATATTTTTGGTACGCGATTTCTTCATATTCGAATCTGGTTTCGATGAATTATCATTACGTCCAATGTGCACAATGTTATTTTCAATATTTATGTCGGCCTCTTTTATATTTTCAATTTTATTAAATTGTAATTTCTTCATATTTTTGACGTCATTAATGGATATGCATTCCCATATTTGAAGTTGATCAGACTTCTGAGAATCATATTTTTCCATATTTCTTTCTGTTGCGCGCGTATTGTTTTCGTTTATATTATTGTTAGTTGCCTCATTATTTTCTTTTATAATTGCCTCATTAGTTTTATTTTTCATTGCCCTTGTAATTACTAGTAATTTCCTTTCTTTTTCATTGTTTTCCGATGGTATCATTTGTTATAATATGTCAGAGTCAATTTTTATTCTCGAAAGTGCATCAGCGTTAGTGTTCATTTTTCCTTTCTTATAAATAATTGTAAAATCATAATCACTTAAATCTAGTCTAATTCTTGTCATTTTAGATGAAGGATTCTTATGTGAAAAGAGCGAAATTAAAGGTCTGTGGTCTGTTACTACTATGAATTGTCTTCCATATAGATATGGTTTAAAATAATTTATTCCCCAGTGTATTGCTAATAGTTCTTTTTCAATGACTGGTTTGTTCATGTCATGTTTTTGTAATGCTTTACTTGCATATGAAATTGGTAAATCTTGTCCTATTTCTCCTTGTGATAGTACTGCACCTAACGCGTAGTTTGAAGCGTCGGTTGTTATTATAAAAGGTTTTTCAAAATCTGGGTATTGTAATACAGGAGGGTTAATTAGCTTTTCTTTTAGTGTTTCGAAGGCATGTTGGCATTGTTCTGTCCATTTGAATTCTGTCGATTTCTTTAATAGTGAGTTTAGGTCTTTAGCGATGTCAGCAAAATTAGGTATGAATTTTCTGTAATAATTGCAAAATGCAATGAATCGTCTTACCTCGTCTGCGTTTTTGGGTATTGGGTAATTTTTTATTGTTTCATGTTTGGATGGGTCTGTCTTTACACCGTCTTTTGTTATTAAATGTCCTAAGTAAATCACTTCTGGTCTTAAAAAACAACATTTCTTTGGATTAAGTTTTAGATTGTATTTTTGAAGTCTGTCCAGTACTTTTAAATTTTGGTTGTGATGTTTTAAACTACATCCATATACTATTATGTCATCTACATAAAGAAATGCTTCGGATTCTAGTCCGGAAAGTGCAATTGTTAGCATTCGTTGAAAACTATTTGAAGAAATTTTTAGTCCGAAAGGGAGTCTTTTGAATTGACAGTGGCCTTGTGGCGTAGAAAATGCTGTAAGTGGTCTAGATTCCTCATTTAATTCAATCTGGTGAAATGAGCTTGTCATGTCTAGTGTAGAAAACCATTTGGCTCTACCAAGTTTGTCCAAGATATCTTCTAATCTAGTTAGTGGAAATTTGTCGCTTACAATTTTGTCGTTCAGTTTTCTAAAGTCTACTACTAGTCTCCATTTCTTTTTGTCTTCGGTGTTCTTCTTGGGTACTAAGAGGAGTGGAGCATTATATGGGCTAATTGATGGTTCTATTATATCATCTTTAAGCATTGTTTGTACTTGTTCGTTTATTATTTCAGTATGTGCATGAGGTAATCTGTAGTTTTTTATGTACACTGGTGTATTGTCCGAGGTCATGATTTTCTGTGTGTAAAAATTGTTGACGCTTAATTTTTCGTCTTCGAGGTGAAAAACATTTTGATATTTCCTAAAAATTTTTATTAATTCTGTTTTTGCACAATTGTCATTATTATTTATTTGCAAGTCATTTAGTATTTGCTCAAAACGTTCTAACATTATTGTAATTTAATATTTCATAGTTTTTAAGTGGGTCAGTTTGGAGTTTAATGCCTTTTAAAATTATTTCATCATTTGTTGTATTTAATATTTTCAAATGAGTCATGCCGTTTTTGGGTGCTATTGAATTACTTAAAAATACGCCTGGCTTTAATTCATTATTAAATATTACGCTATCTTCAGTTAAGTTTAATTTTAATGCTTGTATTATTTCTGTTCTTGGTGGTATTTTTATTTGTAGTGACGTAAATGATTTTGTATGCATTGGTAGTGTTATAGTTGTATTATTTGTAAATATTGAAATTGTGAATGTTTCGTAATCTATTTTGCAAAGATATTTCTTAAGAAAGTCTCTCCCTATTATTCCGTCTGTTTCTATAGGAAAGTCTGAATCTACTATATGAAATGGGTGTAAGCATATTTCATTTGATAAATTAAGTTCTATTTCTATTGTGCCTAGTGAATGGATTTCTTCTGTGGTAATGCCTGTTAATTTGCATCTTTCTTCTTCATTTAAAAATTCATATTGGAATTAATTTTGCATTCGACAAAGTGATATGTCGGCTCCTGTGTCAATAAGAAATGTGAAAGTTTTATTTTTGTATTTAGTAGTTATAAAATTTGTGTTATTATCAGATACTTTGTGTATTTTTAAATTTGGCTGTCCGGAATACCGATGTATTCCGAGCCTGATGCGTTTCCCGAATCTTGTATGGTGTGTACATGTCTGTTGTTGTTATTTCTGTATGTGTTATTTTGTCTACCTCTATTAAAATTGTTTCCATTTCTATTATTGAATGTTTTATTTCTAGTTTTGGGATTATTGTTTCTATTAAAATTTGTATTGTTTCTATTGTTATTAAAATTGTTTCCCCTACTAAAATTGTTATTTCTGAAGTTAACAAAATTATTATTTCTGTCATTACTATGGTTATTCATGCGGTTTGTGTTGTTAAAATTTCTATTCTGAATAGATATTATTATTAAATCTAATTCTCTGATGCATAATATGTGCTTGGGCATTTGAATTGTTGGATTCTTCTGCAATTTCTAAGGCTTCTGCAAATGTTTTTACTCTGCTTGCTTCTATTGTTTTGACTATTTCTCTATTGGTTAATCCATTTTTAAATGCGTTAAATGCAATGATACCATTTGATTGTATTATTGCATTTCTGCTTTCTTCACCTATGCTTGATATTTGTAATTCGTTTAATTCTGAAATTAAACTTTCAATTTTGTCTGCAAATTTTCGTATGTCACCTTGTTGTTTTATTTTATTTAAGTCATTTAGGATTTTATTTGGTGTTTGTTTTGTCTTATAATTTTTCTTTAGTTCACTGATTAATTCTTCTAAATTGTTTGGAATTCTAGTTTGTTTAATTCTGTTTTGTACTTTTTGATCTAACCTGGTTTTAAAAATGAATTGAAAGAAATTGTGTTTCTTTGTATCATCTAGGGTCTCTTGAATCAATTCCAAATTGGCTATGAATGGGTTAAGTTCTTCCTTTCTACCAGAGTATATGGAGATTAATTTTGCAATTGATGCAAGTTCTGAAGCGTTCATTGTCATTGTTGCAGTTGATTGTGAAGTGTCGTTTGTCATATCTGGTTTTTTTGAAATTTTTCTAATTATTTGTTGATGTAGAGAGCTAGGTATTTCTAATTCTAATCTTTTTCTTGTTGATATTTTTGAAAGTTTGTCTCTTATGTCTAGGAAAAATGCGTCGGCTGCGACTTTGTGTGAAGTTGTCAGTCGATTATAGTTTACGTTTAATATAACTCTTATTTCTTCAAATTTGGTTATTAAATTCTGTATGTGTTTTTCAATTGTCTCGTCTTTTGTTGTTCTATCAGTGTTTAAACATTTATAGGACTTATCAAAATTTTCTTTTATCAATCTAACTTTACAAACAATATTTTGCCATTCCATTGATTTAAAAATGTATGTTTATTTATTTTTGTTTTCTTTTAAAATTAAATTTTATTTAAATTGTCACTACGGCTAGCATACTTTTTTATCAGGGATCTTTTGTGTAAGATATATAATTTTTAATTAATATATTTAATGCGTTTAATATCACTAATATTAACATAAGTATAAATACTGAATCTATTTGTTTAGTGTGGTCTATGATTTCTACATTATTTACTACATTGGCATTTGGATTATCTATTTTGGACGTTTTGCCTCCCATTTTAGTAATCTGTATTGATTTTTTTTTGTATTTCTTTTAAATGTTATATTTTCTTAATAATAAAATTGTTTCTAATTCTGTTTTTGTTTGATTCAATACCTCCTCTTTATCGGGAGTTCCTTCAATACCTAAGTCTTTCCACAGTTCAGTTAACCATTGAATAGAATACTGAATTTGTTCTTCAGTGCTTTCTTTTTGTAAGACCTGATTTACTTTTAACATAGGCAAAGGGTTCTGTTTATGTTTCGGTTTTACCATTTTTCTATGTGTTCTTAATAATATTTGAATTTTATATAAGTTTTCAAAATTTATTTAAAATAATATCATTTTCTTTTACTAGTAATTTAATTTGATTTTTTCTTTTTGTTGAGTTGCTAAATTTAGTTTTTTGTAGAGTATCGCTATTTCTTTGCGTCTTTGGAATTTCTTTCCTCCTCGCTTCTTCTTTTGTGCTCCTGGGTTTTCTTCCTTCGGTTTCTTATGGGCTTGTTGTCTTCTCCTATACTCTTCTATGCTGATGGGTTTTGGGCCAGCGTTAATAGGTGTTGGTGTGTGTATTGGTGCTGCTATTGCTGTTGGTGAAGGTTTGTATTCTGTTGATTTAAGTTTTTCCTCTAGGTATTTTTCCCAGCGTGAAAAAATTTCGTCTATTTCTTCTGACATGGATGAATTGTTGTTTTTTTTTTACGAGGTTTTTGTCCGCAGGATCGCCATGTAATGCGTTAATAATAAAGGATGTGGTCCTAGCATGTAGTAGTGTGTTTTTTGTGTAGTCCTATAGCCCAATTATTATTTTTATCCAGCTGTACAGGGGATCCAGCTTATAAATAGGCGTTCAAAGGAACTGCCAGAAAAAAAGTGAGAAGTCAATTTATAAACTAGGCAAGTTGTTGCCGGATTACGTTTTTAAATTAAAGTCTGATTTATTGAATAAATTTCCTTGCTTATATACTAGTTTTACAAATATTAATTAGCCTTTCTAACTTACGTTTACATATCTACAATTATGTTTTGTTCCTTTCTTCACTATAACAATGATAAGCATATTTTTAAACAACCAATCAAAATTTGGTAAAAATTAATTAAATTATGACTCAAAAGTATGTCACTCAATTTCTTGCATTCAGCATTCTTATTATGTTGCAATGCTTGTGCATTGAACTGCTATTAAAACAATGCAAGCAATTTATGTTACAGTGCACTACCATAAGTGTGGTACACTACACCCTCACCCTTAAGAGAAAAATTATGTAAGTAATTTTTCTTACCATTCTTATAGTGAAGTTACAATATTAATAAATTTGTTAAATGTAAATAAAATGTTTAATGATTTTCTTAAAATAATAGTGTATATAATTCTCTTAAAAAAATAAAATGTAAATAAAAATTTTTTTTTTTTTGTTATAAGATGTTAATTTTTTTTATCTAAGTTATAATTTTTTTTTTTTTTGTTTGTTTTGTAATGGCTTTCTTTGTATTATTTGCTTACTTATAGATAAAAATTTTTCTTAAGTATTTAGTTTTTCTTACAGTTTTTTGTATTTAAAATAATGTTCTTATAAATTTTATGTTTATGTACTTATATAATTATCCTAGAAATTATATTTATAAAGTTTTGTAGGGTTTTAAATTATTGTTGTGTATTTCTTTTGCTTTTCCTTCATATTCTATTGTGGTGTTTACACCATTTCTAGTTATTATTTTGTAAGGTCCCTTATATGGGCCCTGATTTTTCTTTCTATTTTCTACTTTAACTAGTACTAAATCTCCTATCTTTAAATTAAGTTTGTTTTCGTATTTATTGTTTATTACTCTATTTTCTTTTGCTTTTATTGACAAGTCTCTAGCTCTTTTTAGTGTAAATTGTAATTTGAGTCGTAGTTCTTGTGCATAGTCATCATAATTATAAAATTTTGTATTGTTGTCTATAATGTCAGATGGAAGGGATGGTAATTTTCCGTATACTAATTCATATGGCAAGTAGCCTGTGTCAATGTGTGGTGCCGTGTTATAGGCAAAAATAAAATATGGAATCCACTTATCCCACTCATAATCATTTGCGGTTCTTAATATAAATTCGTTAAGTACTCTGTGATTTCTTTCAATTGATCCAAGTGTTTCATGATGATAAGGTGTTGAAAAATTTTGTCTTATTCCTAACAATGAACATATGTTACTCATTATTTCATTTTTAAACTCTGTTCCTCTGTCTGACTTAAGTACTTTAAATTGTCCGTATTTCAAAATAAATTGTTCAACAAGTGTTTTGGCTGTTGTAAGTGCATCGTTTGTCGGCATTGGGTGAGCAACGACAAATTTTGTCAGTTCACACTGCATGGTTAAAATGTATCGGTAATCATTTGAAATACGAAGAGGTCCTACGGTGTCAATTGAAATTACTTCAAAACTATTGTTTGGTGTGTCTGTCAGTGTAAGTGGTTCCTTAATATGTTTTGTTTGTTTATTTTTCGTACATTTGTCACAATATGACACGAATTTCTTTACCATTTTTGACATGTTTTTCCAAATATATTTTTGTTTTAATTTGATGATAGTTTTTCTAACTCCTAAGTGGCCTGCGTGTGTGGCATTGTGGAATTCGTCAATTAGTTTGTATTGCAATATTGCATCTGTTATTTTTGTTGGGGCATTGTATATTAATATTTTAAGTTGAGGACTTTTGTTATTTATCTTTATCTTGGCATATGCTTCTTTTATTTCTTTTTTTGTATATACTTTAAATATTTCATCATTATTTGATAGCGCTAATTCTTTTATATTCTCTTTCTTCATTTTAGATATCAGTTTCCTCAGAATCGAATCTAGTTTCGCTGAGTTATCGCTGAATCATGCTAGCTTATTATTTTCATTAATAATTTCATTATTCATATTTTTGGTATGTAACTTCTTCATAGTCGAATCTGGTTTCGATGAATTATCATTACATCCTATATTTATATTTTTGGTACGCGATTTCTTCATATTCGAATCTGGTTTCGATGAATTATCATTACGTCCAATGTGCACAATGTTATTTTCAATATTTATGTCGGCCTCTTTTATATTTTCAATTTTATTAAATTGTAATTTCTTCATATTTTTGACGTCATTAATGGATATGCATTCCCATATTTGAAGTTGATCAGACTTCTGAGAATCATATTTTTCCATATTTCTTTCTGTTGCGCGCGTATTGTTTTCGTTTATATTATTGTTAGTTGCCTCATTATTTTCTTTTATAATTGCCTCATTAGCTTTATTTTTCATTGCCCTTGTAATTACTAGTAATTTCCTTTCTTTTTCATTGTTTTCCGATGGTATCATTTGTTATAATATGTCAGAGTCAATTTTTATTCTCGAAAGTGCATCAGCGTTAGTGTTCATTTTTCCTTTCTTATAAATAATTGTAAAATCATAATCACTTAAATCTAGTCTAATTCTTGTCATTTTAGATGAAGGATTCTTATGTGAAAAGAGCGAAATTAAAGGTCTGTGGTCTGTTACTACTATGAATTGTCTTCCATATAGATATGGTTTAAAATAATTTATTCCCCAGTGTATTGCTAATAGTTCTTTTTCAATGACTGGTTTGTTCATGTCATGTTTTTGTAATGCTTTACTTGCATATGAAATTGGTAAATCTTGTCCTATTTCTCCTTGTGATAGTACTGCACCTAACGCGTAGTTTGAAGCGTCGGTTGTTATTATAAAAGGTTTTTCAAAATCTGGGTATTGTAATACAGGAGGGTTAATTAGCTTTTCTTTTAGTGTTTCGAAGGCATGTTGGCATTGTTCTGTCCATTTGAATTCTGTCGATTTCTTTAATAGTGAGTTTAGGTCTTTAGCGATGTCAGCAAAATTAGGTATGAATTTTCTGTAATAATTGCAAAATGCAATGAATCGTCTTACCTCGTCTGCGTTTTTGGGTATTGGGTAATTTTTTATTGTTTCATGTTTGGATGGGTCTGTCTTTACACCGTCTTTTGTTATTAAATGTCCTAAGTAAATCACTTCTGGTCTTAAAAAACAACATTTCTTTGGATTAAGTTTTAGATTGTATTTTTGAAGTCTGTCCAGTACTTTTAAATTTTGGTTGTGATGTTTTAAACTACATCCATATACTATTATGTCATCTACATAAAGAAATGCTTCGGATTCTAGTCCGGAAAGTGCAATTGTTAGCATTCGTTGAAAACTATTTGAAGAAATTTTTAGTCCAAAAGGGAGTCTTTTGAATTGATAGTGGCCTTGTGGCATAGAAAATGCTGTAAGTGGTCTAGATTCCTCATTTAATTCAATCTGGTGAAATGAGCTTGTCATGTCTAGTGTAGAAAACCATTTGGCTCTACCAAGTTTGTCCAAGATATCTTCTAATCTAGTTAGTGGAAATTTGTCGCTTACAATTTTGTCGTTCAGTTTTCTAAAGTCTACTACTAGTCTCCATTTCTTTTTGTCTTCGGTGTTCTTCTTGGGTACTAAGAGGAGTGGAGCATTATATGGGCTAATTGATGGTTCTATTATATCATCTTTAAGCATTGTTTGTACTTGTTCGTTTATTATTTCAGTATGTGCATGAGGTAATCTGTAGTTTTTTATGTACACTGGTGTATTGTCCGAGGTCATGATTTTCTGTGTGTAAAAATTGTTGACGCTTAATTTTTCGTCTTCGAGGTGAAAAACATTTTGATATTTCCTAAAAATTTTTATTAATTCTGTTTTTGCACAATTGTCATTATTATTTATTTGCAAGTCATTTAGTATTTGCTCAAAACGTTCTAACATTATTGTAATTTAATATTTCATAGTTTTTAAGTGGGTCAGTTTGGAGTTTAATGCCTTTTAAAATTATTTCATCATTTGTTGTATTTAATATTTTCAAATGAGTCATGCCGTTTTTGGGTGCTATTGAATTACTTAAAAATACGCCTGGCTTTAATTCATTATTAAATATTACGCTATCTTCAGTTAAGTTTAATTTTAATGCTTGTATTATTTCTGTTCTTGGTGGTATTTTTATTTGTAGTGACGTAAATGATTTTGTATGCATTGGTAGTGTTATAGTTGTATTATTTGTAAATATTGAAATTGTGAATGTTTCGTAATCTATTTTGCAAAGATATTTCTTAAGAAAGTCTCTCCCTATTATTCCGTCTGTTTCTATAGGAAAGTCTGAATCTACTATATGAAATGGGAGTAAGCATATTTCATTTAATAAATTAAGTTCTATTTCTATTGTGCCTAGTGAATGGATTTCTTCTGTGGTAATGCCTGTTAATTTGCATCTTTCTTCTTCATTTAAAAATTCATATTGGAATTAATTTTGCATTCGACAAAGTGATATGTCGGCTCCTGTGTCAATAAGAAATGTGAAAGTTTTATTTTTGTATTTAGTAGTTATAAAATTTGTGTTATTATCAGATACTTTGTGTATTTTTAAATTTGGCTGTTCGGAATACCGATGTATTCCGAGCCTGATGCGTTTCCCGAATCTTGTATGGTGTGTACATGTCTGTTGTTGCTATTTCTGTATGTGTTATTTTGTCTACCTCTATTAAAATTGTTTCCATTTCTATTATTGAATGTGTTATTTCTAGTGTTGGGATTATTGTTTCTATTAAAATTTGTATTGTTTCTATTGTTATTAAAATTGTTTCCCCTACTAAAATTGTTATTTCTGAAGTTAACAAAATTATTATTTCTGTTATTACTATGGTTATTCATGCGGTTTGTGTTGTTAAAATTTCTATTCTGAATAGATATTATTATTAAATCTAATTCTCTGATGCATAATATGTGCTTGGGCATTTGAATTGTTGGATTCTTCTGCAATTTCTAAGGCTTCTGCAAATGTTTTTACTCTGCTTGCTTCTATTGTTTTGACTATTTCTCTATTGGTTAATCCATTTTTAAATGCGTTAAATGCAATGATACCATTTGATTGTATTATTGCATTTCTGCTTTCTTCACCTATGCTTGATATTTGTAATTCGTTTAATTCTGAAATTAAACTTTCAATTTTGTCTGCAAATTTTCGTATGTCACCTTGTTGTTTTATTTTATTTAAGTCATTTAGGATGTTATTTGGTGTTTGTTTTGTCTTATAATTTTTCTTTAGTTCACTGATTAATTCTTCTAAATTGTTTGGAATTCTAGTTTGTTTAATTCTGTTTTGTACTTTTTGATCTAACCTGGTTTTAAAAATGAATTGAAAGAAATTGTGTTTCTTTGTATCATCTAGGGTCTCTTGAATCAATTCCAAATTGGCTATGAATGGGTTAAGTTCTTCCTTTCTACCAGAGTATATGGGGATTAATTTTGCAATTGATGCAAGTTCTGAAGCGTTCATTGTCATTGTTGCAGTTGATTGTGAAGTATCGTTTGTCATATCTGGTTTTTTTGAAATTTTTCTAATTATTTGTTGATGTAGAGAGCTAGGTATTTCTAATTCTAATCTTTTTCTTGTTGATATTTTTGAAAGTTTGTCTCTTATGTCTAGGAAAAATGCGTCGGCTGCGACTTTGTGTGAAGTTGTCAGTCGATTATAGTTTACGTTTAATATAACTCTTATTTCTTCAAATTTGGTTATTAAATTCTGTATGTGTTTTTCAATTGTCTCGTCTTTTGTTGTTCTATCAGTGTTTAAACATTTATAGGACTTATCAAAATTTTCTTTTATCAATCTAACTTTACAAACAATATTTTGCCATTCCATTGATTTAAAAATGTATGTTTATTTATTTTTGTTTTCTTTTAAAATTAAATTTTATTTAAATTGTCACTACGGCTAGCATACTTTTTTATCAGCGATCTTTTGTGTAAGATATATAATTTTTAATTAATATATTTAATGCGTTTAATATCACTAATATTAACATAAGTATAAATACTGAATCTATTTGTTTAGTGTGGTCTATGATTTCTACATTATTTACTACATTGGCATTTGGATTATCTATTTTGGACGTTTTGCCTCCCATTTTAGTAATCTGTATTGATTTTTTTTTTTTGTATTTCTTTTAAATGTTATATTTTCTTAATAATAAAATTGTTTCTAATTCTGTTTTTGTTGGATTCAATACCTCCTCTTTATCGGGAGTTCCTTCAATACCTAAGTCTTTCCACAGTTCAGTTAACCATTGAATAGAATACTGAATTTGTTCTTCAGTGCTTTCTTTTTGTAAGACCTGATTTACTTTTAACATAGGCAAAGGGTTCTGTTTATGTTTCGGTTTTACCATTTTTCTATGTGTTCTTAATAATATTTGAATTTTATATAAGTTTTCAAAATTTATTTAAAATAATATCATTTTCTTTTACTAGTAATTTAGTTTGATTTTTTATGTTGATTTTTTCTTTTTGTTGAGTTGCTAAATTAAGTTTTTTGTAGAGTATCGCTATTTCTTTGCGTCTTTGGAATTTCTTTCCTCCTCGCTTCTTCTTTTGTGCTCCTGGGTTTTCTTCCTTCGGTTTCTTATGGGCTTGTTGTCTTCTCCTATACTCTTCTATGCTGATGGGTTTTGGGCCAGCGTTAATAGGTGTTGGTGTGTATATTGGTGCTGCTATTGCTGTTGGTGAAGGTTTGTATTCTGTTGATTTAAGTTTTTCCTCTAGGTATTTTTCCCAGCGTGAAAAAATTTCGTCTATTTCTTCTGACATGGATGAATTGTTGTTTTTTTTTTTACGAGGTTTTTGTCCGCAGGATCGCCATGTAATGCGTTAATAATAAAGGATGTGGTCCTAGCATGTAGTAGTGTGTTTGTGTAGTCTTATAGACCAATTATTATTTTTATCCAGCTGTACAGGGGATCCAGCTTATAAATAGGCGTTCAAAGGAACTGCCAGAAAAAAAGTGAGAAGTCAATTTATAAACTAGGCAAGTTGTTGCCGGATTACGTTTTTAAATTAAAGTCTGATTTATTGAATTAATTTCCTTGCTTATATACTAGTTTTACAAATATTAATTAGCCTTTCTAACTTACGTTTACATATCTACAATTATGTTTTGTTCCTTTCTTCACTATAAGAATGATAAGCATATTTTTAAACAACCAATCAAAATTTGGTAAAAAGTAATTAAATTATGACTCAAAAGTATGTCACTCAATTTCTTGCATTCAGCATTCTTATTATGTTGCAGTGCTTGTGCATTGAACTGCTATTAAAGCAATGCAAGCAATTTATGTTACAGTGCACTACCATAAGTGTGGTACACTACAAAAGAAAGTGTTTCAATTTACGTTCAACTACACAGTAAGAAAAGAAACGTTTAGCAAATATTTTATATTGCCTAAAATGGAAAGTGCGTGTGGAAAATATACTGCTGCACAACTACGTCACTGGCTGCAGCATCTTGGCTTGCCTTCTACAGGTACAAAAAATACCCTTCTTCTACGACTAAACGAAGTGCCGGCCGAAGAAAGAGGGGATTATCCGGAAGATGATATAATTGAGCAGGGTGAAGATATAAGCGCCAGTGGTGAAAATGAAAATGCCGGTGGACGCGAAACAAATGAGTGCGAAAGAGAAGATAATACAAATGAAGGTGCGACAAATGAGTGTGGGACAAATGATCGAAATGTGATACAAATGAATGAAAAAAATGATTTTGAGTTGCTTGGAGGATTAATGAAAAAAGAATTGGAAATTATTAAGCGAGAGCGAGAGCTACTAAGGAAAGAAAATGATTTGTTGCAAAAAATTGCCTTATTTGAAAAGAAACGTCAAAATAAAGTTGCAGAGAATGTTGCTGAAAAAGAAAAAGCTACAGTGAGTGTGTGTGCACAAAATGATGAAGGATTTTGTCCCAATACGCAAAGAAATAAACTGAGTGCATCCTTTAGCATATTAAAAGACATGCTACCTGATTATGATGGTGGGTTATTGCCAGAGTTATAGATAACTCAGTTCAAGAGTATAATTGATGTATATTGTGTAGATGAAAACACAACAAAGCCTTTAATAATGTGCAAACTGAGAGGAAAAGCTCAGACGTGGCTACATTCAAAACCAAATTTCGTTTATGAGAGTGCCCTGTATACAGAGGTTGCCCTGTATATTCTTTTGTTAAACAGACTATGGGACAAAAACCTAAATTAACTCCAGCTCAATCAGCAAATGCTTACTCCGCCACTTTTCCTCCAATGAGCCAACCAAGTACTTTACGAGTATCGTATGCGGATGCTGTTAAGACAAATTCAATTCCCACGCAGAAAGTGTCCCCACCAACAACAAGTAATTCGAAAAATGCTAACACAAGCTTTAATTTCAGCCGCCTTGAAGCCACTATTGATAATCTAGTGCAAACTATAAACAACTTTACTACAAATATGACTAACATGATGCAAGAAATGCTACGAATGCAGAATACTCTGCTTCAAGCATTAATTAACAAGCCATGAACACGTTGAAAATATGTTTCTGGAACGCAAATGGCATCCGCCAACACAAAAATGAGCTCGAGCACTTCCTTATGGAAAAAAATATTGATATAATGTTGGTCTCTGAGACTCATTTGACATCAAGAAGCTTATTCAAAATAAATGGTTACACTCTATATGATTCAAAGGACCCGAGAGGGAGAGCATGCGGTGGATCAGCAATTCTAATTAAGTCAAGACTCAAGCACTATGTCAACGTTTGTGAAGAATATATGCAAGCAACGAATATTTTCGTAGAAAATTTTTGTGCGAATTTCGTGATATCATCAATTTACTCACCTCCCAGATTTGCAGTTACAGAAGAGCAGTATGAGAAGTTCTACAAATCGCTTGGATCTTGTTTCCTGGCAGCTGGCGACTACAATGCAAAACATACGTACTGGGGCTCGCGTCTTGTTACACCTAGAGGTCGAGCGTTGTTTAATACAATTTCAAAAATGGACTTGGATGTCATTTCGTGTGGGGAGCCCACTTATTGGCCTACTGACGTACAAAAAATCCCGGATGTAATAGATTTTGGTGTCATGAAAAATATCCCTAGGGACCTAACTCACGTGGAGGCCTCTCTAGATCTCTCCTCCGATCACTCTCCCACAATAGTTACAATTTTTAACCCACTAAGGAGTGATTTGCCGAACTCATATGTGAAGATGATAAGTCGTGTTAATTGGCTGGGGTTAAAAAAATATCTCAGTAGTCATTGTACGGAAAACATTAAGCTAAGTACATCCGATGATATTGAATTTAACGTTGCCAATCTTAACGAAAATATTAAAGAGGCTGCTGAACATGCCACTACTTCCCATCCGCAGACTGGCTTTAATAGAATTTATTCTGCGGATATTGAACGTCTTGTATGTGTAAAAAGGAGAGCTAGAAGAGAATGGCAACAACACAGATCACCCCTAAATAAACTCAGACTTAAAGAATGTACTAAACGACTCAAAGAGTTGCTATCGTCGGAAAAAACAGCATTACTAGAAAAATTTCTAGAAGGTCTCGATGTCACGTCAGCATCTAATTACTCTTTATGGCGCGCTGCTAGAAATCTTAAAAGACTCGTTGAGCTTAAATCACCACTGCGCACTTCGACCGGAGGATGGGCAAGAAGCGATAGCGAGAAAGTTAACTTATTTGCTGAGCATTTAAAAGCTGTATTCACTCCCTATTCATGTACGGGCGCTGTTGATTTGCCGAATGTAGTTTCTCTACCCCCTCGTCCCATAAGGTTTAAGCTGTGTGAATTACAAAAAATAATTGCTGAACTCAACCCGAAGAAAGCTCCAGGTATTGATGGAATTAGTAACAAGATGCTGATGAATTTGCCTCTAATCGCAATAAGAATCCTGCTATTTATTTTTAATGCCATTTTGGGATTGCAGTATTTTCCACATAACTGGAAACTGGCGAAGATCAAAATGATTCCAAAGCCGGGTAAAGATCTTACCAAGGCTGAGTCATATAGGCCTATAAGTTTACTATCAACAATCTCAAAGCTTTTCGAAAAGCTGCTCATGACTAAATTTTCCAAAATTTTAGCTGATAATGGGTGTATCCCGGATCATCAATTTGGTTTTAGAAGTCAGCATAGCACAATTGAGCAAACGCATAGGTTGGTGCAAGTTATAAGGAAGACATTTGAAGAAAAGAAATATTGTTCTGCCCTCTTCATTGATGTTTCTCAAGCGTTTGACAAAGTATGGCACGAAGGCCTAGTTTTAAAATTGAAGACATACCTGCCAGTAAACATTCAAAAACTTTTGGAAAGTTATATTGTTGATAGGAAGTTCACTGTTGTGGAAGGAGACTTCATGAGTGTGCCCGAATCTATATCTTCCGGTGTCCCACAGGGTAGTATTCTGGGGCCAGTCTTGTATTTAATATATACTTGTGATATGCCTGTGAGCAATAATATCCATACCTCTACGTTTGCCGATGATACAGCCTGTATGAGTATTCACGAAAACCCTTCTGAGGCATCCCGCAATCTCCAGGAACATATTACCCAGTTGGAAATATGGTTGAACTTATGGAGAATTAAAGTAAATGAACAAAAGTGTGTCCATATAACGTTTTCCCTAAGAAGAGATACTTGTTCCCCCATTCGAATAAACAATGAGAATATTCCTCAACATTCTCACGTGAAATACCTTGGTATTCACCTTGATCGAAGGCTTACGTGGAAACATCATATTGACTCTAAGCTAACTCAAATGAAACTTAAGTTATCTCAAATACATTGGTTGATTGGCAGAAATTCAACACTCAGCCTAGACTGCAAACTGTTAATATACAAGTCGCTTTTGAAACCAATATGGTGCTACGGAATTCAGTTATGGGGCACTGCTTCAGCTTCAAATGTTGAGAAAATCCAACGAAGACAAAACAAAATTTTACGTTTAATAACATCGGCTCCATGGTACATTAAAAATTCAAATTTACATCGTGATTTAAATATGCCACTAGTGACTGAAGAAATTTCAAAATACGCAGGCAAATATTTAACTAAACTCGAGTCCCATCCTAATCCCCTTGCTCGTAACATCTTGAACTTTACTGGACACATCCGCTTAAAAAAGAGGGACACCAAGGCTCTAATACGCAATACCTCAGATGAAACTTTTTGAGAATAATTTTTTTTGGATTAATAACTACTATCACTAAAATTGTTTTCGGCATTGGTCGGACACATTAATTATATCTAGACTTAAGATTTGGTTACTTATTGTTAGTTCATTTTTTTGAAGATGCAATAAATAAGTTATATGTATTAAAAAAAAAAAAAAAAAAAAAAAAAAAAAAATGAGAGTGCTGAAGAAATATTGACTGAGACGAAAGAAATTTTTTGTACGAAAGAAAATAAACTAACAACGCGCCGTAAATTTGAAGCACGCGTATGAAAATACGGTGAAACTTTTACTGACTACTACAACGATAAAATTGTTTTGGCTAACAAGTCCGATATTGCTGATGATGAATTGATCGACAACATCATTGAAGGCATTCCCGAAGAGCAACTTAGAGTGCAAGCTAGCTTACAGTGCTACGCAAATAAGACGCAACTCCTGCAGGCATTTTCCAAAATTAGTTTAAAACAACAAAACCAACAATATTATTCAAATAGAAGTGGCCAGATGGGTGAAGAAAATGAAAAGAAATTGAGATGTTATAACTGCAACTCCTTTGGACACTTTGCGGCTGAGTGTAAAAAGCCGAAACGTCAGGTGGGTTTCTGTTTTGGATGTGGAAGTCTTGAGCATCGTGTAGCAGTTTGTCCAGAACAAAAAGCAGCCGTCCAGTTTATGGGTCATAATGAATATGTACGGTATTTTAAGTTTTGCATGGATTCTAGTTTTAATTGTTATTTTTTCTTAGAATGCCTGATCGATTCCGGTAGTCCAGTTAGTTTTGTGAAGAGGTCGAGCGTTATGAATAGAATTGATATGAATAAACTTTTATTTTGTACTTCTGCATTTTTTGGAATCAATAAATCAAAATTGATAGTTTATGGGAAATTTGAATGCTTTTTGGTTGTAGATGGGAAGGTTATGGGCCTGGAATTTTTTGGTAGTTCCTGATGAGTCTATGGTATTTGAATGTGTATTAGGCAGGGACTTCTTAGCAAAGGGAAATTTAGGAATTGTGTCTTTGCGCAAGGGGGATGTTGTGCCTGGGCTTGATGATAGCGACAGTTTTGAGAGGTTAATTTTGACTATAGATGTAGGGGACAAGGATGATTTTACATTGACTGTAGGTGATGGAATCGATCGTTGTTGGATTTCCCGGTTCCCAACAGACAGCATTCAGTACAGAGTTTCTTGGGTCTTTGTTCCTATTTTCGACGCTTTGTGAAGGATTTTTCGATGCTGGCAAAACCTTTATATGATCTGACAAAAAAGGATAAAAAATTTGTTTTTGGAAAGGACGAATTAAGTGCTTTTGAGCTGCTTAAGAAGAAATTAATGGAGTCACCGGTGCTTGCATTATATGACCCAAAACACGATACTGAGCTTCATTGCGATGCCAGTTCGATAGGGTTTGGAGCAGTGCTGATGCAGAAGAAGGATGATGGCAAGTTCCATCCAATTTTTTATTTCTCTAAGAGGACGAAGGAAGCAGAGTCGAAATACCATAGTTTTGAGCTAGAGACTCTAGCCATAATTTATGCATTGGAGAGATTTCGTATTTATCTTCAGGGTAGGAAATTTAAGATTATGACCGACTGTAACTCACTCGCTATGACGTTGAACAGGAAGGAATTGAACCATAGGATAGCACGTTGGGCTCTGGAACTTCAGAATTATGAGTATGAACTGGAACATCGTTCGGGAAAAAGAATGCAACACGTGGATGCATTGAGTAGGTGCACTGGCATAATGGTTGTAGAGTCGAATACTTTCGAGGAGAACTTGATAATTTGTCGGAATAGAGATAGGAAGATGTGGTACTTAAAGGAGAAGCTACAATATAGTGAACATAGTCTATACGAGATGAGAAATGGTGTTCTATATAGAAAGACAAGAGACGGTAATTTATTGTTTTGCGTTCCCGAAGACATGGAGAACCACGTTTTATACAAGTATCATGATGAAATGGGCCATGTTGGTATCGACAAGATGACTGATCTTATCTTGAAGTGTTATTGGTTTCCAAAGATAAGGTTCAAAGCGGCTAAACACATAGAGAATTGCATGAATTGTATGGTGTATTCAGCGAAACACGACAAAGAGGAAGGATATCTGAATAGTATACCGAAACCGGATAAACCGTTTAACGTAATTCACATAGACCACTATGGGCCAGTTGATAATGGTAGGACAGTAAAGCATATCTTGGTTGTTGTGGACGCTTGTACAAAGTTCGTACGGCTATATCCGACGAAGACGACTAATACAAGGGAGGTCATCATGGCACTGAAGGATTATTTTAGATCGTATAGTCGACCGAGGTGCGTGATAAGTGATCGGGGAACTAGCTTTACTTCGAAGGATTTTGCAGGATTTTTAAAGGAGAATAATATTGTCCACACTTTGATAGCTACTGGTTCACCGCAGGCGAACGGCCAGGTTGAAAGAGTCAATAGGTCAATAGGTCCAATGTTGGCGAAACTTGTAAGTGTTGAAAGGGGAATATTTTGGGATCATGTGGTTGATCAGGTTGAGCACACTTTGAACAATACTGTTCACAGGTCTATTGGGGAACATCCCAGTGTCATGTTGTTTGGTACGGATCAGAGGGGGGGTGTTGTTGACCCATTGAGGGAATGTCTTGTGGGCGCTGGTGCGAGTTGTGGGGATGACCTCGATAGGATAAGGTCAAGAGCATTCGATAAACAGGAAAAGGTGCAGAAATATAATGAGGAGTATTTTAATAAACGTAGAAAGGAAGCAAGGGTTTATAAGGATGGGGATTACGTACTGTTGAGGAATTTTGATTCTACGGCTGGAGTATCTCGAAAATTGATTCCAAAGTATAAGGGTCCATATAAAATATCTAAAGTACTAAGAAATGATCGCTATTTGATTGAAGATGTTGATGGTTATCAACAATCCCGCACACCTTACAAAGGCGTTTGGGCCGTCTCTAATATACGCCCATGGTTTAGAGGACGCGAAAGGTCTTGTTGACGATAGATCAGGGTATCTAGTGTTCAGGATGGCCGAATTATAGTAGTGTATGTGTAGCCTTATTATGTTTTGTTTATGATGTACCACTTATTTAACTTATGTATTCTTTACTTTTTCTAAGTGCTTTATGTATTTCAGCATAACGGGTCATTCGTACATAGAATCCCTCTAGAATATTCATATTATATACATCTGTCTCTTTTATTCTTTTGTAACATATACATACGTAGAGAAATAAGCTCGAATTGTATGCGCAAATGGTATGCTTGATAAAAGCGTTATTAATAAATTGATACTCAAAAGGAAAAGACGTGTAGTGTTTCATTATAAAGCGCCTAAAATATTAAAAAAGAAGGATTTTTCTTTTAAGTTATTTGTTTGAAAGTTTGTTTTTAACAATTTATTTCTTAAGAAAAAACTTTTTTTGGAAAGAAAATCTAGTGTATTTATATAAATACATATACACAAATATATTTTCTTTGTGCTATTCAGTGACGTACATAGTCCCTGTCTAGACTTGCAATTTTTGTTGCACCAACACTTGAGTTTATAGGTGGGAGAGGTGAGAAGATTGGGCAGCGGTACATAGTTTCATGTGCTCGGCAGTTCGTTTTGAAATTCTCCCTTGTTAATTTAAATATATTTGATGTTTTATTTTATTTTCTTTCTTCAGTTATATGAAAAACACAAAATATAACAAAAACTAAATAGAATTGTTAATTTCTCAGGGAAATCTGTGGTGTAATCGAATTTTTTAATACATAATTGCAAAACTAGAATTTCCTAATGTGGACATTTATGCAATGTCAAAGCATAATTTTTAAAATTGCAAGTTAGGACGAGGACATACATCTCAGCGGTAAAACTCAGAAAACTTTCTTGGTGCAGGCCTTATTAAGGGCCTGCTTAAAAATTATTTTTATTCAATTACTCTTCTTATCCAACTGCTAAAGAATGACTCATAAAATGCATTGACTCTTTCGCATAAAAGATACGATATACATTCCACACATCCTTTTATGAAAAGGGAGAAGAGAAGGAGCAAAATTTTTTTTTTGCCAAAGCAAATGCAAAATTCCATTAAATTGAAGGCTTTTCAGAATCTCTGCCGAAAGAAGCAACAACAGAAGGCCTGCCCCGCAAATGGAATGGAGCGAGCAGGCTTCATATGTACATCCAAAAGAATGCTTAAAGAGGCATTCTAGAAGGCATCTTTACTCCTTGTTCAAGCTGGGTACATACATATGTATGTAGTATGTATGTATACGATTGCACTATTGAGTGCGTGCATTAGAATATTAAAAACAATCATTTTATATTCACTAATATAACTTTTACGTATTTGTATTTAGCTCGTTTTTAATAGGATTGTAAAAAATATTTAACTGTTAGGTGATTTTGAACTAAGATAACTCTAATTATTCATATGAGTAGTATTTACGCTACCATTCTGAATAATGGTTTCAGCAATGGCAGACATGTCCTTGAACTGATTAATCTGTTGACCTGAGGTATCCTTTCGCAGATTAGATTTACAATTTTCGTTAAAATGTAAAAACCAAGCCTTTGCCATGTTTAGTTCATGTTGAGCGGTTGATAATTGTTTCTTAACAGCTGGACTGGAACGTGACAAGACTACTATCATCAAATATATGTATATCTAATGCTGCATCAGCCAATCGATTAACAACATTATGTTGATCCACAGTATTCCTGCCGTATTTTATTAGAAGTGATTCGCCAGTTTGTTTAAATAAGTCTATACATTCTGCTGCGGCTTTACCATGAGATTGTAAAACTGTAACTACAGGTGATAAATCTGTGCCTCCGATGCCAACAGTGCTAGCAGCGCGACGTGAAGCATCTTTAAATATTAAACCCAAATTAGCTGCAGGATTTTTTTAACGTCTTTTGCAATTCCTTCAAATAAGACCTAGCGTACTGTATACCATTTAGTGCAACAAATATTTGTAGAGATTCATCGCATACATACCAGGCAGCCTCAGAAGCGAAAACTTTCGATATGGCTGTTTCCAAGTAATAATCTTGACTACCAGACTACATGTTCTGTGATATCTGGAAGGCCATTGATTCTGTGGCATATTGTATCATACTCGTTTTGACAAATATTTCGGGGGCACAAGAATATTCTTTAAGTTTTTTTCAAAACCGCACATGGCTGTTAATATGAGCGACAGCCTTTTAAATGCAATGTTTCATTTTACCAGCCTTCACCTTCCTTTCCCAAGACATTTTTAATAGGGATTTTAACATCTTCGAAATACACCTCTGTAGTATTGGATCATTTAATACCCATTTTCTTTTCAGAAGGTCCTTTAGTGACACCACCGAACGATCTCTCTAAAATGAACGCAGTCACTTTGTCTTTCTTTTCGCCAGTGTCAGTTCGGGCAAATACAGTGAAAATACTTATTTGCAATACTACCATTGGAAATCCAAATTTTGGAGCCATTCAGTACATAGTACATCGGCAGTTTTGATAGCCCTGCATTTAATGGAACCAGCATCCAGCAGTTAAAGCAAATACATCATATACCTTTCTGGTAAATACTTGAGGCAGATATTTGGCTTTCTGTGTGCCATACAACAAAATACCCTTGATATCAATGCTTTTATCAGCTCCAAGTTTAATGCCCACACCCAAATCGTTTGCACCAAGAATTTGACGAAGCCTGCCGTACTGTGTGTTGTTCAATCAAAAGCCTCCAAATTCGCTTGGAACTTGCATTGGAAAAAATCCAAATTCCCATAAGTGATCAACGATTAGTGAATTTTTATCGCTTTTGGCAGGGTAGTTAACTTCGACAAAGAATGTTTCAATTGGATCAATAAATAGCGTCACCGGCAGGGCTGCCAGAAGATTTTGATGAAAAATCAGCACTTTTTTGAGAAATCATCGGCATTTTCGGCATATTAATTTCAAAAATCGGCAAGAAA
Organism: Nowickia ferox; assembly: GCA_936439885.1. NCBI lineage: Eukaryota > Metazoa > Arthropoda > Insecta > Diptera > Tachinidae > Nowickia > Nowickia ferox. The sequence continues at coordinate 53,776,638 of OW387026.1, forward strand.
ATCGGCATGAATTTTTCATTGATTTTTATTAGATAATTAGAAAAAATAACAGTTATATGTAATTTCACGTATTTTATAAAATAATAATACATAGTTATTACATTTATTATTATATGTTTTAATATATTATATAACGCGTGTCAAAATGAATAGGTACGAATTTAAAAAATGTAGACTTCAACCACATTTTCCAAAAGCTTACAAAACAAACAAAAATACAAAATTTCAATCATAGTTGGCGTATTTGCATTGATAGTTGGCTAAGAAACTTTTTCAAAAACAGAAAATAATATTATTTAGCATGTGTTGCTTGTTTTGTTTTTCTACTAACTTTTACATCATATAACAAATAATTATCTTAAAAAAAGATCTGATTGCTCGACGTTAAAATAGCCTCCTCAACACTTCATATTCGTGATTGTTTTCTTTTTCTACTAGAAGAATAATTTAAATTAAAAATAAACATATGAAGCAAAACATTCTGAAGCTTACCAATATCTTTATTTTGCAAATATCTTGAAATTTTTTGTAAATTGCTTTAATTTTAAATTTTCCTGAATAATTAGTATGCGTATTTGTCATGTTTTAGACACCAGACAGCCTGCTTGTTCAATTTTCGTTATTGTTTTAATGCAGCGAATGAAATAACAAAACAGAATTGAAGCAACTCTTCGGTACAAGCAAGAATGTACCACTCTTCTTTCTTCTTTCCTATATCTTCCATAAAATTAGACTTGCTTTAAAAAAAACTGCCATGTTTATAACATGTCTAACACTTCCAAATCACAAAAATGTGGTTTGAAAACGAAGTTGACGTGTTTTCAGTTGGTTTGATCAAAATCGGCATTTTTTTACCTAAAATCGGCATTTGTTGCTTTTTTAATGCAAAAATCGGCAAAATGCCGAAAAATCGAACCTTTTGGCAGCCCTGGTCACCGGTGCTCAAGGCCAGCGATGCCAACTTTGTGCTTTTGGCACTATTTTTAGTGCTTTTTGAAGACTCAAAATGCCAAATTTTGAGCGTTAGTGCCAAACTAAGAAAAAACACTAGGTAGTGCTTTAAACATATTTTTGTATTATATCTTAAAATTAGGGCTAATCAGTCAACGATTTTATGTACTTTATTTTTAAATCTTATTTAAGCACAAAATTAATTTTTTCACCTCAAAATTAAATGAAACTTAAATAGCGAACATTGTGCATTAAAATGTTGTTTAAGTTTTACAAACATAACATATGTTTTGTGCTTGTGTGTTTTTTGAATGCATGTACATGAACATCATGTGGCCGTAATAAAAAGAATTTCGTTTAATTTTCGCAAATGTACAACACATGTAACACATATTTTCACATACTGAAATATATAAATATAAAAATACATTCCGATGCTCTTTTTGTATCATAAAATGTGTTTTTCGCTATTTAACTTTTCTGCAAATTGATAATTCATCTTTTTTTAATTATATTGAACAGCTGTTCTTTGGAAAGCTTTTCATAATATTTGGAAATCTTGTAGTGCTACCGTACTTTCAACTTAATTTTATAATAACTTTAATTCGCCACTGAAAGTATAAGAGTGTATTTAAATACATTTTTAGTTTTTATGAAAATTAACTTAAACTATGTTTTAGTTTTCACTGATTTATTAGCCATTACTTTAATAAAAGCTAACAAAAAGATATTATTGCCGAAATAGAGAATAGCTTAGAAAATATTAAACATTCACTCATTTTTCACATAAGTGCTTTTTACGCTTTTTAGATCTCAAAATTATGCTTTTTAGTGCTCTTATTAAAATTTGATGAGCTTTTAGAGCCCCAAAAGTTGGCATCACTGCTCAAGGCATATCAAATTAATATAGCGCATGATACAATTATACAAGGTACTCGCACGACTACAACAAAATTGCAACACCAAGAAACACACGTATTTTGTTGGTAGAAACATACCTATAATTGTCAGAAGCAGATGTATTTTGTTTTTAAAAACAGCTATCACAGGGTAACTAAAGTACAATTGCAGACGCGGCATTCATGCATGATTATAGTCATTCAGTGTTGCCAATATGTCTGTAATACACAGTGTGTAATTTCTGCTCTCATGTGTGGGCCATGTAATGAGATTCATGTATAATCTGTGTGTAATTATACCTTGGATTCTATCTTTATTTATTTTTGTTTTAATTTTAACCTACACAAAAGATGTGTAGTGTAATTTTCTTCAATGCGTAATTGGAGACACAGCCATATGCAAATTCATTGGCAACTCTGTAATCATTTTATTTACACACATACACACATACTTTTTACAGCTTGTAAACAAAGTTTGACAACTATATGCATTGTAAACATTAACAGGCTGGGCTTGTGCAAGTACCTTGTATAATTGTATCATGATATAGCTTCTATATCAAGGCACATTTAATACAGGTACACGCATTAGGTGCAACTCTGTGCTTCTCACATAGTTTTACAAAGTTATTGCCAAAAAATTGTATGCATCAAACAAGGCATAAAAGTAATTGTCAAATGAATTCTTCGTTATAGACGTGTAAACAAAAAATCTGCGGGTGAGCAATATGCCTGATGCATGTACCTGTTTGATATGCCTTGGTCTATACCTGCGTTTAAATTAATAATTGTTGTTATGTACTGTAAAATACTTTGTATTCAATAAAACGAATTAATCTAGTTTTTATTGTTTGTAATGTTTTTGTATAAAATATTTTTTCTTCACTTCAAATATACGTTTCAACCGAATTATACCTTTTTGGATATATGCAAGGCTGTTTTAATTACAATAGGTTATGGGCCCAGATCCCATAAGGATATAAGACTGAAGATAACTTTTGAAGTCATTTAAAAAGCTACATATTAATTTTAAAATTTAAAAGCAAGAAAATCAAGTATGATGAATTCAGTTGCCGGACGAATTGCCTTATTGAACGGAACGAATTATGGTACGTGGAAGGTTCAAATGGAAGCTGTACTACACAAGTACAGACTGCTGAACATTGTGTTAAAGGAACTTCCAGAAACACCAACGAAAGCACAAAAGAAAGAATATGAACAAGCTATAAAGAATATACAATAATATTTAGATAAAGATATGAATGCAAGAGCTGAAATTTTAATGGCAATAGATGTTAGTATTGTAACAATGGTGAAAAATATGAAAGGTTCTCAGGAAATCTGGTATTATCTTCAAGAAACATTTGACCGCAAGTCGTTAAGGAAGAAAATAGAGTGCTACCGTAAGTTATTAAATATGAAAATGTCTGAAAATGAGTCAATATCACAATTTTTAATTGATTTTGATGTATGTGTTTCATGCATAATGGAAATGGGAGTAGAAATTGATGAAGACCTTCTAGTTGTTATGCTAGATGCTTTACCAGAACGTTTTGCAGCTATTAAAGCTGCTGTGGATACTGCAAATGAATTTCCAAAATTGGCTGTTTTAAAATCAAGATTGCTTGAGATTGGTGACAAAGAAGAGAAAACTGCAAGTACTTCTGCTTTCCAAGCTAAGTTTTACAAAAAGGTTCCTCATGATCAATCTAAAAAGTCAAAAAAGCAAGAAGAAGGTATATCTAAAAATAAGTTTTCTTATAAATGTTTTCGATGTGGCAACAAAGGTTATAAAGCCAAACAATGTAAGACATATGTTGAAACTGCCAGATATGTATGACAAAATGACAAACAAAAAATTGTAAATGAAGTATCAGTAACTATGACCGAAAAGGCATTTTGTAGTAATTCTCAAGAAACTTGGATGATTGACAGTGGTGCTTCATCTCATATGTGCACACAAAAATCATTATTTGTAAATATAGATTTGGAATTTAGAGGTAAAGTCAGATTAGCAGATGATAACGAATTGAACATAAAGGGCATTGGAAAGGTCGAAATAATTGCAAACGTAAATGGAAGAAAGCAAGAAATAGGTCTATATAATACTCTATATGTCCCAGACTTGCGGAGCAATCTTATATCAACTAGTAAATTGACCGATAATGGTTGTACAGTTGTTATGGAAGGATCAAGAGTAGGTGTTTATAAAGAAAGAAATAAAATAATAGAAGGCCATAAATTAGACAACTTGTACTTTGTTAAACTGTTTAGAAACACGGAAAATATGATATATGCAACTGAAAAATCTAATAAGTTTGAAACAGAATTATGGCACTTAAATATGGATCAATTGAGAAAAATACAGAAGGATGAAAGATATACAAATTAATTGTGTACCGTGCATTCGAGGAAAACTAACTTGCTTACCATTTCCTCACAAAAACGAAAAATCAACTTCTGAAGTACTATCGCTTATTCATACTGATCTTTGGGGTCCAATGATAATTCAATCACTTGGTGGTAGTTTGTATTTTGCAACGTTTATTGATGACTATTCGCGAAAAGTATTTGTCTATTTTATACGACAACAAAGTCAATATTTGGTAAATTTATCGAATTTAAGAAAATGGCAGAGACGCAAACAGGAAAGAAAATTAAAATTTTAAGAAGCGATAATGGCGCGGAACTATTACGTGGGAATTTTACTAAGTTCTTAAAAGAAAGCGGAATCAAGAGGCAATTAACTACAACTTATACACCACAACAAAATGGCATTGCGGAAAGAATGAATAGAACATTAGTAGAAATGGCGCGTTGTCTAATGTTAGAATCAGGATTACCTGAAAGTTTATGGTCAGAGCTAGTACACACTTCCGCATATTTAAGATATCGTTGTCCAACAAAGTTAAATGGTACTAAAACTCCAAAGGAGTTATGGACAAGAAGAAAGCCAATTGTTAAACATTTGAGAAGTATTGGGTGCATATCATTTGTGTTAGATAAGACATCCAATAGATCTAAGTGGGATGCTAGAAGTCATGAACATATTCTTGTAGGTTACTCCGAAGAATCCAAAGCATACCGATTATGGAAAGCAGGAACAAAACAAATCATAACAAGTAGGGATGTGAAATTTATCGAAACCAAAATGTACGAATCTACAAACCAAAATAAGATTCCTAATTTTTATGAATTTGAACCCAAAGAAATAATACAGCATGAAGAAGATGAAAAAAGCTTAGAAGATCCCGAGTTAGAGATAAAAGACACAAATGAAGAAGAACCTAACGCAAAACCTGTGGAAAATATAAATCAGAGGGAAAGTGTGGTAGAAAATTTTGTTGATTCAATTAAAAACAGACTAAGGCCAAGAAAAAATCAAGCGACGGCTCAAGCAGTGAAAGAAAATCTAATAGATCCTAGAAATATGTCAGAAGCTATGGTATCTGATCATGCAGAAGATTGGCTAGAAGCAATCGAAAATGAATACAAATCATTAATGAAAAATAGTACTTGGAGCTTAAGGTCATGATTCACTATCCTACACAATCGCGCGATCTACGAAAAAATACAACCCTGATCTGATGAATTGTTTTCGTCTTTTGAAACTGTTCATAGACTCCGGCATACCAGGGCTGTATTTTCTCAAAAATCGCACGATTGTGTAGGCTAGTGTATCACGACCTTTAACAGATTTACCAATTGGTCGTAAGGTAGTAGGATGCAAATGGATCTTCAAATCAAAAATTAGGTCAGATGGAAGTATAGAAAAACGTAAGGCAAGACTAGTAGCAAAAGGTTATTCCCAAAAATTTGGATTAGATTATGTGGACACCTTTGCTCCAGTAGTTCGACAAAAATCTCTTAGAATGTTATATGCTCTGGCAGTTGAAAATGATTTGAAATTGCGGCAATTGGACGTATCAACTGCATTTCTGAATGGAAATTTAGAACAAGAAGTCTATATGGAACAACCAGAAGGATTTATTAAGGAGGCAACAAGAGGAAAAGTTTGCAAATTAAATAAAGCTATATACGGTCTAAAGCAAGCTGGCAGACAGTGGTTTAAAAGAATTGATTATGTTATAAAAGAGTTTGGCTTAAACCAATCAAAGTATGACCAATGTATATATTACCTCAGAGAAAACAAGAAAACACTGATAGTCGCCTAATATGTCGATGATATTATAATTGCTGCTAACAATACACATTTCATTGAAGAATTTGTAAATGTATTAAAGGATAATTTTGACATTCGTGATATGGGAGTTCCAAAACATTGTATTGGGTTAGAAATAAATGTTAGAGATGAAGAAATATCAATTTCGCAACCAGGATATATATCAAATTTGATTAAGAAATACGATTTAGAGAATTGTAAACCTGTAAAAATTCCTATGCAACCAGGTATTAAATTAGAAAAGGAACCAAATATTTCCGAAGAAGCAGAAAAAGTAAATGAAAAGTTTTATCAAGAAATCATTGGATCTTTACTCTACTTGTCATTGTATAGCAGACCTGATATAACGTGTGCTGTTAATATGTTATCACAATTTTCTAAAGACCCTCATAAACAACATTTAAATTCGGCATATCATGTTATTAGATATTTGAGTTACACAAAAAATGCCAAATTGATATATAGGTTTTTGTGATGCGAATTGGGCTCAAGATGTAAATGATAGAAGATTTTAATCAGGTTTTTGTTTTTAACTCGCAGGTGGTCTAGTTTCCTGGGAGTCAAAGAAGCAAAAGGTTGTAGCAACATCCAGTGCAGAGACCGAATACGTAGCATTAACTAAAGAAGCTGCATATTTGGGTTATATTTTGGAAGAACTTGGGTATTCTAGTCATAATCCAGTAATGATAAATACAGATTCACAAAGTGCTCAGAGGATGCCAGAATTTGGTGCAAATCATGCCCGTACTAAACACATCCATTATAAATATCACTATGTAAAAGATGCAATAGAACAAAACATTGTAAAACTAAAGTATTTGTCTACTGACAAAATGTTAGCTGATGTCTTAACAAAACCTGTACCTAAGCCTAAACATATATATTGTTGTAATAATTTTGGAATTGTAATGTAAATTAAATTTTAATTCATAATGTTGAGGAGGTATGTTGTTATGTACTGTAAAATACTTTGTATTCAACAAAATGAATTAATCTAGTTTTTATTGTTATTAATGTTTTTGTATAAAATATTTTTTCTTCACTTCAAATATAAGTTTCAACCGAATTATACCTTTTTGGATATATGCAGGCTGTTTTAATTACAATAATAATAATGTGTGTTTTATAAAAATTTTGGCATTTCCTTAATACATCGTGTATAACTAAAATATTTCCGCTGTTTTTATCAAAAAATATTAATTTTCACTTTATCAAACAAAATTCTTTTCACTTATCTATGTATGTGTACGTTTTTTGATAGATGATATCATGATACAATTATACAAGGTACTTGCACAAGCCCAGCCTGTTAATGTTTACAATGCATATAGTTGTCAAACTTTGTTTACAAGTATGTGTGTGAATAAAATGATTACAGTGTTGCCAATGAATTTGCATATGGCTGTGTCTCCAATTACGCATTGAAGAAAATTACACTACATATCTTTTGTGTAGGTTAAAATTAAAACAAAAATAAATAAAGATAGAATCCAAGGTATAATTACACACAGATTATACATGAATCTCATTACATGGCCCACACATGAGAGCAGAAATTACACACTGTGTATTACAGACATATTGGCAACACTGAATGACTATAATCATGCATGAATGCCGCGTCTGCAATTGTACTTTAGTTACCCTGTGATAGCTGTTTTTAAAAACAAAATACATCTGCTTCTGACAATTATAGGTATGTTTCTACCAACAAAATACGTGTGTTTCTTGGTGTTGCAATTTTGTTGTAGTAGTGCAAGTACCTTGTATAATTGTATCATGGGTGATATCATAACATGGCGTCTATACCTGATATTAACTCTGATATAATATGAGAGAAAACGTCGGCAGATGGAGAGGAAAAATATATATATATTTATATTAGTATCTATGTAGGGGAAAACGTACTCTTGTATCATAATATTTCATAATTATCCAGCAGCCGTGCACTAAACATCTTCGTCTATTTTAATAATAATGTGTGTTTTACAAAAATTTTGGTATTTCCTTAATAATCGTGTATAATTAAAATATTTCCGCATTTGTTATATCAAAAAATATTAATTTTCGCTTTACACACAAAATTCTCCTCACTTATCTATGTATGTGTACGTTTTTTGACAGTTGATATCATAATATTGTTTTCTAAATATATATTATGAAATCAATATTATAATATCTGATATAATATTAACATATGGTCTACACCTAACATAATATGTAAAATAAGAGCGTCAAATTCAATCGCAGAGAGAATTATGTTACGTAGACTTCAAATTAGTGTTATCGCAATTTTATAAGATTATTTATGAGAGCGTTGTTATAAGAATTCTTATAACAACAATCTTATGAGATGAACTGTCAAAAAGCACACATACATGAAAATAATTTAGTATGCATGTGTGAATGTTTATTAAAATAAATGGAAAACAATGTTTTGGACAAAATTCTGGGATTGTATATGCTTAAATGTGTTTAATTGACTTATAAATTAAAATTTGTGTGAAAAAGTGAGAATAATATAACTGATTATACAAATGTAAAACATGTGAACTCGATGAGAATTTGAATAAAATGAAATGTTATAAGAAAAGGAAATTTACGTTGTCCTCCTGTATGAGATGGAGAGAAATATCGGCATTTTATTTTTGTTATTCTGCCGACGCACAGTGGCGCCCGTAGAGCAAACGAGGTTGCAAAAATCAAAATTTTCATGTGCGCCTGCGAAATTTTAAATGAATCCATCTTATAGTAAACTTTTCAACGATCTCAAATATGCTACTCTTAACAATATCAGATTTTTAGTTTAGAAGACATAACTGTTCAAAGTTAACCAATTTTCGGATTTAAAAAAACACACAATTTTTAGGTAGTTTGATCCGATTTCAGGTGTAATATCACGAAAACTAGGCAACGAATAGTATTTTTTTTTTGTTTTTAGTGATTGATGTGCTTATTAAATGTATAACAATAAAAAAAATTGTGCTGTTTGCTTTGTGTTTCTCTAGGTAAATCAGTATTTAAAAACTATCCATTTTTTCACTATTCTTCAACTTTGACGGAAAATAAAAAAAATTTACCTTTTTTTACCTCCGCCATATTTTCAAAATATGTTCTTTAACTAGTCTTTTACATAACTCAAAAGGTTTTATCTGCCTTTACGTGCCTATTTGGCTTCTACAGGTAAAAAACGTTAAAAAGACATGGTTGCAGAAATTGTATGGCGGGCATCCCTTACATGCCTTGACTGACAGTTACTTTGATGTAATAGTTTGAAAATTGCATTTTGAGTCAGTTGTCTACCTGAGAGCCTCTGGCGAAAAATTTGGTCCTAATATTCCGTTACAGACACAAGATGCACAAAAAACTACTCATTGAAATAAGCAGGTACGCACCTCACTTAAAAATTATTTTTGGCGTACATATGGTGAAGAACAATACTGACTTATGGTACAGGTAGGCACAAATCTCATTTGGCTACGTGCATAATATCAAAACTGTATAATTCAGCCCAAATGCATATGTATGCATGTAACAGGTACATTTGTAGACATGGTAGCATAGGCCTATATATTGCAAAACAAGCTTAATGCCTGCATTAGTCTACGACTGAAAGTTGGCGAAACAAGTATTGAAAACATGGCGTTGAACAATTTAAAACTATTTGAACTGTTTAGAAAGTCAATTACACCAACGTGTTTCGCGGAAGCTGCTTTAGAAGAACTCGATAGCTTATACGGAAATATTGAGAGAAGCAAAAGTATAAAAAATAATCTTTGTATGATACATGCCAAAATTAAGACAAAATGGGTGAAATGCAATCGAACCATTAACATCTTCAACTCCAAATACGAGGACTGGCTTAATGAAGACACCATCCTGGATATATTGGCAGTAGATAAACCCTCCACATCAACCAGAGGAGAAAAAGGAAGGCCAAAAAAAAGTATGGAGGAGTGTTCAATTTTCACAAGAAAGAGGAAACTTGCCGATGCCACCAATGACTTGACCACGAAGGATTTATCGGATGCGCTGTCTATTAAATACATAAAGGATAGTGAACGAGTTAGGTCGCAGATTACAAAATCTGTTGCTGATGCAAGCCCACTGCGACTAAAAAGGATTAAGGAAAGCATTCCCACTCCCACAAACGCACATATTAAAAAGTATAGTTCCGAAGAAGCCTTGGCTCTGTTTTTGGACTTAGAACTTTCCAAAGAGAAATATGAGATACTACGGGCATCTTTAATGCGACACGGGGCTGACCTTTTCCCCGGATACAAGCATATTACGCAAGCCAAAATAAATTCACGACCATTGCGTACGGAGTTTACGGAAGTCTCTGCGAAAGCCAATCTGCAGGATCTTATGGACCATACAGCAAAACGGTTGTTGGAAAGTCTTCCTGAAAATGAGGTGGAAATTCTTCCTCAGAAACTAACATTGATCAGCAAATGGGGCTGCGATGGATCATCCGGACAAAGCGTTTATAAGCAAAGGATATCTTCCGATGACACTACAATATCTGACGGAAATATGTTTATGGCATCTGTTGTTCCATTGCGGCTAAAATCTGATGTTTCCCTACACTGGAAAAATCATCGACCGTCATCAGTGCATTATTGCCGACCAATAATGTTTCAGTTTGCAAAGGAATCGGCAGAACTCATAAGGACCACGGTGAAGGACATTGAAGAACAAATAAGCAAGATTAAGCATACAAAATTGCAAATTGGAGAAGGAAAATATATTGAATGTAGTTACGAGTTCCACCTGACCATGGTTGACGGAAAAGTCGTAAACGAACTGACAGGAACAACCTCAACATTGACATGCCCGATTTGCAAAAAGAGTCAGAAGAACTTCGGTAATTTAAACGATTCTACAAACGAGGAGAATTACGAATATGGAATGTCACCATTGCACGCAAGGATAAGGTGTATGGAGTTCTTGCTAAAACTGGCGTATACCCTACCACAACAAGATGAAAACATCGATGAAAATACATCAATTAAGGATAAGGAAAAGATCAGAAAGAAGCAAATACAGAATGCTTTTTGGAAACAACTTGGACTAAAAGTAGACTGCCCCAAGTGTGGATACGGTAACTCAAACGATGGAAACACTTCAAGGAGATTTTTTGCAAATGATGAGGCAGTAACTAGAATCACTGGAATTGACAATGAAATCGTCAAAAGATTGGGAACGATCTTGAATGTTTTAAACTGCCAAGAAAGTGTTAATTCTACAAAATTTGGAGAATATGCATCGGAAACTGCATCTCTTTTAGCAAAAATTTATCCACAGAAGAAGTTGACCCCGACCGTCCATAAAATATTGGCGCATGGCAAAGATATAATTGAGTACCAGTCTTTGCCAATTGGAGAGCTTTCTGAAGAAGCGCAGGAGTCTCTTAACAAATTTTACAAAAAATATAGATTGCAGAACACGTTCAAAGCATCAAGGGTGAGGCAAAATGAGGACCTCTTCAACATGTTAGCAGCATCTTCCGATCCACTTATTTCTTCCCTGCGGCATGTGAAGTCACGAAAAGAACTACAATGGAATTATACTTTAGAAATGATTAGTCTTTTAAATATACCTTCTGTTACGAATTGTGATGAATATTTTACAGAAAATTCAAAAAATTAATTGAAAAAAAATTTGTTTAATTTGTTGGCTAATAACTTTAAAACAGAAAAAGCTTTCAAAAGAACTAAGAAATATAAGATTGGTAAAAATAATTTGATTTTGTTACCATAAAATAGATGAGTTAGAAAAAAATTAGAGTTTAGAAATGATTTGTATTTTAGACATACTTTGTCTTACCAAGAAAATGAATATTTTACAGAAAATTGAAAAAATCATTTAAAAAAAAACTCTTTTGTTGTAATTTTTTAGGTAATATCTTAAAACATGAAAAGCTTACAAAAGAACTACAAAAAAATATAAAATTCTTAAAAAAAATTTTTTTGTTACCAAAACTTGGATTTTTTCACAAATTTTAACTTTGAAAACCCATAAGTAAGCACCTATAAGGTGTAGCGTCCACTCCAACCGCTCATTTTATAGGTTGAACAATTATCTATGACATGCAATTTAAATTATTCGATTATCTTGTTCGGTTCAAAAGATATGATTTTTGCAACGAAAAAAGGCAAATGGCGCCACTGTGCGACGTTCTCTCACATATTATGTCAGAGTTAATCGCAGTTGTAGACGCTATGTAATATACTACGAATATTGCAGTCCACACGTAATATGATTCTCTCTGCTATGAAATTTGAAGTTTGCTGATAGAAATATAATTAATATTATATCAGGTATAGACGCAATGTAATATCGTTTTCTATATATATATTATGAAAGCAATATTATAATATCTGATATAATATTAACATTGCGTCAATACCTTATATAATATCAAATATATTTCTATCAGCAAACGTCAAATTTCATAGCAGAGAGAATCATATTACGTGTGGACTGCAATATTAGTATTATATTAATATTATATCAGATATTATAATATTGTTTTCATAATATATATTTAGAAAATAATATTATGATATCAACTGTCAAAAACATACATACATACATAGATACGAGAAGAGAATTTTGTATATTAAAGTGAAAATATATGTATTTTTCAGTTTCATCAAAACTTTATGTGAAGGTAGGATCGCACGATTGCCGCAAATACACCAATCTGACCCAATTTTTATTGTGGTGAATTGGTGCACAATAAAAGAATTGTCTCAATCAAATACGTTGCAGTCACATGATTGCCCCACTTTTTAAAAATTTGATTGCCACAAATTTTCGAAGAATGAATTTGTGGCAATTTGTGCAGCAACGCACTTCATCAGCATCCAAGTGTATCTACTGGGGTAGAGATTGTTATTAACATCAGCTATTTAACGCAAATTTTCAATGAAATGGAATATGAGAAATATTGTGTATACAATTATTGATTTACCTTTGGCAAACACATTTATAAGTATCACTATTCATTTTCTGTTTTATCCGCTTTTTCATTTTTCTATTCAGTAGCTCGTTTCTGTAATTCTCGCATCGAAAAATTTCTCACATGAAGTGTGAAACAAAAAATTCCATCGTTTCTCGATTTGTGAGAAAAAAGTGTTTCTGTAATTTAAAGTGAAAAGAAGCAACACTAATTTCGTTTTTATTGGAATATTTCCAACAATCAAGTGTCAAATGAAAAGAAAATGTTAGAAAAATATTATTTCAATAACAAAAAAAGAAATAATTTAAAAGAAAAAGAAAATAAAATAATGAACAAGAATATAAAATGAATGCAAAATGCTTGAAAGAAGTTTTTCTATCAACTCAAAAAAATCAAAGATAATTTCCCAAAAAAAATCTAAATAAGTGTGAACATATCGACTTTTTAATAATATTTTGGTCCAACAATTCGTTGCATATCTTCTTAACTAGTTTATATTTCATATTTTTATACACAAATTATAAAGTTCATATGTTTTTGTAAAATTTTGGTTGTTCTCGCACCACTTTAAAATGCGAGTTGTTTTGACAGTTCTTGCGAGAAACTTTTCACAAAATATTGTTACAGAAACACTTTTTCTCACAAATTTCCAATAACATACGTCAAAAACGTAAAATGACAAACAGTTCTCACAAAAAGTAATTACAGAAACACTTGCATGTGAGAAACGATTTTTTGTTGCAATTCACATAGTTTCTTCTTGATTGCCATCGTTTTCTGTGAGAAATTTTTCGATGCGAGAATTACAGAAACGTGCTACAGGTTAGCACGAAGTTATGTCACTCTACCTAAGTATATTTAACTATTCTTGCTTATCTTTTACGATCATCACATTCATTATTTTTACTTATTCAATGTACCGTCGGTATATACATGTAAGTATTAATGTAGTGAATATTATGTTACATTGTTTTTGCATTCTACAGTTGATTTACTTTCCAGTATATGAAACTGTGATTGCCAAGTGAACATATATTTGTCACGTGCCCATGATGATTTTTAAGTGAACCAATTCTAAATGTTTAGTTGAACTATATTGAATTTTAATCAGAAATAATTTCTTAGTCGGGCTTAAGTTCAGTAATTTCAATTCTTATTGAATGAAATATTTTTATTAATTAATGTGAGTTTCTAAAGAAGAGAAGAAAAATTAAATTAGACTATAAGCTGGGGGAAATAACGATATTTTTCTGTGCAGCAACGCACTTCATCAGCACCCAAGTCTATCTACTGGGGTAGAGATTGTTATTAACATCAGCTATTTAACGCAAATTTTCAATGAAATGGAATATGAGAAATATTGTGTATACAATTATTGATTTACCTTTGGCAAACACATTTGTAAGTATCACTATTCATTTTCTGTTTTATCCGTTTTTTCATTTTCTATTCAGGTTAGACGAAGTTATGTCACTCTACCTAAGTATATTTAACTATTCTTGCTTATCTTTTACGATCATCACATTAATTATTTTTACTTATTCGATGTACCGTCGGTACATACATGTAAGTATTAATGTAGTGGATATTATGTTACATTGTTTTTGCATTCTACAGTTGATTTACTTTCCAGTATATGAAACTGTGATTGCCAAGTGAACATATATTTGTCACGTGCCCATGATGATTTTTAAGTGAACCAATTTTAAATGTTTAGTTGAACTATAGTGAATTTTAATCAGAAATAATTTCTTAGTCGGGCTTAAGTTCAGTAATTTCAATTCTTATTGAATGAAATATTTTTATTAATTAATGTGAGTTTCTAAAGAAGAGAATAATGTATAATTGTATACACAATATTTCTCATATTCCATTTCATTAAAAATTTGCGTTAAATAGCTGATGTTAATAACAATCTCTACCCCAGTAGATAGACTTGTGTGCTGATGAAGTGCATTGCTGCACAGAAAAATATCGGTATTTCCCCCAGCTTATAGTCTAATTTAATTTTTCTTCTCTTCTTTAGAAACTCACATTAATTAATAAAAATATTTCATTCAATAAGAATTGAAATTATTGAACTTAAGCCCGACTAAGAAATTATTTATAGTTATTATAGTTAAGCAATTTAATGAATTTGTTTACCCAAGCCATTTTTAATTCTTATAACAACAATCTTATGAGATGAACTGTCAAAAAGCACACATACATGAAAATAATTTAGTATGCATGTGTGAATGTTTATTAAAATAAATGGAAAACAATGTTTTGGACAAAATTCTGGGATTGTATATGCTTAAATGTGTTTAATTGACTTATAAATTAAAATTTGTGTGAAAAAGTGAGAATAATATAACTGATTATACAAATGTAAAACATGTGAACTCGATGAGAATTTGAATAAAATGAAATGTTATAAGAAAAGGAAATTTACGTTGTCCTCCTGTATGAGATGGAGAGAAATATCGGCATTTTATTTTTGTTATTCTGCCGACGCACAGTGGCGCCCGTAGAGCAAACGAGGTTGCAAAAATCAAAATTTTCATGTGCGCCTGCGAAATTTTAAATGAATCCATCTTATAGTAAACTTTTCAACGATCTCAAATATGCTACTCTTAACAATATCAGATTTTTAGTTTAGAAGACATAACTGTTCAAAGTTAACCAATTTTCGGATTTAAAAAAACACACAATTTTTAGGTAGTTTGATCCGATTTCAGGTGTAATATCACGAAAACTAGGCAACGAATAGTATTTTTTTTTTGTTTTTAGTGATTGATGTGCTTATTAAATGTATAACAATAAAAAAAATTGTGCTGTTTGCTTTGTGTTTCTCTAGGTAAATCAGTATTTAAAAACTATCCATTTTTTCACTATTCTTCAACTTTGACGGAAAATAAAAAAAATTTACCTTTTTTTACCTCCGCCATATTTTCAAAATATGTTCTTTAACTAGTCTTTTACATAACTCAAAAGGTTTTATCTGCCTTTACGTGCCTATTTGGCTTCTACAGGTAAAAAACGTTAAAAAGACATGGTTGCAGAAATTGTATGGCGGGCATCCCTTACATGCCTTGACTGACAGTTACTTTGATGTAATAGTTTGAAAATTGCATTTTGAGTCAGTTGTCTACCTGAGAGCCTCTGGCGAAAAATTTGGTCCTAATATTCCGTTACAGACACAAGATGCACAAAAAACTACTCATTGAAATAAGCAGGTACGCACCTCACTTAAAAATTATTTTTGGCGTACATATGGTGAAGAACAATACTGACTTATGGTACAGGTAGGCACAAATCTCATTTGGCTACGTGCATAATATCAAAACTGTATAATTCAGCCCAAATGCATATGTATGCATGTAACAGGTACATTTGTAGACATGGTAGCATAGGCCTATATATTGCAAAACAAGCTTAATGCCTGCATTAGTCTACGACTGAAAGTTGGCGAAACAAGTATTGAAAACATGGCGTTGAACAATTTAAAACTATTTGAACTGTTTAGAAAGTCAATTACACCAACGTGTTTCGCGGAAGCTGCTTTAGAAGAACTCGATAGCTTATACGGAAATATTGAGAGAAGCAAAAGTATAAAAAATAATCTTTGTATGATACATGCCAAAATTAAGACAAAATGGGTGAAATGCAATCGAACCATTAACATCTTCAACTCCAAATACGAGGACTGGCTTAATGAAGACACCATCCTGGATATATTGGCAGTAGATAAACCCTCCACATCAACCAGAGGAGAAAAAGGAAGGCCAAAAAAAAGTATGGAGGAGTGTTCAATTTTCACAAGAAAGAGGAAACTTGCCGATGCCACCAATGACTTGACCACGAAGGATTTATCGGATGCGCTGTCTATTAAATACATAAAGGATAGTGAACGAGTTAGGTCGCAGATTACAAAATCTGTTGCTGATGCAAGCCCACTGCGACTAAAAAGGATTAAGGAAAGCATTCCCACTCCCACAAACGCACATATTAAAAAGTATAGTTCCGAAGAAGCCTTGGCTCTGTTTTTGGACTTAGAACTTTCCAAAGAGAAATATGAGATACTACGGGCATCTTTAATGCGACACGGGGCTGACCTTTTCCCCGGATACAAGCATATTACGCAAGCCAAAATAAATTCACGACCATTGCGTACGGAGTTTACGGAAGTCTCTGCGAAAGCCAATCTGCAGGATCTTATGGACCATACAGCAAAACGGTTGTTGGAAAGTCTTCCTGAAAATGAGGTGGAAATTCTTCCTCAGAAACTAACATTGATCAGCAAATGGGGCTGCGATGGATCATCCGGACAAAGCGTTTATAAGCAAAGGATATCTTCCGATGACACTACAATATCTGACGGAAATATGTTTATGGCATCTGTTGTTCCATTGCGGCTAAAATCTGATGTTTCCCTACACTGGAAAAATCATCGACCGTCATCAGTGCATTATTGCCGACCAATAATGTTTCAGTTTGCAAAGGAATCGGCAGAACTCATAAGGACCACGGTGAAGGACATTGAAGAACAAATAAGCAAGATTAAGCATACAAAATTGCAAATTGGAGAAGGAAAATATATTGAATGTAGTTACGAGTTCCACCTGACCATGGTTGACGGAAAAGTCGTAAACGAACTGACAGGAACAACCTCAACATTGACATGCCCGATTTGCAAAAAGAGTCAGAAGAACTTCGGTAATTTAAACGATTCTACAAACGAGGAGAATTACGAATATGGAATGTCACCATTGCACGCAAGGATAAGGTGTATGGAGTTCTTGCTAAAACTGGCGTATACCCTACCACAACAAGATGAAAACATCGATGAAAATACATCAATTAAGGATAAGGAAAAGATCAGAAAGAAGCAAATACAGAATGCTTTTTGGAAACAACTTGGACTAAAAGTAGACTGCCCCAAGTGTGGATACGGTAACTCAAACGATGGAAACACTTCAAGGAGATTTTTTGCAAATGATGAGGCAGTAACTAGAATCACTGGAATTGACAATGAAATCGTCAAAAGATTGGGAACGATCTTGAATGTTTTAAACTGCCAAGAAAGTGTTAATTCTACAAAATTTGGAGAATATGCATCGGAAACTGCATCTCTTTTAGCAAAAATTTATCCACAGAAGAAGTTGACCCCGACCGTCCATAAAATATTGGCGCATGGCAAAGATATAATTGAGTACCAGTCTTTGCCAATTGGAGAGCTTTCTGAAGAAGCGCAGGAGTCTCTTAACAAATTTTACAAAAAATATAGATTGCAGAACACGTTCAAAGCATCAAGGGTGAGGCAAAATGAGGACCTCTTCAACATGTTAGCAGCATCTTCCGATCCACTTATTTCTTCCCTGCGGCATGTGAAGTCACGAAAAGAACTACAATGGAATTATACTTTAGAAATGATTAGTCTTTTAAATATACCTTCTGTTACGAATTGTGATGAATATTTTACAGAAAATTCAAAAAATTAATTGAAAAAAAATTTGTTTAATTTGTTGGCTAATAACTTTAAAACAGAAAAAGCTTTCAAAAGAACTAAGAAATATAAGATTGGTAAAAATAATTTGATTTTGTTACCATAAAATAGATGAGTTAGAAAAAAATTAGAGTTTAGAAATGATTTGTATTTTAGACATACTTTGTCTTACCAAGAAAATGAATATTTTACAGAAAATTGAAAAAATCATTTAAAAAAAAACTCTTTTGTTGTAATTTTTTAGGTAATATCTTAAAACATGAAAAGCTTACAAAAGAACTACAAAAAAATATAAAATTCTTAAAAAAAATTTTTTTGTTACCAAAACTTGGATTTTTTCACAAATTTTAACTTTGAAAACCCATAAGTAAGCACCTATAAGGTGTAGCGTCCACTCCAACCGCTCATTTTATAGGTTGAACAATTATCTATGACATGCAATTTAAATTATTCGATTATCTTGTTCGGTTCAAAAGATATGATTTTTGCAACGAAAAAAGGCAAATGGCGCCACTGTGCGACGTTCTCTCACATATTATGTCAGAGTTAATCGCAGTTGTAGACGCTATGTAATATACTACGAATATTGCAGTCCACACGTAATATGATTCTCTCTGCTATGAAATTTGAAGTTTGCTGATAGAAATATAATTAATATTATATCAGGTATAGACGCAATGTAATATCGTTTTCTATATATATATTATGAAAGCAATATTATAATATCTGATATAATATTAACATTGCGTCAATACCTTATATAATATCAAATATATTTCTATCAGCAAACGTCAAATTTCATAGCAGAGAGAATCATATTACGTGTGGACTGCAATATTAGTATTATATTAATATTATATCAGATATTATAATATTGTTTTCATAATATATATTTAGAAAATAATATTATGATATCAACTGTCAAAAACATACATACATACATAGATACGAGAAGAGAATTTTGTATATTAAAGTGAAAATATATGTATTTTTCAGTTTCATCAAAACTTTATGTGAAGGTAGGATCGCACGATTGCCGCAAATACACCAATCTGACCCAATTTTTATTGTGGTGAATTGGTGCACAATAAAAGAATTGTCTCAATCAAATACGTTGCAGTCACATGATTGCCCCACTTTTTAAAAATTTGATTGCCACAAATTTTCGAAGAATGAATTTGTGGCAATTTGTGCAGCAACGCACTTCATCAGCATCCAAGTGTATCTACTGGGGTAGAGATTGTTATTAACATCAGCTATTTAACGCAAATTTTCAATGAAATGGAATATGAGAAATATTGTGTATACAATTATTGATTTACCTTTGGCAAACACATTTATAAGTATCACTATTCATTTTCTGTTTTATCCGCTTTTTCATTTTTCTATTCAGTAGCTCGTTTCTGTAATTCTCGCATCGAAAAATTTCTCACATGAAGTGTGAAACAAAAAATTCCATCGTTTCTCGATTTGTGAGAAAAAAGTGTTTCTGTAATTTAAAGTGAAAAGAAGCAACACTAATTTCGTTTTTATTGGAATATTTCCAACAATCAAGTGTCAAATGAAAAGAAAATGTTAGAAAAATATTATTTCAATAACAAAAAAAGAAATAATTTAAAAGAAAAAGAAAATAAAATAATGAACAAGAATATAAAATGAATGCAAAATGCTTGAAAGAAGTTTTTCTATCAACTCAAAAAAATCAAAGATAATTTCCCAAAAAAAATCTAAATAAGTGTGAACATATCGACTTTTTAATAATATTTTGGTCCAACAATTCGTTGCATATCTTCTTAACTAGTTTATATTTCATATTTTTATACACAAATTATAAAGTTCATATGTTTTTGTAAAATTTTGGTTGTTCTCGCACCACTTTAAAATGCGAGTTGTTTTGACAGTTCTTGCGAGAAACTTTTCACAAAATATTGTTACAGAAACACTTTTTCTCACAAATTTCCAATAACATACGTCAAAAACGTAAAATGACAAACAGTTCTCACAAAAAGTAATTACAGAAACACTTGCATGTGAGAAACGATTTTTTGTTGCAATTCACATAGTTTCTTCTTGATTGCCATCGTTTTCTGTGAGAAATTTTTCGATGCGAGAATTACAGAAACGTGCTACAGGTTAGCACGAAGTTATGTCACTCTACCTAAGTATATTTAACTATTCTTGCTTATCTTTTACGATCATCACATTCATTATTTTTACTTATTCAATGTACCGTCGGTATATACATGTAAGTATTAATGTAGTGAATATTATGTTACATTGTTTTTGCATTCTACAGTTGATTTACTTTCCAGTATATGAAACTGTGATTGCCAAGTGAACATATATTTGTCACGTGCCCATGATGATTTTTAAGTGAACCAATTCTAAATGTTTAGTTGAACTATATTGAATTTTAATCAGAAATAATTTCTTAGTCGGGCTTAAGTTCAGTAATTTCAATTCTTATTGAATGAAATATTTTTATTAATTAATGTGAGTTTCTAAAGAAGAGAAGAAAAATTAAATTAGACTATAAGCTGGGGGAAATAACGATATTTTTCTGTGCAGCAACGCACTTCATCAGCACCCAAGTCTATCTACTGGGGTAGAGATTGTTATTAACATCAGCTATTTAACGCAAATTTTCAATGAAATGGAATATGAGAAATATTGTGTATACAATTATTGATTTACCTTTGGCAAACACATTTGTAAGTATCACTATTCATTTTCTGTTTTATCCGTTTTTTCATTTTCTATTCAGGTTAGACGAAGTTATGTCACTCTACCTAAGTATATTTAACTATTCTTGCTTATCTTTTACGATCATCACATTAATTATTTTTACTTATTCGATGTACCGTCGGTACATACATGTAAGTATTAATGTAGTGGATATTATGTTACATTGTTTTTGCATTCTACAGTTGATTTACTTTCCAGTATATGAAACTGTGATTGCCAAGTGAACATATATTTGTCACGTGCCCATGATGATTTTTAAGTGAACCAATTTTAAATGTTTAGTTGAACTATAGTGAATTTTAATCAGAAATAATTTCTTAGTCGGGCTTAAGTTCAGTAATTTCAATTCTTATTGAATGAAATATTTTTATTAATTAATGTGAGTTTCTAAAGAAGAGAATAATGTATAATTGTATACACAATATTTCTCATATTCCATTTCATTAAAAATTTGCGTTAAATAGCTGATGTTAATAACAATCTCTACCCCAGTAGATAGACTTGTGTGCTGATGAAGTGCATTGCTGCACAGAAAAATATCGGTATTTCCCCCAGCTTATAGTCTAATTTAATTTTTCTTCTCTTCTTTAGAAACTCACATTAATTAATAAAAATATTTCATTCAATAAGAATTGAAATTATTGAACTTAAGCCCGACTAAGAAATTATTTATAGTTATTATAGTTAAGCAATTTAATGAATTTGTTTACCCAAGCCATTTTTATAACGGAATCTAAAACGGTTTTTTCATGCAAGCTTATTTTATTTCTAAAAGGCGTCTTTTATTCCCTGGCGTCATATTAAATTAAGCAGCCGTAAAGAAAAGTTCATGCAGTGCGTGTTTCAACTATAAATGTTAATAAGTGTTTTATCAATTATACTATTTGCAATCACAAGTTTTAAGTGTTTTTTTACTTAAATTCTAAATCTTGATTTCCCCGCAAAGTATACATATATACAACATTTACATATTTGTAACTTTTGTAACTTCAAGCCGGAATTAAAAAGGTAAAGTATTAAAAAGCTACATTGTGCATAGTCTCTAAATTGTGCATTGTCTTTATGTAAATACCGCTTTGGTGGCGTGATTAAGACAATTATCGCATTAATTTCTTGAGCTTATATATCGATGGTCACAAGTAGAAAGGATCTATCTCACATTTTCATGAAATTTAGTTTTTCGGTGATTCCAATACATTTCGTACAAATACATCTCGTCACAAAAACTTATTGCGATAGTGTAAAAATTGCTTTTACAAACAGTTGTACAAAGCGGTTTCTACAAACAGTTGTGCTGTTTCTATTATACTTTTCCCTGCTCTTTGCAACAAGTTTCATCGTCCTTCTTGAACGACACTGCAAATGTAACCGAGAAAAGTAACATTTCCAAAACACATGATGTGATTTTAGCAGCTATCTCTCCTTTAAATAATACCATGGAAAAACGGTAAACTATTCTCTAAATAAAAAAACCAACCGAGCAGTTCTTCGTCGACTATTGACAAAATAGCAAAAGAATTACCGCAATCGTCTACCTTCTTCAAAACCACTTCAAGAGCATACCTTAACAGTACCACATTGTCAGAAATTATCTTTATACCACAAACATCCACTAATATAGTTTCAGAACACGTACAAGATCCTCTAGAGAGTTCTATAGAAAAAAATTTCGGTATCGATTACTTACATGAGCCGCACTATATATATAGAAGAAGTCGTTATTCCTTATTTTAGCTCCTCAGATCAAACTGAAATAGAATTGCCAGAAACGTCAGCCTATTCAAATAGTACTGAAACACTACATAAAAATAACATTTCCAATATACCTGATGCGGTTTCACCAGCAATGTTTCCCTCAAATAATACCAGAGACGAGACGGTAAACTCTTCTCTAAATAACAATAAGCAACCGATCAATTCTTCGTCAACTATTGATCTAATAGAAAAAGAATTGACACATGCATCTACGTTTTCCAATAACACTTCAAGAATACACCACAACAGTAACACATTGTCTGAAGTTAGTGTAAACCTACAAACGTTCACTGACATAGGTTCAGAATATATACCAGGCGCATCGGCTCTAGAAACCTCTATAGAAAAAACTTGCAGCATCCATGCCGTAGATATGCCTATAAATACTGAAGAAGTTGCGGTTCCTTATTCTAAATCATCAAAAAAACATTTTTGTATATTTTGCAAAACACTTCAGTGCAAAATCGCCAGGCATTTAACGATTAAAAATTATTGACTATCTAAAAAAAGAGATTTTTTACACAACACATCAGCGAACTACAACAGAAAAAAAGCGATCCAGCGAAAGACATTTTCAAATCACACATGTTTGCTAAATGCATCACTGCTTTGAGAATTGTTGCAAATTGCGACGAAACTTCTGTTCTTTTTAAAACTCCTGCGGTAGCACAAAACCTGACATGCTTGATAAAGAAATGCGGGAAAATGCAGGCAGCTGAATGTATTAAAACAGGACGAGATGATCTCAAAACAGAGGTAGACAACTTTTTGTTACTATGTGATAATCAGATTCCTACTTTAATAAACAAAAAAGCTGTAGAAGACCTTTCCAATAACAAAAGAATTAAAAAAGTTGTTTTACCTTCTATAGAAAATATAAAAAAGCTACATTGTTATTTAAAAGAAAAAATAATTAATTGCTTAGAAAATCTTTCTAATACATTTTGTATCACCACTTGGACGGAATTAACTCAGGCAACGCTAATATTTGTCCAAATATTTAACCGAAGAAGAGCTGGTGAAATAGAAAGACTCACTATAGAAAACTTTGAAACAAAGGAGATTATTACAGATAATATTGACAATAACATATTAAAGAACATTTCAAAAGATACAATTAAGTTTGCAAAGCAATATACAAGAATAACATTGCGTGGAAAGTTGGGTAGAACGGTAAGCGTTCTCCTATGTCCTTTATACTCAACAGCGATTGAAACTATTTTAAAATACAGACATAAGGCAGGGATAACAAGTGAAAACCACTTTATCTTCAGCAAACAAACTTCTTCTTCATTATCGAAGCAATACCATCGGGCATGTGTTTTAATAAAAATGTTTTCCCAGGAGTGTGGTGCAAAAATTCCACAAAGCCTTCGAGGCACAACATTAAGGAAGCAATCGCAACATACGCATCTTTACAAAATATTGAGGAGGCATCTGTAGACAAAATTGCAAACTTTATGGGCCACCATAAGGACATCCACAAAAGTACCTACAGAATGTCTGTACCGCTTGCAGAAATTATGTGCGTTTCTAAATTATTAAAAGCTGCTGCCGGAGATGAAATAGAAGATGATAGTGATGAAGATGAAGGTAAAGACGGAGAAGAAGAAGGTATCATAAATGAAAGCAAAAACTCGACATCATCTTCGGGTAAAAAACGAAGAAGCAGTAAGTTTATACAGTAAATATATGGAATGTTTCTTTATAATTTGGTTTAAAACCAATCCTACAAATCACACATGTCTACAGTACATCGCGTTTCATAAAAAGTCACCGACTTCGTATATTATGCAAATTTAAAGTATATAAATATAATTTTTTTTATCAGCTCTAGTTCTCGAGATATACCGTTATGCCAAAAATTAAGGCACTTGCAGGACATATATTATCATAACTTGATAAGGCCATCCTGTATTATTCAGCTCAGAAAAAATTCAAGAGAGAGAGAGAGTAAGCTATGTACAAAGGTGCCAAAACCAAAATACAAATAAGTACAATATTTATAATTGTAAACTAAAAGTGGTTACTCACGGCAGTCATATTTTTTCGTTTTATTACTTTAAAACGTGTTAATTTATGAGTACCATTTGAATACCCCAATTATTTCTAAATATGTACAGCAGCTTCGGCGGTATCGTAAAAAGTTGAGCAAAAAAAATTATTTTTTAGGATATTTTTTAACATTTCTGTTTTTAAAACTTCATAGCAAAAGAAAGATACATCACCAGGCCAGTTTTTTGACGTAGCTAAATATATTCCAAAAGATTGAGCCATTTTCCACAGACAGAACAAAACTGTTAGAAATTGAAATTTCCATGCAACAGTACCACACACAAACGCAAATTCAAAACTTTTACAGACATCTGTTGCTTCAAAGCTTATTTTTTATGAATATACATATATGTATTTTTCAGTTCTCCTCTCAAATTTTTAATAATATTCAAAGTTGTGCAACCATTTCAATGAAAAAGAGCCCCATTCCTTTGGAATACGTTTAGCTACCAGCTACACCAAAAATAATCTTTTTTTTATATTTATATGCATTCTTAAAAACACAAAAATTAACATTTTTTCGAAAAAATATATTTTTTTGGGTTAAACTTTTATGATTTCTCGAAAACTAGAGCTGATAGAAGAAACTATAGTGCAAATTTGTGTTCAGCGTTTCAAACAACTAATATGACTCTAACAATATTAGCGGCCTATTTTCAGGTGGATAGTCATTTTTAAAAGAAATTTTGCTGTATTTTTCTTAAAACAACAAAAAAAAAGAGTATAAAATTAAAAATGCAATATCTGCTGACTTCGAATTTAATAATGGAGTATGCCACTGTGTTCTGCGGCCAAAATTTTTGTTTGGGTGTCTTGGAGTTTTTATGTATCAATTCGAAAGTTAGAATTTTACTTAGGCCGAGTTTAATTCTGCGTGCGCGCCATGCTCCCACCATTAATAATGATAAGCTGTTTGATTCGGACATGTATTTATTGATTTAAACAGTTTCCAATCATGTTGAATTCTACAAAATTGTCTATTAGTTAAGTATGAAACTGTTTAAATTAATAAACACGTGTCTGAATCAAACAGTTTTTCATTAGAATTTAGTGGTTCCGCTTTTTTGGGCATATGGCATACGGATCTAAACGCGGCCTTAAAATGTAATTAAAAGTTTTCAAAATTTCTTCATTTGAAAAATTTAAAATGTTTAATGGTATGATTTTCTTCAAAGAACAATATATGTATCTATTATAATCTATAAAAAATTATTTGACTCTTAATTTTTTGTTGAATTAGCATCGCCCTATGGCAAAACAAAACGTACCAGGTCCATAGATGAAAAACAAGCTATAAATTTGGCTTTTGGAGATCTTTTAATTCTAAATAAGCCTCCATCTCTAATGGAGTGCAGCAGAGCTATAATTCAATCGCCTGCACTAAAAAGCTGGATCCATAACCAGCAGCGGTGTAAATTGGACTATAAAAAGTAATTGTAAAAAATAGGATTTCTACAAAGTTGTTAGATTGATAAATAAGGTAATGAAAACATATGCATGTAAGTATGTGTATAATATTAATTTTTGATATCTTTCATTTCAGATATTGGCTACTTTTTATTATCCATACTTTTTAACGCATTTCATTTTCACAATTTTAATTAATTGATTTTTAACTTTTGAAAATAAAGGGTTGTTAAAACCTGTACTCTGTTTGTCGATTTTGGTGACAAATGTTTTTATGGGCCTCCAAAAATTTCTTGCCAACACCTCATTTAGACTTAGTGATAGCGGTTTGCTATATATTACAATAACGTACCAAAGAGTCCACAAAATA
This sequence comes from Nowickia ferox, assembly GCA_936439885.1. Taxonomy (NCBI): domain Eukaryota; kingdom Metazoa; phylum Arthropoda; class Insecta; order Diptera; family Tachinidae; genus Nowickia; species Nowickia ferox. Next base: position 53,803,458 of record OW387026.1, read on the forward strand.
AATCTTATTAACATTTTACACGAAAAATATGTATAATTACTTCATGCGTTTTTTTTTCAGAATAACTAATTTTTGGAAATTTTTTTTGGCAAAGTTGTAGATACGGTAAAGCGGGAAAATTTTTGTGAAAATATGAATACAATGTGGTCGTTTTTCACAATTTTTCGATGTTAATTTTTTTTTGGAAAATCATTTAATCAGATACACACTTTTATGTTGTTTCAGTAGAAGATTTTATTTTTCCGCACTTTTTGTTAAAAAATAGAGAAAAAAATATTTTGTTTTTACTTTTTTCAACATAAATTTCAATTACTAATAATTTTTCACCAGCAATGTTTGTCAAGGAAACAACAAAACCTTTAAATATTAAGTACCAAAATTTTCAAAACAAGAAATTCAACAATAACAAAGTAAAAACAAATCTATTTTGGTGAAGTTTATATAAATGCAATAAACGTATAGTCTAACTATTAAAACACGAAAACTATTGAGGTAAAAAGTAGTCTTAGGGAGGTATTTAGAGTGCCTAGATACGTTCATATTATATTGATATGGTTAAAAAAATTTTCCAACTTTATCGTACCTACCAAATATTATTAGAAAAAAAATCAGAGTCCAAGTTATTTAAAAAAAAAATTTATTTTGAACGAATAAATTAGTTTTTTGGCATAAGTTTTTTAACAAGATTTGTTTGTTAGGCTCCTAACTACATTATTGCCATAGTTTAGAGCTATCACCAAGTCTGAATTAGCTGTTGGTCAAAAACTAATGACACCGTGTTTTGACGGCTCACTGATTTTTGAAATTTTCGGAGGCCTATAAAAAAATTTGTCACCAAAATCACCCTACTGAGTATAGGGTTTTATTAGCCTTTGGTAGTAATATCGAACCTACATAACTGTACAGTCCATATGCTTTTCTAGAAGTCTTCATTTGTTTCACAGTGTTATGTACAAAAACAAATTATTTACTTTGTCAATAAAGTTTTTCCTCTGTACTTTAAATTATAAAATTGTATTGCAGTGTAGCAATTGATATTGTATGTATGTTAATATCTTCATATAAAATTCAATGCAATCTACATAATGAAAAGTATATTATGAAGGTTATTTGATTAAATGTAAAATTTTCTTTAAATATTACTATTTCTTTGGCTAATAAAATTAAATTTTTGTTTCATATTTCCTCTGCATATCGTGAATTTTTGTTCAGTTTTTCGGTTGATTTGTAATAACAATTAAATTTCACATAACATATTTAGTAAATAAAATACTCACTTATTGGTACAGAACATATGGCGGAAAAGGTGATCATAAAAGTCATGAAATATCGGGGGGCATATATGAAATAAAAATTTTATACCTCCATATTTATGGTAGGTATTTTGACTAAGGATCGTGAAAAAATATTTAGATGTAAAAAGTATGTATGTATGTAAAATTAAATATTTTTTTGCAACAAATGTTAAATATTGAATTGAAGAAATGTACAAAAAAAATCTTTAACAAATTGATTTTTTGGATGAACATATCGCACACTAAAGAGTCACAACTCAAAAAATTTCAGATGCTGAGTAGTGGCAAACAACTGTTGATACTGTACAAATGACGCAAGTATGTAAAATAAAAACAAGCATAACGGTTGTTTACATATTTCAAGAAGACTGTATTGCAAAAGAAATTGTCGCGACCGTTAAAGATTTGCTCAATTAAATGGTTTATAAAAACAAAACCACTTCGATGATTTTGAGTTGTGACTGTTTATGATTTAGTGTGCTATATGTATGCATTGCAAAATCACAATACATATTTATTGCTCTTATTTATGCACTAAAATGTTTATTTTTTAAACCAGTTTTTTTCTCCATATTTATGGTGAGTCAATATATGTACATATCCTTATATTTTGGATAAAGATCGTGAACAAATATTTAGATGTGCTTATAGCTCATTTACTCAAAGAACGTCATAACTCAAAAAATTTCATTTTTATGTTCGCGATGCAGAATTAGTCCTCATATCATCATTCTTCATTTTGTGTAAAAACTTCATAGAAATATCCTGATTACTCAACTGTTGTGAGAAAAATAAAACTTTCTTTTTGTACTAAGTTGTGTGTAAATTGAAAACTTCAAACTCGTTTTCTGAGTTATGACGTTGCGTTGTTTGGGTAAATGAGCCATACATATACATATATGTATGTATGCATACAAAATTATAATTTTTTGCAACAAAAATATTGAATTGAAGATAGGTACTAAAAAAATCTATTTTTTGCTTATGCACTAATATGTTTATTTTTAAAACCATTTTTTCCTGTAAAATTTTAAAAAATCCAGTATGCATTTTCTCTGATAAAAAAAATAAATAAAAGAAACAAATTTCAAAAAAATGTATTGGTGTATAATTGTTTAATATATTAAATCAAATATTGTTGGCTTATTCGTCAAATATGCTAAGCATTGATGACAGAATTCCTTCAGCAATAACCGCTAAACGTAGACAATAAAATTGCTAAAAACTAGCTAAAAAATTGCTAGGTCGACACCGGATGCAAAAATCATAAGTATGAAAGGAAAGTAAGTATGTACAGTATACAAAATTCATATTCGTACACCCTCAACTTTTAAGAGAGAAATACTCTTTTAATTAAATAAATAACTACAAATAATATTTTTATTTTTCTTGTACGAATTTATAAAAAGAGACTTTAACAAATCAAATAATCAAAATGATATTTGGATCAATAATTTTATAGAAAATAGGGGAATTCTCTACATATATGAAACAAATTTGCTCTGCTTGCCGGAACCTCCTTTGGTTACCAAAACTGTAGCACTTATACATTCCATCAAAAAGACCAAACAAGAATTATTTGCATGAGGATGATGCGAACGAAACATACACGCAAGCATTAAATGAAAACCCCATGCAATTGCATGCTGGTATCCCAGCGAATTTTTACGCAGGCGGTACCTTTTACTTTGTTTATGCGGTTTCGTTAATTATGTGCAAAACGTTTGTACTATGTGGTTGTTCATACTTTGCTTGGCCACAGTTATGGATAGATATGACGAATGTGTACATGTATGAATTGCTGTACGTATATAGCTGGTTTTACTTTCATACCTAATGTATGAGCGTAGATGATTATGTATAGTATTGGTTTTGTATTGTTTGCTTGGCTATGGCTGTTAATATGTATGTAACGGGTGTGTGTATATATTTATATGTGTTGTTAATAAGTGCAAAAGAACGATTTTATATTTGTTGTTGTGTGATTTCTGTTCTGTTTTGTTATACAAAATATAATATTATATAGCGGATGATCACCGGCTAAATACGACTTATTAAGAGGGTGATCAACGTTACAATATGTTCGTAGAAATAAAATTTTTCTCATGTGAACATTTTTTGCTAGAAAATATTATCATATATCTGAACTTCCCTAATCCTAGTATGTTTCTCATATTGCAGGATGAGATTGCTTTATATTTTATCAAGCTTAAATTTGTCCAGTGTTAAAGTCTGTCGGTCAGAAATTTGTTTATATTTGTATAAATATTAATTTCAGATTTTGCAAAATTCTTGTATACGATCGTGGCGATTTTGTGTGTGTATGTGTGTATGCGCGATAGAGTTTGACTGGTCTGTGATAAGTTTTTTTATTTACGTACATTTGTCTTCTTCGACTTTCGTCTTCAAGCGTCAATAGCTTGGAGAACGGTTTGTATGTTTTCATGATGTAGGTATGTAAGTGTGATTGTTAAAATCCAATAAATACTTGAGCATGGGTAAGAAATTTGATAATATGTGTACATATGTACATATGGATCTACAAATTGATTTTATGTATGTATATATTTACATACAAATAAGTCTGGGGCTCCCTGTTTAAATAAATTTTTTTGTCATGTGCGGTCTTTTGTTGTTGCTGTTGTAAATATTCGCCTGATCTTTTGTGTATAGATGTGAAATATCTCCATAGTTTTTTTTTTAATTAAAAAAAGTTCTTTTAATTTTTAAATGTATTTACTTAAAAGTTTGTGAGGAGTTTCTGTTTTAATTAAAATTGAATTCCTCTCTAGTTATAGTAACTATAGTATAAATATTTAATATATTTGATTTCCATTTGTTTAAAGTTGATGTAGCCTATATAGTCAACGTTAGAAATTTTTCGGTGTAAATTTTTTTCCAAGTATCATCTTTTTTCTTCACCTTTTACATATATTTTAGAACATTTTGCATTGGCTTTTAAAAAATGACAAACGCTTTGAAATGAAACTGATCCTGCAGTCCAGCTTAGGTGATGATAGTTTTTTGTTAACCACTTTGCTTCTCCTTCCTTTTTTATTGATAAACATTTAAAATCAAATGGTGGTTTTATAATGAAATTGTTATACTCATTATTGTTGAAAACATCCGCTACTTCTTTTTGTAATGAAAATCATTCGAAACCTTACTCGTCTATTAAAACAATTTTTTCATTCAGAAAACGAAATGATTTTCTGTGAATTTAGGTCTATCCTCTCGACGGTTCCTCTAGTATAAAAGATGACTTTGCATGTCGGAATTTCTGGCTGTCCTTTGTCGGCGTTATGGGTAATTAAATGTTAAAATTTTAATTGCCCAAATTATGTTACTTGATAATGTTACTATGCTTAAATTAATAGGCTATATATTTTTTTATGAAGGGTGATCACCTATGCCTTTTATTTGATGATCTAGATGATATATTTTTTGTTTTTCTTATGGTATTAAAGTTTAGCGTATTGTATACATATTTCTCCTATGTTTAAGTATGCTTTCTCTTCATGTGAGACAGTCTGTATATATCAGTTGGTCAGTCAGTCTCTTGTTTTATTTATTTTTTTTCCTGATGTATCACTCCTTTTTTTGATTTTACTACTTGAAATAGAGAACATTAATATTATTTTTAATTCCATTATTTTTAATATAAATATATACATATGTGAGTGTGTACATATGCAAATGTATTGATATCTACATACATATATGCGAATATATGTATGTATGTAGAAATTAGTTTACATACAAAGAAATACATGTTTAATAAACATGTATTATACCAAATCGATCTTCAAGAAAAGTCACCTCCACCACGAATTCAGCCTAGGTGTTTTCATATAGTATCAGAAACATTGGAATATCTACGTTTGAAGGAATTTTTGCTTCAAATATTTCTACATGAGGTTTGCTGGTTGACCCCCTTGAAGTTATTGTTGACGTAGGCTGGGTTGTATCACATTCAGATGTAATCATTTCTTACTTAAAAAAGGTCCTCATCACCATCAACCATCCTCATCACCATCAACCATATCTGTATACATTTCATTCATGAGTTAAGTTGATCCAGATACAATTGCTGTTTACAGATTAATGATTAGAAACAAGTTTCTCATCACCTTCTAACAGATTTATATATTTTGCTAGCATGCATGCCTTAGCATGCTTCTATCGATAGTGACGCGAGAGTCCGACATGTAGTGATGTTTCAATTAAAAATCTATACTATTAGAATTTAAGAATTCACTCTTCTGAATTTTTTACAGAGTAGATACATATGTATTTCATTTCCCACAAAGTCATAAAATTTGTTTGCTTACAAAATTGTATGACGTGAGGAATTTTCTTAAATTATGCATGCTTCGGCATGCTTCCAATATTTTTTTCTCTAATTTTTTTTGATACTCATTCAGATACAGATATAAAGTAAGATCTGTTTACACTACATTTTACAATTTATGCATTCTTTAGCTTGATTCTAGTTGAAGTCTATATTTATTCAGTAAGTTTGTTTGATACCCATTAATACACATGTACATTCTTAAAGATTGGATATCAAAGTCCAATTTGCTTAGTTTATCTATATTTTCTAAAGATCTAATAGCTATAGAAACGAACAGAGTGAATATCTATTATAATAAGCCCAGATTCACATTTTTAAATTTTGTGTGCTACTGCTTTTGAAATGGAAAATGTACAACTTTTACTATAAAAAGTGATAATACGATGTGTTGCTGAATATTGCACTGTGTTAAACTTCATTTTCAACGCTTATGTTTTCACAATATTTCATACAGACCAACAAGTTTAGAGAATTCCAGTACATTAAGTTAATTATCTTTTTATCTTTCCTAAGACCTAACATTCCTAATCAATCCTTCAAAAAACAACAACCATATCTGTATACATCTCATTCATGAGTTGGGTTGATCCAGATACAATTGATGTCTACAGATTAATAATTGGAAACAAGTTTCTCATCACCTTCTAACAGATTTATATATTTTGCTAGCATGCATGCCTCAGCATGCTTCTATCAATAGTGACGCGAGAGTCCGACATGTAGTGGTGTTCCAATTAAAAATCCATACTATTAGAATTTAATAATTCACTCTTCTGGATTTTGTACAGAGTAGATACATATGTATTTCATTTCCCACAAAGTCATAAAATTTCTTTGCTTACAAAATTGTATGACGTGAGGAATTTTCTTAAATTATGCATGCTTCGGCATGCTTCCAATATTTTGTTCTCCAAATTTTTTTGATACTCATTAAGATACAGATATAAAGTAAGATCTGTTTCCACTACATTTTGAACGCTTAAGTTTTCACAATATTTCATACAGACCAACAAGTTTAGAAAATTCCAGTACATTAAGTTAATTATCTTTCCTAAGACCTAACATTCCTAATTAATCCTTCAAAAAAAAAAGAAAAAAACAAACTAGATTTTTCCTTTTTAATTTTATCATTAAATTTCAACATTTTCTACAACTTCAAATTACTGTATACTGTATTTCCCACCAAACAAACATTTTAATTGTGAGATGAGCTTTTCTATTTAAGGCACTAAGTAAATCTTTATATATATATATATATATCAATCCACTTATATGAACCATTAATGTTAAATTCTTAACACATAATTCCTTTGGATGATCTATTAAATCAGTATACTATTGATGCTTTCATATTAAGTAATGTTTAATCTTCTACTTATGCATGAATTTTCTAGTGTCTATTAAAAAATTGTTTACAATCAGCCTAGGTTTTTTCGAGTGCAACTTTTATTTTCAACGGTATTGACCATAGAAACTTTGAGAATGAATCATTTACAGTCTACAATTATCAATAATTTCTATTTTCTGTAGAATAGTTTCCCATTTCACCTAAATCAGCTCCATAAAAGATCAACTATTCCTTTCATTACATATCTACAATGCACAAACAATTTTCGAGATTTATTATAGAGTTCGTTTGCTAAATTTCTTTTTAAAAACATTGAGTTGTTTTACAGATTTTTTGGAGAGTGTTGTGATCTACTTGATGCACTTTCAGCTATTTATACTATCATGTAGTTAATTTTCCAATCTATAAATTTTATCGTTCAGCTGTTGAATTTGTTTTTTTAAAAGATGATTTAAGTGAAATGGGAAACTGTTCTACAGAAAATAGAAATTATTGATTATTGTAGACTGTAAATGATTCATTCACAAAGTTTCTTTGGTCAATACCGTTGAAAATAAAAGTTGCACTCGAAAAAAGCTAGGCTGTGGAAAATATTTTTGAAATGTTACGAGTACAAAAAACTTAAAAATGGATGATTGTAAATAATTTTTTACTAGACACTGGAAAATTCATGGATAAGTAGAAGAATAAACATTACGTAATATGAAAGCATCAATAGTAGAATGATTTAATAGATCATCCAAAGGAATTATGTGTTAAGAATTTAGCATTAATGGTTCATATAAGTGGATTGATATATATATATAAAGATTTACTTAGTGCCTAAAATAGAAAAGCTCATCTCACAATTAAAATGTTTGTAATTAAAGTTAACTCAACAAATGAGGAAAAGTTGGAAAATACAGTAGCACGTTTCTGTAATTCTCGCATCGAAAAATTTCTCACAGAAAACGATGGCAATGAAGAAGAAACTATGTGAATTGAAACAAAAAATCGTTTCTCACATGCAAGTGTTTCTGTAATTACTTTTTGTGAGAACTGTTTGTCATTTTACCGTTTTTGACGTATGTTATTGGAAATTTGTGAGAAAAAGTGTTTCTGTAACAATATTTTGTGAAAAGTTTCTCGCAAGAACTGTCAAAACAACTCGCATTTTAAAGTGGTGCGAGAACAACCAAAATTTTACAAAAACATATGAACTTTATAATTTGTGTATAAAAATATGAAATATAAACTAGTTAAGAAGATATGCAACGAATTGTTGGACCAAAATATTATTAAAAAGTCGATATGTTCACATTTATTTAGATTTTTTTTTTGGGAAATTATCTTTGATTTTTTTGAGTTGATAGAAAAACTTCTTTCAAGCATTTTGCATTCATTTTATATTCTTGTTCATTATTTTATTTTCTTTTTCTTTTAAATTATTTCTTTTTTTGTTATTGAAATAATATTTTTGTAACATTTTCTTTTCATTTGACACTTGATTGTTGGAAATATTCCAATAAAAAGGAAATTAGTGTTGCTTCTTTTCACTTTAAATTACAGAAACACTTTTTTCTCACAAATCGAGAAACGATGGAATTTTTTGTTTCACACTTCATGTGAGAAATTTTTCGATGCGAGAATTACAGAAACGAGCTACAGTATACAGTAATTTGAAGATGTAGAAAATGTTGAAATTTAATGACAATATAAATAAAATTAAAAAGGAAAAATCTTTTCTCTTGGTTTTTTTTTTTGTTTTTTTTTGAAGGATTGATTAGGAATGTTAGGTCTTAGGAAAGATAAAAAGATAATTAACTTAATGTACTGGAATTCTCTAAACTTGTTGGTCTGTATGAAATATTGTGAAAACATAAGCGTTGAAAATGAAGTTTAACACAGTGCAATATTCAGCAACACATCGTATTATCACTTTTTATAGTAAAAGTTGTACATTTTCCATTTCGAAAGCAGTAGCACACAAAATTTAAAAATGTGAATCTGGGCTTATTATAATAGATCTTCACTCTGTTCGTTTCTATAGCTATCAGATCTTTAGAAAATAATGATAAACTAAGCAAATTGGACTTTGATATCCAATCTTTAAGAATGTACATGTGTATTAATGGGTATCAAATAAACTTACTGAATAAATATAGACTTCAACTAGAATCAAGCTGAAGAATTCATAAATTGTAAAATGTAGTGTAAACAGATCTTACTTTATATCTGTATCTGAATGAGTATCAAAAAAATTTAGAGAAAAAAATATTGGAAGCATGCCGAAGCATGCATAATTTAAGAAAATTCCTCACGTCATACAATTTTGTAAGCAAACAAATTTTATGACTTTGTGGGAAATGAAATACATATGTATCTACTCTGTAAAAAATTCAGAAGAGTGAATTCTTAAATTCTAATAGTATAGATTTTTAATTGAAATATCACTACATGTCGGACCCTCGCGTCACTATCGATAGAAGCATGCTAAGGCATGCATGCTAGCAAAATATATAAATCTGTTAGAAGGTGATGAGAAACTTGTTTCTAATCATTAATCTGTAAACAGCAATTGTATCTGGATCAACTTAACTCATGAATGAAATGTATACAGATATGGTTGATGGTGATGAGGATGGTTGATGGTGATGAGGACCTTTTTTAAGTAAGAAATGATTACATCTGAATGTGATACAACCCAGCCTACGTCAACAATAACTTCAAGGGGGTCAACCAGCAAACCTCATGTAGAAATATTTGAAGCAAAAATTCCTTCAAACGTAGATATTCCAATGTTTCTGATACTATATGAAAACACCTAGGCTGAATTCGTGGTGGAGGTGACTTTTCTTGAAGATCGATTTGGTATAATACATGTTTATTAAACATGTATTTCTTTGTATGTAAACTAATTTCTTCAATACATTTGCATATGTACACACTCACATATGTATATATTTATATTAAAAATAATGGAATTAAAAATAATATTAATGTTCTCTATTTCAAGTAGTAAAATCAAAAAAAGGAGTGATACATCAGAATAAAAAAATAAATAAAACAAGAGACTGACTGAACAACTGATATATACAGACTGTCTCACATGAAGACAAAGCATACTTAAACTTAGGAGAAATATGTATACAATACGCTAAACTTTAATACCATAAGAAAAACAAAAAATATATCATCTAGATCATCAAATAAAAGGTATAGGTGATCAGCCTTCATAAAAAAAATATATAGCCTATTAATGTAAACATAGTAACATTATCAAGTAACATAATTTGGGCAATTAAAATTTTAATATTTAATTACCCATAACGCCGACAAAGGACAGCCAGAAATTCCGACATGCAAAGTCATCTTTTATACTAGAGGAACCGTCGAGAGGATAGACCTAAATTCACAGAAAATCATTTCGTTTTCTGTTGATCGCTTTTCAAGAAGAAAATAAGTTTGTTCATTGTGATTTGACTAACTTAAACGTACATTTAAATTCAGTCTCATATCCATATGATGATCTTAACATAAAATTAAAACATTAACGTTATGCAGTTCTATATGATATGTATCTATATGATATGTATCTACTACTCGTATATGAAAGAATTTCAAGCGCTTGTAACTGCATCAGAGTTTAAGATAAAAGCTCCTTTTATTCAATAGCGGGCCAATTGATATAGAAATTTAATATGAAACATTAAGCAAGGACCTCAGCTACTGCATTTTTACTGATGATCGAATAATAGAAAGACCGGAAAGTCTTATAAATTAAGTAATATGAATGAAAAAATTGTTTTAATAGACGAGTAAGGTTTCGAATGATTTTCATTACAAAAAGAAGTAGCGGATGTTTTCAACAATAATGAGTATAACAATTTCATTATAAAACCACCATTTGATTTTAAATGTTTATCAATAAAAAAGGAAGGAGAAGCAAAGTGGTTAACAAAAAACTATCATCACCTAAGCTGGACTGCAGGATCAGTTTCATTTCAAAGCGTTTGTCATTTTTTAAAAGCCAATGCAAAATGTTCTAAAATATATGTAAAAGGTGAAGAAAAAAGATGATACTTGGAAAAAATTTTACACCGAAAAATTTCTAACGTTGACTATATAGGCTACATCAACTTTAAACAAATGGAAATCAAATATATTAAATATTTATACTATAGTTACTATAACTAGAGAGGAATTCAATTTTACTTAAAACAGAAACTCCTCACAAACTTTTAAGTAAATACATTTAAAAATTAAAAGAACTTTTTTTAATTTAAAAAAAAACTATGGAGATATTTCACATCTATACACAAAAGATCAGGCGAATATTTACAACAGCAACAACAAAAGACCGCACATGACAAAAAAATTTATTTAAACAGGGAGCCCCAGACTTATTTGTATGTAAATATATACATACATAAAATCAATTTGTAGATCCATATGTACATATGTACACATATTATCAAATTTCTTACTCATGCTCAAGTATTTATTGGATTTTAACAATCACACTTACATACCTACATCATGAAAACATACAAACAGTTCTCCAAGCTATTGACGCTTGAAGACGAAAGTCGAAGAAGACAAATGTACGTAAATAAAAAAACTTATCACAGACCAGTCAAACTCTATCGCGCATACACACATACACACACAAAATCGCCACGATCGTATACAAGAATTTTGCAAAATCTGAAATTAATATTTATACAAATATAAACAAATTTCTGACCGACAGACTTTAACACTGGACAAATTTAAGCTTGATAAAATATAAAGCAATCTCATCCTGCAATATGAGAAACATACTAGGATTAGGGAAGTTCAGATATATGATAATATTTTCTAGCAAAAAATTTTCATATGAGAAACAATTTATTTCTACGTACATATAAATACTAGGGTGAGAAAATCACATACACAAACACATACTTAAATTCAACTACTAAAAATTAAACCTATTTCAACAACGCCCCTCCCCTCACAAATCACAGTCAGCCTAAAGTTCTTACAGATATACATACACAAAATGTCAAGATAACATACAATCTATAAATCTCAACAACCTAAATCACGATCAGCCTTAAGCTCATATAGACATACATACATGCACACAGATACGTATACATATACATGAACACCTTCACCTCACCTCTCATTAATCATGATCAGCCTTAAACTCCTACATATATACACACATATTGCGCGGTTATATATTACATGAACACTTCGCCCCTCACAAATCACGATAAGCCTTAAATTTCCCACAGATATATATACACAAATTCTCAAGATCACATACAATCGATTAATCTCAACAATCGTAATCACGATCAGCCTTAAACTTCTACAGAAATACAAGCACAAAAATTCCTACAGACATATAAACACCAAAATTCCTATAGATACATATTACAATAACACCCCCCCCCCCCCCCCCTCTCTACCCCAAATCAAGGACAGCCTTAAACAGCTACATATACATACATACATACACACACATAGGCACGTTCTATCTATCTATCACAACAACACCCTCCCCCGCCTCAAATCACAATCAGCCTTAAACTCCTACGAACATACATATACACAGATTCCCACGGATACGTATTACATGAACACTCTCATCTCGACTTTTATAAAGCACAGCCAGCCTTAAACTCTTACAGACATACATACATACATGTACACAGATTCCCACGGATACATATTACAACAACTCCCTGCCTTCCAATAGTCGATCTACATCAATTACACCCCGCCCCCCACCAAGTACAGCTTGGTTTAAATTCCAACAAGCATAAACGTCACCCAATTCCCACGGTTATATATTACAAAACACCCTCACCTACCCAAATCACGGTCAGCCTTAAGGTCTCACAATCTAGACACACACCGCCCTCCACCAAGCACAGCCAGACTTCAATTCCTACAGCTAGACACACCCACAAATTTTCCGTCGGCATTAGGAAAAATCATTTCAATGATTTTCCCGTCGGCATTTAAAAAAAATAAACATGTTTTCCCGTCGGTATTCGAAAAAAATAAACATGTTTTCTTATCAGCATTTGGAAAAAATAAAGATGTTATCCCGTCGGCATTAGAAAACTGTATATATATATATATAAAAACTTCAGACCTATAAACCCCTTAATGTATTCCCGCAAAATATTCCGCGCACAAGTTCCCACGGTCATACATACATACAAACATACATACACTTAATATAAACAAAAAACAGTTAATGTAAACAAAAAACTTAATGTAAACAAAAAAACATTAAAGCGCACCGAAAACACAATTTCTCAAATTTCAGACAAATTTCAGCAAAATTTTAAAGAATTCTTGGAAATTTCACCCAAATTTTACAATTTTAATCGGCGCCCGTATCCCCATTCCCGTACTACTCGGGTATTAATGGAGCTTTCCAATAGCTTCAGAAAATTTATTAGAAGATATGATTTCAATTTTAAACTAAAGCCTTCATGCAACACCTTATCGAATGCCTGAGAAACGTCAATAAACAAAGCAGAACAATACTTCTTTTATTCAAATGAATTGGGGGCAATTTTGTTATGAGCACTTTTCCGAAAAGTTTTGACATTGCTTATAGTAGATATATTAGCCTGTATGATTCAACCTTGGAAAGATCTTTGCCCGGCTTTGGAATCATTTTGACCTTGGCAAGCTTCTGGTCGTAACTTGACATTAAAAATAAATAGAAGGATTCGAATTACAGTACGAGGCAAATTCATCAGCACCTTGTTACTAATTCCATCAATACCTGAAGCTTTCTTCGGGTTGAGTTCAGTAATTAGTTTCTGTACGTCACGCATCTTAAACTTTAAGAGTCGAGGGTGTAGAGCAACTATACTCGGTAAATCAACGGCACCACTACATGTATTTGGGGTAAATACGGATTGTAAATGCTTTGCAAATAAGTTACCTTTTTCAGAATCACTTCTTTCCCAACCTCCGGTAGAAGTGCGCAGAGGTGCATTAAACTTAACGGGTGTTTTAAGATTTCTCGCAGTGCGCCACAAATAGTAATTATGTGCTGGTGTGACATCGAGGTTTTCCAGAACATTCTTAAGAGATCCAGTTTTTTCAGATGCAAGCAACTCTTGGAGTCGTTTAGTACATTTTTTAAACATGATTTTATGTTGGGGTGATCTGTGTTGTTACCATTCCGTTCCAGCTCTTCTTTTTTTACATACGAAACGTTCAATATCCGTAGAATAAATTCTATTAAACCCAGTCTGCGGGTGGGAGGCAGTAGCATGTTTAGCACCGTGCGTAATATTTTCGTTCAGATTCGCAATGTTATATTCCATGTCATCGGATGTTCTTAGCGTTATGTTTTCCGTGCCAATTAATACGATTGATCAACTTCACATATGGGTTAGGTAAATCAGTTCTTAGTGGGTTACAGATTGTAACGAGAGTGGGAGAGTGATCGGAGGAGAGATCTAGAGAAGCTTCAACCTAAACTAAATCCCTAGAAATATTTTTCATGACGCCAAAATCTATAACATCCAAATTTTTTTGTACGTCTCTAGGCCAGTAAGTGAGCTCTCCACTCGAAATGACGTCCAAGACCATTTTTGAAATTGTGTTGAAGAACGCTCTTACTCTAGGTATGTTTTGAATTGTAGTCTCCAGCTGCTACGAAACAAGGTCCAAGCGATTTGTAAAAAATCTTCGTTTTGATCTTTAGCAAGTAAGAATCTTGGAGGGGAGTAAATTGATGATATAACGAAATTTATACAAAAATTTTCAAAACAAATATTAGTTGCTTGTAGATGTTCTGCACAAATGTTATCAAGAATATGGTGCTTGATTCTTCACTTTATTAAAACTGCTGATCCGCCGCATGCTCTTCCTCTCGGGTCCTTAGTATCATATAAGGTGTAGCCATACATTTTAAAGAGGCTTCTCGAAGTCAAATGAGTCTCAGAAACTTTGTATCATATAAGGGTAAGCCATATATTTTGGGAAGGCTTCTCGAAGAAACCAACATAATATCAATATTTTTTTCTGTAAGGAAGTGCTCGAGTTTATTTTTGTGTTGGCGAATCATACTGCAGAAACATATTTTTAACGTGTTCATGGCTTGTTAATTATTGTTTGAAGCAGAGTATTATGCATTCGCAGCATTTCTTGCATCATGTTAGTCATATTTGTAGTAAAGTTGTTTATAGTTTGCACCAGATTATCAATAGTGGCCTCAAGGCGACTGAAGTTCAAGCTTGGTGAGGACACTTTGTGCGTGGGAATACAATTTGTCTTAACAGCATCGGCATACGATACACGTGAAGCACTTGGTTGACTCATTCGAGGAAAAGTTGCGGATTAAGCGTTTGCTAATTGAGCTGGAGGTAATTTAGGTTTTTGTCCCATAGTCTGTTTAACGAAAGAATATACAGGACATCCTCTGTAGTTAGCAGTGTGATTACCTCCACAATTACTAAATTGTTTTTCAGCTTGATCTTTTTAGCAGATAAGAAAAACTGTAGAAAATTTTCAGTAAGTTTTTGTGTGACCATATTTTTGTCATTTATGTCACTGTATCTGACCTGAACGATTACGTGGCTCTTCAACTGTGATTTTTCGGTGCAAGAGAAACTTTACGCTATAAATTGTATAATATAAATTATTTTCAATTGTATGTCATTTAACCCGAAATAGGGGTTGGGGGACCTTTGTTCTGTTAATTATATTAATAACTTATTTTACCTTAAATCCTGTGACGATAAGAGCACATTTTACTTCTTCGGGGTCAACGTATGAATCTATGCCCTTTGATACTGTTTGTATCTGTAGGCCTGTAGCACATTTAAGTTGGTACGTGTAAAAATTTGTTTTATTTTTTTCAAATAAACTAACAATTTTTCTGGAATCTTTTTCATTATATATTTGGATTTTAGTTTCATCAATATTACCTGATTTAATTGAAATAATGTGAAATTTTTTTTTCAGATATATAGGTGATGGCTTAAAAGAGTTTTGTCATGATGCAGCGGGCTTGTCGTTATTGTCTTGCAAAATTTAAAAACGATTTTGACGATTAGTTGATGATGCGCTGTTATCCCTAGACATCTTTGGAGCAGACGAAATTTTAGAAGAATTTGGGCTTCGCCCACGCTTTCAGTGGTGTGGATAATACTCAAGTCGTAAAATGGCAACTTCATCAATATCTGATTACTAATTTCATCAACATACGGAGTTTTCTTTGGGTTGAGTTCAGCAATTAGTTATTGTACCTCATGCATCTTACATTTTAAGGGTCGAGAGGGTATGGCAACTACACACGGCAAATCAACAACGCCCGTGCAAGTGTTTGGAGTAAATATGGATTTTAAAATCTCAGCAAATATGTTACCTTTTTCAGTATTACTTCTTGGCCAACCTCCGGTAGAATTGCGCAGAGGTGGTTTAAACTCAACGGGTATTTTAAGCTTTCTCGTAGCGCGCCACAAAGAGTAATTAGATGCTGGTGTGACATCGAGGTTTTTTAGATAATTTTTAAGAGATGCAGTTCTTTCAGATGCAAGCAACTCTTCGAGTCTTTATGGCACTCTTTAAACCTGATTTTATGTTGTGGTTATCTGTGTTGATGCCATTCCCTTCTAGCTCTTCCTTTTTCACTTACGAGACGATCAATATCCGTACAATAAATTCTATTAAACCCAGTCTGCGGGTGGGAGGTGGTAGCATGTTCAGTAGCCTTAATAGCTTAATATTTTCGCTAAGATTCGCAATGTTAGATTCAATATCATCGGATGTTTTCCGTGTAATGACTACTAAGAAATTTTTTGAAACTCGGCCAATTAGCACGATTGATCATCTTCACATATAGGTGAGATGAAACACTTCTTAGCGGGTTACAGACCGTAACAATAGTGGGAGAGTGATCACAGTAGAGATCTAAAGAAGCTTCAACATTAATTAAATCCCTAGAAATATTTTTCATGACGCCAAAATCTACAACATCCGTCATTTTATGTCTGTGAGTAGGCCAGTAAGTAGGCTCTTCACTCGAAATGACGTCCAAGCCCATTTTTGATATTGTGTTGAACAACGCTCTTCCTCTAGGTGTAAGCACGCGAATTATGAGTCCGAGGGTTCTTTTGTATATAAAAAAAAAAGATTTTTATTTTTATTTTATTTTGTTTTAACAATCATTAACTAAATGCAATACAATTCAAAACTAAACTGTTTTCTTAAGTTTACTTACAATATAAATAATTTAATTTTTCTTATTTAGCTGACGTTTGGGGAAAATGTTCATTTAGCAATTTTGTATAAAATTATTTGCGAAATAAAAAGGTCGGCAGTTTATTGAACTGGTAAATAGAACGTTTTATTATTGTTGCTGATTTATAAAAAGTAAGTGTGTTGAAATACTGAAATTGTTGTTGTTGATTTATAAAAAGTGAGTGTGTTGAAATACTGAAATTATTGTTGTTGCTGATTAATGAAAATTGAGTTTATTGAACTAGTGAAATTATTATTGTTGCCAATTAATGGGTAAGGAATATGTTGGACTATTAGAATGGGTGGTTGACTTAACTCCTCCCTCGTTTGACTGAAAACTCTCCTGAGTTTTTATAATTAGTGTAGTTTTGTGATTTTTTAATTTTTTATATATGTAGAATATAGCTATTGCACTCAAGGACAATAAACTGAATGTCAAAGTTAGGCCATTAAAAGCGTAGTTAATATTTTTATGAAATCTAATTTCTTCAATTTTCTTAATATTCTCGATTTGATTTGAAACTATTTCGTCAAACGTCAGCTGAGTTGTAATATTATTTAGAATAAGGTTATTGTTAATCAAAAAATGTTGTTCAAACTTATCATCATAATTACAATAAAGGTCTCCATTTATTTCTAATTTACAATCATTAAATGTTATCATTTGATTTCCTTAACAATGGAATTTACGTGGTTTTTTATAATTATTAAGCCTGGTTTTATTTCTATAGTTTCCATTTGAGTGTTTTTTCTTCTTAAACAACTGTTTGTAAAAATACATAGTTTAGATTTTTTTAAATTGCTTCTTTTTGCTTCGTTATTAAAATCGTACATTGTATTGTTTATCTTTAAAACTTCTCTATTTTCGAAGATAAGTTCTTCTTGGTTTTCATTAGGTATGGATACAAAAAATGATCGTTTTACTCTTCTTAAATCTTTGGGTATTTGAATTGCAAATATTATTTTATTTTCTTTATAGTGAGCTGCACTTACTTTGGTATTTTGTATCTTATAAAGATCAATATTGTAACGAATTATTTCTTCACTTGTTAATACATTATTGTTCATTTTCGATTTCTAACATTCTAAATCTTTCTCCTAGGGTATTGTGAAATCTTTCGATATCCGCATTTCCCGTATGGGAATTTGGTTTTGTAAAGTGGATTTCTATTTCTTCTTGCCTAAGAAAGTCTTTTACATTTGTTGAGTTGAACTCATTGTCAGCAACTATACGTTTTGGTTTTGGGTTGAGAGAGAAATACAAACGAAGCTTTTCTATAAGTGTTATACTGTTTCTGTCTTCTAGATAAATAGTGGTGGCTTGTTTCGAAAATTTGTCTATGATAGTTAGAAAACTATGTTTCTTAATTACATAAGTATCCATGTGAATAATTTCATTCGTGTCTGTGGGAGTTTCTGTTATGAAGTATTTTGGTTTGTATGGTTTTCTGTCATATTTACTTCTACAACAGATATCGCAGTTGTTTATATATTTTTGAATAAGAGATTTAAGGGTTTTGAAATATATGGTGTTTTTTAATCCTTGATAGTTTTCGTTTATTCCAGCATGACCAGTTTCTTGTTTATGGTATTTTTGAATATATCTGAGGGCTTCTTCTTCATTTCTCATGTCTTTGGCATGATATGAGCATCTATAGAACTTTACACTTGTGTTAAATAACTCTATTAGTTTTTGTTGTACTAAATTGTAATCAGAATCCGAAATGCCTGAGTATATTCCTACTTTGCCTGTTTTTATAAATCTCCTAAAGATGTCTGACATGAATCCGCTTCTAATATCATCTAAGCTTACAAAAATTTTTCGTTTGTTCTCTATTATTTTAATTTCTTCTGTTTTACTTTCTGTTAAAATTATTTGGGTGTAGAAACGGTTAACAACGGAATTTAATATAGGAAAGTGATCATTTAATTCGTTTTCCTGGGAATGAACGGTAGCGGCTGTACTCAAGTTGTCTATGTCAATGTCTCCAGATTGCTCATTCATTGCACAAATTTCGCCTGTATCTGCATTGATTCTGCTGAGGAAATCAGCCAGAGTATTTTCTTTACCTTTAATATACCCAATGTTGATATCGTATTCGCCAAGTTTAAGTAACCAACGTTGAAGTCTTGGGTTTATGTCTTTTCCTTTATGTTTGGTTTGCAACCATTTCAATGGCTGGTGATCTGTCATAAGGTCAAAGTTCCTTCCATATACGTATGGTCTAAAGTAGTTCACGCCCCAAACAATAGCCAACAGCTCCTTTTCTGTTGTGGAGTATTTTCTTTCGTGTTCGTTTAGAGTTCTACTTGCGTAACTGATGGGGTGGTTATCCTGTGTTAGTACTGCTCCTATTGCGAATTCACTGGCATCTGTTGCCAGTTTAAACTTTCTTTTAAAATCCGGGTATTTTAGAATGGGTGTGTCGATTAGCAATCTCTTGAGTTTATAAAATGCATCCGTGTATTGAGGATCATTTGTATTTATTTTAGTGTCCTTTTTTAAATATTTTGTTAAACCATGTGCAATTTTTGCATAATCTTTTATAAACTTCCTGTAATATCCGGTTACGCCTAAGAATGATTTGATTTGTTTCTGGGTTACGGGAAGTTTCAGGCTTTGAATAGTTTCGATTTTGTTTGGGTTAGGTTTGATTCCTTCAGTAGTAAGGATATGTCCTAGGTATTCGGTAGATTTCGCAAAAAACCTGCACTTATCAACTTGAATCTTAAGATTATGTTTTCTAAGAGCATTGAAAATCTTCTGTATGCTATCCTTATGTTCTTGTATTGTACTGCTAAAAATCAAAATATCATCGAGATATACTACACATATTTTGTTGATGTATTCTCTTAGCACTGAATTGATTAACCTTTGAAAAGTAGCAGGAGCATTTTTTAGTCCAAAAGGCATACGAAGGAATTCGTAGTGGCCAAGTGGAGTAGAAAATGCTGTTTTCTTTCTATCCTCCTCTTTAATAAGGATCTGGTGGAAGCCTTTGGCTAGATCGAGTGTAGTGAAGTACTGTGCTCGACCTAATTTTTCTAGTATGGTGTCAATATGTGGAATTGGGAATTTGTCGCTAATAGTAATTTCATTCAAGGCACTGTAATCTATTACAATTCTCCACTTTTTTTTATCTGAATTGTCCGACTTCTTGGGTACAATCCATAAGGGAGAGTTATATGGAGATACGCTTTCTCTTATTATTCCTTGTTCTAGCATTTCTCGCATTTGCTTATTGATTTCTGCTTCATGAATTTGGGGATATCTGTATATTTTTGAATATACAGGTTTATTGCTAGTTGTTGCTATCTCATGTTGTACTTCATGAGTGTGAGTAAGTGAATTACCCTCTTGAAAAAATAGGTCAGAATTCTTAGAAATAAGTTCTGTTAAGAAATTCTCTTCTTCTTTATTCATGTCCTCATGTATTAATTTATTCAAAATGTTGTTTGATTGCGCCTCTAAAGTTTGTATTTCTTCTGAACTGTATGGGCAAGAGCCTATAAACTTGATTTTATTACCGTTTATCTGTAAAGAGTCTTCTTCGAAATTTATAATTGCTGAAAAGGCTTTTAATATATTTTGCCCTATTAAACCATCGAAATTTTTACCATTGAAGTTGGTTAGTTTCCAACACATAAGATTGTCTTCTTTAAATTCTTTGGGAAGAGGTGTGATAATTTCTTCGTCAATACAAAAGTTTCCATTTATTGTATAAAGAGATACTGGTTTATCTAATTTTGTTCTTTTAAATTCAGGTAATAATGTCTTGTTAAGCAATGAAGTTGTGGATCCTGTATCGAGTAAACATTTGAGGGTTGTGTTACCTATCCTTAGTTCAACTATCGGTAAACGAATTTTTGGGCTTGATACTGAAAATTTGTTTCTCCTGTATTATTGCTTTCAATATGGTCTACTTCCATTGGAGTAGGTCTGTTATTGCCTAGGGTTCGATTTAAGTATTGGATACGCCTAGATTGTTGAGTGTTATTTGTGTTAAAAAAATTGTTATGAGAAAGAGTGGAATTATTAGTTTGTCGAGCTTGAGGAGGGCTATTATTGTATGAGTTTTGGAAAGTCGGTTTCTGTTGGTATGTCATGTTCTGTCCGTTTTGGTTGTAGTTTCTATGTTGTTGGTATTGTTGACGTGTATATGAATTTTGTTGAAATCTATTGTCATATTGTCTCAGTATTCCAGTCTCTTCCAAGACGTAATAAGCTTCTCTAAGTGTGGATATATTTCTACTATAAACTATGCTAGATAAATTTGGGTGGATACCATTCAAAAATGTTTTAAGTATAATTGATTCGTTAGTAAGAGGAGAAAACTCTAGTGGTTTATTAATATCAAATTCATATTTAGTGTTTAATTTATCTAATATATTTCTAAGGCTCTTAAAATAGTCGCTTACATTATTATTCTTCATGTTTATCGCCTGGTGATAGAGATAGTGGTACCCTTCTTTAATGCCGAAATTCTTGACTAGTTCTTCCTTAATTCGGGTCCATGTTGCTTCTGGTCCTAAAGCTCTCACTACCTGTAGAGCTGGTCCTTGAATTTTATTCTTCACGTACCTTTCGAAAACAAACCGCTGTAAGATGGAATTCTCCTGGAACAGTGGCAAAATTATTTCCACTTCCCTGATGAAAGATGATAGATCGTAATCTCTTGTACCGTGAAACTCCTTGATACGGGATGCTTCTTTTATAAGATCCGACCCGGATAATACGGCAGGTTGGATGTTATGATTGTTATCTTCTGTGGACATTTCTTATTATCAGATATAACTCGTGGTTTACTATAACACTTTTAGTAGTATATTGTTTTTAAACACAATTTTAGATTGTAATTTATTTTTATTTTGCGATTTAATTTCACTATAGCTCTTTAATGCTATATTGTCTTTGGACTTTGGAAAAATTTTCGCACAGTTTTTGGTAGTCTTTAGACTTTACTTTTCACTTTTTCACAAGGATATATATTTTATAATTAACGGTTTTAATGTTGTCCTTCAGGATATTCACTATTTTCCGTTATTAGGTTCCTTTACATCGACTGCGCCAATTATGAGTCCGAGGGTTCTTTTGTATATAAAAAAAAAAAAGATTTTTATTTTTATTTTATTTTGTTTTAACAATCATTAACTAAATGCAATACAATTCAAAACTAAACTGTTTTCTTAAGTTTACTTACAATATAAATAATTTAATTTTTCTTATTTAGCTGACGTTTGGGGAAAATGTTCATTTAGCAATTTTGTATAAAATTATTTGCGAAATAAAAAGGTCGGCAGTTTATTGAACTGGTAAATAGAACGTTTTATTATTGTTGCTGATTTATAAAAAGTAAGTGTGTTGAAATACTGAAATTGTTGTTGTTGATTTATAAAAAGTGAGTGTGTTGAAATACTGAAATTATTGTTGTTGCTGATTAATGAAAATTGAGTTTATTGAACTAGTGAAATTATTATTGTTGCCAATTAATGGGTAAGGAATATGTTGGACTATTAGAATGGGTGGTTGACTTAACTCGCGCGAACCCCAGAACGTATGTTTTGCATTGTAGTCTCCAGCTGCTACGAAACAAGGTCCAAGCGATTTGTAGAAATCCTCGTATTGATCCTCAGTGATTGAGAATCTTTGAGGGGAGTAAATTGATGATATAACGAAATGTGTACAAAAATTTTCAACACAAATATTAGTTGCTTGTAGATGTTCTGCACAAATGTTATCAAGAATATATTTTGCTTGAGTCTTGACTTTATTAGAATTGCTGATCCACAGTATCACATAAGGTATAGGCATTAATTTTGAAAAGGTTTCTCTAAGTCTCAGAAACCAACATTATATCAATATTTTTTTCCGTCGGGAAGTGCTCGAATTAATTTTTGTGTTGGCGAATGCCATTTGCGTTCCAGAAATAAACTTTTGGATTTACTTTTTATAAATGATTGTGTTGACACCTCTGTCGTTCGAACTCATCCATCCTACAATCGAAGTAAATATATATTTTTCATTATATCATACATCTATCTCTGCTAAAACCTCAAAATTTGAAAAATTTTGCTTCAAAAAAACAAATTATCACCGAATGAATAAATGATATATAATACTAACTGGAATAGTTTTCTATGCATTTCGAACCTAAGCAACAATGCTGATTCTATTAATCATATTATCAAAAAAAAATTATGACAGGACATACTGGATCATGGACCAATGTATTCCAAGCCAAACTGTTTTTGATTCCTTTGATCCCCTATGGAATTCTAAGGTTTCTGAAATTAAAAAAAATAAATACTACAAAATATATAAAAAATCTGGATCATCCTTGGACTTTGCCAAATACTCTGTCGCTCGTGCTGCAAAATGTTATAACTGCTACCTACTCAAAATAAAAACAACTTTAATACGAATCCACGGTCTTTCTACAAATTTTGTAAATCTAAGAAGAAAAACTACTTCCTTCGCACCAACAATGAATTCGAAATTGACAATGATGCTGAAATAAGTAATTTATTTGCAGACTTTTTTCATCTATTTATGCCCATGAATAAATAAATGATTCCGTTACATAATCATTCTTAAAACGCTGAAATTTTCATAAAAGTGAACTTGATAACGTACCTAGCTGTCTGCTTATTAAATGTGCTGATACTTTTGTGTTTCTTCTTACATTATTATTAAATTTTTCGATCAAGTTTGGTATATTTCCAAATATATGGAAGGATTTCTTATCATCCCTTGTTTAAATATGGTAGCAAAGCTGACATCAGAAATTACAGGGGAATCGCTAAATTGATTATCATACCAAAAATCTTTGAAAAGCTTATTAGTGATTATTTGTGTCATCACGTATCATCTTTATTATCACCTAATCAACATGGTTTTCGTAAAGACTGTTCAACTGTGACTAATCTCTTACAATTCACAACTTTGGTGAATCGCGGTTTTGTTAATAAACAGCAAAGTGATGTTTATACAGATTTCAGTAAAGCATTTGACAAGGTCAACCATAAGCTTATTTTGAAGAAGTTGCACTCCATGGATTTTTCTAATAATTGCTTATGTTGGATCAGTTCATACTTAACTAACAGGAAACAAAATGTTCTATTTAAAAATATTACATCTAAATCTATTCCCGTTACATCTGGTGTTCCACAAGGAAGTCATCTTTGACCACTCCTTTTTTTGTTTATTTATCAATAATTTACCTACTGTACGCTGATGATGTAAAAATATTTCTTAGCTACAATGACTACAAAGATCATATGTTACTACAAGAAGATTTAAATTCCTTACATTCCTGGTGTGATATAGACTTAATGCAATTAAATTTTAAAAAATGTAAGGCCGTTAGATACTTCTTAGGCAGTTATGAACTGGAAACTGTTTGTGCTTTTACAGATCTTGGAATATTACTGGATCCTAAACTTAATTTTATTCAACATATTACATTGATTATAAATAAAGCAAGATGTCCTCTCGGTGTCATCAAAAGTTGAGCTAAGGAATTTGAAGACCCCTATATTACTAAACAACTGTTTACATCTCTTGTTCGCCCTATTCTTGAATATGGCTCAATAATTTAGGACCCAACATATAAAATATATATTAATGCAGTTGAATCGGTACAAAATCAATTTTTAATTTTTTGTCTTCGTGGATTGCAATGGAATCCCCCGTGTCTTTCTTCGTATCAAGCTAGGCTTGCGCTTATTAAACTACCATCTTTAAGTAGTTGAAGAATTATGCTAAATGTTATGTGTATTTTAAACATGATTAATGGTAATACTGGCTGTAATTTTTTAATTGAAAACGTTTCTTTTTGTGTTCCGCAGCGTCCTACACGACATTACTCTCCTGCTTCTATTAAAGCGTTTAGAACCAACAATGCTAATTCTGATCCCTTTATAAGAAGTTGTAGAGATTTTAATATACTTTATTTTTATGCTGATTTCTCTTTGAAAGATCATTTAATCAAAAGTAATATTTTAATTGCATTAAATAATGAAAAACTTTTGTATAAATTGTATATACGTACATGTATAAATAGTCTGTAAGAATTGTAAGTTCATAGACTTAGTAAATAAATAAATAAATAAATATTGTTTCATTAAGAGCTTCAGAACTCACAGTAAAATAGGCATTTCTGCCGTTAGAACTCACTTCACTATTTCTTTTATTTGAGATACTCATATAGAGTATTCCTCAATGTCATTTAGTTTGTGGTTTTTTTGTTGTTGTTATTTCTTGCTATGTAAAAATTTTTATTAAAGCAAATAAAGCTTATTTATCAAAGTCAATAAGTATTACGAATATTATTTTGTATGGTTTTGTTTTTGTTGTTTTTTGTTTCTCATGTATGTAAGAAAAACTCCGCTATGACGTCTATTCACTATGAAGGTTTAACAATAAAGACTAAATTCAACTGGACAGAACAATGTCAAACTGCTTTTGAAACATTAAAGAAGAAAATGATAAGCCCACCAATTATACAATACCCGAATTTCGACAAACCATTCATACTGACCGCAGAAGCATCCAATCTTGCACTAGAAGCTGTTCTGTCACAAGGATAAATTGGAAGAGATAGACCGATATCCTTTGCTAGTCGATCACTTAACAAACATGAAAGAAATAATACAGTAATAGAAAAAGACTACTTGGTATACATTGGGGAATACAATTTTTTAGACCCTACCTGTACGGCAGAAAATTTATTGTCGTCATAGACCACCGTCCACTAATTTTACTATTTTCACAAAAAAAATACAAGTTCAAAATTAACCAGAATTCGTATGGAATAATCGGACTATGACTTTGAAATAATATATATACAAAAAAGGAAGTATTAATACTAACGCAGATGCATTGTCAAGAATAGAAGTAAATTCTGAGATATTAAAAGAAATGATGCCTAATAAAATTTATGAAACTGTAAAAAAAATTGCTGTTGATAACAAGAAATATGAATAAAAAGAGGATACAAAATGAGGAAACCCAAAACCTAGGTAAATACAAGAAAATTTAAAAGAACAAAGATGCACTTGAGAAAATAAGAATGGTAATACACATCTTATTGAGCCTGATCAACTCAAAGTTTGGGATTGTACATTCATAAATGATATAAAGCATGCAAGAAAATTTAAATTTATATTTGAAAAATCAGGAAAAGAAATAAAAATTTAAAACGATTCTGCTCTTAATGAAATGAGCATCAGATGTAGCGATAATCCTTATTATCTAGAAAAAGGTGACGAAATATTTAAGAAAATAAGTATAGGTAAATTTAAATAAAAGTTAGACACGTGCAAAGAAAACCTCCTGAATACAGGAAAAATGAATAAATTAAATTGTATCGCAGCACACCATGCCGATGACATTTTGGAGTTGGAAAATCTTTAATCAAATTGAAACAAAAATACATATGGATAAATGTGTACAAAATTGTAAAAAAAGTAAGTTTTAGAGTGTGATCTATGTCAGAGAAACAAACAAGTTAGACACACCAAAGAACCGTTACTGTAGAAAAAAATCATACAAGGTCTAAATGAGTACTGGATACCTTATTATTCTTTTGCGCCTCACGTAGATACAAGCTACGCACAATTTGACTTAATATATGGCAAAATACTCGTACCTACCTTACCACGTAAAGAAATAATGAATAATGAAAAAAGGACTTATAATTTAGATAATTACGCATGATAATTAAGAGTTAGAATTAAAAATGCACTAGAAAATGCTAGAAAGCTTATAGAAGCAGTGAAAAAAAGAGACAGTTAGAATCATATAACAAAAATAACAGAATAGATAGGAGACTTATCACGGCTCTCAACCAAATTCAGTTTGGTCGTCTAAGAGTAGACCAAACTTACACACGACCAAACTCTGTTTTAGTATTATGAACCACAACCCTTTTTTTTTGTTGAAATTGTCACCGCGTTGCCAACTTAAAATGTCAAGTTTGACTAAAAGCAATTAATTTGTGTGCAAATTTAAAAAACACAAAGTTTTAGAAAAAAAATATTGTTTTTAGTGTTTTAGTTCAAAGAAATCATACCAAATGGATACAAATATTTGTGAATTTATTTTATGACGACGAAGAAGAAGTCGCAATTACAGATGTGCTACGTATCAGAAGAAAAATTCGTGATGATTCCAACCCTCTTGAACTACCCAATGTAAGGTAAGGAATAATGAAAATAGGAAACGAATTCTTTAAAAAGTAATTTTGTAAGGTTTTTAAGTTATTTTCGGCAGAACAAAGAAACGTTTTACTTATTTTGTAAAGATTTGTATATGTACTTATGGACATGAATCTCTCTTTGGGTTGCTCAGTGTGCCCGGTATACCGCCGATTCTGAAATTGTTAAGAAAATGTTGTTACTTAGCATAACAAATATTTATACTTAAGATTTTTAAATTTGTTCTGCTTTTTATATCGCACCAACATGTAACTGCAAAAATCCAACCACAGACCCAACTACTAAAAAGCAGTTATGTATACTCAACGTTTTTCTCAACCAAACTTAATCATTAGTTTTATTAAAAAAGGACAAAAGAAGAAAATATAAAGCACCATATCATGGTCCTTACGAAATAATAAATATGGATAATGTAAATGAAGAATTAAAAATGAATGGAAAAATCAGAACTGCACATAAAAATTTATTAAAGAAATATAAAAAATAAATATTTAAGTGAAACAATTTTTAAATGTTTAGTTGAACTATACTGAATTTTTAATCAGAAATAATTTCTTAGTCGGGCTTAAGTTCAGTAATTTCAATTCTTATTGAATGAAATATTTTTTATTAATTAATGTGAGTTTCTAAAGAAGAGAAGAAAAATTAAAAAGAAATGATGCCTAATAAAATTTATGAAACTGTAAAAAAAATTGCTGTTGATAACAAGAAATATGAATAAAAAGAGGATACAAAATGAGGAAACCCAAAACCTAGGTAAATACAAGAAAATTTAAAAGAACAAAGATGCACTTGAGAAAATAAGAATGGTAATACACATCTTATTGAGCCTGATCAACTCAAAGTTTGGGATTGTACATTCATAAATGATATAAAGCATGTAAGAAAATTTAAATTTATATTTGAAAAATCAGAAAAAGAAATAAAAATTTAAAACGATTCTGCTCTTAATGAAATGAGCATCAGATGTAGCGATAATCCTTATTATCTAGAAAAAGGTGACGAAATATTTAAGAAAATAAGTATAGGTAAATTTAAATAAAAGTTAGACACGTGCAAAGAAAACCTCCTGAATACAGGAAAAATGAATAAATTAAATTGTATCGCAACACACCATGCCGATGACATTTTGGAGTTGGAAAATCTTTAATCAAATTGAAACAAAAATACATATGGATAAATGTGTACAAAATTGTAAAAAAAGTACGTTTTAGAGTGTGATCTATGTCAGAGAAACAAACAAGTTAGACACACCAAAGAACCGTTACTGTAGAAAAAAATCATACAAGGTCTAAATGAGTACTGGATACCTTATTATTCTTTTGCGCCTCACGTAGATACAAGCTACGCACAATTTGACTTAATATATGGCAAAATACTCGTACCTACCTTACCACGTAAAGAAATAATGAATAATGAAAAAAGGACTTATAATTTAGATAATTACGCATGATAATTAAGAGTTAGAATTAAAAATGCACTAGAAAATGCTAGAAAGCTTATAGAAGCAGTGAAAAAAAGAGACAGTTAGAATCATATAACAAAAATAACAGAATAGATAGGAGACTTATCACGGCTCTCAACCAAATTCAGTTTGGTCGTCTAAGAGTAGACCAAACTTACACACGACCAAACTCTGTTTTAGTATTATGAACCACAACCCTTTTTTTTTGTTGAAATTGTCACCGCGTTGCCAACTTAAAATGTCAAGTTTGACTAAAAGCAATTAATTTGTGTTCAAATTTAAAAAACACAAAGGTTTAAAAAAAAAATATTGTTTTTAGTGTTTTAGTTCAAAGAAATCATACCAAATGGATACAAAAAAACGATCTCAAAATAAAATAGATTCTATCCCTCGACTGATTTCTGGTGCTGGTTTTTTGCTCAATTTCTATGGAAAATGTGTTTATGCTGTAATTCTGTTTAAGCATTTAATTACAACACAAAACAATTTGACTTGTATGTAATTGTACGTATGTATGAGTTTTGTGTGGATATACTGCCTCATGCGGACGGGCACGATTGAGTTAACATTTGAATTTTCTTTTTATAATGGACTTTCAAACGAACGAAGACAATTTAATGTTGTTGATAATGCTGTTGTTGTAACTATTCGACACATTTTGATTTTACCTTGCTGACTGCAATCTGTAGAGCACTTGTTCGTGTATTTGCTCTGCAGTAATGTTAGTCTTAGAATAATACTCAAACCTTTTAAATTTAACATAAAAACAAACCCCATCGTTTTTCAAAAGTCAAAATAATTTGAGTCTTGTAGAACGGTCAAATGGCACAAATTATTCAGTTTTTAAGTATTTTTGCTGGGGGAAATACCGATATGTTTCTCTGCAGCAACGCACTTCATCAGCACCCAAGTCTATCTACTGGGGTAGAGATTGTTATTAACATCAGCTATTTAACGCAAATTTTTAATGAATTATTATTGGTTATTGTCTTGTCTTAGTACTTACTATTTTAAGGTTTTGTTGTTTGTTGCTTTGCTAAATATTGTTGGTGAAAAATTATTAGTCCTTGTAAGTTGTGCTGAAAAAAGTGCAAACAAAATATTCTTTCCTCTATTTAGTTAAAAAAAGGTGGAAAAAATATATTTTTTGAAAAAAAAATGGCCCCCGAAATCGCCAAGCTGAGTAAAAGGGTTTTACTACCCATTGGTAGTAGTATCGAACCTTTACTGTCCAGTGCGTGTGTTTTTCAAAAAGTCTTAATTTGTTGCTTTTGTTATTGTTATGAAACAAAACAAAAAAATGTAAGGAATGGGAAAATATATGGGAGGGCGTAAAATTTGTTTGTTGCGTACTATATGTAAATTTTTTTTTCGTCTGAAAATGAATAGCTTCCATTGGGTATCATTGCTAAAAAGAATGGGCCTACACACGCCAATTAATTTTCCTTTGATTTTATGTAATTTTACTTATGTATATTTACGAAACCTGGCAGATATATTTGGCTCTTGGAAAGTCAAACTTAAAAAAATGTGCGGAACTACTTCCATTAAGTTTCATATGTTATTTCTACGGGCTATTTGTGGTGAACAATTTGTCTCCAAATGTAAATAAAATTACATAAGAAAAAACGATCTCAAAATAAAATAGATTCTATCCCTCGACTGATTTCTGGTGCTGGTTTTTTGCTCAATTTCTATGGAAAATGTGTTTATGCTGTAATTCTGTTTAAGCATTTAATTACAACACAAAACAATTTGACTTGTATGTAATTGTATGTATGTATGAGTTTTGTGTGGATATACTGCCTCATGCGGACGGGCACGATTGAGTTAACATTTGAATTGTCTTTTTATAATGGACTTTCAAACGAACGAAGACAATTTAATGTTGTTGATAATGCTGTTGTTGTAACTATTCGACACATTTTGATTTTACCTTGCTGACTGCAATCTGTAGAGCACTTGTTCGTGTATTTGCTCTGCAGTAATGTTAGTCTTAGAATAATACTCAAACCTTTTAAATTTAACATAAAAACAAACCCCATCGTTTTTCAAAAGTCAAAATAATTTGAGTCTTGTAGAACGGTCAAATGGCACAAATTATTCAGTTTTTAAGTATTTTTGCTTTTAATTAAATAAAAAAGAAATAAGTATATATATAAAATAAAGACTACCCACTAAACTCTGAAGATATGAATAATCACATATGTATGTATGTAAGTAAAAGTTAAATTGACATTTTAATTATTTATATTAAAACTAATGGCCAAAAACAAAAGTCAACTTTTGCACATGGAAAATCCAGCTAGAGCAATTGTGCAATTTCTTTTCGATTTACTGATATTTTCCTTAAAGTCAGCATATTTTATCTTAGAATCATTATACTACACCATACTGCCCGATAGCTTGCGTACGCTAAAGGTAAGATTAAACAAAATATTCTTAATCAAAAAATTTTACCCAAATAAAAGAAGAATATTTTGGCTGTGGGTTTTCAATTGGTGGTTTTATGTATGTAAAATTTTGTAATCGTTTATTGGCAGACCATTAAATATGTATGTTTTGCACTATTCTTCACCTATGTACATACATATGTATATTTTTATATTTGTATATATATTTCTTCTGTACGTGTGTATGTCACTGAACTCCTCCTAACCGGCTGAACAGATTTGAATGCATATTTTTGTATGCGTTTGGGTGGCGTCCTGGATGGTTTAGATTCACAAATCAGCCCGGCAGATGGCGCTGCATTCGGTATCTAGGTTATTTATCTATACTGCAACTAAACGGCTGTATAGACTTGGTTGAATTTTTGTGTATGCATTCAAGTGGCGGGTGGAAAATTTACCTTCTTAAATCAGCAGACGAGTGGATCGGTTTTTGGATTATTTATCTATACTACTACCACTAAATGCAGATGATGTTGAATACTGTTGTATTCGGTAAGAAAACGTTTGCCAAGCTCATGTAGTATTATATATGTACATTAGGGTGCGCTTTAGATGTATGGGAATTCGTTTCTTGCAGTTTCTATCGTAACTCCCCCCTCCCCCAAAAATTGGTTCCTGAGCTTCTATCTGTTTACAAAATAATAATAACTTAAAGGTGTTTTTAGGTTATGTGAGTTTTTCATGAAAAATTTTATCCATATTTTAAAAATATTGTGATCGTGATACTATATCGCACACTAAATCATAAATAGTCTTAACTTAAAAATTTCCAGATTCTTAGGCTGTACAAATTACAAAATTATGTAACATAAAAACAGGCATAAAAATATTTTATATTCTTCAAGAAGACTGTAGCAAAAGAAATTTTTGCGGACGATAGAGACTTGTTCAGTGAATTGATTTACGAAAAAACCATTTTGATCGTTTTGAGTTGTCACTGTTTATGATTTAGTGCGCGGTATGATATTTTCCGTTTGTGATCAAATACATCGATAAAAAAATATAGGTATGGTAAATTAATGCAACTATTACGGTTCTCAACTAAACTCAGTTTGGTCGTCTAAGAGAAGACCAAACTTACACACGACCAAACTGTGTTTTAGTATTATGAACACAACTGTTGTTAGTTGAAATTGTCTTCGCACTCCCAAATTAAAATACCAGGTTTGACAGAAAGCAATTTATTTGTGTGAAATTTAATACACAAGGTTTTAGAAAAAATATTGTTTTTAGTGTTTTAGTTCAAACAAATCATACCCAATAGATATGAACATATGTGTAGATTTATTTTATGACGACGAAAACAAAGTCTCAAATGTAGATGTGCTACGTATTAAAAGAAAAATTCGTGATCATTCCATTCCTCTTGAACTATCCAATGCAAAGTTAGGAATAATAAAAATAGGCAATTAATTTCTTATAAAATAGTTTTTGAAAGTTTTTCAGTGAATGCTAGTGGAACAAAGAAACGTTTTGTTATTTGTTGGATAACCTAAATCCATATTTAAAGAAATCTTTGTATGTGCCCGATATAACGCCGATACTAAAACTGTTAAGAAAATTTTGTTATTAAGCATAAACAGTTACGATTTTTAAATTTTTTCTGTTTTTTATATTGCACCAACCTGTAACTAGAAAATCCCAACCACAGACACAACTACTAAAAAGCAGTTGTGTATACTCAACGTTTTTTCAACCAAACTTACACAGAGTTATAAATGGCAATACCAAAACACAACTGAAAAGTCAACTGTTAATTTAGTGGAGAATGGCAATGCAAATTTATCAATCCCATCCAAACTATTTTACAAGTTGAAAACCGTGACTTATAGCCCTAAGTCTGGCAGGTTTTGAATTTCAACAACGTTCAATTGTTTAGTCTCGCTACGTTTGCTAAGCAAAACGGTGAATACAAAAATAGAAAATGAGGGTAAGTGCATATAAGCAAATGAAAAATTAAAATTTTTATTAAAGCAAATAAAGCGAAAATTAAAATAAAACTGTAAAATAAAATATAAAATACAAATTAACACAAGGCGACCAGAGTAGTTGTATCTTTTTGGGTATGATGCCAGCCAAATAATCAGTATCAAATTGTCTCCTAATACTCAGGCTTTGCGCTTGTTATTTTACAATATGTTAAAAGTAAAGCTAGAATTGCGCGGTAGTGCTTTCTTGTAGCGGAAGAGGCAAAAGTCTTATGGAACACGAATCCTAGTTAGAACTTTTGATAAATGTATCTCAAAAGTGAAGACTTTGTATTTATAATGGAGAAAGTTGCAGAAAAGCTCCAAACGCGGAACACTAATCCAGGAAAAACGTGAGAAGGACATCAATCCCAACCAAACTGTTTTAAAAGTTGAAAAGCGTGATAGGGGCATTAGTTTTAATAAAAAAAGGAGTATAGTAGAAAATATGAAGCACCATATCATGGTCCTTACGAAATAATAAATATGGATAATGTAAATGAAGAATTAAAATTTAATGGAAAAATCAAAACTGCACATAAAAATTTATTAAAGAAATATAAAAAATAAAACTTATTATACGTAGGAATAAAATATCCTTAGCATGAGAATTGCAAAAATTTATTTATAAAAAAAATAATTAGTTATAATAAGTTTCATAAGAACATAACGCAAAAATTAAGAGCTATGAAAATCAATGAATATTGTACCAATTAAACTTCACACTACTTTTTTCTAAATAAATAAATACAATAAGAATTTAATATTTAATATTTAACCTCACCAAACAGTCACAGCAACATGCCATAAAATAACTTAAAGTCAACGTCTTCTTGAGATAAGTGAGTAACGATAGGAGCGTATGTAAGAAGGAAAAATTTAAATTACAATTTAATGCCAGCCCAAATTTACGTGTTTGGACTCATTATCACTAAAGACCAAGAAACATTGGTGACCCCGATGTGATTTCAGGATTCCCCCACCAGTGGTAAGAGTCCTGAAACTAAAAAAAACACAGCGTGTATAAAATCATCAGGACATCTAAAGTTCGAGAAGACGTGCTCCTGTCAAGGATAAGTTTGTAACATCAATCATAAACCGACCATGGCTACCATAGAAGAGCTAGTAAAGCGGCTAGACGACGCTGCGGTAGAAATTAATAAGTTAATTGCTAACATAAAAAAAAACGCCCAAGGAGAGAAGAACTCTGTAGTACTACGAACGGAAGACCCAGGAGTTGGCAATCTTATGGCAAACATTTGAACAAAACGATAATACGATTCGGAGAATAGCATGTGTTACACAGGATCATCTATATTTACAAAGTGGCCTATATGAAAAATTTTTTTTGAAGCTGCTATGGCAACACTAAGATTATTAGCAGGCACTTCAAGCAACACGCCAGATCACAAGCAACCAAGGGTGCCAGCAGAAAGGCACGGTTTAGTAATTAAGCTACAAACCCTTATTACCATTATCAATAATAAGTTGGATGAATTGCTGGAAGATTCCGGAATTTCCCACTTATACATCAAGTCAAAACTAAAGAATATAGATAGTCACATCAGCACCATGCAACAGCTACATGGAAAAATTTTTGCCGATAACTTAGAACATGAACTCAACAAGTACATGTTAGAAGAAAGACAAGAGGTAATCGTGTCACCAAGTCAACAAAAATCTTCAGTCCACTTACCGAACGTAACAATACCCCACTTTTATGGAGACTACTTGCAATGGCGTGGATTCTATGAGCTATTCAATGAAATCATTCATAAGAACCCGATGCCGACAATAAAGAAAATGTGGTTCTTGAAGACTAATGTGAAGGGTAAAGGTCAGAAGCTTATTTAGATAAACTCACAGGGCAAAGCAAGTTATCAGAAAATCCATCTGCTTCCGCAATTAAAAACTTGCACGACAACATACAAGAAACTCTCGCAGCACTCAACGATTTAGGGGTAGACACAAACTTATGGGGGCCTAAAGTCCATCACATAGTCATGAATAAGCTAGATAAAGGAACATACATGCTGTATGAACAATCATTGTCATGCCCTAAGGAAATTCCAACACTAACAGAATTTCTAAAATTTCTTGAAACCAGATTTCAGTCTTTGGAGGCAATAGGACAGAAAACCAAACAGCTTGCCACAAAGACGCATTCGTCCGCAGCTGTAAGTTCAATCACAAGGCACAAGAAATACGACTGTTGCAACGAAACCTTGCATCCATTATACAGATGTCAAAGGTCAGTCTATAGACAAAAGACTGCAGTATATAAAATCGAACAAATTATGTGTAAATTGTCTCAAATCATGCCTATTGCCAAGGTGTGCCCATCACAACATTGCACCAAATGCGAACAAGAACACAATACATTAGTGCACATCGATAAAGCCATGTCGAACAACTCATAGCAGAGCTTGAAGAAGTCTCCCGCTCCATCAACTGTGGCATCTCTACAGCAATCTAGTACTCAACAGGGTTATGTATTATTATGAAACGCTTAAACAGTAAGCCTGCAGAAGCAATCATACGGATAGAAGACATCGGAAGTCAATCGAAAAAATCTAATCAACGTGTTAATGTGAGTCTACAGTCAACAACAAGTGGGTACAAAACTCAGCTCGAGGCCTTCGTTCTTCCCAGTATCATCACTATCCAGCCTTCAAGGGATTTTAATCACTCATCATGGCGGATTTTAGAGAACATTCAGCTCGCTGACCCTGATTTTAGCAAGGGTGGTAACATCGATGTACTTCTGGGGGCCGAATATTATCTCGAACTGCTGACCTCAGGCAAAATTCATTTAGCTAATGATCTACCAATATTACAAAACACAAAATTAGGTTGGGTTGTCAGTGGAAAATTAAACATGAAAGCCTGCGAAACTGCAGTATGTGCAGTATATGGTGAAAATGAAGTGATACAAGCAAATTGATACAACAGTTTTGTACAGTGGATAACTTTGAATCAAGTTGAGGAGCAACTTTGTGAAACACACTTCGCACAAAATACAACAAGATGTCAAGATGGACGTTTTATTGTCAGACTACCATTTTCAAATAATTCAAGTGCTCTAGGTGAGACAAAGAGCATGGCAATCTGAAGATTTCATGCGTTAGAGCGACGACTATTCAGAGATAAAGACCTGAGATCCCAATACATTCAATTCGTGGATCAATACGAGGCACTGGGCCACATGACTCGCATCAATGACGACAAGGTCGAAACACCACACCACCAAGCTTCGTGTGGTATTTGATGTCTCGGCACAATCCACCTCAGGACTATCGTTGAATGACATTTTACACATCGGTCCTGCCACTCAAGGCGACCTATTCGGTATGTTACTACGTTTTCGGATGCCAAGATTTGTATTTTGTACGGACATTGATAAAATGTACCGTCAAGTTTTACTTCATCCAGCGGACCGTAACATGCATTTAAACCTTTGGAGAAGGAATCCAGCCGAAGCTATTTCAACGTACATGAATACAGTAACGTATGGAACATCCTCAGCACCGTATCTTGCAACAAAGTGCTTACAACAATTGGCCGAAGAAAACATGGAAAGATACCCACTAGGGGCTTACACATTAAAGAATAATTTATATGTGGATATCGGCATGAGTGGAGCAGACAATCTAAACACAGCAATCAGTTACAGCATAACATACCGCAACTCACTCATCAACTTATATACTTTTTCTGGTTCAAGTGCTAGAAGAAAGTAAAATTTAAATTACAATTTAGTGCCAGCCCAAATTTACGTATCATTAAAGACCAAGAAATAACATTAACAAAAAAAATTATCATAAATCTAAAATTTTTTTAAAAAATACACAAAATTGTGTAATTTTAACTGAAAGAGTAGGGGTGTGGTGTATGACTTGAATAGATGATTATCATGTATGATTAAAGCGAAATGGCACTGAACTTCAAATATACAAAAACACACACACAGCTTGGTACAATGTATAATACAATGTAATTCAAAATGTATGAATGTGTGTATGTATATTAGAATAATTAAAAATAAGAAAAGCGAACTTCTCATTGTTAGTATATAAGCTGAATAAATTGTTATATAAAATATCAATATACTTTGATCGCTAAAGAAACGCTTGTGTATTACACTTTTAATACATTACAATATACACCTTAATAGCTCATACCATAAAAATTAAAATTTTTGGACGCCAAAACTTTTTTTCAAAAAATAAATTTTTTCCACCTTTTTTGAAATAAATAGAGGAAAGAATATTTTGTTGGCACTTTTTTCAGCACAACTTACAAGGACTAATAATTTTTCACCAACAATATTTAGCAAAGCAACAACAACAAAACCTTAAAATAGTAAGTACTAAGATTTGCAACACAAGAAATGCAAGAATAACCAAGAAATAAAAAATTGTAATAAAATTTTAGTCTAACTAGTAAAAAGCAAAAATTTTAAGGCAGAAAGTGCCCTTAATATGATATTTAGAGTGCCTAGATACGTTCTAAATATATTGATGTTTTCACAAAATATGTCCGGCTTTGCCGTAGCAAAAAATTAGGAGTCCCTGTAATAAGTTATTCTGAAAAAAGAGAAAAAAAATTTTTTCCTTAATTTTTGCAAAAAAAAAACGCAATAAGAAATAATTTTTTTGACATAAGATGCTAACAAGATTTGTTTGTTAGAAGTTATATGTATGTATGTCTGCATGTATGTATGTATGAACATGTAGATGGATGAACATACTAATGTATATGAATACCCTTAATACAATTTATTTGTGTAATAGATAATACAATGCGCATACATAATTATATAGATACTTACCAGAATTATGAAATCCAAGTCATTTACATACATACTTGTATTGTGTGTTTGTTGTACTTTTGTTACTACGTTACAAAATCGTGATCGAGCATGAACAATCATGTCTGCATTACAAACATACATAATTCTGCATGCACGATATTGTTTTGTTTTACTTATATTTCTTTGTACGTGTTTCAATATTACTGTTAGTCGAAATAATAATCGAACTCGCATATTCACTTACATGGTTACGTACATATGTACTTACGTACGTACGTATGCCGCGTACATACGATAAGTAATTATAATTGTTACTAGGTGAATACTTTTATTCTGCATTCCCAATTTCTTTTATTGCTTTGTTACACAAGTCAGTTACATATGTACTTACATATTATATATACATGCATGTTTATTTGCATACCTATGATATGTAATATAATATACTTGTTTGTAAGAAATCGAAAAGTAAATTTAAAGAAGCCAAATAAATATAACAAAGATTCTAAAATATACATAATAAATTCATAAATATTTACTTAAGCCAAAATAAACATATTTAACATTAAAACTTAAATAAATCAAAAATTAAAATAAAATTCGTTTTGGTTTTATTTTGAAACAAAAACTTGGAACAAAACTGGCGCAGTCGGTAGGATTGTCCAAATATCCTTTGACTTGAATATAAACGCAAATTATATAAGAAGGATATTTGACATTTTAATGCCTTAATGGGCAACAAAGTTTTTAAAAAGATAAATAAAAACTGTATGATATTTTTTGACGGTGCAATATATCCCTAAAAAGTAGCAAGTCTGTGAAACTATATAATTAAAAATAACAAATGAAATAAGTAACACTTTTTGGTAATTGGATATCGTGAAAACGTTTCTGGTGTTTTAAAATTATTGCAAATATATAAAGATAACGAACTTTGAAAACAATATTTCTTTTTCCTTAGTGACAAAAAAACTTTATGAAAAAAAAGAAATATATATGCCAACAAAGAATAACTTTAAAATTATTAAACATAAATATATAAATGAAAATTATATAGACAAGAGTATAAAACTTTCAAAATAATAAAAAAACTAACTTAAAGAAGAAATCATTTTAATAAGAAATGTGTCAAGGACAACAACCCAATACTTCACGAAATCTACAAGGACCACAAGAAAAGTACATTAACAGCAAGGAATCGCCGCTTAAAAGGAAATATACCTTAACATAAGTACAACATTAATTACATTATTATTATTAATATCCATATGTATGTTTATGTTTTACTTATTCTATTAATTAGTTAAACGTATTCTTCATACTTACCCATTATTTAAAAACAAAAAATTCATTCTATGTTTTCTTTTTCTGAATAGTGCACCGAATATATATATAAATAAATATATAAATTTATATGTGATTTATTCACATCCAAGAAATTTACCACGCGACTTATTGTCATAATCATACTGTAAGTGAAATTTATTTGCTGGTGGTTAAGCGATGTCTATATGCGTTTCATTGTTGCTTTAACAAATCTTCAGTAGACTTCAACCACACATTTTGAACAGTCACGAACCTCTTATCTTATGCACAAACTTCCAAAACCTATTTGAGAATTCACAAATAATAATATTTTTGAAAATCACAAAAGCAAAATAAGCGTAGTAGGCTTAGAAACTCATACAAAAAGGTGTAGAAAAATAAAATAAATTCATATCGAATAAAAATAATTTGTTGGGCTTTGTTTTTTTTTTTTTGATTTATTTACTTTAAAGAAGTATAAATAAGTTCATATAAAATAGTGTATGCATATCGTTTAAAGATTTTTTTTTTAACTTTCAAATCTATATATTAAAAAAAAACATGGCTGAAGGAGGTGCTCCCTTCGTCCCTCTTTCAATAGATCCGCTTCGACTTATTGAAAGGCTTCCAGAATTTTCAGGTGACAAAAAAGATTTGTACTCTTTTATTTCATTAATCGAAGGAATCGAACCTCTTCTTCGTCAATACGACGATGCCTCACAACTATGATTTATAGATTTAATTAAGTTAAAACAGTTCTTATAAATTATTTCGGTAAGTGTGAAGCAATTGTATGATAAACTTCGAGCTACAGTTTTTAAGACCAATGCTATCGATTTCTATAATGAAAACAAGAACAAGCTTCGAAGACTCAATAACAAAACCGTTTCTGATTTAGGAATAAATTTCAATAGCGAACAAATCGCTGCTAACAACATGAGAACTGCTCTCAATATTTTTAAGAAAAAGTTACCGGAACCACTGAAAACTATATTAGCATGTACAGATCCAGAGACTCTTGAGGAAGCCATGAATATTATTTTCGCTTCAGGGTATGCCCATAATGGGGGTAATAATGTAGATAGAAGTAGGGAACAAAATGTCAATCGCAATAGGAATAATCGTAATAATCAACGTTTCGAGGCAAATAGAACTCAAAATCGTTACGTCCATAGATCGGGCAATAATAGTGATTTTAGAGGTCACAACAATAACAACGGTTACCTACAAAATAGCAGAAACCCTAATTATACCAATGCCCAAGGTGCATTCAATTATAATGCTAACAACAATAGAAACTACGAGCACAATTACTCTAAGCCAAATCAATATAAACAACATGTCCCGGAACCAGTGGATATCAATATGATTCAAAATGCCGGCAATTCAGATCGTTTGCTACAATATAATCCAGTGCACGAAAATCGCTATCTTAAGCAACCTACTTCAAAATTAAGCAACTTTAATGAAATTCCAAATTTTGCGGCTACTACCGTTTCAATGCCACAGAATGCGAATTTTTCTGAGAATTTTAAAAATACAAATCAACCAAGTGTTTGCGAACAACAACTCTCAAATGCAAAATTTTTATTTTCTAGCCTCTCCGGAGAGCTACCTCATATAGTGCTGAAAAATAAGCTAAAATTTATAGTGAACACCGGTGCTACTCATTGAATCGTGAACCCCGGCTTATGTAATCCAAAATGGAAAGTTAGATCAGGAATAATGACCTTGAAGACCTTGCAGACAGAAATAATGACAGACACTTTATACCAAGTACCCATGTTTTCCGAATTAGGGAATACAGATGAAAAGATGTTTCTTATAGAGTGTAGATTTCATGACGATTACGACGGAATTATAGCTAACGATATTTTACGAACTTACAATGCAGTTATAGATTACGGTAGAAACCAATTACGTTTAAATAATGGAATCGTGCCATTGTTATTTCCAAAACTGCAACATGTATAATTTGTCACCCAAGTCGAATGTGGATTAATACACATCATCGAGCACCGTAATAATTCTGACGAAATAATTGCATATGAAGGCGTTTATAACGCGCAAAATTTTAAGATCGAGATAAAAACGCTTGCTAAATGCCTAGATGTAATCTACCTTACTGAAAAAAGTTCGTGGCCAGTAACTCCTGAGAATTATCATTTAGTCAATGACAATTTAATGCAGGAAGATAACCAAGAAGTTCCGTTATTAAGTAAAATTAAAACAAATCATTTGAATTACGAGAAGAAAGAAAATTTAAAAACATTTTAAGTAATTTTATGGAACTATTCTATGAAAATAATTCTAATCTAACGTTTACGAATACTATAAAACATCGAATTATTACCAAAGACGAGTTACCAGTGTTTTCAAAATTTTATAGGTATCCTTACATACATAAAGAGGAAGTAAACCGACAAATTCAGGAAATGCTACAATCTGGAATTATTAGGCCCTCGAAATCCCCATACTCTGCTCCTATATGGATTGTCCCTAAAAAGGATGACGCAAGCGGCCTGAAAAAATGGCGGTTAGTAATATATTATAGGAAACTTAACGAAAATACTATAGATGATCGCTTTCCTATCCCTAACATAGAGGAAATTTTAGATAAGCTTGAAAGATGTATGTATTTTACCACATCGGACCTCGCTAAAGGATTTTATCAAGTAGAAATCGATGAAAGCGATGTTCATAAAACCGCATTTTCTGTTGAAGGAGGCCATTATGAATTTCTTAGAATACCTTTCGGACTCAAAGGCTAATGAACAACATCTTAGGTGATCTAGTCAATAAGGTTTGCTTAGTGTACTTGGACGATATCATAGTCTACTCTACGTCAATTCAGGAACACGTTATTGCACTATAGAAACTATTTGATAGGCTTAAAAATGCAAATTTAAAAATGCAAATAGATAAGTGTTAATTTTTTAAAAGAGAAACGGAGTTTTTAAGTCATATTGGTACTCGAAATGGCATAAAACCTAATCCAAAAAAAGTCGAATGTGTACTAAATTATCCTCTACCAAGTACACAAAAACAGATAAAACAGTTTTTAGGACTTATAAAGGATTATGCTAAAATAGCAAGACCCTTGACACGATACCTCAAGAAAGATGCTAAAGTCAATATTAATGATCCAGAATATAATGAAAGTTTTCGAACGTTAAAAACTTTTTTAGTCAGCGATCCAATACTAGTATATCCTGATTTTGATAAGAAATTTGTTGTGAATACGGATGCAAGAAATTTTGCACTGGGTGCCGTCTTATCGCAAGATGATCACCCCATTTGCTACGCAAGCAGAACGCTAAATCAATACGAAATTAATTATAGCATGGTAGAAAAAGAATTGCTTGCGGTAGTGTGGGCGTATCGTACTTTCGACCATATATTTTTGGTAGAAAATTTGTCATCAAAACAGACCATCAACCATTGCAATGGCTGGTATCTATTAAGGAGCCGAATTCTAAGATAATGAGATGAAGGTTGAAACTTGAAGAATTCGACTATGAAATTTTTTATAAGCGATGAATAAATAATGGAAATGCCGATGCATTGTCCCATATAGAGCCCCAAGTAAATGTAATTCAACAAACACAAATTAATGCGATAGTAACGAGTGCGTCCCCT
The DNA here is from genome assembly GCA_936439885.1 of Nowickia ferox. NCBI lineage: Eukaryota > Metazoa > Arthropoda > Insecta > Diptera > Tachinidae > Nowickia > Nowickia ferox. The sequence goes on from OW387026.1 coordinate 53,846,566, forward strand.
CTAAATTCTTACAAAAACCAATTTATTATAGAAAAATAGAATAATACTGCGTTAAGAGTTGTAAATAATTCAGTTTTTAATAACTCTAGAAAAATTATTTCTGCAAATAGTTTCAATGAAAACGATATGATAGCAATAATAAAAAATTATTTTCACCCTAGAATTAATGCTATATATATTTCTGACAGTTCGTTGTATGAAATTTTTGAGGAAACCTTTACAAGATACTTTTCAGGAAATCTTCACCTTAAAATTGTGAGATGCAAAATTTTTCTTCAAGATGTCGTCGACGAAAATGATCTTTACGAACACATTCAAAGGGAACACTACAGGAATAACCATAGGGGTATTAACGAAAACTTTGAACAGCTAAAAAGAAAGATATATCATCCAAGACTGAGAATTAGAATTCGACAGTATATTAATAATTGCCACATTTGTAATACAATAAAATACGATCGAAAGCCCATCAAACAAAAGTACATGGTTACTGAAACACCTGGACAAATTGTTCATATTGATGTTTTTTATAGTTTGCAAAAAACACTATTCTTAACTATAATTGATAAGTTTTCCAAATTTGCTCAGGCAATAAAAATTCAAAATAGATCTTGAGTGGAATTCAAAAAAGCCCTCACTCAGTATCTAAGTATTGTTGGAAATATTCAAAAAATCGTAACCGACAACGATTTGGGGTTTAAAGCGCTTCCACTTATAGAATTTTTGCGGGAAAGAAACATAGAAATTGATTTTATATCTAATAATAATCACACCTCAAATGCTAATGTGGAACGTCTTCATAATACCATGAACGAACACATCCGTTTACTTAGACACGACCCTGGTAGAAGAAAAAAATCTACAAAGTGATTATGTTCTATAACAATACCATCCATTCGACCATAGGATTTTTTAAATGGCCTAATTAAGGAGGAAGATTATCCAAAAATAAAAGATAGAATAACTAAATGTAAGGAAAACTCAATATCTAAGTTAAATAGTAGCCGTGAAGATTGTTTGGTTCAGACGGGAGACGTTTATCTAAAAAGTGATAGAGGCAGAAAAAACCATGCTAGGTTTAGGAAAATACATGTTGATCAACTAGATAATGACCATGTTATAACCCAAACTGGGCATAAATATTACAAATCGCATGTTAAAAGGAAAAAGAAAACGTAAAATTAATTTACAATTACATTTTGAGTATTAATATTAAAATGCAAAATACTATAAATAAAATGTCTTTAATAATTATTATAATAATCAATTTAAGGTGGATACCTAATTTAAGAGAATTTTTTAATAGAAATATTAATAGCAACAAAAGAAATACCAATGTTAGTCCTTATAAATTCATAAAAAAATTAAAAATTGAAGTAGGGAGGTCTTAAAATAAAAAATTATTCTTCCTCTAAATAAAAATTGAAATAAATAAATAAGAATTGTAAAGTATTTTGTATTCAATAAAAATTTTATTATTATTACTTCGAAAACGTCGTTCCATACAATTTTCGAAATACATAGATATGTATTTACTTATATAAAGACATACATACGTTCACTCAAAATATTTCATAGGTAAAATAAAAAAAAAATCGTGTAATGAACAAAAATTAAATTACGGAAAAATGTTTCGTATTTTTTTAAGCATAGAATACTTTGGGTATAGTATTTATATATGTCGTATGTATACAATAAGTTATTTTCTTTCTTTTCCAAAAACGTTTATTTTTCTAAGTACGTATGTACATACGTTAATAATATAATAAGTAATATTCACCTATGCACTTAGGAATGCAATAAATACATAAAAAGTCATTTTAAATTTACAAAAAAAAAATTAAATAATATAAACTAAAATTTCCGCGGAGCTTCAATCCAACGATGGGGGAGTTATATGTATGTATGTTATGTATGTATGTATGTATGAACATGTATGTATGGATGTGTGGATGAACATACTAATGTATATGAATACCCTTAATACAATTTATTTGTGTAATAGATAATACAATGCGCATACATAATTATATAGATACTTACCAGAATTATGAAATCCAAGTCATTTACATACATACTTGTATTGTGTGTTTGTTGTACTTTTGTTACTACGTTACAAAATCGTGATCGAGCATGAACAATCATGTCTTTGCATTACAAACATACATAATTCTGCATGCACGATCTAGTTTTGTTTTAATTATATTTCTTTGTACGTGTTTCATTATTACTGTTAGTCGAAATAATAATCGAACTCGCATATTCACTTACATGCTTACGTACATATCGATGGCTTCATTCCAGAGTACGCTAAGTCTAGAAAGTGAATTTTACAGGAGACGCGTTCAAATTTTATTTGGAATTTCTCAAAGGATAGATAGAAAAAAAAAAAAGATAGAAATTCAATTTTACAATTGTGAGCATAAATTTTGATAGGGTTGTCCGATTAATTCGAGCTTTTGACAGGACTCAAGTTACATCAATCCAAATTCAAATAAACAAACTCCTTCAAAACATGCTAAGTCGACTTAGCATACTCTGGAATTAAGCCATCGATATGTATGTACATATATACTTACGTACGTACGAATCCCGCGTACATACGATAAGTAATTATAATTGTTACTAGGTGAATACTTTTATTCTGCATGCCCAATTTATTTTATTGCTTTGTTACACAAGTCAGTTACATATGTACTTACATATATATGTACATGCATGTTTATTTACATACCTACATAAATACTCATACCTATGATATGTAATATAATATACTTGTTTGTAAGAAATCGACTCATTATTAATTTGGTATTTAAGGCGGTCGTTTCAAAAAGTAAATTTAAAGTGGCCAAATAAATATAACAAATATTATAAAATATACATAATAAATTAATAAATATGTATTTAAGCCAAAATAAACATATTTAACATTAAAACTTAAATAAATCAAAAATTAAAATAAAATTTGTTTTGGTTTTATTTTGAAACAAAAACTTGAAGACAAAACTGTTAGACTCTAAGTTACATCATTGCCATAGATAGTTTGGAGATATCATCAAGTCTGAATAAACTTTTGGCCAAGAACTTAAGACACCACTTTTTGGGGGTGCATTGTTTTCGAAATCTTTAGAAGCCTATAAAAAGAACTGGCCCCCAATCAAAATCGCCAAGCTGAGTAAAAGGGTTTAACTACCCTTTGGTAGTAGTATCGAACCTTTACTGTCCAGTGCGTGTGTTTTTCAAAAAGTCTTAATTTGTTGCATATTGTTATGAAAAAAAAACAAAAAAATGTAAGGAATGGGAAAATATATGGGAGGGCGTAAAATTTTTTTGTTGCGTACTATGCGTAAATTTTTTTTTCGTCTGAAAATGAAAAGCTTCCATTTGGTATCATTGCTAAAAAGAATGGGCCTACACACGCCAATTAATTTTCCTTTGATTTTATGTAATTTTACTTATGTATATTTACGAAACCTGGCAGATATATTTGGCTCTTGGAAAGTCATAATCTCAAACTTAAAAAAATGTGCGGAACTACGTCCATTAAATTTCATATGTTATTTCTACGGGCTATTTGTGGTGAACAATTTGTCTCCAAATGTAAATAAAATTACAAAAGAAAAAACGCTCTCAAAATAAAATAGATTCTATCCCTCGACTGATTTCTGGTACTGGTTTTTTGCCTCAATTTGTATGGAAAATGTGTTTATGCTGTAATTTTGTTTAATCATTTAATTACAACACAAAACACTTTGACTTGTATGTAATTGTATGTATGTATGAGTTTTGTGTGGATATACTGCCTCATGCGGACGGACACGGATGAGTTAACATTTGAATCAGTGTTGCCAGTGAAATTTCGAGAAAGATACATTTTAGTTTCCAAAAAGATACATTTGTTCTCAAAAAGATACATTTTGTAAAAAATTTTAAAGTCCATTTTTAACGTTTAACATTTATTAACATAACATTTTTATTTCATATTTAATGAATATTGTAAAGAAAATGATATCATATAAATTCATTTTTATATTTAAATAAGTCATCTAATTTTAAAACTTTAAAATTAATTATATGTACATAACTATCTTTGGATGTTATCAAAACAAATTCATTTTTGTAAAAATTATTATACGAGCTAAGGCGCTTACGCTAGGGCGATTATATCAAAAAGTTCATATAAATTTCCTGAAAATAAAAAAGATGTTCATATTTCCTCAAAAAAATAGATGTTCATATTTTCTGTACATTTTGCGTACAAATTCAAAAGATACGAATAATGTCGGGATTACACATGGTACCTGAAGTCATCAAAAGATACGAAAAATGTATCTTTCGTATCCTAATGGCATCACTGATTTGAATTGTCTTTTTATAATAGACTTTCAAACGAACGAAGACAATTTAATGTTGTTGATCATGCTATTGTTGTTGTTGTAACTGTTCGACACATTTTGATTTTACCTTGCTGACTGCAATCTGTAGGGCACTTGTTCGTGTATTTGCTCTGCAGTAAAGTTAGTCTTAAAATAATACTCAAAGCTTTGAGACGTGATCGCATAACAAAATAAACAAAATAATAAAACACCTTAAATAATATAAACCTTTTAAATTTAACATAAAAACAAACCCATCGTTTTTCAAAAGTCAAAATAATTTGAGTCTTGTAGAACGGTCAAATGGCACAAATTATTCTGTTTTTAAGTATTTTTGCTTTTAATTAAATAAAAAAGAAATAAGTATATATATAAAATAAAGACTACCCACTAGACTCTGAAGATATGAATAATTACATATGTATGTATGTAAGTAAAAGTTAAATTGACATTTTAATTATTTATATTAAAGCTAATGGCCAAAAACAAAAGTCAACTTTTGCACATGGAAAATCCAGCTAGAGCAATTGTGCAATTTCTATTGGATTTACTGATATTTTCCTTAAAGTCAGCATATTTTATCTTAGAATCATTGTACTACACCATATTGCCCGATAGCTTGCGTACGCTAAAGGTAAGATTAAACAAAGTATTCTTAATCAAAAAACTTTACCCAATTAAAAGATGAACATTTTGGCTGTGGGTTTTCAATTGGTGGTCTTATGGATGTAAAATTTTGTAATCGTTTAATGGCAGACCATTAAATATGTATGTTTTACACTATTTTTTACCTATATACATATATAGGGTGTTTTTTATTGAGGTATAGAACTTTAAGTTGGCATCACTTTTTTAACTGGCGGCCATTTTGTCAGCTGTCAAGTGATTAATATTTAGTTTGGTTTGCCATTTCATCATGAACAGGTTGACAAAAGAACAACGCTTGCAAATCGTGCAAATTTATTTCGAAAATAATGGTTCAGTTCGCGAAGTTTACCGCAAGCTCCGTCCATTTTATGGTCGACATAATCGTCCATCAGAGCAATTAATTCGGTTAACCGGTCAATTGGCCACCAAGATCGTGTGATTTGACACCATTGGATTATTTTCTTTGGGGATATGTGAAGTCGCTCGTCTACGCCAACAAACCAGAAACGTTAGGGGACTTGGAAGCCAACATTCGTGGCGTTATTGCCAACATACGGCCCCATATGCTCGAAAAAGTGGTTGAAAATTGGACCTGTAGAATTGGCTTTATTCGATCCAGCCGCGGCGGCCACATGCCCGAAATCATATTTAAACGTTAATGGCATAAAATTATTCTTCCAATAAAGCCAAATTGATGGACATTAAAACGATTTTCTTGTGTTTGATTTCAATTCGAAGTTCTATACCTCTAAAAAAAACACCCTATATATATTTCTTCTGTACGTGTGTATGTCACTGAACTCCTCCTAACCGGCTGAACCGATTTGAATGAATTTTTTTGTATGCGTTTCAAATGGCGGGTGGAAAATTTACCTTCTTAAATCAGCACACGAGTGGATCGGTTTTTGGATTATTTATCTATACTACTACCACTAAATGCAGATGATGTTGAATACTGTTGTATTCGGTAAGAAAACGTTTGCCAATCTCATGTAGTATTTTTAAGAACACTGTAGCAAAAGAAATTTTTGCGGATGATAGGGACTTGTTCAGTGAATTGATTTACGAAAGAACCAGACCATTTTGATCGTTTTGAGTTGTCACTGTTTATGATTTAGTGCGCGGTACGATATTTCGGTTTGTGATCAAATACAACGATAAAAAAATATACATAGGTATGGTAAATTAATGCAACTATTACGGTTCTCAACTAAACTCAGTTTGGTCGTCTAAGAGTAGACAAAACTTACACTCGACCAAACTGTGTTTTAGTATTATGAACCACAACTGTTTTTTAGTTGAAATTGTCTTCGCACTGCCAACTTAAAATATCAGGTTTGACAGAAAGCAATTTATTTGTGTGAAATTTAATACACAAGGTTTTAGAAAAAATATTGTTTTTAGTGTTTTAGTTCAAAGAAATCATAAAAAATAGATACAAATACATATGTACATATGTGTAGATTTATTTTATGACGACGAAAACAAAGTCGCAAATATAGATGTGCTACGTACCTATTAAAAGAAAAATTCGTGATGATTCCAACTAGTGTTGTCATTCGAACAAAAATTATTCGAATATTCGAACAACTTTTTATCATTTTTGTTCGAACGAACGAAAATTTTCAATTTGGAATAAAAAATTATTCGAATCATTTTTGTCGAATATTCGAACAACTTCTTTAATTACTTTCTATACAAATTATTTTACATTTCATAACTTTTTAATTTGTTAAAAATAGGATTTTAAGTAAGTAATTAAATTACTCCAAACTATAAATACTTGCGTAAACTTGTTTGTATATGTTCGTTAAGCACATCTTTTATTTTCTTGCTGGGAAAAGATACTGCTTTAATGGAATTAGAAGGTGTCTTACAACTCTTGATAAAGAGTTTTGAAAACTATAACTGTTTTTCTCTAATCAAAAGCCTTAAAAATCGAATTATTGAACGACGTAAAAAATCATTAAATGCTTTAATATTATTCCTCAGCTTTCCTATGCAATACAAACTTTTCAAAATATTCCGCAAAAAGCGAAAAAAAGAGTACGCAAATACTTTGTTTTCATGATTACTTTGTAACAAAATATCTTAAATAAACTCAAGTACCATGAATTATTAGATGGCATTTCTGAAGTAACTGATAATGTTTTTTTAACTGATCTAAAAAATTTTATGAATAAAGTATGAAATTGATTTAAATTATTTGGAAAGATCAAAGAAAGGATTACACTAACTGTAGATGCTTTTTAATGCTACGAGTACTTTAATTATATCACGAACTTTAACAATTTGCTAAAGAAACTTTTCTACTTGTTAATTTATTTAAAGCAAATAAAAGAATCGCATATAAGCTAAAAAGTGGGATTATCTGCGGCTTTTAAATGACTATTGTAAAAGAAATCAATGATATAGTAAACTTAAACAATTTTTGTAAATTTTTAAACCCTGACCAAAAAAAGGTTGTTTCTAGTGTGTGTCTGTGTATCTATGTATACGGCTGACTTGATCGAGTGTTCTTAACTATGTTTAAAGCGAATTGGTCCAGCCGCTTATCTTCTAGTTTGTACTTGAAGAAAATCGATTCAGCCCCTTGGAAGTTATCATAAATTTTCTATATAATCATTTACTAATTTCTTTATTTTGTTACTTCAATAACAAAACTTATGATCCAGCGTCAACTGCGTCGGTTTTTTAATTCTTGTTATTAATATTTTTATTTATTAATATTTCTAAGTTTGCTATTAAAATTATTTGTTTTTCTTGTATATTGAATTATTTTTTGGTTGTTAATAAAAAAAAACTTTTTTAAAATTATTCGAATACATTTTTGTATTCTTTGTTCGTTCGAAGATTCGAACAAAAGTTCAAAATTATGCGTCTGTTCGAACAAGAAAAAAATTATGAAATTTCATTCGAACAAATATAAAAGACGAATAATTAACAACACTAATTCCAACCCTCTTGAAAGGAATAATAAAAATAGGCAACGAATTTCTTATAAAATAGTTTTTGAAAGTTTTTCAGTGAATTCCGGTGGAAAAAAGAAACGTTTTGTTATTTGTTGGATATCCTAAACCCATATTTAAAGAAATCTTTGTATGTGCCCGGTATAACGCCGATACTGAAACTCTTAAGAAAATTTTGTTATTAAGCATAAAAATTTCTAGTTACGATTTTTAAATTTTTTCAGCTTTTAATATCGCACCAACCTGTAACTAGAAAAACACAACCACAGACACAACTACTAAAAAGCAGTTGCGTATACTCAACTCAAAAGTGAAGACTTTGAGTTTAGAATGGAGAAAGTTGCAGAAAAGCTCGAAACGCGGAACACTACTCCAGGAAAAACGTGAGAAGGACTTCGTAGATCAGTTTGATGATTTCTTTGATTTCGCTCATACCGATGCATTGGATATTATCACTACGGACGTGCAAATGTCGTGATGAAATTTATAATTAATCACGCTTGAGTACGTGAGCGTGACTGAAAAAAATGGCTCGTGCGTAATCTATTTTTAAGAATCTTGCACGAGTTCTCACGCCATAACATTCCTGCATAGTACACATGTAACTGTATTGAATCTTTTTAAATAAATTTTTTTATAACACATATACAAATATATATATATATATACATTTAGGTAGTATGAGCCTACAAACATAATGAATGCATATACGAGTACCTTTGTAAATATGTATGTATGTATGTACCTACATATGTATGTTTTTTAGATAACCTGTAGCAAGTGTCAATTGAGAAACACTACTGGTTCACTAGTCGGTCAAGTAGAAGGAGCCTATCATTTTTACAATTCAGGGTGTGTGCCAAGTTTCGTAGCAATACGTTAAGTAGGAGCACGTGAATTATAATTTTAAATGGGCCCATCGATATTGTGTCATTAAGATCGTACAAGGTGTCTAATAAGCAGGGACAATGGTTTCATGCAAATGCATGTTTTTCCCTTAACTCCGATAATGTCAAGAAGGAAATATCTTTATGAAACAATGAATTTGCGTACAAATGGCATGGTTTTGTGTCATAATTTGTCAAAAAATCAAATTTCAAAATATATTATTGCTTACAAATGATTAATGCCAAACTGTTTTTGGCAAATTTATTCGCTTGAATTGTTGAAGAATTGTAGAACGATAATACAAGCACACACACCTACCAAATTTAATGGATATTGTCATTTTGATGACTTCAAGATGAAATTGTCTGCTATTAAAGCCGAAAGTAGTGAAACATTCTGCAGAAACTTGATATTGTTTTTAAAAATAGTAGCGGATTTAAAAAACTAATCTAATAGCTAGTACTCAATCCATTGTAATGGTTGAGTTAAATAAATATGTAAGATTATATAAAAGAATCATTTAAATTTGAGCCGATTACATCCACAGATGTGACAAGGCCTTTTTCAATGCTCAAAAGCTTTCTAAGAACAAATTGATTGAACTTCATATTCGAAAATATACAACTTTTAAATGAAAAGAAATATATAACTCTTTTCTTTTCCTATATAAACGTATATCGAAAAATGCGTGTTTGGAGTTAATAATGCAGAGAAAATTGTTATATCATATTTAATCTCGTGTAAAAATTTAATGTAAAAGGCTTGTACACGCACTTCTTGAGAAAAGAAAATAAGTTTATATCTTGCTTTAAGAGTTCTCGTTATAGGTATATACTAAACAAAAAAAATCATACAAAAAATATTCGTAGTACATATTAACTTTGATAAATAAGCTTTTTTTGCTTTGCTAATATTTTTACATATAGAAATAACAAATACAAAAAAAAAACCGTAAACAAAAAAACACAGACAAAGTACCCTTGAGGAATACTCTATATGAGTACCTCAAATACAAATAATTGTGAAGTGAGTTATAACGGCAGAAATGCCTATTTTACTGTGAGTTCTGATGCTCTCAATGATAACAATAAAAATAACAAATCTGATGATAGACTTACTGTGAGTTCTGAAGCTCTTAATAAAAATAATAAAAATAAAAAATCTGATGATAGACTTTCTCTAACGGCAAAGCCGCATTTTCGTCAGCAATCAACTTCGCTTTGTCCAATGCCAACTAGTGATTCGTTAACATTACTGTTGCCTAGTACCTCTACATTTAACTCAGCGATATCATCCGCTTCGGGCTCGTGGTCATCACTTAACCCTGTTTTCCCTATAGATAAGAGTAGCCAAAAACCCAAGGTCCAAGTCGGAATGAACAGATATATAACTGTGGTAAAGCGCGGGCGAAGCCCAAAATCTTCTAAAATTTCATCTGCTCCAAAGATCTCTAGGGATAACAGCGCATCATCTACTAATCACCAAAACCGTTTTAAAATATTGCAAGATGACAACGACAAACGCGCTGAATCTGCGAACAAAACCTCCAAGCCGCCACCAATCTATTTAAGAGAAAAAAACTCAAACGCTCTTATTAAAAAATTAATTTCGGTAATTGGTGAGAATAAATTTCACATTGTTCCAATAAAACGTGGTAGCATTGATGATACGAAAATTCAAATTTATGAAGAAAAACATTTTCGCACAATGGTTTCTGAATTTGAAAAAGTAAAACAAATTTCTACACATACCAGCTCAAGAGTGCTAAAGGTCTGCAGATCGTATTGAAGGGCATAGATTCCTATGTCGCTCCCGAAGAAATAAAAGATGCACTCGTCCTCCAGGGATTTAAGGCAAAAAATGTATCGAACATAATAAATAAGGAAAAGATCCCCCAACCTCTATTTCGCGTAGAACTGGAGCCAAATGATATAAAATTGAGAAAAAATGAGACGCACCCAATTTATAATCTAAAATATCTTTTATACCGAAAAATAACAGTTGAAGAACCATATAAGCGTTCTGGACCCGTACAGTGCCATAATTGTCAAGAATATGGCCATACTAAAACTTACTGCAATTTACCTACTGTTTGTGTTGTGTGCGGCGAAATACACGGCACTGCTAGTTGCAATAAGCCAAAAAATCAAAGTGATAAAAAATGCAGCAATTGTAAAGGTAATCACACCGCTAACTACAGAGGTTGTGTAATCTTTCGTCAAACATACTATGGGGCAAAAACCTAAATTAGCTCCAGCCCAATCAGCAACCGCTTTATCCGCCACTATTGCGCAAGTGAGCCAACCAGTTACTTCCCGTGTATCGTATGTCCATGCTGCTAAGACAAATTTTATAGATACTCAAAATGTTTCACCACCAAATAATTCAACAAATACAAACTCAAGCTTTAATTTCAATCGCCTTGAAGCTGCTATTGATAATCTGGTGCAAACTATAAATAATATTACAACAAATATGACTAGCATGATGCAAGAAATGCTGCGAATGCAGAATACACTGCTTCAAGCATTAGTTAACAAACCATGAACACGTTAAAAATATGTTTCTGGAACGCAAACGGCATTCGCCAACATAAAAATGAACTTGAGCACTTCCTCACGGAAAAAAGTATTGATATAATGTTGGTCTCAGAGACTCATTTGACTTCGAGAAGTCTTTTTAAAATTTCTGGCTACACCTTATATGATTCAAAGGACCCAAGAGGAAGAGCATGCGATGGATCAGCAATTCTAATAAGGTCAAGACTCAAGCATTATATTATTGACAAGATTTCTGAAGAACATCTACAAGCAACGAATATTTGTATTGAAAATTTTTGCACTAATTTTGTAATACAGTAGTTTTGACTTAAATGCCACTATTTTAACTGCCAATTTGAGATAACTGCCAAAAACCACAAAATTTTACTCATTTCTTCAATTTCGTATAAAATGTAATTGATTAAGTGCCAATATCATACGTGCCAATTTAAGTTAGCTGCCACAAATACTTGGAATTATTATCCCATATTCATTGATAATTTTTCATTTAACAGCCACAAAATTTTTTTGCAACTGTTGCTAACGAAAACTATGTATGTATGTAGTTTGTTTTTGCTAGAATCCCCGCAGCCTTTCTATAATTCTCTCATTCTCTTTATAACTCTCTCTTGGTTTAAAACAAAACAAAAAAAAACTATGTATGTATGTGAGTTCCTAGTAAAAATCAAAACAATAATTCAGACGAAAGGGTGCCTTTGTTTGTTTTCTTCTGAAATAATTTGTTCCTTTTATTTTATATTATTTTTCCTGAAGTACCTTTATATTGTTTTATTAATAAATAATAAATAATTGAATATTTTTATGTTTTTTTTAAGTTTTGGTTGTAAAAATAGGGAATTGTGTGAATTGCACTTATGGGCCACTTCTGTGGCAGGTAAACGAATCAGATAACTGCCAATTTTTGGCAGTTAAAAAATTTAACTTAACATTTTGACTTACCTGCTACAAAATGCGTGCAAAACACGGTGTGGCAGTTAAGTCAAAACTACTGTATCATCAATTTACTCCCCTGCCAGATTCGCAATTACTGAAGATCAATACGAGGATTTCTTCAAATCTCTTGGCCCTTGTTTCGTAGAAGCTGGGGACTATAATGCCAAACGTACGTTCTGGGGTTCGCGTCTTATAACACCCAGAGGTCGAGCGTTATTCAACACAATTTCAAGAATGGGCTTGGACGTCATTTCGAGTGGGGAGCCCACTTACTGGCCTACTGACATACAAAAAATTCCGGATGTTATAGCTTTTGGCGTCATGAAAAATATTTCTAGGGATTTAATTCAAGTTGATGCTTCTCTAGATCTCTCGTCCGACCACTCTCCCACGATCGTTTCAATTTGTAGCCCAATAAGAAGTAACTTACCTCATTCTTATGTGAAGATGATAAATCGTGTTAATTGGCTGGGATTCTGACTGCACAGAAAATATTACGCTAAGAACACCCGATGATATTGAATCTAACATTGCCAACCTTAATGAAAATATTAAACAGGCTGCTGAACATGCCACTACCTCCCATCCGCAGACTGGGTTTAATAGAATTTATTCTACTGATATTGAACGTCTCGTGTGTGAAAAAAGAAGAGCTAGAAGGGCATGGCAACAGCACAGATCACTTCAACATAAAACTAGGTTTAAAGAGTGCACTAAACGACTCCAAGAGTTGCTTGCATTTGAAAAACTGCATCTCTTAAAAATTATCTGGAAGGTCTTAATGTCACACCAGTATCTAATTACTCTTTATGGCGCGCTGCTAGAGAGCTTAAAACACCCGTCGAGTTTACACCACCTCTGCGCACATCTACCGGAGATTGGGCAAGAAGTGACTCTGAAAACGGTAAATTATTTGCTGAGCATTTAAAATCCGAATTTACCCCAAACTCATGTTCTGGTGCTGTTGATTTGCCGAGTGTAGTTGCGCTACCCCCTGGACCCATAAAATTTAAGACGCGTGACGTACAAAAATTAATTGCTGATGAAATTAGTAACCAGATGCTGATGAAGTTGCTTCGTATTGCGTTTAGAATCCTGTTATTAATTTTTAATGCCATTTTACATCTGGGGTATTATCCAAACCGGTGGAAGCTTGCAAGGTTAAAATGATTCCTAAGCCGGGCAAAGATCTTACCAAGGCTGAGTCATATAGGCCAATAAGTTTACTGTCAACAATGTCAAAGCTCTTTAAAAAGTTACTCATGATAAAATTGTCCCCAATTCTAACTGATAATGAGTGCTTACCGGACCATCAATTTGGTTTAAGAAGTCAGCATAGCACCATTGAACAAACTCATAGATTGGTTCAATTATACGAAAAACTTTTGAAGAAAAGAAGTATTGCTCTGCGCTGTTTATTGATGTTTCTCAGGCATTTGATAAAGTGTGGCATAAAGGCCTAATTTTAAAATTAAAGACTTACTTACCAATAAACATTCTTAATCTTTTGGAAAGTTACATTATTGCCCGGAAATTCACTGTTGTGGAAGGAGACTTTATGAGTATGCCTGAAACAATCTCATCCGGTGTGCAACAGGGGAGTATACTGGGGCCAGTTTTGTATTTGATTTATACTTGTGATATGCCTTTGAGTAGTAATATTCACACATCTACATTTGCCGATGACAGCCTGCCTTAGTATGCACGAAAACCCTCACGAGGCTTCCCGATATCTTCAGCAACATATTACCCAGCTAGAACTATGGTTAAACAGGTTGAGAATAAAGGTAAACGAACAGAAGTGTACTCAAGTAACATTTACCCTACGAAAAGACACTTGTTCCCCCATTACAATCAATAATCAAATTGTTCCTCAAAATTTACAAGTGAAATACCTTGGTATACACCTTGATCGAAGGATTACATGGAAACACCACATTGACTCTAAGCTAACGCAAATTAAACTTAAACTAACTCAGATACATTGGCTGGTAGTAGAAATAGTAGAAATAGTAGAAATTCAACCCTCAGTCTAGATTGTAAGCTTTTGATATACAAGTCGCTTTTAAAACCTATATGGTGCTACGGAATTCAGCTATGGGGTACTGCTTCAGCTTCAAATATAGAAAAAATTCAACGAAGGCAAAACAAGATTTTAAGACTAATAACATCGTCTCCATGGTACATAAGAAATTAAAATTTACATCGTGATTTGAATATGCCACAAGTAACTGAAGAAATTGCAAAATACGCAGGCAAATATCTTACAAAACTCGAGTCTCATCCTAATCCGCTCGTAATATCTTGAATTTTACTGGACACATCCGCTTAAAAAAGGGGGACACTATGGCTCTAATACTCAACACTCCAGAAGAAACTGCTTGAAAATACTTTTGTTTTTGCTTATCACTACTTATGTATTATTAATAACTATCACTAAGTTTATGTCCGACACTGGTCGGGCCTAATTAATTATATTTAGATTTAAGATTTGAATAATTATTGTTAGTTCATATTTGAAGATACAATAAATAAATATATGTACTAAAAAAAAAAATCTTGCTTTAGTTGTATGTAAATTTAACATTTTTTAAAAGATGTGCATATTTTATTGTTTTTAGTGCATATTCTGCATTTTTGATGTCATATTTTAGGCGGCTAGAATACCTTCTTTAAATGCATGAAGTCCTTGTCAGTGATAATAAGTATCGAATCAATCCCATAAGTAAAAGTAAATAAGTGTTCCGCACTTTTTTTGGAAATGACACTAAATTGGAAGCTTCCTGCCAGACAAAACAAGAATTTCTGATATCCGTCAAGAAATAACTGAGCTATGAAGTTACACATATACAAAAATACAGGCGAATTGATAAACTCCTCGTTTTTGGATATCGGTTAAAAAATTGACTAATTCATTAATTTGTTCAGCATTACCAGTAAGTGCGGGTATTAATATATAGGCGACCCGTTGATAATGTCGCCAAAATTAAAAAAAATAGTCGACAAAACTGGGAGGCACCTAACCCCAACCTTCCTACAGGGTAAATATAATTGCCAAATGTGCAGGTTATCTTTTTTAGCAATCGTGCAGTTTTTTGTTTCAAAAATCCGTTTCAGTTCACAGATTTTTGCTTTTCCCTCTTTTAGTTTTCACTAATTTTTTAATTCTAATACCAAGTATATAAAACCATCAGTAATTTAACTCTTTGGGATGGTACGGAGCATATTGATCGTCTGCCTGTAATTATATCTTTTGATGGAACGCAGCAGCTACTAGTGACTCGAGAGATAAGTTCAGGCACGTGATATAACCGCATCAAACATGCTACGAATACAAGGCGCGTGTGTTATTTTAGAACAAGGAAAAGATCTGTATATTCGAAATATATTTAAGGAGCGCAAAAATGTCAACATCTTTTTAGAGATGCCTGGACTATAATATGCAAAGCTATCTTCAAGCACAGAGGAGACCAGAGTTGTAGAAAGTGACTTAAGAAAAAAGCTCAAATCATCTGATTTGATCACTGTTAAAAAGGGACAAATATAGTCTGTTTGTTATTGAATATTTTTAGTACAATTATCCAAACAAACAGCAGAAATGTATACTTAGTGAAATGAACAATTGAAATTTTTTACAAAATTAAATGAAAAATTTTGCAGTGTTGAACTAAATAAAACGAATGAGACCACAAGAAATAAAACGTAATTACTTTAAAATAATACCACGCGAAAGAAAATGTAAAGAGGATTTGATGACTGTGTGAGCGAGACTTCTAAAAACACCACAAAATTACAATTATCTTCCGTCTTGCTTTGTGCTCGTGACACCTCTGGTCTCCTCTGTGCTTCAAGTCTGGAGTTGAAGACTTACACGCAGAGGTCCAAGTTGTGCGGCTCACAGCCGGCGGCGCGAAGCCACCGACCTTATTTACTAGCTGGAGCCGCCGTCGAATTCAACGGTTCACATCGGCTAATAAATGCATCCGATTAACAAGTAAAAGTCGGCTTTTATTTCCAGCCGATCAAAATTTTTCAGACGATTTTAAAAACTCGCTTCATACAATTTTTTACTAAACTTTGTGATATGATATTGTACATATGTACATTAAGACTGGTGATTTTCATACTGGATTTTCTGCGAATATTTTCCCGGAATCGCGCACATTTTCCGGGAAGTTTGTGCGAGAATACCCGGATTTTTTTTTATTTTTTATGCCAAATTTTTGTACGCACATATTTCTTGATAAGTATCGTTATTCATTTGATGAATTCGATTGTCCAATAATAAGATAACGACAGTAGTTTATTTTGTAAGTAGTTCTCTCAATTAATTTTCGATAAGAAATGAAATTGTAATTTATGTGCAAAAACCATTTTGTGTTAAGGTACTAGTGGCCTTATTTGCCACTTGGGCAAAACTAAAATTGGAATGTAAACTCCAAAATTAAATAAAATCAAATCAGCAGAAAGTAGACTACATTGGAAAAATATACTAATAACGTCCCTTTTCACAATGTATGATTAAGAGTTAACCTGAACTTTAACTGAAAGTTCGTCATACAAAACTTGTCGTTAAAGTCCCTGTTTTAGCTGTTGTGAAATTAACCGTAAGAAGCAAGATTTAAGTGTCTCAGTTTCTAAACTAGTCACCAAAGAGGACTTTTCTGTAAGCAAAATCATATTTATTTTTTAAATCTCCTTTGCGGAAAACAACGTTCAAAATTTAGTTCACGCAATTCATAAAACTAAAAACAGAAAGGTGTAAGAAAATAAAACACAAGACCTGTTTACTAAAAACAAAAAACATTTGTTCCAATTTTAAGTGAAATTGCCGTGTGAAAATTTTTTGAGCCTATAGAAGATTTTGTGAGAGGAGTTAAAAACTTATTAAACGCCCAGTTCCATATGTAAGTGTTTGCTTTACTAAATAAACGAAACATTGAATTTTTAATTTATATTTAATAGAAACGATAAATCAAATCTTTACTTTCTGAACGAATGAATGAATTAGTTCTTTAGTTCCTTATCAAAAGTTTAGACTGTAATTACTAAAATTTACTAGTGACTATCTATATCCAATTAGTATGTAGTACCAAAGTCAGTAGTTAATTTTCTATTACACGCACATTCTAATAAAGCGAAAAGACCTGTTGGGGGTATAATTTGTCAGTAGTAGTGGTGACAGAGTCAGTACTAAACCAGTGACATTTCCTAGAAGGTGTGAGTTTAGTGAGTTTTTCGAACTTCCTAATGCTACATTTACACATGAAAGTACTTTCTTGAAATTACTGTGTACGTATTATGAATAAAAATGCTAGTGAAATAAATGCTTTCATGAAAATATAGGAAAATAGGAAAGTGAAAGCTCATTTTAAAAATGTCGTCGAAACGTAAAGTTGCAAGAAATTTTATTGTTTACAACTTAATTAGAGTTACCCAGAATGCTCACATATACAAATATAAAGGCCAATAAGTTGGGAATAAGTTTTATTGATAATATTGTAATAATATTATTGTTTTAGATAGGCATAAATTGTGTTTTTCGTGTGTATTTGAAAATACGATGTTATAATTCTTTAAATATTTATACAAGATAAGCATAAATTATAATAACTATTTGCCACAATCCTGTATATTTGTACAAATCTTTAAGATATTACGAGACGGAAGATAAGGGTATTTTCTGTTTGTCTCGTTTTCCTTCAAATTTTGTCGGTATTTTTGTTTTGATTCTTCTTTCTAGTGCAATAAAACTACAACGCTTTTTATTAGCTATGTTAATTGGTAAGTAGTAATACACTACAATATCAAATACACTATATTTTTCTCTTTTTCCCACGAATTTTAAAAAACCTGATTGAAGCTTTTATTACCTGTCACTTTCTTCACTTCTGTATATTCTGTGCGTCAGTGTTGCCAGAAAATTATGATGAGAGAATGCTAAGTCGGTCACAAAATCCTGTTTAAATGTTCTACAGAAAAAAATTATAATGCCAGATTTAAATGTAGAAAAAAGTATTGAAATAGCTTTGAATTTCGTGTTTATACAAACACAAACAAACATAAAATAGTTAATAATTGGTAATTGTAATATTACAATTACGTTTAAAAATTTTTATTATTATTTTATTTATTCAGTAAAATATTTGTTTATTAAAAATATATTGAAATTGATTATTAAGGGGTTAGATGGATCCTATGCGCATTTCACTATCATCAGGGAACCTTTACCCTGCAATACATGTAAATTTATGAAAAAATCCTCTATACAGAAGAATTTTTTCAATAAATTAAGGTTTTTTATTTTCAACAAGTTCTGCCAGAAAGCATTTAGCAGAATTTTTTGAAAGTTACAACCTGATCTGATGAATTGTTTTTGTCTTTTGAAAATTTTCATAGACTCCATCATCCCAGGCTGCATTTTCTCTAGTGTAGCAGCAGTGAAAATGCTAAAATGGCAAAAATCTGTGCATACATATAATGATATTTGAAAAAATACAATGTTTTTCTACGAAATCGTCGGCTACTGCCGACCTTGAGCCGCCGCCGGTCATTTTAAGCATAGAAGCCCCCGCCGAATATTTTAGGAAGTTTGGAGCTCTGCTTACACTTGAAAAATGATATTGGGATACAACAGATGTTGATAAGTTTCTTATTGGCCACAACGATGTTGACCATGACGCCAGTTTAACAAAATTTTATTTGTTCGTAGTAAATGTAAATTTATATTTAAAATATATGTATGGTTATTGCGGAAACACAACGAATTTCTACAAACATTTAAAATGTCATCTCGACTAATTGCTCCAATCCAGGGTTGTCAGATATTTCTCGCGTGGCGACATGCCGGTTTTTCTTTCGATAAATAAATTTGTCGGCTATTTGCTAACAAAATTGAACTTCAAAATTTTTGTAATCCAGGAAAATTAGTTTGTTGAAGGAGTAGTTTCAAAAATAAATCATACCAAAACTTAAATTAAAACAATATATTTTTTCTTATAATAATTATTGTAATCAATTAGTTTTGAATATGGAGGAGAAAAATTTGCAAGAAATAATTTTTGGCGATTTTATTTCTACTCTTGGCAATCTACTGCTTAATTTTTATACGATTATTTTCTACAAATATATATTAAAGAAAGTTTTATACAAAAACAAATGTATTTTATAAAATATATATTAATTTATGAAACAAATAAATATAAAAAATTTAATAAAATTTTTAATATCATTTTGGCGAAATAGATCGAAAAAATCTGACAACCCTGCTTCTTTCGACGAAACCTGTGGATGAAACCAAAGCATATTTATATAAAGTACAAAAACAACAGGCGATTTGTTTGTGTAAGAATAATGGATGAATGTCAAAAACAGATGAATACAAACAGACCAGGGCAACTTGCATTACTTTGGCATAAGTACTGATTGAAAAACAAAAATTTTAGTTCCAATTTAAATTTGATGCTTGTAGTGCACTATTTTTTTCACTTTAATAAAATATCTTAAAAGTAGGATTACTATTGCATTAGCAGCTAATTGCATGGCGAAAAATGCACTGATTTTGTGTTGATGTGCTTAGTCATCATGAAGTAATGCAATATTATTGCATTATAAAATATTGTACACAGTAATATTGAATAAAACGTTAACCTATTTTATCAGATAGCACAAATAATAAAATAAAAAATACAGTAAAGTTCATTGAGAGCACCTTTATAAGTACATACATACAAATTAAAGAAAAGAAAAACTGTCAATATAAATACAAACTAGATTTCAGAACCAATTGAAAAAATTAAAAAGTTTCATACTTCAAGTACGTTGCATCTCAAGCTTATTTGAAACCCCATGCAATTGACAAAAGATCAGAACTTAGGTTTTCGTTTACTGTAAAGTTATATCTTAAAAAATGGTGATTTTATAAACGAAAGATACTACCGCTTGGAACAATTTCATCAAGTTTTGTCTTTCTCTCGAAAAAATTACAAAAAATGTAGTGATATGATTTTTCGTCTTAGGTGACGAAAAATCATAGTGCTATTTATTTATTATTACAAATGCAACTCTGGGTCATCCATTATTGGTGACTTACAAATCCGAAAAAGTAACATTTAAGTACGAATTAAAATGGCTGATTCTATTTGTTTATAAAACGGAAAAAGTAATTTAAAAAAAGAAAGTTGGTGTCGGTTTTCTCTCGTTTAAATAATTCTCTGTTGTTATTAACAACTTTAAAATTAAACAAATAAACAATAACCATTATTGGCAGTCGGGTAAAAAGAAAAGTTTTTGCAAATTAATGCACATTAAATAAAACCTATCCACAAAGTACGTCAGTGAAAAAATAGTAAATGAATATTGAAAAGAATCGTTTGTTATAAATTTCGTTTGTGAACAATTTTACTTAAAGGTTTTCTATAAAAATATATATAAATTTGAAACATGTCATCAAATATTGAAAAAGAAAACAAAAAAAAAAGAAAATTTGGTGAAATAAGGAGGAATCCGTTTTGTGCGACCTATGGGCTTCTAAAATTGATATACTTAAAGGATCCCGAAAGAGTTCCCATGTTTTTGAAGAAATTAGACGAGTACTGGAAACTATGGGTGGAATTTTAGTGTCTACGGATGAAATAAAAGTAAAAATACATAATTTGACAGCAAAATATAGGTAAGCAATATTCCCAAAAAATAAGTTCACTCTTAATACACGTATGTATATTTTAGGAAGGAAAAAGACAAAGTTGGAATATCAGGTGGCTACCCATCCTCCTGGGAAATGTACCAAAAGGTACATGCGATTTTAGGGGCATTTAAAATGCAGAACCTAAAGGACGTTGTTCATGAGAGTATTTCATACATATGTATGTATATACATAAAAGGAAACATAGTTGAGTGACTGACTGACTGACATACTTATGTATGTATCATGTCCCAGCCTAAACGACTAAAAAACTAAAAAAGCTAGGAAAAAAAATTTACAATTTAGAATTAGAAAAGAAAAATATTTTGGAAAAAATTTCAAATGATAATGAAGACATGAAAACTGCAGTAATAATTTCTTAAAGAAAAATTCTTAACATTACATATTTTATAAAAATTACAAAAAATGTTTAATTGAATTGTTTTGTTTAGTGTTAAAAAAATGCAACAAATTTTGTTATTTTAAATAAACAAATTAATAAAATATTACCAGAAATGTTTACTTGCATCCACACAATGTAAACTAAGTGCTTGACGTATACTTTCAGCGTCATCTCTTGTTTCATCAAATAAAATTTCACTATCAGGGTAGATCCTATTTTTTTCAAAATTATCAAAATCAGATATCCATTTCTGATTAATTTTGTCATTATTTAGGTTCTCGCTGAACCTTCATAGTGAACAGACGTCTTAGCGGAGTTTTTTTTCATATACATATTAAACAAACAAAAAATCATACAAAAAATATTCGTAATACATAATAACCGTAATACATACATATTAACTTTGATAAATAAGCAAAGCAAATATTGCTGATATTTTTTTTACATAGCAAGAAACAAAAAAACAAAAACAAACAAAAACCGCAAACAAAGTGCCCTTGAGGAATACTCTACATGAGTACCTCAAAAACAAAAAATTGTGAAGTGAGTTCAAACGGCAGAAATGCATATTTTACTGTGAGTTCTGAAGCTCTTAATGTTAACAATAAAAATAAAAAATCTGATGATAGTCTTTTTCTAACGGCAAAGCCACTTTTTCGTCAGCGATCAACTTCGCTTTGTCCAATGCCAACTAGTGATTCGTTAACATTACAATTGCCTAGTACTTCTTCATATAAGTCAGTGCTATCATCCCCTTCGGGCTCGTATACATCACTTAACAAGGTTATCACTACAGATAACAGTAGCACTAAAGCCAAGGTCCAAGTCGGAATGGATAGGTATATAACTGTGGTAAGGCGTGGGCGAAGCCCAAATTCTTCAAAAATTTCATCTGCTCCAAAGATGTCTAGGGATAACAGCGCATCATCTACTAATCGTCAAAATCGGTTTTCACTATTGCAAGACAATAACGACAAGCCCGCTGCATTATCGCTAAAGTCTTTTAAGCCACCACCTATCTATCTGAGAGAAAAAAACTCTAACACGCTTTTAAAAAAACTATTGTCGGCCATTGGTGAAAATACTTTTCACATCATTCCAATTAAACGAGGTAATATTGATGAAACTAAGATCCAAATATATGATGAAAAATATTTCCGGAAAATTATTAGTGAATTTGAAAAAAACAAAACAAATTTTTACACCTATCAACTTAAAAGTGCTAAAGGCCTACAAATAGTATTAAAGGGCATAGATTCATATGTTGACCCCGAAGAAGTAAAATGTGCTCTTATCGACAAAGGATTTAAGGTTAAAAATGTTACTAATATAATTAACAGAGAAAAGGTCCCCCAACCCCTATTTCGGGTCGAACTGGAGCCGAATGACACACAATTGAAAAAAAATGAAACCCATCCAATTTATAGCGTAAAGTTTCTCTTGCACCGAAAAATCACAGTTGAAGAGCCACGTAAGCGTTCAGGTCCCGTACAGTGCCATAATTGCCAAGAATATGGCCATACAAAATCCTATTGCAATTTACCTACAGTTTGTGTTATCTGCGGTGAATTGCACGGTTCTGCTAGCTGCACGAAGGCAAAAGATCAAGCTGAAAACAAATGTAGTAATTGTGGAGGTAATCACACTGCTAACTACAGAGGATGTCCTGTATATTCTTTCGTTAAAAAGACCATGGGACAAAAACCTAAATTAGCTCCAGTTCAATCAGCAAATGCTTTCTCCGCCAATTTTCCTCCAATGAGCTAACCAAGTACTTCCCGTGTATCATATGCCGATGCTGTTAAGACAAATTTTTTTCCCACGCAGAAAGTGTCCCCACCAAGTAATTCAACAAATGCTAACACAAGCTTTAATTTCAGTCGCCTTGAAGCCACTATTGATAATCTGGTTCAAACTATAAACAACTTTACTACAAATATAACTAGCATGATGCAAGAAATGCTGCGAATGCAGAATACACTGCTTCAAGCATTAGTTAACAAACCATGAACACGTTAAAAATATGTTTCTGGAACGCAAGCGGCATTCGCCAACATAAAAATGAACTTGAGCTCTTCCTCACGGAAAAAATTATTGATATAATGTTGGTCTCAGAGACTCATTTGACTTCGAGAAGTCTTTTTAAAATTTCTGGCTACACCTTATATGATTCAAAGGACCCAAGAGGAAGAGCATGCGGTGGATCAGCAATTCTAATAAGGTCAAGACTCAAGCATTATATTATTGACAAAATTTCTGAAGAACATCTACAAGCAACGAATATTTGTATTGAAAATTTTTGCACTAATTTTGTAATATCATCAATTTACTCCCCTCCCAGATTCGCAATTACTGAAGATCAATACGAGGATTTCTTCAAATCTCTTGGCCCTTGTTTCGTAGCAGCTGGAGACTATAATGCCAAACATACGTTCTGGGGTTCGCGTCTTATCTCACCCAGAGGTCGAGCGTAGTTCAACACAATTTCAAAAATGGGCTTGGACGTCATTTCGAGTGGAGAGCCCACTTATTGGCCTACAGACATACAAAAAATTCCGGATGTTATAGATTTTGGCGTCATGAAAAATATCTCTAGGGATTTAATTCAAGTTGAAGCTTCTCTAGATCTCTCGTCCGACCACTCTCCCACGATCGTTTCAATTTGTAGCCCATTAAGAAGTGACTTACCTCATCCTTATGTGAAGATGATAAATCGTGTTAATTGGCTGGGATTCAAAAAATATCTTAGTAGTCATTGCACAGAAAATATTACGCTAAGAACACCCGATGATATTGAATCTAACATTACCAACCTTAATGAAAATATTAAACAGGCTGCTGAACATGCCACTACCTCCAATCCGCAGACTGGGTTTAATAGAATTTATTCTACTGATATTGAACGTCTCGTGTGTGAAAAAAGAAGAGCTAGAAGGGAATGGCAACAGCACAGATCACCTCAACATAAAACTAGGCTTAAAGAGTGCACTAAACGACTCCAAGAGTTGCTTGCATTTGAAAAAACTGCATCTCTTAAAAATTATCTGGAAGGTCTTGATGTCACACCAGCATCTAATTACTCTTTGTGGCGCGCTGCTAGAAAGCTTAAAACACCCGTCGAGTTTAAACCACCTCTGCGCACATCTACCGGAGATTGGGCAAGAAGCGACTCTGAAAAAGGTAAATTATTTACTGAGCATTTAAAATCCGTATTTACCCCAAACTCATGTTCTGGTGCTGTTGATTTGCCGAGTGTAGTTGAGCTACCCCCTCGACCCATAAAATTTAAGACGCGTGATGTACAAAAACTAATTGCTGAACTCAACCCGAAAAAAGCTCCGGGTATTGATGAAATTAGTAACCAGATGCTGATGAAGTTGCCTCGTATTGCAATTAGAATCCTGTTATTCATTTTTAATGCCATTTTACGTCTGGAGTATTATCCAAACAGCTGGAAGCTTGCCAAGGTTAAAATGATTCCAAAGCCGGGCAAAGATCTTACCAAGGCTGAGTCATATAGGCCAATAAGTTTACTGTCAACAATGTCAAAGCTCTTTGAAAAGTTACTCATGATAAAATTGTCCCCAATTCTAACTGATAATGAGTGCATACCGGACCATCAATTTGGTTTTAGAAGTCAGCATAGCACCATTGAACAAACTCATAGATTGGTTCAATTTATACGAAAAACTTTTGAAGAAAAGAAATATTGTTCAGCCCTCTTCATTGATGTTTCTCAGGCATTTGATAAAGTATGGCATGAAGGCCTTATTTTAAAATTGAAATCATATCTACCAATAAATTTTCTGAAGCTATTGGAAAGCTATATTACTACCCGGAAGTTCACGGTTGTTGAAGGAGACTTCATGAGTGTGCCTGAACTATATCATCCGGTGTGCCACAGGGGAGCATATTGGGGCCACTTTTGTATTTGATTTATACTTGTGATATGTCTTTGAGCAGCAATATCCATACATCTACATTTGCCGATGATACAGCCTGCCTTAGTATGCACGAAAACCCTCACGAGGCTTTCCGATATCTACAAAAACATATTACACAGCTGGAACTATGGTTAAACTTATGGAGAATTAAAGTTAACGAACAAAAGTGTGTTCAGCTAACATTTACCCTGCGAAGAGATACCTGTTCCCCAATTCGACTCAACAATCAAGTTGTTCCTCAACATTCACATGTAAAATACCTTGGTATACACCTTGATCGACGGCTTACATGGAAACACCATATTGACTCAAAGCTAACACAAATGAAACTTAAATTAACTCAGATACATTGGCTGATTGGTAGAAATTCAACACTCAGTCTAGATTGTAAACTTTTAATATACAAGTCGCTTTTGAAACCCATATGGTGCTACGGAATACAGCTATGGGGCACTGCTTCAGAGAGAATCCAACGAAGGCAAAACAAGATTTTAAGACTAATAACATCGGCTCTATGGTACATCAAAAATTCGAATTTACATCGTGATTTAAATTTGCCACTAGTGACTGAAGAAATTAAAAAATACGCAGGCAAATACTTAACAAAACTCGAGTCTCATCCTAATCCACTTGCTCGTAACATCTTGAATTTTACTGGACACATCCGCTTAAAAAAGAGGGACACTATGGCTCTAATACTCAACACTCCAGATGAAACAGCTTGAAAATATTTTTGTGCTTGATACGATATTTATGTATTATTGATTACTATCACTAAGTTTATGCCTGACACTGGTTGGGCCTAATTATTATATCTAGATTTAAGATTTGAAAACTTATTGTTAGTTCATTTTTTGAAGATACAATAAATAAATATACGCATGGAAAAAAAAAAAAAAAAAATTATTTACATTTAGAAAATTATGAAGAACACAACATGCTTGAATGATAATGTTAGCATTTCTTATGTCATTATCAATCCCCTTTCATACACGACGAAAACGAGTCTTTAGGTGGCCGAAAGCATTTTCTACAACTCTTCTTGCTTTTGACATGAAGTAATTGAAAGTTTTTTTGTGGTCGTTCTCGGCATTAAAAGGATAAGGCTTCATTAAGGTTTTTGAAAAGCAAAAAGCTGAATCACCAATGATATAAGACAGTTGAATACCAACCCTTATAGTTGTAATACTCAACTGCGTCATCGCAAGTTGGATGAACTTCAATGTGACATCCGTCTTCAAATAAAATTCTTATACATTTTAATAACCAAGTATAAATAAAATAGTACATACCTATTGCTCCAAGGCACTGGGGTAATTCGAACATCTCAAAGCCTTTTACGCAGTCCTCCACAGTTTCGATGGATAAAGGAAAGACATTTAAATATATAGGTTTCAATTGTTTATACACTTCATGGCAAAATTCTATCAATATTTTGCACACCATTGACTTGGAAACGCCAAACAAATTGCCTATGCTTCTGTATTCCGCAGAAGAGCCCAATGCATACAAAGCAATTGCTACTCTTTTTTCTAAACAAATATCACTTCTAAAGGCTGTGTTTTCTTTTTTCATGGTTTGTAAGTATTCATAAAGTATGTTGAATGTTTTATGAGACATCCGGAAATTGTTTTTAAAGATTTCACCTTCGTTTACTTGGCAGTCATGTTCCCAGAATCTCGAAGACCGATCCTTTAAATGCATACACGACTAAAAATTACGTAGCAAAATTACATGCTAAAGCTCACCAATTTCCAAAATCTTGGAGATTTTCTTCTTATACTTTTTGCAAGAAGAATTAAAAAATACTTTTTTATGCGATTGCTCCTGATGCTTTGCAGACATACTTTGCGTTAACGTTGACACAAAATTGTAGTAATTGAAAAGTAGTTACATAATTTTGCCGTTAAGTCGTTGTTGTGTTGAATATAATTTAATAAAAACTCAACGTTGTTTTCCATTCTTATGTATATGTTTTATTTATTTTGCTGTTTCAAATTATTATTAAATAAATTTTCGTGTTTCTTTTATGTTATAAAAATAAATAAACAATTCAAACGTCAAATTGATTTCGAAAATTCGAACATAGAAACAGTTACAACACATAATGGAAACACTTCGACATGATTTTCTCAAATCAACTTGATTTGCTCATAATGGAAACGTACTATAACAAAGCAAAACAAAATAAAATGGCGTATAAAAATTGTAAACAACTTTTGACATTCAGGCATTCACACTACACGAGAACAAAATTAATCACCTGCATATACTTTATATCAGGGGTGCCCACGGCCTATACGCTTGGTACGCATTTGTTTTTGTAAAAGCGCGAAGCATTGGCTGAACATTATAATATGTATTCAGAACTCTTTGTATGAAATACACACATCCACACATACCCCAAGTTCAAAGCAAAAACACTTTCATACGCACAGCAACAAGAACCAAGTTGTTGGTACCAAGCGTAAATTTTTTTGTTTTTTGTTTTTTTGTTTTTTATGATTTTGTTGTTTTTTTTTAATAATTTCGTGAGTATGAAACACTTGAAGAAATCATTTTGTGTTATGAGTTTCAAGTTTTGTCACATGATGAATAGGAGAAACTTTTTATAGTACAAATTGTAACTGGTTATTGAAAACAATCACCTGTATTGCGTATGACGGGTCGAATAATCGTCTACAATAGCTTTGTCACAGATTAAAGAAAACTGGTACACTTTTCTTTTAATATACTAAAAAATGTTCATAGGCGAATATTTGACTCGACATACGCATTACGGGTCAATATGAAATAATATTAAAAAACATTAAAAATATTAATGTAATAAAAATAAATTGTTAAAAAAAATTAATTAGTAAAATAATAATAAAAATTACATTAAGCTTTATACTAATAAAAAAGAACTAATTTCATAAAACCAAAAAAATCGTACTATTCCATGAAAAAATTGCATATCTTATAATAAAGACTTTTTATTATTATTTTGGTTTTGGATTCAGATTCACATTTTTAAAAACAAGGCGCACCCTAATTTACACACATTAGACCAAAATGTGAGACAAAAATAAAAGAACCGTGCATACATATACATATATGTATATATGTAATTACACATAGCTCATTTACTGAAAGAACGTCATAAATCAAAAAAATGGAATTTTTGAGTTGGTAATGCAGAATCCTCATATCGTGCTTAATATTGTGCAAAAATTGCATATAAATATCTTGTTTACTCAACTCTTGAAGGAAAAATAAAATTTTCTTTTTCCACTAAGTTGTGTGTAAATTGGAAACTTCAAACTCGTTTTCTGGTAAACACATCTTTTTGACGCTGTTTTAGTAAATGTATATTAAAAATGGAAGCTATGAACATTTTGTACTATTATCCAAAAAGTTACCCTGTAGGAATCAGTAATGATTCACTAGTAACTTTGTCACCAGCACTAGTGACGAATTATACCCTACACAAATCTTTTTGCTATAGTGTCTCCATATATATAGTCATTGGAAACAGATAGTCCTTAATGCATTTTAGTAATTTTAGTCTATACTTTTGATAATGAAACTGCATATTTTGTTCACCTTTGGTGCTTTATTAAAAAATATATAAACAGGGAACTATTTAGGGTTTGTGAAACGGGCATGCCCGGGAAAACTCTGCCTGATATTCCTGGCAAATTTTTGAGTTTTCCCCGAGAAAACGGAAAATTAAAATACCCTTTATTTCATAAATATATACTGCCTTATTCATAAAAAATATTTCAGGTTTATTAAGCGCTTATTTGACATATTTGTCAAATAAACCTGCAATAAACCTAAAATAATTTTTATGAATTATGCCGATAGACTTTTGTGACATATATATTTATAAAATGGCGTAAGTGACAGTAAAAGTTAAATTTTAATTTATGTAAGAAATTTGTATTATAATGCTGTGTTAGTTTAATATCAAAATTTTAAATTTTATTTAGATGTTAGAAAAGTTTGTGTGAATGATTGTATGACTAAATTTACGGGACGAACCTGTTTAAGTTCTCTTTTGAAGTTGATACGGTTTTCACGTCTGTTAAAACATTCATACCCTGTTTGTCGAAGGACATTTTATTAAAAACAAGACAAAATTCTAAAATTTTGTTTTTGTTTCAAATGCAACTGTAATAACGAAAGAATTCCTACGAAAAATGATTGCTTGATTCGAAAACTAATTGCAAGATGAATTTAGTAAAGAAAGTTTCTATAATACAAACGGAAAATTAAACTCTGACATGTTGTTTTTTTAAATTTGAAAACAGAAATTCGATTAATTGTTTAATCCCTATAACAGGACAAAATGGAATACGTTTTATAAGGCCCAATAATTGACTTATCAATTATGTGTCATATATCTTTAAGTGTCATTTAAATAACAAATTATTTTTTTCAGTGCAAAGTTGAGAGACATTTAAATAATACTATAAGTGAAATTTATTTGCTGGTGGTTAAGCGATGTCTATATGCATTTCATTGTTGCTTTAACAAATCGTCAGTAGACTTCAACCACACATTTTAAACAGTCACAAACCTCTTATCTTATGCACAGACTTTCATAAACTATTTGAGAATCCACAAATATTAATATTTTTGAAAATCACAAAAGAAAAATAAGCATAGTAGGCTTAGTAACTTATACAAAACCCAGCAAATAATTTTTATTCGATATGAATCTATTTTATTTTTCTACACCTTCATACAATTAGAAATCCATTGGATAACAATAAAAGTATTTATAGGCAAAATGAAAAATTATATTTTAATGAAACATTCAAGAGATTTATTATTCGACATATTGTCATAATTATATTATAAGTGAAATTTATTTGCTGGTGGTTAAGCGATGTCTATATGCATTTCATTGTTGCTTTAACAAATCGTCAGTAGACTTCAACCACACATTTTGAACAGTCACAAACCTCTTATCTTATATGAATTCTCAAATAGTTTATGAAAGTCTGTGCATAAGATAAGAGGTTTGTGACTGTTCAAAATGTGAGGTTGAAGTCTACTGACGATTTGTTAAAGCAACAATGAAATGCATATAGACATCGCTTAACCACCAGCAAATAAATATCACTTATAATATAATTATGACAGTATGTCGAATAATAAATCTCTTAAATAATACTTAAATGCCCAACCTTGAGTAACTAAGTTCTATTTAAGTTTTTCGAGCATACCATATGTTTTTATGTTTGTGTGTTTTTATTGAAAACATGCACATGAACATCATGTGGTCGTATTAAAAAAATTTTGTGTAATTTTCATAAATATATAACATATGCAGTAAATAATTTCATATCATGGAATAAATAAACAGAAAAATCCGTTCGGATGCTCTTTTGGTTTCATAAAATATGTTTTTATGCAATTTTAACTTTCTACATGTTGTTATTTACATTAAAGAACTTTTCGTTTAGAACTATTGACATCTCTCAGTTCTATCACACTTTCATAGTATTTAAATGAGCATTTAATTTTATGACTGAAAAAATTAAACTGCATTTAAGTGCAACTGAAATTTAAGTGGCAATTAGCCAAATAACATATAATTGAGAACTCAATTATTGGGCCTGAGTATCAATCATTGAAGTGATCTAATCGTTTCCTAAAGTAAATAACTCGATGTTAAACGAAGCTTTAAAAACTTCTATTCGACAAAACTTAAATATATTTGAAGTCGACGATATTATTGAAACCCTGAAGGAAATTTTTTAAGAGAAATAAAATTAAAAATTAAATACATTTAGACAGACTCTGGCGCAGGGTATGAAAAATTCGATGTAACTGAGTATAGTACCGTAATTTGTTTATATCTAACGATGGTAATCATCCTGGAAAATTTTCAAAAAGAATGAGAAATAAGCAAGTGTTTTTGGCGATGAAAATTTTGAAATGGCGATTGGCGGTTTACTTGGCGATATTTGAAATCCTTGGCGATATTTTTGGCTATATTTTTACATTCAAATAAATAATAAATAATAATAAATTTCTTAAATGTTTAATTAAGATTTTATTTTTCATTTTGCCTTATAAATACTTTTTTTGTTACCCAATGGTTTTCTAATTGTATAAAGGTGTAGAAAAGTAAAATAGATTCATATCGAATAAAAATTATTTGCTGGGGTTTGTTTGAGTTTCTAAACCTACTACTCTTATTTTGCTTTTGTGATTTTCAAAAATATTATTATTTGTGAATTCTCAAATAGTTTTTGGAAGTTTATGCATAATATAAGAGGTTTGCGACTGTTCAAAATGTGTGGTTGAAGTCTACTGACGATTTGTTAAAGCAACAATGAAATGCTTATGTGACCTGCTCCACGAAAAGGGACCTCTGCGCCGAAAAGAAGTTATTGAGACAAACGCGTTAAAAAAGCGCTTCGTTTTTCCGTGTTTTGCGCATGGTTATGCAACTCTTCCTTCAACCTGATCATCTGGTGATGTATTTCGACTCTCTGGTACTTTGTACGATGTTCACTATGCAGTGTTGCCTCTATGAAAATTATTTCTAACAGTTAAAAACCTGTTTTTGCTAATTTTGTTTTCATTAATTATGTTCATCTTTATAGGTGATTTGTAAAAAAAAACTAAAAGACATAGAAACTTGCGGATTGCGGTATTTGAAAGAGCGTTTTTTTCTTATAAGAATCACTCAAAAAGTAAAAAAAAAATTTCGGCGCAGAGGAGCAGGTCACATATAGACATCGCTTAACCACCAGCAAATAAATTTCACTTGCTATATTTTTAAGATTTCAATAAAATAGAATAATGTTCAAACATGCAAAATAGTACAAGATTATAAACTCTTTCTGCCTTATTCATAAAAAATATTTCAGGTTTATTAAGTGCTTATTTGACATATTTTTATGGGAAATTTGTCAAATAAACCTGTAATAAACCTAAAATATTTTTTATGAATTAGACCGTTTATCTCAAACAAAATATTCTGAAATTGAAAAAGTTTTAAACTAAATAATAGACCACAAAATCTCAGTTGGTGTTTATGAAACACAGTTGGCAAAACTTCCGTTTACAAATTGGAACCAACATTTTCATAATGAAGCTCCAAAAAGCCTGCACGAGTTCTTGCCTAAAATGCATGATTACGACGATGCTGCTGGTACTTACCGGCAGATTTAAATATTAATGTTGATCTTGGTGTTTAATATCAATTTATCTTATTTAGATTGATCTTTTGAAATAAGTTATTTTTAAGTATTTTTTTAGACGCCAGTATTTATATGTTATTATCCGTAAAATTTTATTTTGCCTTCGTTGAAAAATATAGAAAAAATTCAACGAAGTCAAAATAAAATTTTACGGATAATAACATCGGCTCCATGGTACATAAGAAATTCAAATTTACATCGTGATTTGAATATGCCAAAAGTAACTGAAGAAATTGCAAAATTCGCAGGCAAATATCTTACAAAACTCGAGTCTCATCCTAATCCGCTTGCTCGTAATATCTTGAATTTTACTGGACATATCCGCTTAAAAAAGGGGGACACTATGGCTCTAATACTCAACACTCCAGAAGAAACTGCTTGAAAATACTTTTGTTTTTGCTTATCACTACTTATGTATTATTAATAACTATCACTAAGTTTATGTCCGGCACTGGTCGGGCCTAATTAATTATATTTAGATTTAAGATTTGAATAATTATTGTTAGTTCATATTTGAAGATACAATAAATAAATATATGTACTAAAAAAAAAGTATTTATATGTATGTAAATGTAAACACTTCTTAATTTTTCTTAAACAATATAATTTTTATATTTTACGATAGATGTTACCTACTGAATTTAAAATTTATCAATATTTGTAATGTAATTACAAAATAAAAATACTTTTTGTAGCTAAAATTTAATGTTTTATTAAATTGGCGATATTCGATAAGTAATTTGGCGAGGAGGCTGAATATAAATCTGACAACACTGCTGATGACGAAAGTTCGCACCGAAAAATTCGTCGTTTGTCCCAGTTGTGTTCCTAGCAATAGTCGTCAATTAGTCTTTATATGATCTCTTACTGTGTAGTAACTATAAACTTTATTCACTTAAAAATCATTAAAAATTTGTTTTAGAACTATTTATATACTATTTTATTTTTAAAAGAATGCTTACATTAATAAAACAATCGAAATTTTGAAAATTAACTTTTCCCGGGAACGCGATTTTTTTATTCCCGTGTCGCAGGAAATCCCAAACCCTAGAACTAATGCATAAAAAAACATTCGTTCAGCAAGTAGGAACTTGGTTTGTCATTTCATTATATATATATGAATGAAAAATTCAATGTTTCGTTAGATTAGTAACGGCAAACACTTACATTTATATGGATCTGGGCGTGTAGCAAATTTTTAACTGATTCCACAAAAACTTCAACCGACTCAAACAAATTTCCACAATTGAAAACTATTTATAACATAAATTGTTTATCTATTAAGAAAAAGCATACATACTTAGATAGTTGTTTGTATCTGACAAATGTCAATGCCAGCAAAATAGTGGACAAAAGTGTTGATTTGGGGTCACTTTACCCCACGATTCCTTCAGGGTATACACGATTTTGGCCTAGAAAAAGTAGAAAGTTGTTATTTTGTAAGTAATTTTGTGTGATGAATTCAAATCGATACTCTGTTCTACTTTTGTAATATACATAAACGTGTTTTGATGCATGTGTATAGTATGCACTGCATACACAAATATGTATGTATGTGCATATTTATGTATTAACATAGTTCAAGAAGAGTTTCTACTTATTACACTTGTCGGCAAAATAAAAACACACTTTAGTGTGCGGAATTCAAATCTGTTCACAGATTGATTCTATCACGTATAATTTTTTATATTTTTTTATTGAAATAAAATACTGTCATTAAAAAATGAAATTTTTTTATTAAGCACCCCATACACGTTTCAATTAAATTGGCAATTGATTGAATTGTTCAAATCAATGCTTGTATGGCTCTATCAATTTACTAGTTTGGCAGATGTCGAGTTGGTTGAAGAAAAATCAAAAGATTTTGATTTTTCAACTAGTAATACTATATTCGCATTTATCGTCTAAAGCGTGTTTAAGGCCGGGTTTCCATCGGTGTGCCATGTGCCACACATGAGTAAAAATAACGTAACCACTAATTACTAATGAAAAACTGTTTGATTCAGACACGTATTTATTAAGTTAAACAGTTTCATACATAACTAATAGACAATTTTATAGAATCCAATATGATTGGAATTAGTGGTTACGTTATTTTTACTCATGTGTGAAACATGGCACACCAATGGAAACCCAGCCTAAGCACAACCGTTGACATTGCATTTTAGATGTTTAAGGTTGATGTTTTGTCAATAAGTGAAACAATTTTAAATGTTTAGTTGAACTATAGTGAATTTTCATCAGAAATAATTTCTTAGTCGGGCTTAAGTTCAGTAATTTCAATTCTTATTGAATGAAATATTTTTTATTAATTAATGTGAGTTTCTAAAGAAAAATTAAATTAAACTATAAGCTGGGGGAAATACCGATATTTTTCTGTGCAGCAACGCACTTCATCAGCACGCAAGTCTATCTACTGGGGTAGAGATTGTTATTAACATCAGCTATTTAACGCAAATTTTTAATGAAATGGAATATGAGAAATATTGTGTATACAATTATTGATTTGCCTTTGGTAAACACATTTGTAAGTATTACTATTCATTTTCTGTTTATCCGTTTTTTTCCTTTTTATATTCAGGTTAGCACGAAGTTTTGTCACTCTACCTAAGTATGTTTAACTATTCTTGCTTATCTTTGACGATCATCACATTAATTATTTTTACTTATTCGATGTACCGTCGGTACATACCTGTAAGTATTATTGTAGTGTATATTATGTTTACATTGTTTTTGCTTTCTACAGTTGATTTTACTTTCCAGTATATGAAACTTTGATTGCCAAGTGAACATATATTTGTCAAGTGCCCATGATGATTTAAGTGAAACAATTTTAAATGTTTAGTTGAATTATAGTGAATTTTAATCAGAAATAATTTCTTAGTCGGGCTTAAGTTCAGTAATTTCAATTCTTATTGAATGAAATATTTTTTATTAATTAATGTGAGTTTCTAAAGAAGAGAAGAAGAGGTTTTGTCAATAAGTTATTGTATTTGTAAAAATTACGAACAATATGCTTTTTTATTGGTTTATTATTTTCAAATAATAAATGTTTTTCTAAATAATTTAGTATTTTTTAACTAATTAATTGTTTAACAAATAATTTTTACGTGCCGCCATTTAATAACAACACAAAGTTGCAATAGTTATCAAAAAACGTACTGAACATACTTCATTTGCGTATTTAAGAAGGTGTTTAAATCTTGAACACTTCATTTGAGATGTTTAACAAAATAAGTCAATGTATCGTCGTCGTTTGAAGTCTTAAACACGAATGGGGCGTTAAACTCGTAAGTGTGAACACGGTATAAGTCTTTCAATTCGATTGTGCTGTATGCGTTCGAGTCTCTTGATCAGCTGTCAAAATTTATGTTTGCAGTTTTATTTTGTAAAGAAAAAGTTAAGTATTTTTAAAATTGTATTTAATTTAATTGAATTTTAAATAAAAAATATAAAAATTAATGAATGAATCCAATAGACGTTTTTAATTTTTAAATTAAATTAAAAATCTTTCAATTCAGCTTACGAAGTGTATGGCCAAGAATTAATTCGATTGAAAGACTCAATTGACAATTGAATTGAAATATTTATGGGATGTTTTATGAAAAAAGTAAAAAATGTTTTACATTATCCCCCGTCTAGACTGGCAATGAATTCATTGATATACATACATATAAACTTATATTGCAGCAAATGTCAAATAAGTATTGCCAATGAGGACACCTCATTACCAGCGCTTGCAATAATTGCCAACAAGATTCGTGGCCAATTATTGCGGACATGAAACGTCAAACTCGGTGTTAATTTATGTTCAAATTTTTTTTCTTGCATTTGATATTTAGAAAAAATTAGTGTAATTGAGAAAATCAAAACACTGTTACCGATTCAAGTACCGTTAAAATTAGATATCGGTATCATTACCGATACCGAAACCTATTTCGATTACAAAATTACCGATATCTAAAATACCGTTTATGTCTTTACCGATATGTACCGCCATACCGATTTCCGGGAAAAAAGTGTGTAAAAGAAAATTACAAAATATATATCTCTGAATCATCGTGATTTAAATACTCGTATGCCACTAGTGACTGAAGAAATTGACGCAGGAAAATATTTAATAAGACTCGAGTCTCATCCTAATCCCCTAGCTCGTAATATTTTGAACTTTACTGGACACATCCGCTTAAAAAAGGGACACTAAGGCTCTAATACGCAATACCACAAATGAAACTTTTTGAGAATATTTTTTTACTAGTACATCATTATTGTATTAATAATTACTGTCACTAAATTTGTGTTCGGCATTAGTCGGGCCCATTAATTATATCTAGACTTGAGACACAAAGTATACAGAGATGTCACGAGACGGAAGATAAGTGTATTTTTCTATTTGTCTCGTTTTTCCTAAAATTTTGTCGGCGTTTTTGTTTTGATTCTTCTTTCTAGTGCAAGAAAATTACAACGCTTTTTATTAGCTGTGTTAATTCGTACCTTTTATTTTTCTCTTTTTTCCACGAATTTTAAAAAACCTGATTGGGGCTTTTTTCCTATCGCTTTCTTCACTTCTGTTTACGAGGTTTGATCAACACGTCTGGCGAATTTTGAATTTTCGCGGGTTACGTATATTCGAATTTAAATTTATTTTGTGGCGTTATGTTGGTACTCATGTCTCTCACAAAAAGGCCGACAATTTTGGCCTTTTTGAATTTTCAGTTAATTATTGAGCTGCTTTGCTTGCACGTGTTTTGGCTCGTCTTCGATTTTTACCTAGGCCGAGAAGATGTGAACGACGAAGAGCGTGCCTGACGCCCGAGCACTTCAATAACAGACGAAAAAATTGATGAAGTGAAGAAAATGATATTGGCCAATCGTCGAATCACCATTAGAGAAGTTTGTGAGGACCTAGACATATCGATTGGCTCGTGCCATTCGATTTTTATGATTTGGGCATGAGAGGTGGCGCCGCGAAATTCGTACCAATATTGCTCAATTTCGACCAAAAAGCATTGCATGAACATTGCTAATGGGCTGTTGAACTCTGTCCACGACGACCCAAATTTGCTCCATAGGGTCATAACTGGTGACGAATCGTGGGTTTATGGTTATAACGTGGAAAGCAAATCATCTCAATGGAAGCTGTATCACGAACCAAGGTAAAAATCGACGACGACCAAAACACGAGCAAACAAAGCAGCTGTCAACAATTAACTGAACATTTAAAATGGCCGAAATTGTCGGCATAAGTGAGAGATATGAGTACCAACATAACGCCACAAAAAAAATCTAAATTCGAATATACGTAACCCGCGAAATTTCAAAATTCGCCAGACGTACTGAACAAACCTCGTATTCTGTGCATAAGATTTAATTTAGTTTTTGTTGAAGATACAATAAATAAATATATAGTAAAAACAAATAAAATATTTCTCTGAAATTACATAAATATACTATTGTTTCTTTTTAAACATTTTTATGCATAGTTGTTTTTAATATTTTTTTATCAATCACAAAGTGCAACCACACCATAATCGTCACAATTGAAAAATAATAGAAAGAATAATAATTTTCGTGAACTAATTTAATGCATTTAAGAACGAAAAACTTGTCCGTACATATAAGCATAAACGTTCTAAATTGGTGGGAAGAACAAAGCCAAAGCTACAGTTATATGAAATCGCGGAAGTTACATATACAGTAGTTTTCCGATTTGACGAACATTCGATTTTATAAACAGCGCAATTAACGAACACCCAACGTTTTTCTGATGAATGCCTTATATAACAACAAAAATTTTATTTTGTACTCGGTTTGACGAACAAGTTTATAATTAAAGAGTTGAAATAAAAAACATAATTTCTAAAAAAATTATTAAAATGTAAATAAAAATGTACCGCTAGTTTTCTTCTTCTGATGTTTTTTTAATGTTATTTGAGTCACTAATGTAATACAAACATCGAAATGGGTAAAAAGTTAAAACGATCGATAATCACATAAATGTCTTGCGAGTGACAGATTTCTATGAAAATGAACAAAAAATTTTAATGAGTCACTTATTTCATTAAAATTTTTATTCGTAATACGTATACAGAAATTTCAAGAAAGAATGTGTAAAGGTTGATGAATGAATCTAAGAAATTTTATTAAGAAAATGTACTTATCTTAAATAAAGAAAAATTATAATTTGAGTGTAAATTTTTGTTAGGTTTAAGAAAATTTTTATTTGAAATAAAAATTGTTGTAACAAAATTCTAGTAAAAATGGGTTTGGCGCAATATTACAACGATTTAAAAGTCAAATTAATAGGCATACATATTTTGTAAAAAATTTCGTTTCGAAACGTTTCAAATAGGTATAAAAATATGTAACGAAAATTCGATTCAAAACTTTTTTTCCATACTAATTTCAAAATTAAAATATCATTTGTATTTACATATGTACATGTGTAAGTATGTATGTAGTAGTTATTTTTAACTAGTTTTAATACGATTTGTATGGACTATTAAGCTCAAAACTTTTTATTTGGCAATTGTAAATGCAATATTAAGCTTAGTTTAGACGATATGTTGAATGAGCACCCATATGATTAAAACTAGCAGCAAATTCCTATGGCAGCCTATTTCATATATTAGACGTTTGGACGTATGTCAGCAAATGAAATGTCAAGATATGATTTAGCATACGATTAGGGAGTTTACTTTGAAGGGGACAAAATAGATATTCATGAATAAATAAATAATTTTTGAAAAAACATTAGTGAGTTTGACAATTTTCAATTATTTAACTTATGTACTTACAAGTATAATTTTTTCAATTAAATTTATTAACATCAATAAAAAACATAAATAATGTCGTCAGAGGAAATACCACTAGCTATTGCTTGTACAGTGCTGATTTTTGATGACTATGAAATGTAAGCAAAAGCAAAAAGAAGCATAGTTTGGGAAAAAATTGGGTACAATAGCGCGAGGAAGAAGGGTTTTGTGCAAAATTATACAAAGAATTGGAAAAGGAAGAACAATCCTTATACAAAGATTTCTTAATTGAATCACTTTCAGCTATATCGTCGGGTGGTTACTGGTTTGCCGCATCGACAATTTATTCTTAATATCTGTGCGGCAAACCCATAACCACCCGACGATATTTGGTTTTGTGTGCGTGTGTGTATATTTGTAGGTACATATACAACAAGAAATGTATTTGCATTAAAAAACTATCGGCGGCTGGGCTTAGACGTGCGTTTAGTATATGCATACTAATTTAACATATGTTGAAAAGCTTGCATAAGCTTTTTAATAAATAACATATCTGTTAGCATACGCAGGAAATTCGTCAAGCTATATTAATATACTGTTTACATGAGTAGTGTGTTTATGATTATCCGGGGCCAATGTGCACCATAAGGATCAATGTAAAATTGCACATCATGCTAGGTGTGACCGTAGTCCTATTTTTCTTCATGCTATGTGTGTGTATCAAGTGCAATGTAGAAGTGCGCTACATGCTAGGTGTGGCCGTTGTGTTATTTTCCGTCACCACGATTATTTTTAATGGAAGATAATTTGAGATGAAAATTTTGTTGAGGGGAATTTTTTAAATATTTCGGTATCTTTATTTAATTTTTTCTATTTTGTTCACTTAAAAGTGAAACATTTCTATTGGTTATTGTGTGCGTTAGAAAATTGTATTATATTACGATGAAAACTTTGTTGAGGTGAATTTTTTAAATATTTCGTATCTTTATTTTATTTTTTCTATTTTATTCAATTATAAGTAATACATTTCTATTGGTTATTGTGTTTGTGTGCGTTAGGATATTTCATCATGTTATGTATTGTAGTGAACTATGATTACATTCCTTTATAAACACAATAGTACATGTATTCATTGTTTTACAGGAATGCATATTAATAACTAAAAGAATATCAAATATCATTTGCATGTGCAGCGGACAGAATACACTTGGATAGAATATTTCATCATGTTATGTATTGTAGTGAACTATGATTACATTCCTTTATAAACACAATAGTACATGTATTCATTGTTTTACAGGAATGAATATTAATAACTAAAAGAATATCAAATATCATTTGCATGTGCAGCGGTCAGAATACACTTGACAATTTCTTTTGTGCCGCCAGCCGCTATATTAATATTTAAAATATTTAAAGCAATGCATGTATGTATGTATAATTGTTTTTGTAAACATAACGTACATTGTTGTGTATGTGGCGCACTTAACCTTCCACGATGGGAAAATAATTTATTGTTTTAAATATATCATGAGTTCTCGCTGAACCTTCATAGTGAACAGACGTCTTAGCGGAGTTTTTTTTCATATACATATTAAACAAACAAAAAATCATAAAAAAATATTCGTAATACATAATAACCGTAATACATATTAACTTTGATAAATAAGCAAAGCAAATATTGGTGATATTTTTTTTACATAGCAAGAAACAAAAACCGCAAACAAAGTGTCCTTGAGGAATACTCTAAATGAGTACCTCAAAAACAAAAAATTGTGAAGTGAGTTCAAACGGCAGAAATGCATATTTTACTGTGAGTTCTGAAGCTCTTAATGTTAACAATAAAAATAAAAAATCTGATGATAGTCTTTTTCTAACGGCAAAGCCACTTTTTCGTCAGCGATCAACTTCGCTTTGTCCAATGCCAACTAGTGATTCGTTAACATTACAATTGCCTAGTACTTCTTCATATAAGTCAGTGATATCATCCCCTTCAGGCTCGTATACATCACTTAACAAAGTTATCACTACAGATAACAATAGCAATAAGCCCAAGGTCCAACTCGGAATGGACAGGTATATAACCGTGGTAAAGCGTAAGCCCAAATTCTTCTAAAATTTCATCAGCTCCAAAGATGTCTAGGGATAACAGCGCATCTTCTACCAATCGTCAAAATCGTTTTTCATTATTGCAAGACAAAAACGACAAGCCCGCTACATCATCGCAAAAGCCTTTTAAGCCACCACCTATTTATCTGAGAGAAAAAAATTCTAACGCGCTTCTAAAAAAACTACTGTCGACCATTGGAGAAAATACTTTTCACATCATTCCAATTAAACGAGGTAATATTGATGAAACTAAAATCCAAATATATGATAAAAAAGAGTTCCGAAAAATTGTTAGTGAATTCGAAAAAAATAAAACAAATTTTTACACATACCAACTTAAGAGTGCTAAAGGCCTACAGATAGTATTAAAGGGCATAGATTCATAGTTGAGTTCGATGAAGTAAAATGTGCGCTTGTCGACCAAGGATTTAAGGTAAAAATGTTACCAACATAATTAACAAGGAAAACCCCTTTTTCGGGTTGAACTGGAGCCGAATGACATAAAATTGAAAAAAAATTAAACCCATCCAATTTATAGCGTAAAGTATCTTTTACACCGAAAAAGCACAGTTGAAGAGCCACGTAAGCGTTCAGGTCCCGTACAGTGCCATAAATGCCAAGAATATGGCCATACTAAAACTTACTGTTTGTGTTGTGTGCGGCGAATTACACGGCAATGCTAGTTGCAATAAGCCAAAAAATCAAAGTGATAAAAATGCAGCAATTGTGGAGGTAATCACACCGCTAACTACAGAGGATGCCCTGTATATTCTTTCGTTAAACAGGATATGGGCAAAAAATCCAAATTAACTACAGCTCAACCAGTAAACGCGAACTCCGCAAGTTTTGCTTAAATGAGCCAACCGTTACTACACGAATATCGTATGCTGATGCTGCTAAGACTAGTTCTATTCGCACACAAAATGTTCCACCGCCAAATAATTCAACTAATGCAAACTCAAGCTTTAACTTTAGTCGCCTTGAAGCTACTATTGAGAATCTGGTGCTAACTATAAACAACTTTACTGCAAATATGACTAATATGATGCAAGAAATGCTGCGAATGCAGAATACACTGCTTC
The DNA here is from genome assembly GCA_936439885.1 of Nowickia ferox. Lineage (NCBI taxonomy): Eukaryota > Metazoa > Arthropoda > Insecta > Diptera > Tachinidae > Nowickia > Nowickia ferox. The sequence goes on from OW387026.1 coordinate 53,889,123, forward strand.
AAGCATTAGTTAACAAACCATGAACACATTAAAAGTATGTTTCTGGAACGCAAACGGCATTCGCCAAAATAAAGTTGAACTTGAGCACTTCCTCATGGAAAAAAATATTGATATAAGGTTGGTTTCTGAGACTCATTTCACCTCAACAAGCTTGTTTAAAATAAATGGTTACACTTTATATGATACAAATAACCCTAGAGGGAGAGCATGCGGTGGATCAGCAATTCTAATTAAGTCAAGACTCATGGATTTCTAATTGTATAAAGGTGTAGGAAAATAAAATAGATTTGTATCGAATATAAATTATTTGCTGGGTTTTTGTATTAGTTTCTAAGCCTACTACGCTTATTTTTCTTTTGTGATTTTCAAAAATATTATTATTTGTGAATTCTCAAATAGTTCTTGAAAGTCTGTGCATAAGATAAGAGGTTTGTGACTATTCAAAATGTGTGGTTGAAGTCTACTGATGATTTGTTACAGCAACAATGAAATATATAGACAACGCTGAACCACCAGCAAATAAATTTCAAATTAGGATGAACTTCTGACAATATGTCGAATAATAAAATTTCTTAAATGTTAGATTTGGATTTTATTTTTCATTTTGCCTTATAATTACTTTTATTGTTATCCGATGGATTTCTAATTGTATAAAGGTGTAGGAAAATAAAATAGATTTGTATCGAATATAAATTATTTGCTGGGTTTTTGTATTAGTTTCTAAGCCTACTACGCTTATTTTTCTTTTGTGATTTTCAAAAATATTATTATTTGTGAATTCTCAAATAGTTCTTGAAAGTCTGTGCATAAGATAAGAGGTTTGTGACTATTCAAAATGTGTGGTTGAAGTCTACTGATGATTTGTTACAGCAACAATGAAATATATAGACAACGCTGAACCACCAGCAAATAAATTTCAAATTAGGATGAACTTCTGACAATATGTCGAATAATAAAATTTATTAAATGTTAGATTTCGATTTTATTTTTCATTTTGCCTTATAATTACTTTTATTGTTATCCGATGGATTCTAATTGTATAAAGGTGTAGGAAAATAAAATAGATTTGTATCGAATATAAATTATTTGCTGGGTTTTTGTATTAGTTTCTAAGCCTACTACGCTTATTTTTCTTTTGTGATTTTCAAAAATATTATTATTTGTGAATTCTCAAATAGTTCTTGAAAGTCTGTGCATAAGATAAGAGGTTTGTGACTATTCAAAATGTGTGGTTGAAGTCTACTGATGATTTGTTACAGCAACAATGAAATATATAGACAACGCTGAACCACCAGCAAATAAATTTCAAATTAGGATGAACTTCTGACAATATGTCGAATAATAAAATTTCTTAAATGTTAGATTTGGATTTTATTTTTCATTTTGCCTTATAATTACTTTTATTGTTATCCGATGGATTTCTAATTGTATAAAGGTGTAGGAAAATAAAATAGATTTGTATCGAATATAAATTATTTGCTGGGTTTTTGTATTAGTTTCTAAGCCTACTACGCTTATTTTTCTTTTGTGATTTTCAAAAATATTATTATTTGTGAATTCTCAAATAGTTCTTGAAAGTCTGTGCATAAGATAAGAGGTTTGTGACTATTCAAAATGTGTGGTTGAAGTCTACTGATGATTTGTTACAGCAACAATGAAATATATAGACAACGCTGAACCACCAGCAAATAAATTTCAAATTAGGATGAACTTCTGACAATATGTCGAATAATAAAATTTCTTAAATGTTAGATTTGGATTTTATTTTTCATTTTGCCTTATAATTACTTTTATTGTTATCCGATGGATTTCTAATTGTATAAAGGTGTAGGAAAATAAAATAGATTTGTATCGAATATAAATTATTTGCTGGGTTTTTGTATTAGTTTCTAAGCCTACTACGCTTATTTTTCTTTTGTGATTTTCAAAAATATTATTATTTGTGACTTCTGACAATATGTCGAATAATAAAATTTCTTAAATGTTAGATTTGGATTTTATTTTTCATTTTGCCTTATAATTACTTTTATTGTTATCCGATGGATTTCTAATTGTATAAAGGTGTAGGAAAATAAAATAGATTTGTATCGAATATAAATTATTTGCTGGGTTTTTGTATTAGCTTCTAAGCCTACTACGCTTATTTTTCTTTTGTGATTTTCAAAAATATTATTATTTGTGAATTCTCAAATAGTTCTTGAAAGTCTTTGCATAAGATAAGAGGTTTGTGACTATTCAAAATGTGTGGTTGAAGTCTACTGATGATTTGTTACAGCAACAATGAAATATATAGACAACGCTGAACCACCAGCAAATAAATTTCAAATTAGGATGAACTTCTGACAATATGTCGAATAATAAAATTTCTTAAATGTTAGATTTGGATTTTATTTTTCATTTTGCCTTATAATTACTTTTACTGTTATCCGATGGATTCTAATTGTATAAAGGTGTAGGAAAATAAAATAGATTTGTATCGAATATAAATTATTTGCTGGGTTTTTGTATTAGTTTCTAAGCCTACTACGCTTATTTTTCTTTTGTGATTTTCAAAAATATTATTATTTGTGAATTCTCAAATAGTTCTTGAAAGTCTGTGCATAAGATAAGAGGTTTGTGACTATTCAAAATGTGTGGTTGAAGTCTACTGATGATTTGTTACAGCAACAATGAAATATATAGACAACGCTGAACCACCAGCAAATAAATTTCAAATTAGGATGAACTTCTGACAATATGTCGAATAATAAAATTTCTTAAATGTTAGATTTGGATTTTATTTTTCATTTTGCCTTATAATTACTTTTATTGTTATCCGATGGATTTCTAATTGTATAAAGGTGTAGGAAAATAAAATAGATTTGTATCGAATATAAATTATTTGCTGGGTTTTTGTATTAGTTTCTAAGCCTACTACGCTTATTTTTCTTTTGTGATTTGCAAAAATATTATTATTTGTGAATTCTCAAATAGTTCTTGAAAGTCTGTGCATAAGATAAGAGGTTTGTGACTATTCAAAATGTGTGGTTGAAGTCTACTGATGATTTGTTACAGCAACAATGAAATATATAGACAACGCTGAACCACCAGCAAATAAATTTCAAATTAGGATGAACTTCTGACAATATGTCGAATAATAAAATTTCTTAAATGTTAGATTTGGATTTTATTTTTCATTTTGCCTTATAATTACTTTTATTGTTATCCGATGGATTTCTAATTGTATAAAGGTGTAGGAAAATAAAATAGATTTGTATCGAATATAAATTATTTGCTGGGTTTTTGTATTAGTTTCTAAGCCTACTACGCTTATTTTTCTTTTGTGATTTTCAAAAATATTATTATTTGTGAATTCTCAAATAGTTCTTGAAAGTCTGTGCATAAGATAAGAGGTTTGTGACTATTCAAAATGTGTGGTTGAAGTCTACTGATGATTTGTTACAGCAACAATGAAATATATAGACAACGCTGAACCACCAGCAAATAAATTTCAAATTAGGATGAACTTCTGACAATATGTCGAATAATAAAATTTCTTAACATTGCCAATCTTAACGAAAATATTAAACAGGCTGCTGAACATGCCACTACCTCCTATCCGCAGACTGGCTTTAACAGAATTTATTCCACGGAAATTGAACGTCTTGTATGTGCAAAAAGAAGAGCTAGAAGAGAATGGCAACACACCCCTAAATAAAAACAGACTTAAAGAATGTAGTAAACGACTCAAAGAGCTGCTATCGTCGGAAAAAACTGCATTACTGGAAAAGTATTTAAAAGGTTTTGATGTAACGTCAGCATCTAATTACCCGTTGACCTTAAATCACCACTGCGTACTTCGACCGGAGGCTGGGCGAGAAGCGATAGTGAGAAAGGTAACTTATTTTCTGTGCATTTAAAATCTGTATTTACTCCCAATTCATGTACGGATGCTGCAGATTTACCGAGTGTAGTTTCTCTACCCCCTCGTCCCTTAAGGTTTAAGTTGCGTGAATTACAAAAAATAATTGCTGAACTCGACACGAAGAAAGCTCCAGGTATTGATGGCATTAGTAACAAGATGCTGATGAACTTGCCTCATATTGCAGTAAGAATCTTGCTATTTATTTTTAATGCTATTTTACGAATGCAGTATTTTCCAAATAACTGGAAACTTGCCAAAATAAAAATTATTCCAAAGCCGGGCAAAGATCTTACCAAGGCTGAGTCATATAGGCCTATAAGCTTACTATCAACAATCTCAAAGCTTTTCTAAAAGCTGCTCATGACTAAATTGTCCAAAATTTTGGCTGGTGCTGGTGCATCCCGGACCATCAATTTGGTTTTAGAAGTCAGCATAGCACCATTGAACAAACGCATAGATTGGTCCAAGTTGTAAGAAGAACATTTGAAGAAAAGAAGTATTGGTCTGCTCTCTTTATTGATGTTTCTCAGGCATTTGATAAAGTATGGCACGAAGGCCTAGTTTTAAAATTGAAGACATACCTACCAATAAACATACAAAAGCTTTTGGAAAGTTATATTATTGATAAGAAGTTCACTGTTATTAAAGGAGAGTTCACGAGTGTGCCCGAATCTATATCTTCCGGTGTGCCACAGGGCAGTATTCTGGGGCCAGTCTTGTATCTAATATATACTTGTGATATGCCTGTGAGCAATAACATCCTAACTTCTACATTTGCCGATGATACAGCTTGTATGAGTATACACAAAAACCCTGATGAGGCATCCCGCAATCTCCAAGAACACATTACCCAGCTTGAAATATGGTTGAACTTATGGAGAATTAAAGTAAATGAACAAAAGTGTGTCCACATAACGTTTACCCTAAGAAAAGATACTTGCTCTCCCATTCGAATGAACAATCAAAGTATTCCTCAACATTCTCAAGTGAAATACCTTGGCATACACCTTGATCGAAGGCTTACATGGAAATATTACATTGATTCTAAGTTAACTCAAATGAAACTTAAATTAACTCAAATATATTGGTTAATTGGCAGAAATTCAACACTCAGCCTAGACTGCAAACTTTTGATATACAAGTCGCTTTTGCTTTTGCTTTTGGTGCTATGGAATTCAGCTATGGGGCACTGCTTCAGCTTCAAGTGTTGAGAAAATCTAACGAAGGCAAAACAAGATTTTAAGACTAATAACATCGGCTCCATGGTACATCAAAAATTCAAATATACATCGCGATTTAAATATGCCACTAGTGCCTGAAGAAATTGCAAAATACGCAGGCAAATATTTAACAAAACTCGAGTCACATCCTAATCCGCTCGCTCGTAATAGCTTGAACTTTACTGGACATATCCGCTTAAAAAAGAGGGACACAAGGGCTCTTATTCTCAACACTCCAGATGGGACTTCTTGAAAATACGTTTATTTTTTATTTTTTCCTTTTTGATTATCACTACTTATGTATTATTTATGTCCGACACTGGTCGGGCCTAATAATTATATTTAGATTTAAGATTTGATTACTTATTGTTAGTTTATTTTTGAAGATACAATAAATAAATATATGAAAAAAAAAATTGGTGCCTCTTTTTATTACAAATGTGTGTGTTTGTATGCATTCGTCAGTTCTATTGTTATTAATAGAACTCTATATAAATTATCTAGCAGCATGTTTGAAACAGTTCTGTCTATTTTTATTACACTTTAATATTTATGTGCATAAGGATGTACATAAAAACTTGCTCCTTACATCATTTAAACCACGCCCACAATTTAGAGTATAAATAGATCGGTAAAAATTAATATAATTCATTCTTGTTTTCAAAATTTCATCATAACATATCATTAAAAAATTATTAAATAAAACATCAAAGTTTATCAATGATGTGTAACGTATGTAATATACGTTTCTCGGATCGTAAAGAATTTCTCAAACACACTCATTTTATTGAGCATCCGAAAAAAGTGGAAGAAACTAGTGTTTATTGGAAAGATTGTGGAGATTACATTCCTAAAACGACTTATTATGTAAGAACAAATAGACATAAAATTAATTGTGCTAAGATGTTAGACAATGGTTTAAGGTGTATAAACTCAGTATACCGGGGCCGCATTGCAACATATATGATTGAAAATAGCAATAAAGACAACTTAATAACTGAAACTTTTTTGGGTGAAATTAAAGTCCAAGTGGTTGAATTGTTGAGGAATATGCTTCAAAAACATTGCTCCATAAAATTTAATTGTGAACTATTTTGTGAATACGTGTTGATAAAAGAAGAACAAGACACATGTAATATCAACGTAAAGTCACACCAAACTAAAATGACTATACTTAGCATAGCCTCAACAAAAGATGATATTCACCACAGTTTCAATGACCAGTACAATATTATTTTGAAAAAGATGAGCGAATTTCAAGAGCGTGATAGCGGATGGGCTTTAATAGAAATATCACACATCGAAATTAATATTAATGAATACAAATCCATTAAAGGTTCACAATGCACTTCTCTACCACCTGCAATACAGAGAAAGTTTGCGTGCATTAACGTGCAAAATAAGGATGAGTATTTTTTCAAGTGGGCCATAATATCGTGAGTTTTAAGAATTTAAAAAAGCAAATGGATGTGCCTTTTGTGGTGTACGCTGATTTTGAATGTATTCTGGAATCAGTTAATGTTCAAAATTCAGCTAATGTGAAATCTACACAAAGGCATGTTCCATTTGCTTACAGTTATTATATAAAATGCTCCTTTAATTGTACTTTAGATATATTTAGAATATATAGTGGTGATAACTCACCAAAACATTTTTTTACTAATTTAGTTAAGGATAGTCTAAAAATATATAACAATTATTTAAATGTAATTAAACCAATGAATTCCTTAACACTGCTTCAACAGATTAGACAAAATGAGTACACAATTTGTCACATTTGTAAAAAAAATTTATCTGTTGAAGATCGCGTGGCCGACCATTGTCACTTAACAGGTGAATATAGGGGGCTAGCATATAACAAGTGCAATTTAGAGTATCAGATCGCAAACTTCATCCCTATATTTTTCCATAATCTTTCGGCATATGATTGTCATTTGTTTGTGCGAGAACTTTCATCTATCGAAGGTGATATAAATATAATTCCTTTAAATAAGGAATTATATGTATCCATATCAAAAAGAATTTTTATTAATGAAAAAGACACGATTCAACTGCGTTTTCTAGATTCTTGTCGGTTTATGTCATCGAGTTTAGAAAAACTAGCAGGCTTTTTGTCCGATGATGATTTGGCAACAGTTAAATCAACCTACCACATTGACAATGAATTCAATTTAATGAAGCGCAAAGGTGTCTTTCCGTATGACTATCTAGATTTCGTAAGTCGACTCCAAGAAACACAGCTACCACCCCGTTCATGCTTCTTTAATAAACTCTCTAATAAGTCGTGTAGTGTTAATGATTACGAACATGCTGAAAAGGTTTGGAATACATTAAATTGTAACACTATGTTGGACTATCTGTTATTATATTTAAAAGTAGATGTTTTATTGCTTTGTGATATATTTGAAAACTTCCGTAAAGTTTGTAAAAACATTTACATTTTAGATCCCTGTCAATATTATACTACCCCGGGTTTATCTTGGGATGCAATGTTGAAAACAACGGAAATAGAATTAGAATTGTTAACTGATATTAACATGTACAATTTCGTTGTACGGGGTATTAGGGGAGATATAGTTCAATGCAGTAAGCGACATTCGATAGCAAATAACAAATACATCAGTGATTATGATCCTACAAAAGAATCAAATTACCTTATGTATTTAGATGTAAATAACTTATATGGACATGCAATGTCTCAATACCTACCCTCTAAAAATTTCAAGTGAAGTTGAAACTGTGAAAATTTTAATGTAAATAATGTAAAAAAAGATTCTACAGTTGGTTACATATTGGAGGTAGATATAGCATATCCAACCACATTACACGACTATCATAGTGACTTACCATTTTGTGCAGAAAACAAGAAAATTGAAAGCATGAAACAACGAAAGTTAACAGATTTAAACGATAAATCCAATTATATAATACATTATCGCAATCTTCAACAATGTACACAGAAAAAAGTATTCACCAACTAATGTTTTCAGTTAATAATTTAATTGATTCAATTAAATTTTTAATTGTATTAATTAATTGATATTATCAAATTGTTTATAGGTGAAAATTTAATTAATTTTTTAATTAATATTACAAATATTTTAATTAATATTACAAACTCATTCATATTACTTTTTTTGTGTCTATGAAACATGGTCTGATTTTAAAGAAAATTCATAGAATTCTTGAATTTAATCAGTCGAATTGGTTGAAAAAATATATCGATGTAAATAATCATCATAGAACATTAGCTAAAAATTCATTTGAGCAAAACTTTTTTAAACTATTAAACAACGCTGTATATGGTAAAACTATGTAAAATGCCAATAAAAGAAAGGATATAAAAATATTATGTGAATGGGAGAATAAAGGTAAGCGATTAAGCAAGAGCTCTTATTGCTAGACCTAATTTTAATAGTTCCCTCAAAATTCATGACGAAATGGTTGCCATTGAAATGAGTGTAGTACGAACTGAATATAATAAACACATTTACATTGGGTTTGCTGTTTTAGAATTATCAAAATGGAAAATGTAAAATTTTCATTACGATTATATGAAACCTAAATATTGTGAAAATATTAATCTTAATTATATGGATACTGATTCCTTTATATATGATATCAAAACAAATGACCTATGTGATGATATTAGAAATGATATTAAAATGCATTTTGATACATCTGCATATCAGGAAGATAACGTATTAAATTTTCCTCTGATTAATAAAAAAGTATTAGGGATGATGACGGACGAATGCAATGGTAAGTTAATTAAAGAGTTCATTGGCTTACGAGCTAAAATGTATTCTGTGAAAATAGATAAGCTAGATAAGGAAATAAAAATAAATAAAAGGTGTAAAACAATGTGTTACAAATAAGTTAAGTATTAATGATTTTAGAAATTGTTTATTAAATAAACAGTTATTTTATGATTCTATGTATGTATTTAGATCTAAGGTGCATAATATTTATACGCAATACATTAGTAAGTTCACATTAAGTTATTTAGATGATAAGAGATTTGTACGTGAAAATGGTGTTGATACTTATGCGTTGGGGCATTATAGATTAAATTACCATTCATCAGTATCAACACCAGAAATAACAAATTTAAATATGTATGAAGAATTTATGGAAGAAGATGATGATATTCTCCTAAATGTTTGTTTACCGTCATCATCATCAAGAGAATTAACACTAGAAACAACAAATTTAAATATGTATGAAGAATTTATGGAAGATGATGATGATATTTTTCTTAATGTTTATATAGATATGTAATTAACCTAAAATTGTTAAAATAAGAATCAACTGTAAAATAAAGAGATTATGAAAAAAAGTATAAAATGTTGTTTTTATTTCAAATTATATTTATTGAATAAAAATTTTAAACATAAATGTCCACAATTAAATGTATTGAATTTTTGTTTTTGTTTATAATTATATTCAATTGCTGTTTTTAAGTAATTAACTATTCTAAACGGTGGATGTAGGTTTCCAAAACTATCAAAGTATTCTTTATAATTACGATTTTTATAATAGGCTAACCAATGCGTTCCAGGACAGTAGATTGTTAATGGCGGAGGACGACATGTTTTGGGAATTCAAAACCGGGAAAAAATAAAAACGATGGCAACCCTGTTACAAATTGGGGATTTTGGGTATTTTTATACTGAGATTTCGTTAGGCTGGTTGTGTGTGTGTGTTTGATTCTTTGTTTATGTGTATGTATGTATATACTTGTGTGTGTGGCTTTTGTTGTTATTGTAAAGAAACGTCGTGCTTACATAGATGGATGTATCTGTGAGGGTTTGTATATGTGTATGTAAGTGTGTGTGTGCATATGTGTGCGTTTTGGTATTTACTTGCATGTTTGCCAGTATCCACTACTTTTGTTGTAGTGAGAGACATACATTATACCATGTAGGAAATGTTGATGTTGAAAATGTACTGACTCCCTTTTGACTTTGTAACCAGTACTACTCTATAATTATTCCTCATGCAATGCTTCGTGCTATAGACATAGACTAGACATAGTTACTACTTAGTTATTATGGGAAAATGACAGTTAGTTACTGATACATTTCTATAATTTACGTACATACAGTCTGCCTGCAGGGTAGTAACAAGGGATCTGTGTGTTTGTGTGTATGTAGTGATCGTTATTTGATAGACTTTGGTTTGCTCCTCTGAGTTTTCGTTGCTTTGCTTATGTATGATTATTATTGTATGTATACATTTATTTTTGGGGTCTCTGGGGAAATAATATAAAAGCTGTAGGTAGTGGCAACCATGATAGATGTTTGGAATGGAGGGGGATAGGGAATGCATTTGGTAATGTATGTATGCATGTTTATGTTGTTGGATTAATGTATGTGATCGTATCTATTTTTGCTTTGAAGAATGAATATCATTGCTTGTGTGGATGAGGTAGTTTACACGGGCATAATTATGCTGGCACAACATACCAGTTTGTTGGCAAATTCGGTGAAGAGAATGGTTTTGTATTTGCCATCATTTTTCAACCAGCTTCAACCCCGCATTAGCAGCACAAAACCAATACATATGCACATGCGAAATCACAGGTTCGGCGTTTTTTTTTTTAACAGAGCGTATTTAGTTTTTAGTTGACCTTCGTCGTGGAAACATGAATTTGAAAGAAGAAGGGGGTTGGTCACGCCAACAAACTTTAAACAGACCTAAGGTTCAAAAAAATTTTTTAATTTAACCATTTTTTTAAGTTTAATAATAGTTTTTATGTTTCATCAAAGTTATTTCAAAAATGTTTATTTACTTCCTTGTTTTTTCGTGTTGAATAAATCATATGGTAATAACATGAACAAGATTTTATTTAATTCTTATAAAAAGAAGTTACAAAATATAATTGTGGATAATATAACTATTTAGAACTATAAACATATCTTCACATGAATTCATAAAAGATATTAAAAACAATTTTTTAATTTTAATTTTTACTAAATAGATATGGATTTATTAAAAAATATTTGATGGTTATTCAAGGCTTAAATAACGTATTTTGTATGGAAATATTTCAATTAAGAGTTAAATAAGCTAAATAAGCATTAAATATTTTTTATGAATAAGGCAGTTTATTATTAAATAAATACACACGGACTGGACAGTATAGGTTCGATAGTATTACCAAAGGGTAGTAAAACCCTATACTCGGTTTCATGAATTTGGTGATCAATTTTTTTTATGGTCCTCCAAAGATTTAGAAAATATGTGCGCCCTAAGAAAATTGTGTCCTCAGTTTTTGGACAACACCTTATGCAGCTAGCTCTAAACTATATATATGGTAATAATGTAGCTCAGAGTCTGCAGAACAAATCTTGTTAACATCTTATACCCAAAAAATAGTTATTTCGTACACTTTTTTGTTGCAAGTAAAAAATTTTTTTTCACTTTTAAGAATAACTTATAGGGACTCCTGATTTTTTGCTATCAATATTGACAAAGTTGTAGCTTGCTTTTATTTATTTTTTATCTGCTTCCAGAATTAATGAGCCAGCTTCCAAATTACAGGCTACTGAAATTCCTCCTAAAATAATTGCCAATTCTTCATCATTTATTATCGCCATATTTCCTCCGCGTATGTTTCGAAATGTGTATAACGAAAGTCAAACGTCAAATGAATAAAAAAACACTAACACACACAAAGCTGTGTATACGTATACATTTTATGTCAGATGAATTAGTCTCGTGTAATTTGGAAAAGAACAAAAATTGTACGGCTTAAAAATTGTTCTCGTGTAAACTACCTCATTACATCAACACTTCTTCATGCATATTTACATATATGTGTATATATGTTTTCTACGCTATTGACATTGCTATTCTTATAGAGATAGAAAAATATTGTGTTGGCATAGGTTTTATATGTACAAGTGCATTTCAGATATTAAATATTTTAAGTCCCATCAGATTGACAAGCAGAGTTTTATGAATAAGGTTTACCCCTATATATTTTTAATTTAGTATATTTTACTTTAACAAAAACTTATAGAGGGACCTACACTCACGTCCCCCGATTCTCATATGAATTGTGGGGATGTGTGTATGTGTGTGTGTGTGTTTGTATACGAATTTCATCATATGTCGTAATACAATCAGAGAAATTAGATTTGATGACTACTACGCGATTCTCATGTAACGTATATAAGTAGAAAAAATAATTTACATTGTCATCAGTATACTTTGATATCTCAACAATTCACCACCTATTTTTCAAACCAAATTTTGAAAGTGTTTGAAAACAAACAGAAAAAAAACTACAAAAGTGCTAAAACTAATTATTGTTTGTTAAACAAGTTTAAAGTGCATAAAAAAAATAATTATATAAATTGTTTATAAATAAAATAATTAAATAAATTGTTTATAAATAAAATAATTAAATAAATTGTTTATAAATAAAATAATTAAATAAATTATAAACAAATAAATAAATAATAAAAATAATTAAATAAAATGAATACCACAAGTTGTCCCATCTGCAATAAAGTCTTTATGACTCAAACAAAAGTAAATGAGCATATAGAAACATACACCTATGCTAGCCAGTCGAAGGCTATGTTGGGAATTAGTAAGCTAAATATTAACAACAAATATTGTGAGGATTGTGATGAGATGGTTCCATCAAATGGTTGTATGGCTCACGTCAGAACCATAAAACACAAAAACAGCTGTCAGCAAGAAAGGATCAGCGATTTTCTCACTAGAAGAATAAGTAACTTCAATTGGAGGATCGAGACATATTCTCAACAAAAATGTGGGTGTCTTGTTTCCGGAGGAGTTTCTCGCATCTGCAAAGAGCTCCATAGTAAAACAACACAATGAACGTAGTAGGATATATACTACGTTTAAATTTAATATGGAGCTCACATGTGATTATATGAAAATGGTAAATGATGAGATGAATGTTAGCCAACTTGTGCACATCTCAAAGATGATGTTGGTGACCCTCTCTGATGACATAGATGAGATGTACAAGAAACAGACCGATGAGCTAAGAGCCAAAATAGAAGAGTTTCAAGAGAGGGATAGCGGATGGACATTGATTTCAATAAAATCCCTTGAAGTTAATATAAACAAGGTGTCCATAATAAGAGGATTGAGCTTTATCCCTCTCCCAAAAAATATTGCAGTGAAATGTGCATGCATAAATGTTGAGAACAATGATATATATTGCGTTAACTGGTGTCTCATTGAGGCTTTGTACACAAATAGTACTTTAGATTGAAGACAACGGAAAAACTATAGAAACTATAATATGACAAACATTTCTGATGAGAATATTAATTTAGGATCAATTGTGTTAAATTTTTAAGGCCTAGAGTTTCCACTCCCATTGAAGCAGATAAAACAATTCGAAAATCAAAATGATCTGAGCATCAATGTATTTGGCCATAATGGCACATCGCTTATAGGACCATACTATATAACAAAAGGAGAAAAACACATTCGTATTAATCTCTTATTGCTCCAGTCCAATGAAAACTTCCACTATGTACTCATCAAGGATATATCAAAGTAAGTTTCATTTGTGTATTTATGAAAAATCTGCTTTCACCTCTGTTTAAAAAGTTACTTTTTATTGTTATATTTATTTATATCGCATTGGTATTTTCTATATTTTCTTCAGACTCCTTCGTTCCAGCATAACATCATAAGATCATGATATGCAATACCTGTCTATATCATACACATGATGATTATGTGTATAGTCATCATAAAAATGTTTATGGACAAAAGTCATCAGAATGCCAGAAGATGAATCTATTATCAAGTTTAAGAACTACTACAAACAGTTAGATGTACCATTTGTAATATACGCGGTCTTTGAGCCTATTTTAGAAAAAGTTGATAATGCTGTAAGTAAAAGTACCACAAATGTACAGAAACATCATACTTGTGCATTCGGTTATTTTATTAATTGTAGTTTCAAGAGAGAAAATAATTTATATAGACATTATTTTGGTGAAGATTCGGCGAATATATTTATCAAAAAAATTGTTGAAGATTGTACAGATATTTATTTAAATTATTTACTTAAAGTTAAGAAAATGTTCATAATCCCAATAGAAATAGTTCAATATAATAATGCAAAAAATTGTCATATATGTACGAAAATATTAAATAACGATAAAGTTAGAGATCATTGTCATCTTACGGGCAATTATCGTGGGGCAGCTCATAGCGAATGTAATTTGAATTATAAAACACCTCAGTTTATACGGGTTATTCTGCATAATATTTCCGCATATGATATACACCTATTTTTCAAAGAACTTTCTTCTATAAAATATTCTACAATAAAAGTGATTCCCCAGAACACAGTGAGTTATATTTCTCTTTCAATTTTCATCAGATTAGATGAAAAATATGGATTCGAAATAAGATTTATAGACTCGTTTAGATTTATGGCTTCGAGTTTAGATACGTTAGCGAAAAATCTTGATAGCAATGATTTTAATACTATTCGGTCATGTTTCGTTGATGAAGCTCATTTCAACCTGATTAGAAGAAAGGGTGTATCTCCATACTCTTACATGGATTCCATGACTAAGTTTAAGGAAATTAAACTCCCTAGTAAAGAAGAATTCTTCAATATTCTAACGAATGAAAAATGTGATGTAGTCGAGTATGAACATGCTCAAAAATATGGAGAGAGTTTAACTGTAAAACCCTCCTTGACTATACTGAACTCTACTTAAAGACAGATGTTCTTCTTCTAACCGACGTGTTTGAAAATTTTAGATATATATTCGATTTGGACCTCTGCCACTATTATACAGCACCAAGCTTATCTTGGGATGCAATGTTGAGAACCACAGAAGTTTCACTGGAACAGTTCACTGATTCCGAAATGTATATGTTTATGCAAAACGGAATTAGGGGTGGACTAGTTCAATCCTCGCAAAGATATTCGAAGGCGAATAACAAATATTTGGAAGATTTTGATGCATTAAAACCATCAGAATTTCTTGTATATTTAGACGCTAACAACTTGTATGGTTGGGAGATGTGGGAATATCTTCCTTGCAGTGAATTTGAGTGGGTATGTGATACTGATTTTGATGTTAAAAAAATTTCTGATACTGCAGAGTATGGGTGCATTTTGGAAGTGGATATAGATTATCCCGATTCAGTGCATGAACTACATAATGAGTTGCCATTTTGTCCCCAAAATAAGGCCCCGGGGGGATCCAAAATCAAAAAATTAGTTGCAGACTTACACTCAAAAACAAATTACACCATACACTATAGAGTTTTAAAACAAGCCATTTCAAATGGCCTCATCTTAAAACAAATCCATATAATACTCAGCTTTAAGCAATCCCCTTGGCTTAAAAAATATATTGACTTAAACACATTTCATAGGACAAATGCTAAAAATAATTTTGAAAAAGATTTCTTCAAACTTTTAAACAATGCTTTTTACGGGAAGACAATGGAAAACATTGAAAAACGTAGGGACATTAGAATTACGTCATCTTGGGAAACAACAAACAAGAATCATTTAGGTATCAGAACATTAATTGCGAAACCAAATTTTAAGCAGTTGATAAAATGTTCTGATGATATGTATGCGGTAGAGTTAGAAAAAATGGAACCACTATATGATAAACCCATATATGTTGGTTTCACAGTACCGGAGTTATCGAAGTGGAGAATGTATGACTTCCATTATGGCTTCATGAAGCCTAAGTTTGGAGAGAACATTTCTCTCAACTATATGGATACTGACTCATTTATTTATTCAATTAAAACTGATGATTTTTATGATGACATTCGTAATGATATTAGTTTGAATTTTGATACGTCAGAATATCCTATAAATAATCAATTTCGTTTGCCGCTACTCAATAAGAAGGTTTTGGGAATGATGAAAGATGAAAACAAATGGGATATAATGACAGAGTTTGTTGGTTTAAGAGCAAAAATGTATTCTCTGTCGACTCTTCGCTCGGAATCTGTTAAAAAATCAAAAGGGGTCAAAAAGTCTGTAATTAAAAAGTTGTCCATTAATGATTACAAAAGTTGCTTATTCGAATCCAAAATTATCTCGGATGAAATGTTTTTGTTTAGATCTAAAACACATCAACTATATACCCAAAAACTACATAAAATAGCACTTAGCTTTTCTGATGATGAAAGAAATATAATGAAAGATAAAATAAAAACGCGCGCTTGGGGACATTACATAGACCGAAACAATGAAACAATGGATGTAGAATAGAATGATTCCTACTAAATTGCATGTAAGATGACAACGATAATTTAATTTTGTACTAATTGTATTTATTTATTAATGTATTTATTTAATTATTTATTAATTTATTTATTATGTACTTATTTGTTTATGAATGTATCTATTAATTTTAGTATTTTATTCAACTAAAAGCATGTTAAAATTTAATGGTTTAAAACTCATATCTTTTTACCTATAACCTAAATTATTTGGAAATAAAAATAAAATATTAGATTAATGATGTTTTTTTCTTTTTATATCTGTATATTTTTATTTATACATAGAGTTGAATTTGTATTAGTACTAAGATTTTTAAGAAAAACTGTTAAATAAAATATTGAAAAAATAATAAAATATGTAAATGGTTTTTATTTCAGCTTAAATTTACTAAATAGAAATTTTAACTACAAATGTCTAAATTTTTATATTTTGCTTATCTTTTGGCTTTACTTCACTAGATCAAAAAAATTTTCTTTTTGTTTATTTGCAAATTTTTGTTGTTTGTTTTCATATCGCTTAAACATGCACAGTTTTGTTATCTTTGAAAGGTTCTACACAAGGCGAATTGAATTTCACAATATTATGAAATTCCATTAAATTTCATTAGATACTTTCTTATCGACACCAACTGCCTTAACACCATCTCATCCATGTTTGCTAATAGCAAATAGCAGAACAGGTATCAGCTATTAGATCAGGTATCAGATCAGCTTATCAAAAACTGGCCTGGTTTTCAGATCAGCTTATCAGGACCTGGTCTGGTTTTCAGATCAGTTTATTAGGACCTGGTCTGGTTTTCAGATCAGCTTATCAGGACCTGGTCTGGTTTTTAGATCAGCTTATCAGGACCTGGTCTGGTTTTCAGATCAGCTTATCAGGACCTGGTCTGGTTTTCAGATCAGCTTATCAGGACCTGGTCTGGTTTTTAGATCAGCTTATTAGGACCTGGTCTGGTTTTCAGATCAGCTTATCAGGACCTGGTCTGGTTTTCAGATCAGCTTATCAGGTATCAGATGAGGTTATAGCAAATAGATGTATCAAGTTTAAAGTTAGATTACTAACTAAAGGTAATTTTTTATGAGTAGTGTTTATATAGTTATGAAATAGTCAAATTGCTTTCTGTAGCGACCATCATTTAATTCATTATCTGTGCTTATATTCAAAATTCCATATTTATCCTTCCAACACTTTACAAATTTCTTAAACCTTTTTAAAATTCATATTACTGACTAAATGATCCCTATAGACGTGCTTAATATTTTTCTCATTATAATAACATTTGCATTGGCTCTTATTAAATGCTTACAGCCGAATTCATAAAAATTTTAAACAACATTTCGAGTGTTGTTTAATATAGAATAGCATGAAAAATTCCATCCATGAAACTACTGAAATTTTTGTTTACTAAGGCCCAACTTCGAATAAATATGTTAATACTGAACAAACTATTGCTTTTATCATACTGTGAGTGAAAGTATTTCGCTTCATACTGTTAACACAAAGAGATCGTTCATTGAAACGACTTTTGTTTCATGCTGGTTTCTCTCATCTCATCTTTTGTTATTAATACGCATTAGCAATGTTGCCAATATAGTGAAATCATGGAATTTTTTGTATGTGTCGCAAATGTGTAATAGCCCAGCAAAAAATTTCAAAAACGGTAATCGGTTTTGGAATTAAGTATTTTTGGGGGAAGTTCTTCCCTACTGTATTACCAACTTAATGATTTTAACAAGGCGTGAGACTAAAATAATCGATTCTCGAGAACTTCTTACATTTTCTATTTGGCAACATGTTCACATAATCTATGAAATCTAAAAAAATTATTCTTCTCATTAATCAACTTCTATATAATTTTTTTTAAATTTTATGTATGTGTTTTGTAAGCGAGTAATGAAATTTGGCAATCAGAAAAGTAAGTCATTATAAGGCAATACATATATACCATACATATTAGTAATACATATTTTAATTTTTCATTTGCATTTTTAAATAACGTAAATCTTTAAACTATTTTAATATATTATTTATTCTTATAATGAACTGCACACAACCCTGATATGAAATGCTATGGAAAGAAACACACACTTTTAGATGAAAAATGAAAAAAGGAATTGGTTTATGAGAACTGAATGTTTTCTTAAGCAAATTTGATTATTAGTTGTGTAGGTGTCTAAAGGTTTTGGTCACGTGCTTGTTTTTTTTTAATTTCATGTGACAAAAATTAAATAAAACACAACAAAAGTACTCGTTTCCAAGCGAAAATAAGTATTTACATATATACTTCCAACCAAAAATAAAACTAAAAATTATTTTTGAAATTAATATTTGTAATAAAACGCAAAAAATTTGATTATCACTCTAATGTAAAAATACGAAATTTTAAACAATAATATTGCATTTGAAAGAAAGAAAATTATGTGTACACTTAACTTATGCTTATATGTAATCCATTTCGTGAATGCGAAAGATAGTATAAAATTAAATACTTTTATGTAAATGAAATATTTTACCGAAGTTGCAGATCACTCCCACTAATAAAAACTGAATTTAATTTAGAGCTCGTTTAAATTTGTTCTCGATTATTCTAGTATTTTTCCTTTTCCTACAACTGGCAACACTGATCTTTAAAAGCATATTGTTTTTGCATGAGATTTACTCAACACATGTTCTGTTTCACATTTGTAAATGATAGTATGCTCTTGTATAAGTAAACAAACCAACATCATTTTACTGCGTTCTTAACTATTGAATGTTCATTGTTCTTGTTTCATAGTTATTCATCTGTATGAAATAGAAATGAAACGAATAAAAAAATTATAGCGAAAGTTTCATGAACATCATTATTTAGTTTCATGCATATGTTTATTGTTTAAACAAAATTCACAAAAATTGTATTCGTAATAGAATTTTAGCTTAAAAACGTTTTTTAAACCTTGTGTAAACCACCAGATTTTAAAATTGACTGCATCCATATTTAAAATAATTTTGAGTTGACCTTGTTATAATTTTGCTTCATGTTTATTTGCATTTTTAACTTTGCGTGTATGTATGTATGTATGTATGCATGTGTGTATTAGGAATTATGCTATAAGTTTGACACAAGTAGAATGAGTCATCATTCTTCTGTCGCCCCATACAAAAATATACACATGTAACATCGTTAAATATCATATCGGAGTTACTTTTAGCTTCATTAGGAAAAAAACGGTTTCATTAACGATAAATGTATAATATCCCATTCTTTTAATTATGAAATTAACTTCTTTCTTCATCTTTCATATTCATTCTCGCTGAACCTTCATAGTGAACAGACGTCTTAGCGGAGTTTTTTTTTTCATATACATATTAAACAAACAAAAAATCATACAAAAAATATTCGTAATACATAATAACAGTAATACATATTAACTTTGATAAATAAGCAAAGCAAATATTGCTGATATTTTTTTTACATAGCAAGAAACAAAAAAACAAAAACAAACAAAAACCGCAAACAAAGTGCCCTTGAGGAATACTCTACATGAGTACCTCAAAAACAAAAAATTGTGAAGTGAGTTCAAACGGCAGAAATGCATATTTTACTGTGAGTTCTGAAGCTCTTAATGATAATAATAAAAATAAAAAATCTGATGATAGTCTTTTTCTAACGGCAAAGCCACTTTTTCTTCAGCGATCAACTTCGCTTTGTCCAATGCCAACTAGTGATTCGTTAACATTACAATTGCAGTGATATCATCCCCTTCGGGCTCGTATACATCGCTTAACAAGGTTATCACTAAAGATAACAGTAGCACTAAGCCCAAGGTCCAAGTCGGAATTGATAGGTATATAACTGTGGTAAAGTGTGGGCGAAGCCCAAATTCTTCAAAAATTTCATCTGCTCCAAAGATGTCTAGGGATAACAGCGCATCATCTACTAATCGTCAAAATCGGTTTTCACTATTGCAAGACAATAACGACAAGCCCGCTGCATTATCGCTAAAGTCTTTTAAGCCACCACCTATCTATCTGAGAGAAAAAAACTCTAACGCGCTTTTAAAAAAACTATTGTCGGCCATTGGTGAAAATACTTTTCACATCATTCCAATTAGACGAGGTAATATTGATGAAAATAAGATCCAAATATATGATGAAAAAGATTTCCGGAAAATTATTAGTGAATTTGAAAAAAACAAAACAAATTCTACAAATAGTATTAAAGGGCATAGATTCATATGTTGACCCCGAAGAAGTAAAATATACTCTTATCGACAAAGGATTTAAGGTTAAAAATGTTACTAATATAATTAACAGAGAAAAGATCCCCCAACCCCTATTTCGGGTCGAACTGGAGCCTAATGACATACAATTGAAAAAAATGAAACCCATCCAATTTATAGCGTAAAGTTTCTCTTGCACCGAAAAATCACAGTTGAAGAGCCACGTAAGCGTTCAGGTCCCGTACAGTGCCACAATTGCCAAGAATATGGCCATACAAAAACTTACTGCAAATTACCTACAGTTTGTGTTATCTGCGGTGAATTGCACGGTTCGGCTAGCTGTACGAAGGCAAAAGATCAAGCTGAAAAAAAATTTAGTAATTGTGGAGGTAATTACACTGCTAACTACAGAGGATGTCCTGTATATTCTTTCGTTAAAAAGACTATGGGACAAAAACCTAAATTAGCTCCAGCACAATCAGCAAACGCTTTCTCCGCCAATTTTCCTACAATGAGCCAACCAAGTACTTCACGTGTATCATACGCCGATGCTGTTAAGACAAATTCTTTTCCCACGCAGAAAGTGTCCCCACCAAGTAATTTAACAAATGCTAACACAAGCTTTAATTTCAGTCACCTTGAAGCCACTATTGATAATCTGGTGCAAACTATAAACAACTTTACTACAAATATGACTAATATGATGCAAGAAATGCTGCGAATGCAGAATACTCTGCTTCAAGCATTAATTAACAAGCCATGAACACGTTAAAAATATGTTTCTGGAACGCAAACGGCATTCGCCAACAAAAAAATGAGCTCGAGCACTTCCTTTCGGAAAAAAATATTGATGTAATGTTAGTTTCTGAGACTCATTTGTGGGAGAGTGGTCTCCTCCGACCACTCTCCCACTATCGTTACAATCTGTAACCCACTAAGAAGTGATTTACGAGTACCTCACCCATATGTGAAGATGATCAATCGTGTTAATTGGCTGAGATTCAAAAAATATCTTAGTAGTCATTGCACGGAAAACATAATGCTAAGCACATCCGATGATATTGAATCTAACATTGCGAATCTTAACGAAAATATAAAGCAGGCTGCTGAACATGCTTCTACCTCCCACCCGCAGACTGGGTTCAATAGAATTTATTCTACGGATATTGAACGTCTCGTATGTGAAAAAAGAAGAGCTAGACGGGAATGGCAACAGCACAGATCGCCCCAGCATAAAATCAGATTTAAAGAGTGCACTAAACGACTCCAAGAGATGCTTGCATATGAAAAAACTGCATCTCTTAAAAATTATCTGGAAAATCTCGATGTCACACCATCATCTAATTACTCTTTGTGGCGCGCTGCGAAAAATCTTAAAACACCCGTTAAGTTTAAACCACCTCTGCGCACTTCTACCGGAGGTTGGGCAAGAAGTGATACGGAAAAAGGTAACTTGTTTGCAAAGCATTTAAAATCCGTATTTACCCCAAACAGATGTACTGCTGCTGTTGATTTACCGAGTGTAGTTGCTCTACCCCCTCGACCCTTAAAGTTTAAGATGCGTGACGTACAGAAACTAATTGCTGAACTCAACCCAAAGAAAGCTCCAGGTATTGATGGAATTAGTAACAAGATGCTGATGAATTTGCCACGTATTGCAATTAGAATCCTTCTATTTATTTTTAATGCAATATTAAGACTAGAGTATTATCCACACCTCTGGAAGCTTGCCAAGGTCAAAATGATTTCAAAGCCGGGCAAAGACCTTACCAAGGCTGAATCGTATAGGCCAATAAGTCTACTATCAACAATGTCTAAACTTTTCGAAAAACTGCTCATGATAAAATTGTCCCCAATTCTAATTGGTAGTGGGTGCATACCAGACCATCAGTTTCGTTTTAGGAGTCAGCATAGTACCATTGAACAAACACATAGATTGGTTCAATTTATAAGAAGAATATTTGAAGAAAAGAAATATTGTTCTGCCCTCTTTATTGATGTTTCTCAGGCATTTGATAAAGTATGGCATGAAGGCCTTATTTTAAAATTAAAATCATATCTACCAATAAATTTTCTGAAGCTATTGGAAAGTTATATTACTACCCGGAAGTTCACGGTTGTTGAAGGAGACTTCATGAGTGTTCCTGAACTATATCATCCGGTGTGCCACAGGGGAGCATATTGGGGCCAGTTTTGTATTTGATTTATACTTGTGATATGCCTTTGAGCAGTAATATCCATACATCTACATTTGCCGATGATACAGCCTGCCTTAGTATGCACGAAAACCCTCACGAGGCTTCCTGATATCTACAAGAACATATTTCACAGCTGGAACTATAGTTAAACTTATGGAGAATTAAAGTTAACGAACAAAAGTGTGTTCAGTTAACATTTACCCTGCGAAGAGATACTTGTTCCCCAATTCGAATCAACAATCAAGTTGTTCCTCAACATTCACATGTAAAATACCTTGGTATACACCTTGATCGACGGCTTACATGGAAACACCATATTGACTCAAAGCTAACACAAATGCAACTTAAATTAACTCAGATACATTGGCTAATTGGTAGAAATTCAACACTCAGTCTAGATTGTAAGCTTTTGATATACAAGTCGCTTTTAAAACCTATATGGTGCTACGGAATTCAGCTATGGGGTACTGCTTCCGCTTCCAATATAGAGAGAATCCAACGAACGCAAAGCAAAATTTTAAGACTAATAACATCGGCTCCATGGTACATCAAAAATTCAAATTTACAACGTGATTTAAATATGCCACTAGTGACTGAAAAAATTAAAAAATACGCAGGCAAATACTTAACAAAACTCGCGTCTCATCCTAATCCACTTGCTCGTAACATCTTGAATTTTACTGGACACATCCGCTTAAAAAAGAGGGACACTATGGCTCTAATACTCAACACTCCAGATGAAACAGCTTGAAAATATTTTTGTGCTTAATACGATATTTATGTATTATTGATTACTATCACTAAGTTTATGCCTGACACTGGTTGGGCCTAATTATTATATCTAGATTTATGATTTGAAAACTTATTGTTAGTTCACTTTTTGAAGATACAATAAATAAATAAACGCATGAAAAAAAAAAACTTCTTCAGGTATTCATATTTGGCTTGATATAGATAACTTGAGTATAAATATATGTTTTCAAACTTGAGATAGTAGTAGTGAACTAGCGGTTGGGCCTTGATTAAAATTTTAAAGTTGAATTACCCATAACTCTGAAAAAGGACACCCGCAAATTATTACACACCCCAAATCACTGACGACTCAAATTCCCACAGACAGATAGACAGACAACAAAACATTTTTCGTAGGCTTTAGAAACAATTAATTTCCACGTTTTTCCCGTCGGCATTAGAAAAATATTTATTTGCACGTTTTTCCCATCGGCATGACATAAATATTTTTTTTTCACGTTTTTCCTGTCCACATTACGAAAAATCATTTTCATGATTTTCCGTTGGCATTAGGAAAAATCATTTTCATGATTTTCCCGTCGGCATTACAAAAATATTTATTTTCATGTTTTTCCCATCGGCATGACAAAAATATTTAACGGACTTATTGAAGCACCCTCGTAGGTATCAAATTTCACAAATTTCCAAGAATTTTAAAATTTCAAATTTTAATTACCCAAATTTCACAATTTTAATTGATTTAGAACTGGCAGTTCACTACTACTATCTCAAGTTTGAAAACATATATTTATACTCAAGTTATCTATATCAAGCCAAATATGAATACCTGAAGAAGTTAATTTCATAATTAAAATAATGGGATATTATACATGTATCGTTAATGAAACCGTTTTTTTTTCTCCTACTGAAGCTTAAAGTGAAAAGTAGAATAATACTCATACATATGTACTCGTACGTGTTTATTTTTGTATAGGGCGACAGAAGAATGTTGACTCATTCTACTTTTGTCAAACTTATAGCATAATTCCTAATACACACATGCATATATACATACATACAGGCAAAGTTAAAAATGCAAATAAACATGAAGCAAAATTATAACAAGGTCAACTCAAATTTATTATAAATCTGGTGGTTTTCACCAGGTTTAAAAAACATGTTTAAGCTTAAATTCTATTACGAATATAATTTTAGAGAATTTTGCTTAAACAACATTCGAAATGTTGTTTAAAATTTTTATGAATTCGGCTGTAAGCATTTAATAAAAGCCAATGCAAATGTTATTATAATGTTTAAGTAAGATGAGCAAAATATTAAGCACGTCTATAGGGATCATGTAGTCAGTAATATGAATTTTAAAAAGGTTTAAGAAATTTGTAAAGTGTTGGAAGGATAAATATGGAATTTTGAATATAAGCACAGATAATGAATTAAATGATGGTCGCTACAGAAAGCAATTTGACTATTTCATAACTATATAAACAACTACTCATAAAAAATTACCTTTAGTTAGTAATCTAACTTTAAACTTGATACATCTATTTGCTATAACCTCATCTGATACCTGATAAGCTGATCTGAAAACCAGACCAGGTCCTGATAAGCTGATCTGAAAACCAGACCAGGTCCTAATAAGCTGATCTAAAAACCAGACCAGGTCCTGATAAGCTGATCTGAAAACCAGACCAGGTCCTGATAAGCTGATCTGAAAACCAGACCAGGTCATTTTTACGATGACTATACACATAATCATCATGTGTATGATATAGACAGGTATTGCATATCATGATCTTATGATGTTATGCTGGAACGAAGGAGTCTGAAGAAAATATAGAAAATACCAATGCGATATAAATAAATATAACAATAAAAAGTAACTTTTTAAACAGAGGTGAAAGCAGATTTTTCATAAATACACAAATGAAACTTACTTTGATATATCCTTGATGAGTACATAGTGGAAGTTTTCATTGGACTGGAGCAATAAGAGATTAATACGAATGTGTTTTTCTCCTTTTGTTATATAGTATGGTCCTATAAGCGATGTGCCATTATAACGAATGTATTTGGCCATAATGTTCAGATCATCTTGATTTTCGAATTGTTTTATCTGCTTCAATGGGAGTGGAAACTCTAGGCCTTAAAAATTTAACACAATTGATCCTAAATTAATATTCTCATCAGAAATGTTTGTCATATTATAGTTTCTATAGTTTTTCCGTGGTCTTCGATCTAAAGTACTATTTGTGTACAAAGCCTCAATGAGACACCACTTAAAGCAATATATATCATTGTTCTCGACATTTATGCATGCACATTTCACTGCAATATTTTTTGGGAGAGGGATAAAGCTCAATCCTCTTATTATGGACACCTTGTTTATATTAACTTCAAGGGATTTTATTGACATCAATGTCCATCCGCTATCCCTCTCTTGAAACTCTTCCATTTGGCTCTTAGCTCATCGGTCTGTTTCTTGTACATCTCATCTATGTCATCAGAGAGGGTCACCAACATCATCTTTGAGATGTGCACAAGTTGGCTAACATTCATCTCATCATTTACCATTTTCATATAATCACATGTGAGCTCCATATTAAATTTAAACGTAGTATATATCCTACTACGTTCATTGTGTTGTTTTACTATGGAGCTCTTTGCAGATGCGAGAAACTCCTCCGGAAACAAGACACCCACATTTTTGTTGAGAATATGTCTCGATCCTCCAATTGAAGTTACTTATTCTTCTAGTGAGAAAATCGCTGATCCTTTCTTGCTGACAGCTGTTTTTGTGTTTTATGGTTCTCACGTGAGCCATAGAACCATTTGATGGAACCATCTCATCACAATCCTCACAATATTTGTTGTTAATATTTAGCTTACTAATTCCCAACATAGCCTTCGACTGGCTAGCATAGGTGTATGTTTCTATATGCTCATTTACTTTTGTTTGAGTCATAAAGACTTTATTGCAGATGGGACAACTTGTGGTATTCATTTTATTTAATTATTTTTATTATTTATTTATTTGTTTATAATTTATTTAATTATTTTATTTATAAACAATTTATTTAATTATTTTATTTATAAACAATTTATTTAATTATTTTATTTATAAACAATTTATATAATTATTATTTTTTATGCACTTTAAACTTGTTTAACAAACAATAATTAGTTTTAGCACTTTTGTAGTTTTTTTTCTGTTTGTTTTCAAACACTTTCAAAATTTGGTTTGAAAAATAGGTGGTGAATTGTTGAGATATCAAAGTATACTGATGGCAATCTACATTATTTTTTCTCCTTATATACGTTACATGAGAATCGCGTAGTAGTCATCAAATCTAATTTCTCTGATTGTATTACGACATATGATGAAATTCGTATACACACACACACACACACACACATACACACATCCCCGCAATTCATATGAGAATCGGGGGACGTGAGTGTAGGTCCCTCTATAAGTTTTTGTTAAAGTAAAATATACTAAATTAAAAATATATAGGGGTAAACCTTATTCATAAAACTCTGCTTGTCAATCTGATGGGACTTAAAATATTTAATATCTGAAATGCACTTGTACATATAAAACCTATGCCAACACAATATTTTTCTATCTCTATAAGAATAGCAATGTCAATAGCGTAGAAAACATATATACACATATATGTAAATATGCATGAAGAAGTGTTGATGTAATGAGGTAGTTTACACGAGAACAATTTTTAAGCCGTACAATTTTTGTTCTTTTCCAAATTACACGAGACTAATTCATCTGACATAAAATGTATACGTATACACAGCTTTGTGTGTGTTAGTGTTTTTTTATTCATTTGACGTTTGACTTTCGTTATACACATTTCGAAACATACGCGGAGGAAATATGGCGATAATAAATGATGAAGAATTGGCAATTATTTTAGGAGGAATTTCAGTAGCCTGTAATTTGGAAGCTGGCTCATTAATTCTGGAAGCAGATAAAAAATAAATAAAAGCAAGCTACAACTTTGTCAATATTGATAGCAAAAAATCAGGAGTCCCTATAAGTTATTCTTAAAAGTGAAAAAAAATTTTTTACTTGCAACAAAAAAGTGTACGAAATAACTATTTTTTGGGTATAAGATGTTAACAAGATTTGTTCGGCAGACTCTGAGCTACATTATTACCATATATATAGTTTAGAGCTAGCTGCATAAGGTGTTGTCCAAAAACTGAGGACACAATTTTCTTAGGGCGCACATATTTTCTAAATCTTTGGAGGACCATAAAAAAATTGATCACCAAATTCATGAAACCGAGTATAGGGTTTTACTACCCTTTGGTAATACTATCGAACCTATACTGTCCAGTCCGTGTGTATTTATTTAATAATAAACTGCCTTATTCATAAAAAATATTTAATGCTTATTTAGCTTATTTAACTCTTAATTGAAATATTTCCATACAAAATACGTTATTTAAGCCTTGAATAACCATCAAATATTTTTTAAAAATAAGGCAGTAAATATTTTTTTTAATAAATCCATATCTATTTACTAAAAATTAAAATTAAAAAATTGTTTTTAATATCTTTTATGAATTCATGTGAAGATATGTTTATAGTTCTAAATAGTTATATTATCCACAATTATATTTTGTAACTTCTTTTTATAAGAATTAAATAAAATCTTGTTCATGTTATTACCATATGATTTATTCAACACGAAAAAACAAGGAAGTAAATAAACATTTTTGAAATAACTTTGATGAAACATAAAAACTATTATTAAACTTAAAAAATGGTTAAATTAAACAATTTTTTTGAACCTTAGGTCTGTTTAAAGTTTGTTGGCGTGACCAACCCCCTTCTTCTTTCAAATTCATGTTTCCACGACGAAGGTCAACTAAAAACTAAATACGCTCTGTTAAAAAAAAAACGCCGAACCTGTGATTTCGCATGTGCATATGTATTGGTTTTGTGCTGCTAATGCGGGGTTGAAGCTGGTTGAAAAATGATGGCAAATACAAAACCATTCTCTTCACCGAATTTGCCAACAAACTGGTATGTTGTGCCAGCATAATTATGCCCGTGTAAACTACCTCATCCACACAAGCAATGATATTCATTCTTCAAAGCAAAAATAGATACGATCACATACATTAATCCAACAACATAAGCATGCATACATACATTACCAAATGCATTTCCTATCCCCCTCCATTCCAAACATCTATCATGGTTGCCACTACCTACAGCTTTTATATTATTTCCCCAGAGACCCCAAAAATAAATGTATACATACAATAATAATCATACATAAGCAAAGCAACGAAAACTCAGAGGAGCAAATTAAAGTCTATCAAATAACGATCACTACATACACACAAACACACAGATCCCTTGACTACCCTGCGGTCAGACTGCATGTACGTAAATTATAGAAATGTATCAGTAACTAGCTGTCTGGTTGTTATGTCCCATTTTCCCATAATAACTAAGTAGTCACTATGTCTAGTCTATGTCTATAGCACGAAGCATTGCATGAGGAATAATTATAGAGTAGTACTGGTTACAAAGTCAAAAGGGAGTCAGTACATTTCAACATCAACATTTCCTACATGGTATAATGTATGTCTCTCACTACACAAAAGTAGTGGATACTGGCAAACATGCAAGTAAATACAAAAACGCACACATATGCACACACACACTTACATACACATATACAAAGCCTCACAGATACATCCATCTATGTAAGCACGACGTTTCTTTACAATAACAACAAAAGCCACACACACAAGTATATACATACATCCACATAAACAAAGAATCAAACTCAAACACACACACACAACCAGCCTAACGAAATCTCAAAACATGTCGTCCTCCGCCATTAACAGTCTACTCAGGACCAGTAGTACTACCTAAATTAACAATACCACATTCTTGAATTAATGACTTTTTAGGTAAACGATCACGCATAAAAACACCTCTAAAATTTTTGAGTTGTTTAGAATATTTCATTAAATCTAGATCAGTTAATAATCGATTGGGTAGACATCTAAAAGTTTTTTGAAACTGGGTTATAATAAATACCATATCCAGTTTTGTATGTTTTAAGGTATAGACCTTTTCCCATAGCAATTGATTCCATATGTCTAGTATGTCTTGTAGCCTCTGCTAGCTGTTGCTTTCCATTTTTTATATCATTTACAGCCTTAATAATAGCTGATCCACCGGTAGCTAAACCTCCAAGTGCTGATAAAGCTGTTAAGATTGGAATTAGTGGAAGAAATCCACCAATTTTTGGTATTGGTATAATTCTTGGTATCACAATTTTAGCCCTCTTTTCCCTTTAAAGTTTGAAGCAAAAGCTTTTTGTGCAATTTTAACAGGGTATTTTTTACAGTGGTTGAAAACAATTTGGTATCACATGCCTTTCACTTTTTACAGTTTCTCTTCTTCGATTTCCTACATTTAAAATTACTAGTATTCTTCATGCCTAGTCCAAATTTAACTTTTGCTTTCATTGCGTTCGTTACGAACCAAGCGTGTGCTCGTTCTTTTAAGCTACTATCTTTAGATTTTACTCGTTGCCACGCTTTTTCAGCTAGTATTTGATCTGTTTGATGTCTTTTATTAATATTGCATGTTTCTGAATATGCAATGTCGTGCTCGCTACAAGCTACATTTAATAAATTTATCCCCTTGTCTCCTTCGTTTTCAAGTTTTGTTCCAGGTCCACAAAACTGATAACCAGTTAAATGTAGTTCAATAGGTAATTTGTTTATTAAGTTGTTTACTAAGCCGCTACCAATCTTACACTGATTATCTCTAACTCCTTTGTTATAGTTTATAACCATGTTAATGTTTATTCTTCTTTAATACATATATGTATGTCTTATGTGTTCCATACTAAAAATGAAAATGATGAGATTTCCGTATATAAGATTGAATTTATAGCAAAAACATATTAGTTATCAATATGCGATTAGTAGAGCAAGCAAAACAAATTGTTATAAGAAATGTTGACGTATCACAAGAGCAGAAAACTAAAATTAAACATAGCACATTATTACCCAATTCAATACGTGCACTAATTGTAGGACCTTCAAACTGCGGTAAAACTAACGTAATGATTAGTCTAATAGAACGTCCTAATGGTCTTAGCCTCAAAAACTTATATATATATTCGAAGTCCTTATATCAACCAAAATACTGTTACCTTAAGCAACTGATCGATCCGATAAAAGGAATTAATCTTTTTATATTTTCGGAAAATGAAAAAGTTTTAAGTCCCGCTGAAGCAAATTCTAACTCCATTATAATATTTGATGACGTTATTTGTAATAAACAAGATAATATAAAAGATTACTTTTGCATGGGTAGACATAAGCATATTGACTGCTTTTATATATGTCAAACATATAAAAAAATTCCCAAACATCTAATACGTGATAATGCGAATATGATCATAATATTTAAACAAGAATAAATGAATTTACGACATATATATAATGACAATGTTATTGGAGATATGTCGTTTAGAGAATTTACGGATATATGTAGTGAGTGCTGGAAAGATAAATATGGATTCGTTGATATTAGTAAGGATGATGCTGTAAATAAGGGACGATATAGAAAAGGTTTTGATAAATTCATACAACTGTAAGTGGTTTTGTCCAGAAGCAGATACAGAGCAGATAAAAGCAGATAAAAGCAGATACAAAGCAGATAAAAAGCAGATACAGAGCAGATAAAAGCAGATACAGAACAGATTAAAGCAGATACAGAGCAGATACAAAGCAGATACAGAACAGATAAAAGCATATACAGAGCAGATACAGAGCAGAAACAAAGCAGGTACAGAGCAGATACAGAGCAGATAAAAAGCAGATATAAAGCAGATACAAACCAGATCAATATCAGATACAAAGAAGTTAACAACCAGATAAAATTAGTCCGAAATGAATAATAACAAACTATTAAAAGATATTGTTAAAAAAGAACGATATTAAAAGAAAAATTAAAAAATATAAAATTAAACCAAGTAGATAGCCTCAATTTATTGGAAGATACATTTAAGCCTGTAACGAAACCCCTGAATAAGATAATTGAAAAAAATTTATGACTATCAATCCGGTGATTTATTGAAAAAGATACATATATATAAAAGATACATATACACCACATATACAAAACCTTTAAAAAAGATAATTAAAAAAACACCTGATTACAAATTAGATGCTTATCAATCAAATAATGATATATCTGATTCAGAACTTCCATCACTACTATCCGATGATAGTTCTGATAACTTTGATGATGCTGAGGGTTATGATGATAATATGATTAATAACATACCAACGAAAAAAAGAAAACTAGATTTATAAATAGTTAGCGAGGATAATAACGACGATAAGAACAACTACAATGTAACCGAAAATGATAATAATAAGTCCTCACTAGTCAAAAATATAGAACTGCTCTTGATTAATAAAAAAATAGATATGGTTTATGGGTTCAACATAGATGAAAGCGGAAACTGGCGATATGCAAATAATGAACTACATTTTGATGCAGATATTTCTATTCGAATAGGAAGTACAAAGTGGAAAATGACTCCAGGATTATTCGAATTAGTTTTTCATTTAAAACCTCTACATTACACTAAAAATTATTTGAAAACTTACAAAGAACTTTTAACGAGTACAAATGCATACAAACGACAATATCAACCACATGATCAAATTAAAGGTACACGAGCATATAAATATGTTAATATAACAAAACATTTATTTACTACGAAACCAAATGTTTTAAAAAAAGGTGATGGATTATTATTAAAAACTGCAGATAATCGTAAATCTAATTATATACATTGGGATGATCCAAATGAACTAGTTGACAGATTACGTTTACTTCTTTCATCGGAAAGTGCTGGTCATAATAATCATAAAAACGAAATAATTTCCATTGTTGAAGAATTAAGAGAAGCTGACATAATATATTAAAAATGAGTTATAAGTACGTACAAATATAATTTCCAAATGGATGTCATTGCAAAAGATATCCAGAAAATGCATGTTATCATCAAAACCATTAAGGACCAAAGTGAGGAACTTAAAAACGATTTTAATTCACAAGTAAACGTTATCAGACGAGATGTAAAAGTATTACGAGAGTTGATTACATAAGGGATCGATGACGATGCAGAACAGATATCGATATATTCTAACAGTAATAGATACCTTTTCAAAGAAAGCTTGGGCTGTAGCATTAAGAAATAAAACTGCATCAAACGTAGCGAATGCTATGAAAAGTATTTTCACTAACAACAATAGAAAACCAATAAATTTACAAACAGATGACGGTAAAGAATTTTTCAATAATCAATTTCATCAACTAATGCAATCGAATCATATTAATCACTATTCAACGTATAGTGTTCTAAAGGCATCCATAGTAGAACGATTTAACAGATCCTTAAAAGGAATGATGTGGAAAGAGTTTAGTTACCAAGGAACATATAAATGGATAAACAAATATCAAGAACTTGTTGATAAATATAATGATACATTTCATACAACAATACAGATGACCCCAACTGAAGTAAATTCGTCAAATGAAAATTTATTGTTGAATACAGTCTACAACAATTTAAAAGTATTTCAAAAACCCAAGTTTAAAGTAAATGATAATGTTCGAATAAGTAAATATAAGCATATATTTGAAAAAGGTTTCACACCAAACTGGACAACAAAAATATTTAAAATCAAAACTATAAAAAATACTAACCCTAATACTTATATATTACAAGACTATCAAGATCATGAAATTAAAGGTGGTTTTTACGAACATGAGCTAATGAAAACTAAATTTCCTGAAACATATTTAGTTGAAAAAATTTTAAAAAGAAGAAATAATATGGTTTACGTTAAATGGTTGGGATTCTTGTCAGAACATAACTCTTGGATTAATATCGACAATACATCATCATAAAAATCATTGCAAAATTTGTTAATAATTTATTCACCCATCAACCGTTAAAATGTCAATTACATTAACATTGAACGGAGACTCTTCATATCTTGTTGCAAACTATTTTCCACCAATCGGACTAAATGAAAACTATGTTTGCGGCTTAATAAGTTTCGATACGTATCACTCAATCCCAAATGTTGATGTCGAAAACAACTTATTTCATATTGGGAATCATAAAATAGAAGTTCCACTTGGCTCATATGAATTAGCAGATATAGCTGAAGTATTAACAAATAAATATCACAATATAAATGCAAAAGGATCGCTTGATGTACGAGCAAATTACAATAATCTGCAAACATGCATAAATAGTACTACAGATTCAATTTATTTTAATAAGAAGAGATCAAGCGGATCCTTATTAGGTTTTAGTACAAAAGTATTAGAGCCTGGCGTGGAACATTACTCTGATAAAACAATAGATATAACCAAAATTAATACAATAATCGTTGAATGCAACATTGTAGGTGGATCATATATAAATAACATGTCTGCATATATTTTGCATCAGTTTTCACTTAACGTCAGTCCAGGATATAAAATAACTGAGGCTCCAACTAATGTAATATATTTACCTGTAAGCTCAAGAATAATAAATAGTCTTATTTTGAAAGTCGTTGATCAAGACGGAAACTTAATAAATTTTCGTGGTGAAAAACTAACAATACGATTGCATTTAAAGCCTATGAGAGAATGATTATATATAATAAAACTGAGTTGCAAAAGCATTCACCATTCATTCTAACCTTATCAACGGAACACGAAACCGGAAAGCTATCGAATTGCAATAAATCAAAGAAACAGAAAAAACGACAAATTAAAGAAATAATACAACAGAAACAAAATATTATTCTTCGTGAGGCTAATAAGGAGTTTTTAAAAAATGTGGTGTTACATCTAAAAATAAAAGCGTAAAGATACAGGAACAATGAGTAGTATTATTAACATTTTACAAAAACCGCAATTTGATAACTCAATTGTCAAGAAAGAGTACCACAGCTACACATCATATTTACAATCATTTAAAAATAATGATGAGATTCGTATAACGATTCAAAATCAAGATTTGTATGTATTACCAAGTGAAATTCTTATATACATAGAAGGACTTACTACAAAGGAAGATTCAACAGCTTCTGCATCCATACGTCTCTTAAACAATTGCATTGCACATCTATTTGATGAAATTCGTTATGAAATTAATGGTGTAGAAATTGATCGCACACGGCATTTGGGTATTGCAAGAGAATTAAAAAACTATGTCTCGCTGAATAAATCTGAAAGTGGCAGTCTACTAAATGCAGGATGGTATCCTTTTAACATTGATGATCTTACGCTTGAAAAGGGTTATTTTAATTTTTGTGTACCATTAAAATTAAATATTTACTCGGATTTGCTCAAGACTTTAATAAAATTATAGTTAATTCTAAGCATGAATTGGTACTTTCACGATCTAAAGATGATAGACAAGTTCTTAAATCACAAACGACAACTGAAAAAATTCAGTTATCAATTTTAAATATTACTTGGAAAGTACCACACATTCAACTTGCTGATGCGTACAAATTGCAGATGTTTAAAACAATAAACAATCGTCATCCATTAAATATATGTTTTAGAAGTTGGGATATGTATTACTATACTTTACTTCCAGAAAGTACAACAGTTTTATGGAACGTTAAGCTAGCTACCGAAAACGAAAGACCGCGTTTTTTATTATTGGGTCTTCGAAATGATAACAACAAGTTTCACCATTGCGATTTAAGTGATATTAAAGTGCATCTTAACTCTGTTACATATCCTTATGATGATTTAAATCTTAAATTCGAAAGAAATCGTTTTGCAATTCTATACGATATGTACTTAAAATTTCAACAAAGTTATTATTCACGTGACTCTCAACCATTATTAACACCAGAAAATTTCAAAACTATGGCGCCAATAATAGTTTTAGATGTTACTCATCAAAATGAATCAGTTAAAACTGGACCTATCGATATTCGTATTGAATTAAAACCCTTGAAAAATATTCCACCTAATAAATCCGCATATTGTTTAATTATACATGATAAAATATTTGAATATATTCCTCTTACAAACGAAATAAGAAAACTATTGTAACCATACTAATTGTATATATTTTATAGTTAGTTTAAGATAAATAACCAAAATAAAATAAAAATTAAAATATTTGTTATCTTTTTGTTAAAAAAGTAGAAAAGAATGATGAAGTAAGTAATTTTTAGAGTATACATAACGAAACTTTCAACACTAATGGTTATTCAAAATCATTTAGTGCACTCATGTAGTCATACTCAGTAGTTAGAATGATATTAAAAGATATATATAATTCCTTAAAAAGATGTTCTCATATTGTTTCTGATGAAGACAAATATAAACTCATCAAAAGAAAAAGAAGCAAAACAGCTAATACAAACTTATTACAATATCTACAATGTATCAAAATGCAAAAATTGTAATGTCAATAAAATTTAAAAGATATACAATGTAACTAAATGTTTTTTATTTTTTTTTTTAATATAAAAATAAACAAGCTAGAAATTATATACATATATATATATATGTACATATATCTCTTAATAAAGAGAACATTGAAAATATCTGAAAACTGTTGCTCATTTAACATTTTTTAATAATAAATAGTACTTCACTGACAAATTTTAATTAGTTATTTAATCATCCTTTTGCGAGCTACATTGTCTTTTATCTGAAATGGTTTCATCAGCTGAATTGCAGGAACTATTAGATGGTTATAGTTGTCATATTGGTAAGGACCACAAGAAATTATTCCTGAGAATGATAAACGAATTAAGAATGTATAGCAATGTCTACACTCCTTTCATATATTATCGTAATAACTTGCATAAATATTATTGTGATATAATAAAAAAGGATTACTATATTCAGGATGTTAACATATGTGCATGTAAATTATATTACAATGAATATTTATTAACTCAAAAACTTTTTAATTTATATAAAAGAATTTTTTACTATAAACCTATATCTCAAAAGTATAAGAAATATAAAAGATTTTTAAATAAAATTTATATTATGATTTAAATCCAAAATTTGTTTTTATTTATTCGATTGGTAAAAAGGTTCACATAGGCTGTGTACGTATTACGTACAATTCACCCTTATAGTCACTGTATTAATGTAATAAAAATATGCCCTGCACACAGAGCATTTATTTGAATTGTAGTGTTTAAAACATCTTGAACAAAAACTATGACTACAATTAATGAAAATTGATCTAAGACATATTGGGCAAGAATGATGCTGCTCGTACAATATTTTAAGGGGATTAACTTTTTTCTCTCTTTTTTGCATTTTATTTTGTTAATTATGTTTTTTCAACGCTTTTAATTTTTTTTAAATCCTTTATTTTCTTCATTATAATTATTCCTTTCCTGGTCAATCGTCTTGATTTTTTTCATTACTTAAAAGTAATGAAATGAATTCGTCGTTGTCTTCTTCTTCTTCAGGTTCTTCGGCTTCTCCTTCTTCTTCGGTTTCTTCTTCTCCGGCTTCTTCTTCCTCTTCGTCTTCTTCGAGTTCTACCTCCTCTTCATGCTCTACTTCTTGTTCTCTTTCCAATTGTTGGTTTGGAAGAGGTGCGAGAAGCATTGTCTCCTCATCATCCAGGTGGAAAATTGCTGTATTCATTTCAATTGACTAATATTTTTAATACTACTGATAACTTATTGAAAAAACAAAACTCTATTTATAGGATTTTTAAAAGAAAAATCCTATGAATTGTATTTAAAAAAAATGTATGTGCGGAAAATCCATTTCTAAAATTGTTGTTCCTTTTTCTTGAAAAAGTTAAAAAATGTGTGTAATAAAAATAGCCAAAAGGACATAGAACACAGACGATCATAAAATTTCATTTTAAACAAAAAAAATGAAAATTCGAATCCAAAATGTGCAATAAGAAAGGATTTACATACCAAGTGTGCTAAGTGTAACACATATGTGAACATTTGTTAACAGTTCTCGTTGTACCTTCATAGTGAACAGACGTAATAGCGGAATTTTTCTTACATACCTACATACTATGGGTGTTTTTTTTAGAGGTATAGAACTTCGAATTGAAATAAAACACAAGAAAATCGTTTTAATGTCCATCAATTTAACTTTATTGGAAGGATAATTTTATGCCATTAACGTTTAAATATGATTTCGGGCATGTGGCCGCCGGGGCTGGCTCGAATAAAGCCAATTCTACAGGTCCAAATTATGCGCTCATCGAATGTTTCCTTCAATAAATCGATTGTGAAGTGCGCTGTATGGCATGTAGCGCCGTCTTGTTGGCACCACAACTCATCCACATTCATGCCATCCAATTCGGGAACAAAATAGTCGGTTATCATGGCTCTATACCGGTCTCCATTACTGGTAACCAACGGTCGAGCATAAAATGGACGGAGCTTGCGGTAAACTTCGCGAACTGAACCATTATTTTCGAAATAAATTTGCACGATTTGCAAGCGTTGTTCTTTTGTCAACCTGTTCATGATGAAATGGCAAACCAAACTAAATATTAATCACTTGACAGCTGACAAAATGGCCGCCAGTTAAAAAAGTGATGCCAACTTAAAGTTCTATACCTCAATAAAAAACACTAAACAAAAAAAAATCATACAAAAAAATATTCGTAGTACATATTAACTTTGATAAATAAGCTTTGTTTTGCTTTGCTAATATTTTTACATATAGAAATAACAAAAACAAAAAAAAACCGTAAACAAACAAAAGTACCCTCGAGGAATACTCTACATGAGTACCTCAAATACAAATAATTGTGAAGTGAGTTATAACGGCAGAAATGCCTATTTTACTGTGAGTTCTGATGCTCTCAATATTAACATTAAAAATAACAAATCTGATGATAGACTTACTGTGAGTTCTGAAGCTCTTAATAAAAACAATAAAAATAAAAAATCTGATGATAGAGTTTCTCTAACGGCAAAGCCGTATTGGTATTGGCAAAGCGAAGTTGATCGTCAGCGATCAACTTCGCTCTGTCCAATACCAACTAATGATTCGTTAACATTAGCGTTGCCTAGTACCTCTACATTTAACTCAGCGATATCATCCGCTTCGGGCTCGTGGTCATCGCTTAACCCTGTTTTCACTAAGAGTAGCCAAAAACCCAAGGTCCAAGTCGGAATGGACAGATATATAACTGTAGTAAAGCGCGGGCGAAGCCCAAAATCTTCTAAAATTTCACTTGCTCCAAAGATCTCTAGGGATAACAGCGAATCATCTACTAATCGCCAAAACCGTTTTAAAATATTGCAAGATGACAACGACAAACCCGCTGAATCTGCAAAACCTCCAAGCCGCCACTAATCTATTTAAGAGAAAAAAAATTCAAACGCTCTTATTAAAAAATTAATTTCGGTAATTGGTGAGAATAAATTTCACATTGTTCCAATAAAACGTGGTAACATTGATGAAACGAAAATTCAAATTTATGAAGAAAAAGATTTTCGCACAATGGTTTCTGAATTTGAAAAAAGTAAAACAAATTTCTATACCAGCTCAAGAGTGCTAAAGGTCTACAGATCGTATTGAAGGGCATAGATTCCTATGTCGCTCCCGAAGAAATAAAAGATGCACTCGTCCTCCAGGGATTTAAGGTAAAAAGTGAATCGAACATAATAAATAGGGAAAAGATCCCCCAATCTCTATTTCGCGTTGAACTAGAGCCAAATGATATAAAAGTGAGAACAAATGAGACGCACCCAATTTATAATTTAAAATATCTTTTATACCGAAAAATAACAGTTGAAGAACCACATAAGCTTTCTGGACCCGTACAGTGCCATAATTGTCAAGAATATGGCCATACTAAAACTTATTGCAATTTACCTACTGTTTGTGTTGTGTGCGGCGAATTACACGGCACTGCTAGTTGCAATAAGCCAAAAAATTAAAGGGATAAAAAATGCAGCAATTGTAGAGGTAATCACACCGCTAACTACAGAGGTTGTCCTGTGTACTCTTTCGTCAAACACTCCTTGTTTTTTTTAGTACATATATTTATTTATTGTATCTTTAAATATGGACTAACAATAATTATTCAAATCGTAAATCTAAATAACTAGGCCCGACCAGTGTCGGACATAAACTCAGTTATAGTTATTAATAATACATAAGTCGTGATAAACAAAAACAAAATTATTTTCAAGCAGTTTCTTCTGGATAGCTGAATTCCGTAGCACCATATAGGTTTTAAAAGCGACTTGTATATCAAAAGCTTACAATCTAGACTGAGGGTTGAATTTCTACTAACCAGCCAATGTATCTGAGTTAGTTTAAGTTTCATTTGCGTTAGCTTAGAGTCAATGTGGTGTTTCCATGTAATCCTTCGATCAAGGTGTATACCAAGGTATTTCACTTGTAAATTTTGAGGAACAATTTGATTATTGATTGTAATGGGGCAACAAGTGTCTTTTCGTAGGGTAAATGTTACCTGAGCACACTTCTGTTCGTTTACCTTTATTCTCCACCTGTTTAACCATAGTTCTAGCTGGGTAATATGTTGCTAAAGATATCGGAAAGCCTCGTGAGGGTTTTCGTGCATACTAAGGCAGGCTGTATCATCGGCAAAGGCAGATCTGGGAATATTACTGCTCAAAGGCATATCACAAGTATAAATCAAATACAAAACTGGCCCCAGTATACTCCCCTGTGGCACACCGGATGAGATTGTTTTAGGCATACTCATAAAGTATCCTTCCACAACAGTGAATTTCCGGGCAATAATGTAACTTTCCAAAAGATGTAGAATGTTTATCGGTAAGTAAGTCTTTAATTTTAAAATAGGCCTTAATGCCACACTTTATCAAATGCCTGAGAAACGTCAATAAAGAGCGCAGAGCAATACTTCTTTTCCTCAAAAGTTTTTCGTATAAATTGAACCAATCTATGAGTTTGTCCAATGGTGCTATGCTGTCTTCTAAAACCAAATTGATGGTCCGGTATGCACTCATTATCAGTTAGAATTAAGGACAATTTTATAATGAGTAACTTTTCAAAGAGCTTTGAAATTGTTGACAGTAAATTTCTTAGCCTTAAATTTTATGGGTCGAGGGGGTAGCGCAACTACACTCGGCAAATCAACAGCACCAGTACATGAGTTTGGGGTAAATACGGATTTTAAATGCTCAGCAAATAATTTACCTTTTTCACAGTCGCTTCTTGCCCAATCTCCGGTAGATGTGCGCAGAGGT
The DNA here is from genome assembly GCA_936439885.1 of Nowickia ferox. Classification (NCBI taxonomy): domain Eukaryota; kingdom Metazoa; phylum Arthropoda; class Insecta; order Diptera; family Tachinidae; genus Nowickia; species Nowickia ferox. The sequence continues at coordinate 53,929,967 of OW387026.1, forward strand.
GGTTTAAACTCGACGGTATCTGGTGTGACATCAAGACCTTCCAGATAATTTTTAAGAGATGCAGTTTTTTCAAATGCAAGCAACTCTTGGAGTCGTTTAGTGCACTCTTTAAACCTAGTTTTATGTTGAGCTAATCCTTGCTGTTGCCATTGCCTTCTAGCTCTTCTTTTTTCACACACGAGACGTTCAATATCAGTAGAATAAATTCTATTAAACCCAGTCTGCAGATGGGATGTAGTGGCATGTTCAGCAGCCTGTTTAATATTTTCATTAAGGTTGGTAATGTTAGATTCAATATCATCGGGTGTTCTTAGCGTAATATTTTCTGTGCAATGAGTACTAAGATATTTTTTGAATCCCAGCCAATTAACGCGATTTATCATCTTCACATATGGATGAGGTAAGTCACTTCTTAATGGGCTACAAATTGAAACGATCGTATTAGAGTGGTCGAGCGAGAGATCTATAGAAGCTTCAACTTGAATTAAATCCCTAGAAATATTTTTCATGACGCCAAAATCTTTAACATCCGGAATTTTTTGTATGTCAGTAGGCCAGTAAGTGGGCTCCCCACTCGAAATGACGTCCAAGCCCATTTTTGAAATTGTGTTGAACAACGCTCGACCTCTGGGTGTGATAAGACGCGAACCCCAGAACGTATCTTTGGCAAGTCCCCAGCTGCTACGAAACAAGGGCCAAGAGATGTAGAAATCCTCTTATTGATATTCAGTAATTGCGAATCTGGGAGGGTAGTAAATTGATGATATTACAAAATTAGTGCAAACATTTTCAATACAAATATTCGTTGCTTGTAGATTGTTCTTCAGAAATGTTGTCAATAACATAATGATTGAGTCTTGACCTTATTAGAATTGCTGATCCACCGCATGCTCTTCCTCTTGGGTCCTTTGAATCATATAAGGTGTAGCCAGAAATTTTAAAAAGACTTCTCGAAGTCAAATGAGTCTCTGAGACCAACATTATATCAATAATTTTTTCCGTGAGGAAGTGGTCAAGTTCATTTTTATGTTGGCGAATGCCGTTTGCGTTCCAGACACATATTTTTAACGTGTTCATGGCTTGGTAACTAATGCTTGAAGCAGTGTATTCTGCATTCGCAGCATTTCTTGCATCATGCTAGTCATATTTGTTGTAAAATTATTTATAGTTTGCAGCAGATTATCAATAGTAGCTTCAATGCGAGAAATTAAAGCTTGAGTTTGTATTTGATGAATTATTTGGTGGTGAAACATTCGTAATATAATACAATTTCCTAACGCACACAATAACCAATAGAAATGTATCACTTGTAAGTGAACAAAATAGAAAAAATTAAATAAACAACAAAATTTTCATTTCAAATTATCTTCCATTAAAAATAATCGTGGTGACGGAAAATAACACAACGGCCACACCTAGTAGTGCACTTTTACATTGCACTTGATACACACATAAAATAGCACGAAGAAAAATAGGACTACGGTCACACCTAGCATGATGTGCAATTTTACATTGATCCTTATGGTGCCCGGATCATGATAAACACACTACTTACATGATATGATAAAATAGCCAACATACGTTTGTTGACATTGTTAGCAAAGTAAATTTTCCAACATAAATATGCTGATTCAACATACGAGTATCGTCTAAAATAAGCTTTAGAAATAAAAAAAATTATAGATCAAAAGTATGTACATACATTAGACCGACTCACTGAAAAAAAGTTTTTGTTACCCTTCAAATCAAAGGTTGGTGTTTTTAATTGGGACTCTCAAAACATTTGAGGGGTCTAGCGCTGACCGTTCGCGAGCTGGACCGTGCAAAATACATCATCTGAAAAAGTTTTTCAAGCCGCCAATGGTGTATTAAGCTTTACCATTCACACCATCAGCAATGCGTTATTCCTTAAATACTACGATTTTTGCGTTGTGCTACTTGTATTAAAATAAATTCTATTATTGTTTAATGATGAATAGATTTGAGTCATTGTTAATTTTTAGTTCTCGCGCGAACTTTTGCGAAATCTACAACAAATGTACAATAAATAAAACAGCGGGTTTTTCTTGCTCTTTTGTGATGACAACTGTCAAAAAATGCCACCTCCGTTAAATTATTACTATTCTTTATTTAAAATTAATAAATTTAGGATTTTCGCTAAGTACCCTAGCAAAAATGTTTCAAGATTTTTTAATGGGTAGTACTCTTTTAATGGCTCACAAAGTAATTAGTTTTACTTATTTATCTAATTATTTTATGCCTTATGACTGTCATGTAATGAATAAAATAACAACTTATATATATTATTACGTGAAAGTACTTATTGTAGTACTTTCCAGTTAATAATGAAATATATCTAGAGAAAAATTTATTGATGTTTGCTTTACTATAATTTTTATTACAGAATTAAATTATTTTCTCATATTCTTCAATATACATATTCATGTTTGTAAATTTTGAGAAGTATGATGTAACCGAATATGGCCTTTAATCTAGGTATACATAGGGTTGCCACCCGTCCTCTTTTCCCCGGACACCGTCCTCTTTTTTAGGGCGTCCGGGGTGGTCCTACTTCTTTTTTTTAGTGTATTAAAAAATGATATAATTCTTTTACATACACATCAGTGAATGTATTCATTGTTTTACGGGTCTGCATACAATAGCAATTAAAGGTATCATATGTCTTTCATACCGCTGGTTACCGTATTGATATTCCAGTGCAATGCGTGTGTTTGGTAAACATACCGTGAGTTGTTGTTCTTTGTGGCACACTTCAATATTTATGGGAATATAATTTATTACTTAAAATATATCAAGTGACATTTTGTTTTCCCATGAATATTATAAATGTAAATATTTTTAAAATACTCAAAATATATATATAAAATAGAAATAAGATATTGAGTGTATTTTAGTAAATCACTCATTTTTACAATCTAGATTCTTCACATAATTACTATATAAGCCGAAATTATTTGTATGAAAATTCAATCAATAAACTGCTGTCAGTAGTAGGGAACTAGCGGTTCGGCCCCAATTAAAATTGTTAAATTGTGGCTGAAATTGTTAAATTGTGGGCTGAAATTGTTAAATTGTGGCTGAAATTGTTAAATTGTGGGCTGAAATTGTTAAATTTTGGCTGAAATTTTAAAATTCTTGGAAATTTGTGAAATTTGATACCTACGTGTGTGTGTCCGTCCGTCCGTCTGTGTTTTTTGTTTACATTAGGAGTTTTTTGTTTATATTAACTTTTTTTATTTATATTAAGTATATGTATGTATGTATGTATGTATGACCGTGGGAACTTGTGCGTGGAATATTTTGTGGGAATACATTAAGGGGGTTTATAGCTTTAAGATTTTTATATTTGTATGATTTTTCCTAATGCCGACGGGAAAACATCTTTATTTTTTCTAATGCCGACGGGAAAGTTATGATTGTTGTTAGACTGTGGAAATTTGTTGATGTCCGTGATTTGGGCAGGTGAGGTTTTTGTAACATGTAACCGTGGGAATTTGCAGGTGTATCTTTAAGGCAGCCTGTGTTTGGTGGGGGCGGGTGTTGTTGTAATATGTATCCGTGGGAATTTGTGTGCGGAATATTTTGTAGGAATACATTAAGGGGTTTATAGGTTTGAGGCTTTTATATGTGTATGATTTCCTGATGCCAACGGGAAAACATGTTTATTTTTTTCAAATGCCGACGGGAAAACATGTTTAGTTTTTTCAAATGCCGACGGGAAAATCATGGAAATGATTTTTCCTAATGCCGACGGAAAATTTGAGGGTATGTCTAGCTGTAGGAATTGAAGTCTGGCTGTGATTGGTGGAGGGTGGGGTGTGTCTAGATTGTGAGACCTTAAGGCTGACCGTAATTTGGGTAGGTGAGGGTGTTTTGTAATATGTAACCATGAGAATTCGGTGACGTATATGCTTGTTGGAATTTAAATCAAGCTGGGCTTCGTGAGGGGCGGGATGTATTTGAGGTAGATCGACTGGTGGAGGGCGGGGAGTTGTTGTAATATGTATCCGTGGGAATCTGTGTACATGTATGTATGTATATATGTATGTCTGTAAGAGTTTAAGGCTGTCTGTGATTTATCAAAGGTGAGGTGAGAGTGTTCATGTAATACGTATCCGTAGGAATCTGTATATATGTATGTTCGTAGGAGTTTAAGACTGATTGTGATTTGAGGTGGGGGAGGGTCTTGTTGTGATAGATAGATAGAATGTGCCTATGTGTGTATGTGTATATATGTATTTATATATAGCAGTTTAAGTCTGTCCTTGATTTGAGGTAGGCGGGGGGTGTTATTGTAATATGTATCTATAGGAATTTGGGAGTTTATATGTTTGTAGAAATTTTTGTGTATGTACGTCTGTAGAAGTTTAAGGCTGATCGTGATTTGGATTGTTCAGATTAACGATTGTATGTGACCTTGAGAATTTGTGTATGTATATCTGTAGGAAATTTAAGGCTTATCGTGATTTATGAGTGGCGAAGTGTTCATGAAATATATAACAGCGCAATTTGTGTGTATATCTGTAGGTAAGGCTGATCATGATTAATGAGAGGTGAGGTGAAGGTGTTCATGTATATGTATACGTATCTGTGTGTATGTATGTCTATATGAGTTTAAGGCTGATCGTGATTTAGGTTGTGAGATTGATAGATTGTATGTTACCTTGAGATTTTGTGTATATATATCTGTAAGAACTTTAGGCTGACTGTGATTTGTGAGGGGAGGGGCGTTGTTGAAATAGGTTTAATTTTTCGTAGATGAATTTTAGTATGTGTGTGTGTGTATGTGATTTTCTCACCCTAGTATTTATATGTACGTTGAAATAAATTATTTCTCATATGAACATTTTTTGCTAGAAAATATTATCATATATCTGAACTTCCCTAATCCTAGTATGTTTTTCATATTGGAGGATGAGATTGCTTTATATTTTATCAAGCTCAAATTTGTCCAGTGTTAAAGTCTGTCGGTCAGAAATTTGTTTATATTTGTATAAATATTAATTTCAGATTTTGCAAAATTCTTGCGTACGATCGTGGTGATTTTGTGTGTGTGTATGTGTGTATGCGCGATAGAGTTTGACTGGTCTGTGATAAGTTTGTTTATTTAAGTACATTTGTCTTCTTCGACTTTCGTCTTCAAGCGTCAATAGCTTGGAGAACGGTTTGTATGTTTTCATGATGTAGATATGTAAGTGTGATTGTTAAAATCCAATAAATACTTGAGCATGGGTAAGAAATTTGATAATATGTGTACATATGTACATATGGATCTACAAATTGATTTTATGTATGTATGTATGTACATACAAATAAGTCTGGGGCTCCCTGTTTAAATACATTTTTTTTTGTCATGTGCTGTTGTTGCTGTTGTAAATATTCGCCTGGTCTTTTGAGTATAGATGTGAAATATCTAGATAGTTTTTTTATTTGAAATTAAAAAAAAATTCTTTTAATTTTTAGATGTATTTACTTAAAAGTTTGTGAGGAGTTTCTGTTTTAAGTAAAATTTAATTCCTCTCTAGTTGTAGTAAATATAGTATAAATATTTAATATATTTTATTTCCATTTGTTTAAAGTTGATGTAGCCTATATAGTCAACGTAAGAAATTTTTCGGTGTAAAATTTTTTCCAACTATCATATTTTTTCTTCACCTTTTTCATATATTTTAGAACATCTTGCATTGGCTTTAAAAAATGATAAACGCTTTGAAATGAAACTGATCCAGCAGTCCAGCTTTTTTTAACCACTTTGCTTCTCTTTCCTTTTTTATTGATAAACATTTAAAATCAAATGGTGGTTTTATAATGAAATTGTTATACTCATTATTGCTAAAAACATCCGCTACTTTTTTTTTTGTAATGAAAATCATTCGAAACCTTACTTAATTTATAAGACTTTCAGGACTTTCTATTATTCGATCATTAGTAAAAATGCAGTAGCTGAGGTCATTGCTTACTGTTTCATATTAAATTTCTATATCAATTGAGCCGCTATTGAATAAAAGGAACTTTTATCTTAAACTTTAGTGCATTTGGAAGTGTTTGAGATTCTTTCATATAATAGCTTTGTTGGAATCTTAGATACGAGTACATATAATATAGAATTGTATAACGTTTATTTTTAATTTTTATGTTAAGATCATCATCATTTAGATATGAGACTTAATTTAAATGTACTTTTAAATTAGTTAAATCATAATGAGGAAACTTGTTTTCTTCTTGAATAGCGATCAACAGAAAACGAAATTGTTTTCTTACAATTTAGGTCTGGCAAGATGACTTTCTATGTCAACATATCTGTCTACTCTTTGTCAGCGTTAAGGGACAATTAAATGTTAAAATTTTAATTCCTCAAATTGTGTTACTTCATACTGATAATATATTTTCATTAATAAGGTATATGTTTATCTTATGAAGGTTACTCGCCTATGGCTTTTATTTGATGTTCTAGATGATTTTTTTTCTCATTTTATTAAATATCAGCGTATTGTGTATATATTTCTGATATTTTTAAGCGCGCTTTATTTACCTGTCAGACAAAGTGTACGTATCAGTTGATCACTCAGTCTCTCTTTTTAATAATTTTTTTCTTTTAATATGCCACTACTATTTTTTCAGATTTTACTACTTGAAAAAGAGAATATTTATGCAATTTTTAAATGTATTCATATATACATATAGGTAAATATATGTATATATGTATAGAGAAATTACTTTATCTACAAAGAAATACATGTTTAATAATCAACTATTCTAGAAAATCGATCTCAAATAACGCAGTTACCTCCACCATCAATTCACCGTCGGTGTTTTTATAGTGTCAGAAACACTAGAATATCTATGTTTGAGAGAATTTTTACATCGAGTTTTTCTACATGAGGTTTGCTGGTTGACATCCTTGAAGTTATTGTTGACGTAGGCTGGGTTGTATCACATTCAGATGTAATCATTTCCTACTTAAAAAAGGTCCTCATTACTATCAACTATATCTGTATACATTTCGTTCATGAGTTGGGTTGATCCAGATACAATTGCTGTCTACAGATTAATGATTAGAAACAAGTTTCTCACCACCTTCTAACAGATTTATATATTTTGCTAGCATGCATGCCTTAGCATGCTTCTATCGATAGTGACGCGAGAGTCCGACATGTAGTGGTGTTTCAATTAAAAATCTATACTATTAGATTTTACGATTTCGCTCTTTTTATTCTTTTACAAAGTAGATACATATTTATGTATTTCATTTAGCACAGAGTCATAAAATTTCTTTGCTTACAAAATTGTGTGACATTCTTTTAAATTTGCATGCTTAGGCATGCTTTCAATATTTTTTCTGTAAATTTATTTGATACTCATACAGATACAGATATAAAGTAAGATCTGCTTACATTGCATTTTACAATTTATGTATGCTTCAGCATGATTCCAGTTGAAGTGCATATTTATTCAGTAAGTTTGTTTGATACTAATTCATACACATATACATTCTTAAAGATTAGAAATCTAAGTCCAATTTATGTAGTTTATCTATATTTTCTAAAGATTTGATAGCTATAGAAATTAATAGATTAAAGATCTATTATAATAGCCCATGGGCATATTTTAAAATTTCGATTGCTAGAGCTTTCGAAATGGAAAATGTACAATTTTCACTATAAAAAGTGATAATATTAGGTGTTACTGAATATTACACTGTGTTGTAATTTATTTTGAACACTTAAGTTTTCACAATATTTCATACAGGCCAACAAGTTTAGAGAATTTCCAGTATATTAAGTTAATTATCTTTCTTAAGACCTATCATTCATTCAAAAATATAAACCAAACTAGATTTTCAAATTATTATATTTAGCAGCTTTTTCTCATTTGTTGAGTTAACTTTAATCGGAAACATTTAAATAGTGAGATGAACTTTTATATTGTATGCGAGTACATTAAGTAATTCTTTGTATATTTCATTTATATGAACCATCATCACATAATTCCTTTGGATGATCTATTAAATCATTCTACTATTGATGCTTTCATATTAAGTAATGTTTAATATTCTACATATGCATGAATTTTCCAGTGTCTATTAAAAAATTCTTTACAATCATCCATTTGTAAGCTTTTTGGTACTCATAACATTTCAAAAATATTTTCCACAGCCTAGGTTTTTTCGAATGCAACTTTTATTTTCAACGGTATTGACCATAGAAACTTGGTGAATGAATCATTTACAGTCTACAATAATCAATAAATTCTATTTTCTGTAGAATAGTTTCCCATTTCACCTAAATCAGCTCCATAAAAGATCAACTATTTCTTTCATTACATATCTACAATGCACAAACAATTTTCGAGATTTATTATAGAGTTCGTCTACTAAATTTCTTTTTAAATACATTGAGTTATTTTAAAGATTTTTTGGAGAGTGTTGTGATCTACTTGATGCACTTTCAGCTATTTATACTATCATGTAGTTAATTTTCCAATCTATAAATTTTATTGTTCAGCTGTTCAATTTGTTTTTTCAAAAGATGATTTAATTTTTAGTATGTGTTTTTCAATTTTATAACTATCTTCTATCTCTAATTGTATTTCACGTTGTACTCCATCAATTTGCATTTTAATATATTCTTGAATTATATTAATTCCTTAAGCTGTATTATTAATTTGTCCTATAGTTTATCGTTTTGAGTTTCCAGAAACAATTTACTGATAACATCATTCTCCGTCAGTGAATGATGATGATTCTCTATCCATGTATTAGTAGAAATTATATATTTTATATAGTTTTCAACATAAAATTTGTCATAGTATTTCCATGTTTTATTATCAATCATTAAAGAAAATAAAGCTACTATTAGGGCCTATATTTGACCATCAACTTGTATTTTATCTTCATTTAGTTTTAGGTTACTATCACCAAACTTTCATTCATTATTCAAATCTTGATGTGGGCCATAGTTTGTATCTAATTCAATTCTTCCTTCCAAGACTGATAAATGAGTATAAGTGTCTTCAGAATTGGAAGTCTATGAGTAAAAATCATCTTCATCATCATCATCATCATTCTCAGTATTAGCATCATTAAATAAGATAATATCATCAAATATTGTTCCTTCTGAAAGTTTCTTCGGTGTACTTGTCTCTATATTGACTGATGGCTTGAAACTTATATTATTTTCAGCTTCTATCTTGATTTTACTTTCTTCTTTCTTGTGAATTCTTTTAATATTTCTAGAACTATTTATGAATTCTTTGAGAGGTTCTGTTATAGGTTTAAATGTATCTTTTCTAGCTCACATGTATCTATTTCACCATTTTTTATACTACGAAGCTTTTTCTTCAAGACATTTCTTGTCAACACCAACTGTTTTAAAATTTTCTCATCCATCTTTAGCAAATAAGATCTGGTCTGGTTTTCAGATCAGCTTATCAGGACCTGGTCTAGTTTTCAGATCAGCTTATCAGGACCTGGTCTGGTTTTCAGATCAGCTTATCAGGACCTGGTCTGGTTTTCAGATCAGCTTATCAGAACCTGGTCTGGTTTTCAGATCAGCTTATCAGGAACTGGTCTGATTTTCAGATCAACTTATCTGATTCAGATTGGGTTATCAGTTTACAAGTAGCTGGCCATTTATAACAATTAGATGATTGGAGTTTAAGGTCAGATGAAAAACGAAAAAAAAACTTTTATGTAGTCAAATTCTTTTTTTTTTCTTATAAACAAATTCCATATTTATCCTTCCAACATGCTTTATATTTGTCTCATCTTACTTAAACATTATAATTACATTATGATTATCTAGTATCAAATGTTTGGTGATTCTGGTATAAGTTTGACATCAGCAGAATGCATCAACATTCTTATCTCACTCCATACAAAAATATGTTTCTCACATGTAACATCGTTAAATATCATATCGGAATTCCTTTTAGCTTTATTAGGAGAAATAACCGATTCAGTATCTGTAAATGAGTAATATCCCATGCCTTTAAATAATGAAATTATGTAATATCTTTAAGTATCCATATTTGGGTTGATAGAGAGATTTTGAGTATTAATATGTAGATGTTTTTAAATTTTAGTTCATTAAGACTTTTTAGCAAGCCAATCATAACATATAATTTTTTATTTTATTTTCTTACAATTTGACAGACCAACTATTTTTACGAAAATAAAATTTGGTAGAAGGGAACTATGACTTGTTTTTGAACTAACGTTTGATGAATCATCAAAATTTTGTACCATACTATTTTTAGGTTGTTTCACTAACCACATTTGTGTAACTAAATGCATTTTATAAATATTATCTCTTATTAAAAAAATAAAATAATACAGCTATACGATATCAGAAAATATTTTCTGAAATCGTGTAGATGTATTATTTTATTTTTTTAATAAGAGATAATGATGTATACTCACATTCAAAACAACATAAAACTATCATTTGTTTTAATTATGAGTATACGTCAATATTTATGAAATGCAATTAGTTACACAAATGCGGTTAGTGAAACAAAGTATATTTTAACAGCCTTATTTATAAAAATTATTAAGACTTTATAAAGGCTTTTTTAGAAAAATTTTTTATGAAAATTTGTCTAAAAAAACCTTTATAAAGTCTTAATAATTTTTATAAATAAGACTGTAAGAGTTTAAAATCAGTATTTTTATGATAATACTGGTTTTAAACTCTTAAAATATACTTTGTTTTGACTATGAGTAGGGACCATTATCTCTTATATAGGAAAAATAAAATAATACAGCTATACGATACCAGAAAATATTTTCTGGTGTCGTATAGCTGCATTATTTTCTTTTTTAATAAGAGATAATATTTATGAAACACATTTCATAAATATTGGTGCATACTCATAGTCAAAACAACCTAAAAATAGGATGGTACGAAAATTTTGATGATTCATCAAACGTTAGTTCAAAAACAAGTCATAGTTCCCTTCTACCAAATTTTATTTGCGCAAAAATAGTTGGTCTGTCAAATTGTAAAAAAATAAAATAAAAAATATGATATGATTGGCTTGCTAAAAAGTCTTAATGAACTAAAATTTTAACACATCTACATATTAATACTCAAAATCTCTCTATCAACCTAAATATGGATATTTAAAGATATTACATAATTTCATTAATTAAAGGAATGGGATAATACACATTTACAGATACTGAATCTGTTATTTCTCCTAACAAAGCTAAAAGTAATTCCGATATGATATTTAACGATGTTAGATGTGAGAAACATATTTTTGTATGGAGTGAGTTAAGAATGTTGATGCATTCTGCTGAAGTCAAACTTATACCAGAATCACCAAACATTTTATACCAGATAATCATAATGTAATTATAATGTTTAAGTAAGATGAGACAAATAAAATGCATGTTGGAAGGATAAATATGAATTTTGATTATAAGCAACGATATTGAATTAAACGATGATCGTTATAGAAAAAAAGAGAATTTGACTAGATAAAAGTTTACTTTTTCGTTTTTCATCTGACCTTAAACTGTATTCATCTAAATGTTATAAATGGGCAGCTAGTTGTAAACTGATAACCCAATCTGAATCAGATAAGCTGATCTGAAAACCATACCAGGTCCTCATAAGCTGATCTGAAAACCAGACCAGGTCCTGAAAAGCTGATCTGAAAACCAGACCAGGTCCTGATAAGCTGATCTGAAAACCAGACCAGGTCCTATTAAGCTGATCTGAAAACCAGACCAGGTCCTGATAAGCTGATCTGAAAACCAGACCAGGTCCTGAAAAGCTGATCTGAAAACCAGACCAGGTCCTATTAAGCTGATCTGAAAACCAGATCAGGTCCTGATAAGCTGATCTGAAAACCAGACCAGGTCATGATAAGCTGATCTGAAAAACAGACCAGGTCCTGATAAGCTGATCTGAAAACGAGACCAGTTACCTGATAACCTGATCTGATAGCTGATACCTGATCTAATAGCTGATACCTCTTATTTGCTAAACATGGATGAGAAAATTTTAAAACAGTTGGTGATGACAAGAAATTATTTGGTGAAACTGGTGAAATAGATACATGTGAGCTAGAAAAGATACATTTAAACCTATAACAGAACCTCTCAAAGAATTCATAAATAGTTCTAGAAATATTAAAAGAATTCACAAGAAAGAAGGAAGTAAAATCAAGATAGAAGCTGAAAATAATATAAGTTTCAAGCCATCAGTCAATATAGAGACAAGTACACCGAAGAAACTTTCAGAAGGAACAATATTTGATGATATTATCTTATTTAATGATGCTAATACTGAGAATGATGATGATGATGATGAAGATGATTTTTACTCATAGACTTCCAATTCTGAAGACACTTATACTCATTTATCAGTCTTGGAAGGAAGAATTGAATTAGATACAAACTATGGCCCACATCAAGATTTGAATAATGAATGAAAGTTTGGTGATAGTAACCTAAAACTAAATGAAGATAAAATACAAGTTGATGGTCAAATATAGGCCCTAATAGTAGCTTTATTTTCTTTAATGATTGATAATAAAACATGGAAATACTATGACAAATTTTATGTTGAAAACTATATAAAATATATAATTTCTACTAATACATGGATAGAGAATCATCATCATTCACTGACGGAGAATGATGTTATCAGTAAATTGTTTCTGGAAACTCAAAACGATAAACTATAGGACAAATTAATAATACAGCTTAAGGAATTAATATAATTCAAGAATATATTAAAATGCAAATTGATGGAGTACAACGTGAAATACAATTAGAGATAGAAGATAGTTATAAAATTGAAAAACACATACTAAAAATTAAATCATCTTTTGAAAAAACAAATTGAACAGCTGAACAATAAAATTTATAGATTGGAAAATTAACTACATGATAGTATAAATAGCTGAAAGTGCATCAAGTAGATCACAACACTCTCCAAAAAATCTTTAAAATAACTCAATGTATTTAAAAAGAAATTTAGTAGACGAACTCTATAATAAATCTCGAAAATTGTTTGTGCATTGTAGATATGTAATGAAAGAAATAGTTGATCTTTTATGGAGCTGATTTAGGTGAAATGGGAAACTATTCTACAGAAAATAGAAATTATTGATTATTGTAGACTGTAAATGATTCATTCACAAAGTTTCTATGGTCAATACCGTTGAAAATAAAAGTTGCATTCGAAAAAACCTAGGCTGTGGAAAATATTTTTGAAATGTTATGAGTACCAAAAAGCTTACAAATGGATGATTGTAAAGAATTTTTTAATAGACACTGGAAAATTCATGCATATGTAGAATATTAAACATTACTTAATATGAAAGCATCAATAGTAGAATGATTTAATAGATCATCCAAAGGAATTATGTGATGATGGTTCATATAAATGAAATATACAAAGAATTACTTAATGTACTCGCATACAATATAAAAGTTCATCTCACTATTTAAATGTTTCCGATTAAAGTTAACTCAATAAATGAGAAAAAGCTGCTAAATATAATAATTTGAAAATCTAGTTTGGTTTGTATTTTTGAATGAATGATAGGTCTTAAGAAAGATAATTAACTTAATATACTGGAAATTCTCTAAACTTGTTGGCCTGTATGAAATATTGTGAAAACTTAAGTGTTCAAAATAAATTACAACACAGTGTAATATTCAGTAACACCTAATATTATCACTTTTTATAGTGAAAATTGTACATTTTCCATTTCGAAAGCTCTAGCAATCGAAATTTTAAAATATGCCCATGGGCTATTATAATAGATCTTTAATCTATTAATTTCTATAGCTATCAAATCTTTAGAAAATATAGATAAACTACATAAATTGGACTTAGATTTCTAATCTTTAAGAATGTATATGTATATGAATTAGTATCAAACAAACTTACTGAATAAATATGCACTTCAACTGGAATCATGCTGAAGCATACATAAATTGTAAAATGCAATGTAAGCAGATCTTACTTTATATCTGTATCTGTATGAGTATCAAATAAATTTACAGAAAAAATATTGAAAGCATGCCTAAGCATGCAAATTTAAAAGAAGGTCACACAATTTTGTAAGCAAAGAAATTTTATGACTCTGTGCTAAATGAAATACATAAATATGTATCTACTTTGTAAAAGAATAAAAAGAGCGAAATCGTAAAATCTAATAGTATAGATTTTTAATTGAAACACCACTACATGTCGGACTCTCGCGTCACTATCGATAGAAGCATGCTAAGGCATGCATGCTAGCAAAATATATAAATCTGTTAGAAGGTGATGAGAAACTTGTTTCTAATCATTAATCTGTAGACAGCAATTGTATCTGGATCAACCCAACTCATGAACGAAATGTATACAGATATAGTTGATAGTAATGAGGACCTTTTTTAAGTAGGAAATGATTACATCTGAATGTGATACAACCCAGCCTACGTCAACAATAACTTCAAGGATGTCAACCAGCAAACCTCATGTAGAAAAACTCGATGTAAAAATTCTCTCAAACATAGATATTCTAGTGTTTCTGACACTATAAAAACACCGACGGTGAATTGATGGTGGAGGTAACTGCGTTATTTGAGATCGATTTTCTAGAATAGTTGATTATTAAACATGTATTTCTTTGTAGATAAAGTAATTTCTCTATACATATATACATATATTTACCTATATGTATATATGAATACATTTAAAAATTGCATAAATATTCTCTTTTTCAAGTAGTAAAATCTGAAAAAATAGTAGTGGCATATTAAAAGAAAAAAATTATTAAAAAGAGAGACTGAGTGATCAACTGATACGTACACTTTGTCTGACAGGTAAATAAAGCGCGCTTAAAAATATCAGAAATATATACACAATACGCTGATATTTAATAAAATGAGAAAAAAAATCATCTAGAACATCAAATAAAAGCCATAGGCGAGTAACCTTCATAAGATAAACATATACCTTATTAATGAAAATATATTATCAGTATGAAGTAACACAATTTGAGGAATTAAAATTTTAACATTTAATTGTCCCTTAACGCTGACAAAGAGTAGACAGATATGTTGACATAGAAAGTCATCTTGCCAGACCTAAATTGTAAGAAAACGATTTCGTTTTCTGTTGATCGCTATTCAAGAAGAAAACAAGTTTCCTCATTATGATTTAACTAATTTAAAAGTACATTTAAATTTAGCTTCATATCTAAATGATGATTATCTTAACATAAAAATTAAAAATAAACGTTATACAATTCTATATTATATGTACTCGTATCTAAGATTCCAACAAAGCTATTATATGAAAGAATCTCAAACACTTCCAAATGCACTAAAGTTTAAGATAAAAGTTCCTTTTATTCAATAGCGGCTCAATTGATATAGAAATTTAATATGAAACAGTAAGCAATGACCTCAGCTACTGCATTTTTACTAATGATCGAATAATAGAAAGTCCTGAAAGTCTTATAAATTAAGTAAGGTTTCGAATGATTCTCATTACAAAAAAAAAAGTAGCGGATGTTTTTAGCAATAATGAGTATAACAATTTCATTATAAAACCACCATTTGATTTTAAATGTTTATCAATAAAAAAGGAAAGAGAAGCAAAGTGGTTAAAAAAAGCTGGACTGCTGGATCAGTTTCATTTCAAAGCGTTTATCATTTTTTAAAGCCAATGCAAGATGTTCTAAAATATATGAAAAAGGTGAAGAAAAAATATGATAGTTGGAAAAAATTTTACACCGAAAAATTTCTAACGTTGACTATATAGGCGACATCAACTTTAAACAAATGGAAATAAAATATATTAAATATTTATACTATATTTACTACAACTAGAGAGGAATTAAATTTTACTTAAAACAGAAACTCCTCACAAACTTTTAAGTAAATACATCTAAAAATTAAAAGAATTTTTTTTTAATTTCAAATAAAAAAACTATCTAGATATTTCACATCTATACACAAAAGACCAGGCGAATATTTACAACAGCAACAACAGCACATGACAAAAAAAAATGTATTTAAACAGGGAGCCCCAGACTTATTTGTATGTACATACATACATACATAAAATCAATTTGTAGATCCATATGTACATATGTACACATATTATCAAATTTCTTACCCATGCTCAAGTATTTATTGGATTTTAACAATCACACTTACATATCTACATCATGAAAACATACAAACCGTTCTCCAAGCTATTGACGCTTGAAGACGAAAGTCGAAGAAGACAAATGTACTTAAATAAACAAACTTATCACAGACCAGTCAAACTCTATCGCGCATACACACATACACACACACAAAATCACCACGATCGTACGCAAGAATTTTGCAAAATCTGAAATTAATATTTATACAAATATAAACAAATTTCTGACCGACAGACTTTAACACTGGACAAATTTGAGCTTGATAAAATATAAAGCAATCTCATCCTCCAATATGAAAAACATACTAGGATTAGGGAAGTTCAGATATATGATAATATTTTCTAGCAAAAAATTTTCATATGAGAAATAATTTATTTCAACGTACATATAAATACTAGGGTGAGAAAATCACATACACACACACACACATACTAAAATTCATCTACGAAAAATTAAACCTATTTCAACAACGCCCCTCCCCTAACAAATCACAGTCAGCCTAAAGTTCTTACAGATATATATACACAAAATCTCAAGGTAACATACAATCTATCAATCTCACAACCTAAATCACGATCAGCCTTAAACTCATATAGACATACATACACACAGATACGTATACATATACATGAACACCTTCACCTCACCTCTCATTAATCATGATCAGCCTTACCTACAGATATACACACAAATTGCGCTGTTATATATTTCATGAACACTTCGCCACTCATAAATCACGATAAGCCTTAAATTTCCTACAGATATACATACACAAATTCTCAAGGTCACATACAATCGTTAATCTGAACAATCCAAATCACGATCAGCCTTAAACTTCTACAGACGTACATACACAAAAATTTCTACAAACATATAAACTCCCAAATTCCTATAGATACATATTACAATAACACCCCCCGCCTACCTCAAATCAAGGACAGACTTAAACTGCTATATATAAATACATACATACACATACACACATAGGCACATTCTATCTATCTATCACAACAAGACCCTCCCCCACCTCAAATCACAATCAGTCTTAAACTCCTACGAACATACATATATACAGATTCCTACGGATACGTATTACATGAACACTCTCACCTCACCTTTGATAAATCACAGACAGCCTTAAACTCTTACAGACATACATATATACATACATACATGTACACAGATTCCCACGGATACATATTACAACAACTCCCCGCCCTCCACCAGTCGATCTACCTCAAATACATCCCGCCCCTCACGAAGCCCAGCTTGATTTAAATTCCAACAAGCATATACGTCACCGAATTCTCATGGTTACATATTACAAAACAACCTCACCTACCCAAATTACGGTCAGCCTTAAGGTCTCACAATCTAGACACACCCCACCCTCCACCAATCACAGCCAGACTTCAATTCCTACAGCTAGACATACCCTCAAATTTTCCGTCGGCATTAGGAAAAATCATTTCCATGATTTTCCCGTCGGCATTTGAAAAAACTAAACATGTTTTCCCGTCGGCATTTGAAAAAAATAAACATGTTTTCCCGTTGGCATCAGGAAATCATACACATATAAAAGCCTCAAACCTATAAACCCCTTAATGTATTCCTACAAAATATTCCGCACACAAATTCCCACGGATACATATTACAACAACACCCGCCCCCACCAAACACAGGCTGCCTTAAAGATACACCTGCAAATTCCCACGGTTACATGTTACAAAAACCTCACCTGCCCAAATCACGGACATCAACAAATTTCCACAGTCTAACAACAATCATAACTTTCCCGTCGGCATTAGAAAAAATAAAGATGTTTTCCCGTCGGCATTAGGAAAAATCATACAAATATAAAAATCTTAAAGCTATAAACCCCCTTAATGTATTCCCACAAAATATTCCACGCACAAGTTCCCACGGTCATACATACATACATACATACATATACTTAATATAAATAAAAAAAGTTAATATAAACAAAAAACTCCTAATGTAAACAAAAAACACAGACGGACGGACGGACACACACACGTAGGTATCAAATTTCACAAATTTCCAAGAATTTTAAATTTTCAGCCAAAATTTAACAATTTCAGCCACAATTTAACAATTTCAGCCCACAATTTAACAATTTCAGCCACAATTTAACAATTTCAGCCCACAATTTAACAATTTCAGCCACAATTTAACAATTTTAATTGGGGCCGAACCGCTAGTTCCCTACTACTGCTGTCAAATAGCTCCTCGTTGAACTACTAAAACTGGCATATTTTTATTGGTTAGTATAAAGCAATTATCTGCTTTCTAGGCATTCAACTGCCTACAAACAATTTAGAGCCAGTGGCGTTAATTAGCGGCGGCACCATCGGGTAGGCAGGCAAGCTTTTGAAGTTTTTGTGGCATAGCATCCTGTAACTGAAATAGAACAACCTTTTGATATTTACATGGCGATCCTGCCAGTCTTTAAAAAAACCTTAGAACTTGCGACCTTAGAGCGCAAATAAAGAGGGAAGTGCGCAAATTAGAAGGACTTCCTAAAATGTTTATGGGTCCTGGCAGACCAGCCAAAACGCTCTGCCAAAGGAAGAAAGATGTCCACCAAGCCAAGAGGCAATAAAATCAAAGGGATAATTACTATTATCCAAAAAATTACTTATTATCATTGTTGTGTTCAATTTAAATACGGATTTTTTTTAATATATTAATTGGTTTATTAAACACCTTTGTAAAACTAATAACTAGTCTCTTATTTTTAAATTTACAATTTTAAGCCTGGAGGGTCCCGTGGGAATCGCAGGTATGGCTCTATAACTTTAACTGCTAAGTACAACTCATTTGCAACTAACTACATAATTACAACTCGCTATTGCAACTGCCTGATGTTTTCTTAAATTGAACTATTTATACAAAACTTAATCATAACTTAATATATTTCAACTTTAATATTATGCTTAACAGTTAATATTATTATGCCAACTTGCTAACCAATTTCTTTAATATTATTTAGCGTTTGACCCAATTAAGAAATATTACTATTGCACAATTTGTCAACGCAAAGAATTTAGCAAACAACCAAGTGAATAAACTGGTTGTTGCTGTGTTAACAAATTGGTGCAATGTACGGGCACGAGGGTTGTTCAAATCTGATTCACAACATCTTCAGCAACAGTATCAAGTGCAGCAGCAACACATGGTCTTATTGTTGTATACCAACCGCTCAACAACAATCATATGTTAATAGGAGCAAATGCATTCCCAGCAACAAAAGCAAATAAGACCATGTACAATCCAGCAATATATGTATATATACTTATGTATATTGATCATATAATAACAGGGCATTTCAGTTCTCGCTGAACCTTCATAGTGAACAGACGTCTTAGTGGAGTATTTTTTTTATATACATATTAAACAAACAAAAAATCATACAAAAAATATTCGTAATACATAATAACCGTAATACTATTAACTTTGATAAATAAGCAAAGCAAATATTGCTGATATTTTTTTTACATAGCAAGAAACAAAAACAAACAAAAACCGCAAACAAAGTGCCCTTGAGGAATACTCTACATGAGTACCTCAAAAACAAAAAATTGTGAAGTGAGTTCAAACGGCAGAAATGCATATTTTACTGTGAGTTCTGAAGCTCTTAATGTTATCAATAAAAATAAAAAATCTGATGATAGTCTTTTTCTAACGGCAAAGCCGTTTTTCGTCAGCGATCAACTTCGCTTTGTCCAATGCCAACTAGTGAATCGTTAACATTACAATTGCCTAGTACTTCTTCATATAAGTCAGCGATATCATCCCCTTCGGGCTCGTATACATCACTTAACAAAGTTATCACTACAGATAACAGTAGCACTAAGCCCAAGGTCCAAGTCGGAATGGACAGGTATATAACTGTGGTAAAGCGTGGGCAAAGCCCAAATTCTTCAAAAATTTCATCTGCTCCAAAGATGTCTAGGGATAACAGCGCATCATCTATTAATCGTCAAAATCGATTTTCACTATTGCAAGACAATAACGACAATCACGCTGCATTATCGCAAAAGTCTTTTAAGCCACCACCTATCTATCTGAGAGAAAAAACTCTAACGCGCTTTTAAAAAAACTATTGTCGGCCATTGGTGAAAATACTTTTCAAATCATTCCAATTAAACGAGGTAATATTGATGAAACTAAGATCCAAATATATGATGAAAAAGATTTCCGAAAAATTATTAGTGAATTTGAAAAAAAACAAAACAAATGTTTACACCTATCAACTTAAAAGTGCTAAAGGCCTACAAATAGTATTAAAGGGCATAGATTCAAATGTTGACCCCGAAGAAGTAAAATGTGCTCTTATCGACAAAGGATTAAAGGTTAAAAATGTTACTAATATAATTAATAGAGAAAAGGTCCCCCAATCACTATTTCGGGTCGAACTGGAGCCTAATGACACACAATTGAAAAAAATGAAACCCATCCAGTTTATAGCGTAAAGTTTCTCTTGCACCGAAAAAGCACAGTTGAAGAGCCACGTAAGCGTTCAGGTCCCGTACATTGCCACCATTGCCAAGAATATGGTCATACTAAAACTTACTCCAAATTACCTACAGTTTGTGTTATCTGCGGTGAATCTGCTAGCTGTACGAAGCCAAAATATCAAGCTAAAACAAAATTAGTAATTGTGGGGGTAATCACACTGCTAATTACAGAGGATGTCCTGTATATTCTTTCGTTAAAAAGACTATGGGACAAAAAACTAAATTAGCTCCAGCTCAATCAGCAACCGCTTTCTCCGCAAATTTTCCTCCAATGAGCCAACCAAGTACTTCACGTGTATCATATGCCGATTCTGTTAGGACAAATTCTTTTCCCACGCAGAAACTGTTCCCACCAAGTAATTCAACAAATGTTAACACAAGCTTTAATTTCAGTCGCCTTGAAGCCACTATTGATATTCTGGTTCAAACTATAACCTTAACATTACTACAAATATGACTAGCATGATGCAAGAAATGCTGCAAATGCAGAATACTCTGCTTCAAGCATTAATTAACAAGCCATGAACACGTTAAAAATATGTTTTTGGAACGCAAACGGCATTCGCCAACACAAAAATTAGCTCGAGCACTTCCTTTCGGAAAAAATATTAATGTAATGTTAGTTTCTGAAACTCATTTCACTTCGAGAAGCCATTTGAAAATGAATGGCTACACCTTATATGATACTAAGGACGCGAGGAGAAGACCATGCGGTGGATCAGCAATTTTAATAAAGTCAAGACTCAAGCCCTATATTCTTGATAACATCACTGCAGAGCATGTACAAGCAAGTAATATTTGTGTTGGAAATTTTTGTACAAATTTCGTTATATCATCAATTTACTACCCTCCAAGATTCTCAATCACTGAGGATGAATACGAGGATTTCTACGAATCTCTTGGGCCTTGTTTCGTAGCAGCTTTAGACTACAATGCAAAACATACGTTCTGGGATTCACGTCTTATTATACCTAGAGGAAGAGCGTTCGAAACCAATACATTACAACAACAAATGACAGTTTCAGTGTGATATGTATATGTATATATGTATATGATGTTTGTTTTATTTTTGATATTTTGATATTTTTAATTATCATTACTTCACATTGTTGAAAAAATTTTAAGTATGTATGTAATCCATAGAAAGCTGCACAAGCATTTTTAAGGCTTGCAAGCTATCTTATTAAGTTTAAAATTTGTGTCTGTTATTGTAAAACAAATACTTTGAAAATAAATGTGTTTTGCTTTACGATAAGAATACTGAATGAAGTTCATAATAAAACTGCAATAACTTTGTTAAAATAAAACAAAGCCTTTCAAAACAAAAAAGCTGTTTCAATGTTCTGATAAATAAAATTTTCCATATGAAAAATATTACGTTTCGTTAAAAATATGAAAGAAATTTCGAGGAATTATTGTGTATCAAATAATTTTTTCACTTGCCGCCATTTAATAACAACACAGAGTTATCAAAAACCCACTACATACTCCATTTATGCATTTATCGAAGTGTTTAAATTTAAAACACCATATTTGAAATGTTTAACAAAATAAGTCAATGATGTCACAAAACATAGAGAAGTGTAAAAAGTGACTGGTGGAAAAGCTAGAATCAGGTTTTATAAAATTCTTGGGAAAAAGAGATGAGTATAGTGTGTTTGTTACGAAGGTGTGTTACTACTTACCAATTAACATAGCTAATAAAACACGTTGAAATTTTATTGCATTAGAAAGAAGAATCAAAACTAAACCGCCGGACACTGAAGTATTTGAGCCAAAAAGCTGGCCAATACTGTTTTTTTTTAAGTTTAGATTGCATGTGAAAAGCTATTGAGTGCCTTAAGATAAATGAAACTTGGCAGAAGTATGTCCTATAGTTCTAGGCCCTTAAGCCCAGAAAACATGAAAAATCAGACAAAGGGGAAAAAAAGTTCCCCTCAGAGAAACTAATCAGACTTCTGAAATATTAATTTTTTTTCTTACCTTAAGCAAATGCAACTTTGAACTTCGGCGAAAGTTCAAACCCCTAAATTGAAACCCAGGAGACCGTAAGATGCCATTTTCGTCCCCGCTTCCTTTTGTGGGCGGTGACAAAAAATTTATTCGCAAAAATAATATAAATATTAAAAAAAAATGTATTACTTATGCCTTCATATCATAAAAATTAAACTTATGAGCTTTTATTAGCAGGGGGCAGCATCTCTCCTCAAAACAAAACAGTTTATGACTGTGGAAGGAATATATTTTTCGTGTTATTAATTTTTAGCAGTTTTTTGTTTTTATATTATTTTAAAGCCAATTTAGTAGTAGATGTACATAAGTGTAGAACCATCTAGACCTTTAAGATTATCTGAAATTAAGCATACTTATTTTTATCAGCCTTACTCATAATATTATTTACACTATTTGAAAAATCTTACAAATACATTACTTACTTACTGATTTTACTGATTTTTTCTGACTTTTTAGTTGATTCTGTTTTGTGTTGATCAACACCATCAATAAACTTTAAAAAAAAGTTACGCTAATACTCATGTAAAAGTTTTTACTCTTTTAGAATTTTCACTCTCAGATATATCATTTAATTCGTAAAAAGCATCAAAGTTTAAAAAAAACTTAAAAAAAGTCTATGTAAATTTAAAATAAGTAATTTTATATATCTTCTGTATAACATTTTATGAGAAATTTTAATCTGATTTAGCATTCTCCCATTATCATTCCTAGCAACACTGGATGTAAATCCTGCATAATGTTAAGTACAGACTTTGCGACATGTTTATTCAACCAGACAGATTGTATTGTCGTCCAACAGTGTGTAGTCTTATTTATTGTTGCGTTCGAAGTTGAATTCAAAGTTTAAAGTATATCAAAATATTTTGATGCTTAAAGGCTACATTTACGGTTGAATTGTAGGCTGCAGTGTGTGTGTCAAAAAAAGCAACACAATATCTAAGCGTGCGTGTAACAAGTCGCAAAGTGTGTACTAGAGTGACCGCAAAAAATCAATGTCGGAATCTTGTTCGTCTTAACCCCACAAAACGAATCCCCGTTCCAGATATTGGGATAGCCAAAATTTAAGCCCGATTAAACGACGGTAACACGTGCCGCTCGTCGCTCAAAATTTGAAAAAACGAATTTTTTGGCCAAAAAGTTGACGTATTGAGCCATAACTCGAGAACGGTAAATAATAAAAACACGCACGATATCACAAAAGATAGCTTATTTTGTTCTTCAAAATGTATGTTATGAACAAAATTGTTGTAACTCTGAGTCAAACCGAGTTACGTCAGCCTTTAGCTCCGAAAACGTGACCTGGTGCCACCAGGAGCATACTTCATATATTATGTTATTATGTGATAAATTTTTAATTTTTTTGGTATATTTTTGAGTTTAAAGTAGAAATGTAATGAAAAACACAAGTAATACAGTTAAATTCAAGAACATTTTTATTTTAATATATAAAAATCAGGGATATATTCGATAATATTACATAGTTATCCAATTTATTATAGAGCTTTTGTTAAAGTATTTTTTGAAATGTCGGGATACAATGCTCGGCATTTGCTTACAACTTGCAGGACATATTGCTTTTGTTCTTCATCTTTTGTCAGAAGGTCGTTGAAGTCAGTTATTAATTTAATACCACGCTCAGCCATATCATTTACTACTTTTTATGTTTTGACAATTTTCAATCCTTCTTGGAAGTTATTATTTTGAGGCCAGGTGTTTGGATTTTGTCTAAGAAAATCTATTTTTATATTAAATCGGTCAAAAAAATTAAACGTTTCTTTGGAAAGTAAATTAACTAATCCTCCATCAACCAACTCTTCTAACTTTTCTTTCCTAACTTTTGGATTTACAACCCTAGCTTGCTCTGATGGTTCATCTGTGCTACTGAGCAATTTATTAGCCATTAATAACTTTTCATCGTCTGTAATGGTGGGATCAAAGAACGACAATCCAACCAACTCTGTATTCAAATACCACAAATGATTCGAAAATTTAGTGAGTGCTATTTCTGCGATGTCCTTGTCACATTCTTTATAGTCCTTTTTCTATCAGATGGACCTGGATCTTCTGCAGCTTCTTCCGGGATGTCCATTGCCTCCAAGTTTCCTGGTAGATGATGTCCTCTTGAGTGTCTTCTTCTTCTCCGAAATTGTACTCACCATCCGTTCCTAAGAAGCATCAAGAAAATAATAATAATAAATTGGAATAATAATATAAAAAACTCACCAATACCAAAATATTCTTCTTGGATTTGTCGGTTAATTCTTTCAAGTTCCTTTTGCGCCTTGATTTCTTCAGTTCTAGATAACTTGCGATCTACTCAAGACATGCAACCTGCCCTTCTGCCTCTGTTTCACGAGAAAAGCCTTATCTAATTCCGATTTCATCAGAGTCAAGGCATCTTGATGAGCAATATCAAAAAGATCGTCTAACTTTTCAACAAACTGTTTAAATTTGTTTTTGATCGTTTCCGATGTTGTCTTCCTGTCTTTTTGAAGAATTCTCCACTCAACGTGAAGTTTTTCAAGCTTTGTTATTGCATTTGGCTCATCTTTAGCCGGGATTCGAGCTTTCTGCCAAAAAATTAACACCTCTCGTATAGAAAGTTTTGCTGATTATCTTAGAGTTAATTTTACAGTACGTCGATTTGAGGGTAGTTTACAACCTGTGATCTGGTGAATGGGAAAGCCAACAAGAAATATTTTATCCTTGGTCCGGCTTTGTACACCTGATGTGGATGCACAAATTAATTAAAATTAAAAATTTATCACATAATAACATAATATATGAAGTATGCTCCTGGTGGCACCAGGTCACGTTTTCGGAGCTAAAGGCTGACGTAACTCGGTTTGACTCAGAGTTACAACAATTTTGTTCATAACATAAATTTTGAAGAACAAAATAAGCTATCTTTTGTGATATCGTGCGTGTTTTATTATTTACCGTTCTCGAGTTATGGCTCAATACGTCAACTTTTTGGCCAAAAAATTAGTTTTTTCCAAATTTTGAGCGACGAGCGGCACGTGTTACCGTCGTTTAATCGGGCTTAAATTTTGGCTATCCCAATATCTGGAAAGGGGATTCGTTTTGTGGGGTTAAGACGAAGATTCCGACATTGATTTTTTGCCCCATATAAGTTGCGGTCAGTCTAGTGTGTACATACCATAACAGTGGCTGATTAACAGGCAATTTATCAACGTCGGTAAAAGCTTTGCCGGCGTAATTTAAAGCGTGCCGGCTAAAGCCGGGAAATATAACTATAAATTAGAGAAGTGTGGCTACACGGAAATTGTGAATTGAAAAATTTTTTGTAAAATATACACAGAATAGCATAAAAAATATCATAAAATTACCTGTGCATTGAATAAATCAGAAAAACGAAGTCAACTGACAGTAAAAAAAAAAATTTGTGTAAAAATGTCCTTAAAAAGAAATGTCCTTAAAAGGCGAGCACAATATATAACCTTTCGTGGACTGTCCGGAAAAGACCCAAATGTCCGGAAAAGACCAAGTAGACTGAAAAACTGACCTTGCACTGCCAGGTATATATATATATATATATATATATATATATATATATATATATATATATATATATATATATATATGTTTGCATTTTGTATACTTCTGCATCAGTAAAAATGTGAAGTTTTTTTTATTTATTTCGAAAGATTTTAATATAAAGCTTATATTTAACTAGATTGTTTATCATAATTTTATTAAAAAGTGATAAATAAATTAGATTAGCAATGTTTAGTATAGTTTTATATCATTATTTACATAGTGTATAGTTGTTATACAGGTTGCTTCAGTATACCATATGTATATTCACAAATTTGTTGCCAGATTTTTGTGATATTTCATGTCCTGTTTGCTGACGGCGTTAAAAATTGCTATCGAACCTTGCAGTTTATTGGCATCAGTAGTGCTTTGTAGCGCTTTAAATCGTGTTTTCGCACTAAAAACGTTCAAAAGAAAGAAATTCCAAATAAAAAATAAATTGTATTAGCCGATAGAAAATTAAATTATAAAATAAAACTTCTTAATAAAAAAGTCGATGAAAACGCATACTTTTGAAGTTATAGAAATTGTTTCTTGTGCCATTTTCGTGATAAATGTTAGATTCAATGAAACAAAATGGTGTCAAATGAAAGCTTTTCATAATAAATGACAGGCATACGTATTATGTATATATATGTTTTTTTCTTTTGTTGTTATTTTGAAGTTAATATGCCGCCATTTCGGAGCAACGCAACAAATTCGACTGTGTGAATTGCAAATACCCTGCAAAAAATGACTGACTGAAACTAACACAAACGAAATTTTTTCACTAATACATTTGCAATAGTTTTCCATTGAATTTAAAAATGCCAGTCATTTGACAGGTAGAGATGACCAAAACATTTATCAAGTATAGTTGCTCCTCTCTAGCATGTATATTAGACTGAAACATTTAATATGCATATACCAAAACTTTTAAGACATCGCATTTTATTGTAAAATATACAGTTCGTTCGGTCTGTGAAATTAAAATTTTTACAAGTGATAAGATAGTTAAGTAACAACAATACTGCATAAAAGAAATTGAAAAGTTCATTTTAATTTATACATTTATATATTTCTTTTTAAAATTTTAGTTATTTACAAAACGCAAGGTGTGTTGGAGCTCGATTGGATTGTATATACATGTACATATATTTATATGTACATATATTACTTATATCTTTATTTTCTTATAAAAATAAAAAACAAGTAAAATAATATAAAAATTATGTTTATTTATTTAAAAGTTACATTTTACCAGTTTCTATGTTAACTAGTAATATTTGACCAGTTTATATGTAAACATTCACTAGTCATAGTTTACAAATGCTTATGTAATCAGTGACTGGCAAAAAAACAGAGTAAGCAGTTCAGATACATGTGTTTTAGTTAAGTGATTATTAATTTCACTTAGAGAGAGATAAAAAATCACATGTACACAACTGTTTTGGTCTTTTTCACCAAGCTCCTAAGAAACTAACTGAGGACTGTGACTGAAGTTTCAGTTATCGCTACTAGTAAAATGGCTAGTCAATTGACTAGTAGTCTTTTTGTAGGGTACATAGTAAATGGGTAAATTTATGTCAAAAACAACATAGAAAAGCCAGTAAGTCCCAAAGTGGATTATTACCAAGTGACCTTATCATTGCAAAAACAAATATACATTATTATTGTACGATTATTTTTATTTGTTGACAGTTCGAGTTAAGATTTTATGCTATTTAATTAGAAGTTTGACAGATGGGTTAAAGTCAGCTGAGGCTCAGCTGCGCTGATAAGGCCACATAGTGCTGAATTAACCTTGGTAAGGCCTGCATGGTGGCTCTGCTTGACAAAAAATGTTTTTAAAAAACTGTCAAAATTCGGCTGTGGCGCTATCAAATCCTTGTTTTTCTTTGTGAATGTTGATTCATGCGTATGTGTTGCATTGTATGAGAAGTACCATATCAAAATGAAATAATTCAACTTGAGAAATTTTATGGATACACGAATAACTTAAATCATTGCACTTATTATTTTATTCACATTTATATTTAAATCAATTCCATTGCTATTTTCGGCTTAATATTATTTATAATAAAAGATTACAAAAACTATAGCAGCAGAAAGCAAGTTCTAAAAGCATAGATGTATTATTGAAAAAGTATGAACGTATTGAAATTTGAAAAGCAAAACATGATCGTGTAGGCTCAAGTTAGATATTATTACAATACGTCTTGATATTGACGGTTGAGGTGTTTTATCAAGACATAGTTGTCTGACACAAAAGGCTGACAAATTTGTTATAACACTGTGTATGTGTAAAACACGTGAAAGAAAAATATTGTTTGTGTAACTGTATCGTAAGCAAAGAACTAATTTTCAAGAAGGCGAAATGTATTGAAATGTATCCTCTGTGGTTGGAATAATCTAAGGCACATTAACACAAAATGGATAGTGTGTAAAACTACAAGAAGACTAGACTAGTCATTTGACTAGTAGCGATCAGCGAAACTTCGGTCACAGTCCCCAGTTAGTTTATTAAGGGCTTGGTGAAAAAAATGACCAAAACATTTGTGTACGTGTGATTTTTTATCTCTCTTTTACTTATTCATTTCACTTAATTAAAACACATATATCTGAACTGCTTACTCTGCTTCTCTTTTGTCAGTCACTGATTACATAAGCAATGGTAAACTATGACTAGTCAATGTTTACATAGAAACTGGTCAACTATTACTAGTCAATGTTTACATAGAAACTGGTAAAATAAATAAACATATATTTTATGTTATTTTAATTGTTTTTTATTATAAGAAAATAAAGAAATAAGTAATATACATTTATACAGGGTGGGCCAAAAGTTACCTTGGGGTTTAAAAGTTTAATAACTTTTTCGTTTATTAATTTTTTTTTTATTTTTTTCTCAGATTATATAATATATAAAATGGAAAATTTTTTACACTAAGTATGAAAAATAATGTCTCTTAAATTACCACTGTTTTTAGATTCGCACTGATGGGCTCGTTTTAGAGCATTTTCCATAATATCTTCCAAAATTTCTGCAACAATGTTTGCCTTGAGTTCAAGGATTGTCTCTGGCTTGTTCACATACACTCGCTACTTCAAATAACCCCAAAGAAAATAGTCGGATGCTGTCAAAACTGGCGATCGCGCTGGGCCAAATTATTTCCGAATTTCTGGAAATTATTCGCTCTCCAAAAATTTGACTTACAAGTGCCATTGTTTCTCGGGCAGTGCGGGCAGTGGCTCCGTCCTGCTGAAACCACATACCAGGTATGTTTTCAAGAGCAAGACGTAAAAAATTTTCTATCATAAACCACTTACGGTTACAGCACTGGTGTGATCCCACACCATATTGTACACCTAATAGGGTGCAATTGGCGTTTATGAATGGCTCTTGGATTTTCAGAACCCCAGAACCTACAGTTCTGCTTATTAACAAAGCCATTCAAATGAAAATGAGCTTCATCACTCATAATCATAATCGCCCATCAGTGCGAAGCTGAAAACGGTGGTCATTTAAGAGAAATTATTTTTCATACTTAGTGTAAAAAAATTTTCAATTTTGTATATTATATAATCTGAGAAAAAAAATTTAAAAAAATTAATAAACGAAAAAGTTATTAAACTTTTAAACCCCAAGGTAACTTTTGGCCCACCCTGTATATACAATCCAAAATACAAAATAACGTAGGTGGTACCACTCTCCACGCTTTTTCCCAGCTCCAACAAAACTTTCTTTTTGTAAATATCTAAAATTTTAAAACAAAAATACATAAATGTATAAATTACATTAAAATTTTCAATTTCTTTTATGCAGTATTGCTGTTACTTAACTTTCTTAGCACTTGTATAAATTTTAATTTCACAGACCGAACGAATTGTATATTTTACAATAAAATGCGATGTATTAAAAGTTTTGGTATATGCACATTAGATGTTTCACTCTAACATACATGTTAGACAGGAACAAATATAATTTATAAATGTATCGGTCATCACTACCGGTCAAATGAACAGTCAATTGACTGGCACTCTTAAATTCAATGGAAAATTATTGCAGGTTTGCTAGTGAAAAAATTTCGTTTGTGTTAGTTTCAGTCACTCATTTCTTGTAGAGTGGCTGTACAATATCGGTTCTTACCACAGATGACGTCCAATTGTTCTATGACCTTACTTGTGTGTCACACGATCAAGTTTTCATTTAATTTTAAAATTTCTTTAATTTTTTTACCAATACACTCACACTTTTAAAACTTGCTGAGATTTTGCTTTCAAGCTTTCGTTCAGTTGAGTGCTTCAAGTTACACTCAAGAAAACAGCTGTGTGCAGTTTTTTCTTCCTAATTTGTATTCCTGATGACATTTGTTACCACAGATGACATCCAATTGTTCTATGACCTTACTTGGGTGTCACACGATCAAGTTTTAATTTAAATTTTAAAATTTCTTTCATTTTTTACCAATACACTGACACTTTTAAAACTTGCTGAGAATTTACTTTCAAATTTTCGTTCAGTTGAATGTTTCAAGTTACACTCAAGAAAACAGCTGATTGCAGTTTTTTCTTCCTAATTTGCATTCCTGATGACATCTTGCTGAAAAACTTGTGTGCAGCCTACGTCACAGCTTTTTGTGACTGCAGCGTTAATGTTGCAACAAAATGTTTCTTTGAAATAAAAGAGTTTGAAGAACTATTGCAGCATCCCTTATGAACGTAAATTTTTGTTTTAAACGACTGCTAAATAGCACTTTTTTTTTAAAATAACAAATAAGGGCAAATTTAGAGCGAATTGTATAAATCCTTATCCTATTTTAAATTGGTTAAACATACAGGCATGTTCTGAAAATCACATATTTTAAATCACGTGTGATTCTAAAAGTAATAATGGTCCTGCAGACGTTTTTAAAATCATTTTAAAATCAGAAATGATATTTGATGCTCTATACAATAGAAAAATTGAAAAAAATTAGTAAAAAATCATTGCATGACAATTATTAATTTTAAACTCACGTGATTTTAAAAATGTGATTTTCAGAACATGCCTGATAGTGTAAATAAAGCCATAACATAACTTTAAAAAAGAGTTTCACTGGAAAAATTGCTGTCATATATATATATTTCGAAATCGGAATATAGCAATAACGCTGGCAGAATAGCGGAACAATATTGCTGATTTCTTTACTTATGTCAAGGCTATGGGAAATCGTAGCTACAATAAGGAAAAAGTCAACAAGAAAGGTGCAGAACAAAAATATAATTCACTTCTAAATATCTGGTTAATGCAACAAATTTTTATTTTTATAAACTTATAACAACACAAATTATTTCACAACACAAGTTTCTACGAGACTATTTTTCTTTTTTAATATGCATGTATGTATATTTTCTCAATTTCAGCAATATTATCAAATGTCAAACGCAATACAGAAAAGTCAAACATAAATTCATACCGAGTTTGAAGTTTCATGTTCGCAATAATTGTCAACGCAAAACTGTTGACAATTATTGCCGCAATTACTGGTAGGTATGTATCTACTTAAAAATCAAAAATGTTTCAATGTAACTGTTCGCCACCTCTAGATACATTGTTGAACACAAGCAATTTGACGTCATCATTCTGCCGATGTTATTGCTTGTGTTAAGACACAACAAATTGCTCGTGTGGTCGTAGTGTTACAAGTCATTTACAATGTTAGCAATCGATTTTGGCAATTACTAATACAAAAATTTTCAACTTATGACTCGTGTAATCTCATAGTGAGAGCAATTGTGCCATGTTACGCAAGTTATTTAATATCATATAAAAAAACATTGAAATCTGAAAATTAAAATACAAATTATGTAATTCTGAGTAGGTTGTGAGGTTTTATTGTACACACTTTCCCCCATATTCATAAAATTTAAAATGTAATTTATTTAGAATTTTTCATAAAAAATTTTCTTAAAAGTGTGGAGTAGTATCGAGTACTTGGTTACTCAATACCATTATGATAGGTATACACTTTGCGACATGATCATGCAAACAGGCAAATTGTCGTTTAGTGTGAAGTCTTCCTTATGGCTGCGTTCAAAGTTGCATTAGAAATTGTAGGTTGCAGTGTCTGTGTCAAAATATGCAATATTTTATACACAACGTGTTGCGTACGCACGTTTTAAAGTGTGTACCCACCATAAAATCACCTTTCAGACACCACAAAAATTGTGCTGGTATAACATGTTATTTGCTTGGCATAATTTTTCCCTAATACTTTGTATTAACGTGTTGCGTAAGCAAGTTGCACAGTGTGTACCTAGCATCAACGGTCGCAATGGTAGGTGCAGACTTTGCGATATGTTCATGCAACCAGGCAGATTGCATACAAAGCAATAAAAATAAATTATTGAAGTGTTTTGGTCAACAAAATTCTATTAAATAACTTTACTTTTGCAGATCCTTATTTGAAATGATTTATACATATACACACATACATAACCAACAAATTACTTTTTCAGAACTTATATACTTTTTTAATGAAATAAAACTGTTTCTTAATAGCTCCATAAACCTTTTAATTAATTATAGAATTTATCGTTCAAAATGCTATCAACATTTTATGTTCTCTATATAGCAATATGCAAGGTTGCATTTTGCTTACCAACTGTAAAGGCCATGATTCACTATCATACAAAGTCGTGCGATCTACGAAAAAGTACAACCCTGGTGTGATGAATTGTTATTGTCTTTTGAAAATTTTCATAAACTCCATCATACCAGAGCTGTATTTTTTCGTAGATCGCACGACTTTGTATGATAGTGTATCACGGCCTTAAGCAGTTGCTGCGCTAGTTATGAATTTTGAATAAGATATATAACTATTATGAACTGTTTTTTTCAATTTAAATAAAATTGCGACAATATGTCATATAATAAATTTTTAAAATCATATATAAAAAATTTATTGTTCTTAAAAATTGATTCTGATATCACATTCTATTTCTGATCCAGCTTATTTCAATATTAAAATATATGAATCCATATGTACACATAAATAACTGACACATTTTGACGAAACAATTAAAGTTTTATTTTCAAAAGCTATGTGCAAGAAAATATACGTAGAACAAAAACAAAATTGACGGGCATGTTGAGATTTTAAAAGTAATGATATTTAATGCTCTATACAATGGAAAAATTAAAAAAGAGCGAACAAATTTCTGCATGACCACTACCCTGCAAGAAGACTCCCAGTCAAATGACCGGTCATTTGACCGACAGTGGTGATGGATTTGTCTATCAGTTTGTTAAGGGCAATGTGGAAAAAGTGATGTAAACTTTTGTGTACGTGTGATTTTGCATCTTTGTCTAACTAATTAAAAATATTTACTAAGGAACATATATATCTCACCTGCTTACTCTACCGTATTTTTATTTATCATTAATGATGCATGCGTTAGTCACGTCTGACTGATCACAATTGACGTATATAACCGGTACAGCAAACTAGTCAAACCTGCATAATAATATTAATAAACACAATTTTACACTGTTTTATTTGTTTTTTATTACAAAATAATAAAAATATACATAATCAAATATTTAAAGGCATAAAAAAAGTAAAAAGACACAAAAACGTAGGTGTCATCTATCTTCTTCACGCTTTTGTCAATCTCCAACACGCCTTAATTTTTATAAATATCTAAAATTTTTAAAAGAAAGGAAAATTTGTATATTTAATTAAACTTTGGAGATTTCTTTTATTCACTAATTTTTTACTTAACTTTTTTAACACTTAAATTTTATTTTCACAGACCGAACGAATTGTACATTTTACAATAAAATGCAATGTTTTAAAATTTTTGGCATGTGTACATTAGATGTTCTCCTCTTACATGTATTTTAGAGTAGAGCAACTAGAGGAATTGACTGTCACTGTTGATTTCAATATAAAATTGTTGTTAATGTGTTAGTTAAAAAATTACGTTTGTATTAGTTTCAGTCGTTAATTTCTTGCAGGGAATGATTTGAAAATTGTGATTTTCAGAAAAATTTTACATTGAAATCAATACTGACAGTCAATTGAGTAGTCATTTGATCGGAAGTGATGATGGATTTATTTATTAATTATAGTTGCTCTACTCTAGCATATATGTTAGAGTGGAACGTCCAATGTACATATGCCAAAACTTTTGAAACATCGAGTTTTATTTAAAAAAAATACAATTCATTCTGTGAAAATTAAATTTATAAGTGCTAAAAAAGAATATAAACAATAGTAAATAAAATAAATTTACAAAATTTAATTTAATATATATTTCTTTTCAAAATTTTAGATATTTGTAAAAAGCAAGATGCTTTGGAAGTGAAAAGGTGTGAAGAGGGCTAGATACCGCTTAAGTTGTTTGGTGTTTTTGTTTATTTGTATTTTTTGTTTTAAATATGTTTTTTACTTGTGTATCTTAGTTATTTTTTATAATAAAAAAGCATATAAAATAACATAAAAAGTACATACATATATTTGCTGTTTGTATATCAATCATGTATGATTACTCAATTATGGGGTATATATTAGTCAATTATGATCAGTCAAACTTGAGTAATGTTTATGCTATCATTGATTAGTAAATAGCATTGGAGTGAGCAGTTCAACTATATGTTATATTCATTAGTTAGAGAGAGATGCAACATCACATGTACACTAAAGTTTCCATCACATTTTTCATTTTGCCCTTAATAATCGGATAGAAACTTTGTTCTACGCAATGATGAATATATCATGCATGACTTCCGATCAAATGACCAGTAAATTGACTGATACTATTCTTGTAGGGTATATTGCCTGATAATGAAGAAAGTGAAAATGTCAATATAAATTTCAACGATGAAAATTCTGAGACTACTCCAAAAGCTTAAAATGAAGATTACAGTTTCAACAGGACGTGCACGACTTTCTGTATGCCAACCGAATTTGGAGACTGATAACAAACCATCCAAAAATGGTGAATACCATGATCCCAATTGTCCTTGGGATCAGCAGACGCGTGAATGTAAAAGTTTTCCGTAACTAATCATAAATTTTGTGCAAAAACATTCCTTCAATCTCTTAATACTACTAAAAACGCAGCCGAATGGGATATTCCCACAGCAATGGTGAGTTGTTATTTTATTTTTTTTTAAATAAGATATAAAGAAATAATTTATGTCCCCTTAATTCCTTTACATATGTACCACTGCCATTAGTGAGGAAGAGAGACTACAATCAGCGGGAGTTTGTGTGGCTTTGGTGCCTTAGCGCTGGCTCTTGTTTTCATTATTGGTATGGTGGTGGGTCTTCATGTACCCAAACGTCAAATGGAACAGCATCACAAGCTACTATTCAAAAGCCTAAACAAATTACTGCACATGCTCGAGTTTATAGGACACACAGCAAACCGGTACTTTGCCATTTGTGTAAAGTAACGACGGGTTTCCATCGGTGTGCCATGTGCCACACATGAGTAAAAATAACGTAACCACTAATTACTAATAAAAAACTGTTTGATTCAGACACGTATTTATTAAGTTAAGCAGTTTCATACATAACTAATAGACCACTTTATAGAATCCAACATGATTGGAAGCAGTTTAAATCAATAAATACATGTCTGAATCAAAGTTTTTCATTAGTAATTAGTGGTTACGTTATTTTTACTCATGTGTGGCACATGGCACACCAATGGAAAGCCGGCCTAACGTTTAAAAGTATATTAGACTATACCAATCATAACCTGTCAACTCATGGTAGCTACAAAGCTGATGCAACGGACCACACAGGGAAAGTTATAAAAAATACTTCATCATTCAATAATTAAAGCATCGAAAGTATTATTTATTTAAACTAAATGTTCGAAATCAATTTACATTACAACAACAAATGACAATTTCACTGCAAGCTATAAATGTTTTTAGACATCTTAATTATTATATTTTTAAAATACGATGAGATATAAATAAAACTGCCATGTTTTTGTTTTACTGTATAATGCGCTTTTGAAAAATGTTTATTTCTAGGATTTACTGCTCCCACCGTTGGACTTATTTCTGCATTAATGCCATTGTTGACTGTGTTATTTGCACTCAAGTCTTGAGTATTATTCAAATTTACTTCTTGCTGGCTTTGTGTCACTTGTCCACCCTGCTGTTGAATTTGCTGCTGGTGGATTATTGGTGGTATAGGTGGTGGAAATTTTCGCAACAATTCTGCAAGCAACACCTGCATTTGAAATACTGTACCATTATCATCTTTCGAAGTTGAAGAATCTTTTTTACAGCCCATTTTGATTCTAATCTACGAAAATGATTTTGATTCTAATCTAAGAAAATGAAACAATGGCGGTATTCGATGTTTGAGGCAAATTTGTTGCGCAAGTGCAAATAAAAAATATCGTAGCTTTTTTTTAGATTGTGGGTGTATTTTGTTGTTGGACTGAAAGAAAAGCTACGATATTTTACATTTGCACTTACGCAAGACAATAGAAACTGAATATTCCACAAACAAACTAGCAGCATTTAAATGTGCACCAATAATTTTTGCTGACGTGGAATAATAATTTCTACAATAAAAATGTTTTTTCAGAAAAAATCGTCGAGGATTTACCTTTGACAATTTACAAAAACACTCATTTATCCATTTTCATTTATTCTTTTTAACTTTATTTTATATTCCATATGATTTGACAAAATGTTTAAGAAATCAATGAAGTTGATTTTTTAGGTTTTAATGTTATTAAATGTTGAAAAAAGAGTTAACAAATGCATGTTTTATTAGTTTTTAATACATATTTTTATATTTTTATGTACATAGAACGCGATTTTATGTATGAAACTGTTTCACTTATTAAATACGTGTCTGAATCAAACAGTTTTTCATTAGTTAGATTAATAAAAAAAATG
Source organism: Nowickia ferox (assembly GCA_936439885.1). Lineage (NCBI taxonomy): Eukaryota > Metazoa > Arthropoda > Insecta > Diptera > Tachinidae > Nowickia > Nowickia ferox. Next base: position 53,967,164 of record OW387026.1, read on the forward strand.
GCGGCGAGGCTTAGTTTCCGAATTATGAGCCTCTGAAATTTTAGTACAATATTGTGAGTATGTATACGGTGTTTTCCCATGAATATGACCAATATTGGTATCATCTTAAAGCTTTTGAAAATACCTTTCATGAAATGGTAAAAATAACTCTTGGTCAGCGATGCAAGAAAACTTTGCAAGGCAGAAAACCTTTACTAGGCTGCGCCATCTCGTGAAACACCATGGTGGAGAAAATCCTTAAGCCCGGCCGAAGGACTGCTATGCAAGACGTTACTGTGCAAGAAAACTATGCATTGCAGAAAATCTTTACTAGGCTGCGCAGTCTCGGGAAACACCATGGTGGAGAAAATCCTTAATCCCGGCCGAAGGCCGGCAATGCAGCAATATGTTATTAGGCAAGAAAACTTTCTAAAGCAGAAAATCTTTATTGTGCTGCGCCGTCTCGGGAAACACCATGCTGGAGAAAATCCTTAATGCAATGCAGAAACAGGAAAACATCGTATAATCACAATATTGTACTAGAATTTCAGAGGCCCATAACTCGGAAACTAAGCCTCACCGCGAATTTTTTTCTTATTTTTTAATTTTGTATAGGGTAGGCTACTTTTATAATTTTTAATATTCATTTGAAAACACCGTATGATAAGAATATTTTACTAGAATTTCAGAGGTCCATAACTCGGAAACTAAGCCTCGCAGCCAACTTTTTTATTTAATTTTTTTTCTTTTTTTAATTTCTGGTAGTTGCCCTTTAACTTGATTTGTTCCATTTTTTTAATACCAAATATACTGCAGTTGTTTGCAGATTGCTTTATTTACATATCGAATTACCAAGTCTTCAGTGTAATAACTTTCAACGCCGTCATTTTATAAAACAGCGCGGCTAATTTGAACATTTTTTTAAGAAAGTCTGGCAATACGGCCAGCTAAGAAATTATTTTTATTTCTAAAATTTTTAGTTTTTAAGTCTATATATAGAGAAATTGATATATTCCGGTTGCTTAATTGATATTGAGGAATCAATAAAAACAAAAAAAAAAAAATTGCAAAAAATGATGACAAAGTAACATGATGACAAAGTATACCGAAAGTACATAACTACTATGATAACTGAGTTAAAAGAATGCAAATGAGTTAAAAGTATACCGTAGAACAGCAAAATGAGTTGAAAGTATACATCGTGCACACATATGTATATATATATACCGGTGAATAATTAGCGCCAAAAGAGTTTTTGGTTATTTAGAATTTGTTAGAAAAAAATATAAAAACATTTGTGTGGTCCTTAGAAGTGCAAAAAGGACTATTAGGTCACCTAAGAGAGCTCCTTTAGGTAGGCAAATAGAGTAACGTGAAAGGAAAAATTAAACAGAAGTACAAGTTCTAAATAGGAAGAAAACTAGGTAATTTTGTGTTGGCAATTCAGGAGGTAAAAGTTATAACGAACATATTTTGATCATTTAGGCAATAACAAAAGTAGGTTATGTGTGAGTCTAAGTTAATAATTAGTGTCAGTAAGTTTTGTTAATTTGTATAAAAGAAATACCCATTGGGAAGTCGCGAACACCCCTGAGTAGGAAAAGATATTTTATTTCATTATTTGTTTTGTTTTGCCGTGAATTTTATAAAGAAAATCAATATATTTTGAAATCATCATTTAAATAATTTTTGGTCCACAGACCGCTCGAGTTAATAATACGTAAAATAGCAAATTTGAGGGTTACTTAATTAGCCCTAGTAAGGCGAACAAATTATATAGATATTAAGACATTAGTCATATATATATATAGATAAAAGAAATCTTAGATTTAGTAAGAGAATAAATTTCAAATAAAACGATGTGATTAGTATAAGTGTGCGAACAAATATGATGACGTGCTAAATTTATCTTATTTGGGTGAGGCAAATGTGAGGCCAATCTTAAGGTGAGTGTGTGTGGATTTTTGGGGGACATAACAAAAGTTAGTTTGAGGAAATTTGTGTCCCTGGTTGGGAGGTCAAGTGAGGAACGTAACACCTAGTTCTTCCTCCAAAAATTGTGTTTCCTTATTGTCGAGTTAGTCGTTTGTGTTAGTTATGCAGTTTTTTTTGTTGTTCTTGTCTCTGTCTGGTTGTGGGTTAGAACCTCCCCTGTTAGGTGCGTATGAGCTAGTTGGCACCAAAACAATCAGAGCTGATCGAGGCACGTAACAAAGTATTCATTAAAAGTTCTATGACTTCTTTCAATTGTACCTAATGTCTGATGATGGTATGCGGTTGAAGTTAGTTTTTCTATTTTAAATATATTACATAATTCTGCCAATAATTCATTTTTATATTCGGTACCCATGTCTGAAATGAACGTCTTCATTGGACCATAGGTAAGTATAAAATGATCAAATATTGCTTTAGTGATTGTTTTAGCACTTTTGTCTGGTATAGTAATTAAATATTTAGTTAAATCACATATTATTGTGATTGCGTATTCATTTCCAAATACTGATTTAGGAAACGGTCCTTTTGTGTCTACGTACACCGTGTCAAATGGTTTTGTTGGTGTTGGTGCAATTGTCATTGGAATTTTAGAATGTTTTAGAGTTTTGGCAGTTTTACATTTATGACATGTTTTCACGTAATGGGTGTTTTTTATTGAGGTACAGAACTTTAAGTTGGCATCACTTTTTTAACTGGCGGCCATTTTGTCAGCTGTCAAGTGATTAATATTTAGTTTGGTTTGCCATTTCATCATGAACAGGTTGACAAAAGAACAACGCTTGCAAATCGTGCAAATTTATTTCGAAAATAATGGTTCAGTTCGCGAAGTTTACCGCAAGCTCCGTCCATTTTATGGTCGACATAATCGTCCATCAGAGCAATTAATTCGGTTAACCATGGATCGTTTTCGCACTACGTTTACTCTATGTGATAATACGCATCCGCAGAGACGTCGAACAGTGCGCACCGAAGAAATAATTGCCGCTGTAGAGCAAAGTGTTGAAGAGGACCCGAATGAATCGATTCGCCACCGTGCACAGCAATAACCGACTATTTTGTTCCCGAATTAGATGGCATGAATGTGGATGAGTTGTGGTTCCAACAAGACGGCGCTACATGCCACACAGCGCACGTCACAATCGATTTATTGAAGGAAACATTCGATGAGCGCATAATTTCGCGGAATGGACCTGTCAATTGGCCACCAAATTCGTGTGATTTGACACCATTGGATTATTTTCTTTGAGGATATGTGAAGTCGCTCGTCTACGCCAACAAACCAGAAACGTTAGGGACTTGGAAGCCAACATTCGTGGCGTTATTGCCAACATACGGCCCCATATGCTCGAAAAAGTGGTTGAAAATTGGACCTGTAGAATTGGCTTTATTCGAGCCAGCCGCGGCGGCCACATGACCGAAATCATATTTAAACGTTAATGGCATAAAATTATCCTTCCAATAAAGCCAAATTGATGGACATTAAAACGATTTTCTTGTGTTTTATTTCAATTCGAAATTCTATACCTCTAAAAAAACACCCTGTATTTGGATACGTCTTTGGATATATATTGCCAATAGTAATATCTCTTTATTTTTCCTCTTTCCGCAATGTCCTCCTTCTTTGGGTTCATCATGATATTTCAGCATAATTTCAAGACTTGCCTTAGCATTCTTATCATCAATTTGGGTCACCTCATTTAGTAGTACTACTTTAATTTAATATTCAAGAGATTTATTATTCGACATATTGTCATAATTATATTATAAGTGAAATTTATTTGCTGGTGGTTAAGCGATGTCTATATGCATTTCATTGTTGCTTAAACAAATCGTCAGTAGACTTCAACCACACATTTTGAACAGTCACAAACCTCTTATCTTATGTATAAGTTACTAAGCCTACTATGCTTATTTTTCTTTTGCGATTTTCAAAAATATTAATATATGTGAATTCTCAAATAGTTTATGAAAGTCTGTGCATAAGATAAGAGGTTTGTGACTGTTCAAAATGTGTGGTTGAAGACTACTGACGATTTGTTAAAGCAACAATGAAATGCATATAGACATCGCTTTATCACCAGCAAATAAATTCATTAATAGAGATAAATTCGAAAATTTTCTCACTAGGTGCCACTTGTAAATTATATATATTGTGATTACTGGCCATTTTTTCGAGCCTAGAGAAAAAATGTCCTAAGTCAAAATTCTCGGTAGTAAATTTTTTTATTTTTTATTTTTTTTGTACATATATTTATTTATTGTATCTTCAAATATGAAATAACAATAATTATTCAAATCTTAAATCTAAATATAATTAATTAGGCCCGACCAGTGCCGGACATAAACTTAGTGATAGTTATTACTAATACATAAGTCGTGATAAGCAAAAACAAAAGTATTTTCAAGCAGTTTCGTCTGAAGTGTTGAGTATTAGAGCCCTTGTGTCCCTCTTTTTTAAGTGGATGTGTCCAGTAAAATTCAAGATATTACGAGCGAGCGGATTAGGATGTGACTCGAGTTTTGTTAAATATTTGCCTGCGTATTTTGCAATTTCTTCAGTCACTAGTGGCATATTTAAATCGTAATGTATATTTGAATTTTTCATGTACCATGGAGCCGATGTTATCAAACGTAAAATTTTGTTTTGCCTTCGTTGAATTTTTTCTATATTTGAAGCTGAAGCAGTACCCCATAGCTGAATTCCGTAGCACCATATAGGTTTTAAAAGCGACTTGTATATCAAAAGTTTACAATGTAGACTGAGGGTTGAATTTCTACCAATCAGCCAATGTATCTGAGTTAGTTTAAGTTTCATTTGCGTTAGCTTAGAGTCAATGTGGTGTTTCCATGTAAGCCTTCGATCAAGGTGTATACCAAGGTATTTCACTTGTAAATTTTGAGAAACAATTTGATTATTGATTGTAATGGGGGAACAAGTGTCTTTTCGTAGGGTAAATGTTACCTGAGCACACTTTTGTTCGTTTACCTTTATTCTCCACCTGTTTAACCATCGTTCTAACTGGGTAAAATGTTGCTGAAGATATCGGAAAGCCTCGTGAGGATTTTCGTGCATACTAAGGCAAGCTGTATCATCGGCAAATGTAGATGTGTGAATATTACTGCTCAAAAAAAAAAAATTACTACTACAAAACTGACCCCAGTATACTCCCCTGTGGCACACCGGATGAGATTGTTTCAGGCATACTCATAAAGTATGCTTCCACAACAATGAATTTCGGAGCAATAATGTAACTTTCCAAAAGAGTTGGAATGTTTATTGGTAAGTAAGTCTTTAATTTTAAAATTAGGCCTTCATTCCACACTTTATCAAATGCCCGAGAAACGTCAATAAATAGCGCAGAGTAATACTTTTTTTCTTCAAAAGGTTTTCGTATAAATTGAACCAATCTATCAGTTTGTTCAATGGTGCTATGCTGACTTCTAAAACCATATTGATTGTTCGGTATGCATTCATTATCAGTTAGAATTGGGGACAATTTTATCATGAGTAACTTTTCAAAGAGCTTTGACATTGTTTTTTTTTATGTATATTTATTTATTGTATCTTCAAAAATGAACTAATAATACATTGATTTGCTTTGATAATACTTTGATTGTTGATTCGAATGGGGGAACAAGTATCTCTTCTTAAGGTAAACGTTATGTGGACACACTTTTGTTCATTTACACTAATTCTCCATAAGTTCAAATATATTTTAAGCTGGGTAATGTGTTCTTGGAGATTGCGGGATGCCTCATCAGGGTTTTTGTGTATATTCATATAGGCTGTATCATCGGCAAATGTAGAAGTGAGGATGTTGTTGCTCACAGGCATATCACAAGTATATATTAGATACAAGACTGGCCCCAGAATACTGCCCTGTGGCACAACGGAAGAAATAGATTCGGGCACACTCGTGAACTCTCCTTCCACAACTGAACTTCCTATCAATAATATAACTTTCCAAAAGCTTTTGTGTGTTTATTGGTAGGTATGTCTTCAATTTTAAAACTAGGCCTTCGTGCCATACTTTATCAAATGCCTGAGAAACATCAATAAAGAGAGCAGAACAATACTTCTTTTCTTCAAATGTTCTTCTTACAACTTGGACCAATCTAAGCGTTTGTTCAATGGTGCTATGCTGACTTCTAAATCCAAATTGATGGTCCGGAGTGCACCCATTAGCAGCTAAAATTTTCGATAATTTAGTCATGAGCAGCTTTTCGAAAAGCTTTGAGATTGTTGATAGTAAGCTTATAGGCCTATATGCCTCAGCCTTGGTAAGATCTTTGCCCGGCTTTGGAATCATTTTTATTTTGGCAAGTTTGCAGTTATTTGGAAAATACTGCATTCGTAAAATAGCATTAAAAATAAATAGCAAGATTCTTACTGCAATATGAGGCAAGTTCATCAGCATCTTGTTACTAATGCCATCAATACCTAGAGCTTTCTTCGTGTCGAGTTTAGCAATTATTTTTTGTAGTTCACGCAACCTAAACCTTAAGGGACGAGTGGGTAGAGAAACTACACTAAATAAATCCGCAGCACCTGTACATGAATTGGGAGTAAACACAGATTTTAAATGCTCAGAAAATAAGTTACCTTTCTCACTATCGCTTCTCGCCCAGCCTCCGGTCGAAGTACACAGTGGTGATTTAAGGCCAACTGGTCTTTTAAGATTTCTAGTAGCGCGCCATAAAGAGTAATTAGATGCTGATGTTACATCATCTAAATACTTTTCCAGTAATGCATTTTTTTCGACGATAGCAGCTCTTTGAGTCGTTTAGTATATTCTTTGAGTCTGTTTTTATTTAGGGGTGTTGCCATTATCTTTTAGCTCTCCTTTTTTCACATACAAGACGTTCAATTTCCGTAGAATAAATTCTATTAAAGCCATTCTGCGGGTAGGAGGCAGTGGCATGTTCAGCAGCCTGTTTAATATTTTCGTTAAGATTGGCAATGTTAAATTCAATATCATCAGATGATATTAGCTGAATGTTTTCACGCAGTGACTACTAAGATATTTTGTGAATCCTAGCCAGTTGACCCCATTAATCATTTTCACTCCTTAGTGGGTTGAAAATTGTAACTATTGTGGGAGAGTGATCGAAGGACAGAGCTAGAGAGGCCACTACGTGAACTAAGTCTCTATGAATATTTTTCGTAACGCCAAAATCTATAACATCTGGAATTTTTCTTACGTAAATAGGCCAATAAGTAGGCTCCCCGCTCGAAATGACATCTAACCCTATTTTTGAAATGGTATTAAACAACGCTCGACCTCTAGGTGTAATAACACTCGAGCCCCAGTACGTATGTTTTGCATTGTAGTCACAAGCTGCCAGGAAGCAAGATACAAGCGATTTGTAGAACTTCTCATACTGATATTCGGTAACTGAAAATCTGGGAGGTGAGTAAATTGATGATATCACCAAATTCGCACAAAAATTGTCTACGAAAATATTCGTTGCTTGCATATATTCTACAGTAACGTTGTCAAGGACATAGTGCTTGAGTCTTGACTTAATTAGAATTGCTGATCCACCGCATGCTCTCCCTCTCGGGTCCTTTGTATAATATAACGTGTAGCCATTTATTTTGAAAAGGCTTCTCGAAGTCAAATGAGTCTCAGAAACCAACATTATATCAATAGTTTTTTCCATGCCATTTGCGTTCAAGAAACATATTTTTAAAGTGTTCATGCTTGAAGCAGTGTATTCTGCATTCGCAGCATTTCGTGCATCATATTAGTCATATTTGTAGTAAAGTTGTTTATAGTTAGCACCAGATTCTCAATAGTAGCTTCAAGCGGCTAAAGTTAAAGCTTGAGCTTGCATTCGTTGAATTATTTTTCGGTGGAAAATTTTGTGTGCGAATAGAACTAGTCTTAGCAGCATCAGCATACGATATTCGTGTAGTAACTGGTTGGCTCATTTGAGCAAAACTGGCGGAGTTCGCGTTTACTGGTTGAGCTGTAGTTAATTTGGATTTTTGGCCCATAGTCTGTTTAACGAAAGAATATACAGGACATTATGTAGTTATCGGTGTGATTACCTCCACAATTGCTGCGTTTTTTATCACTTTGATTTTTTGGCTTATTGCAACTAGCATTGGCGTGTAATTCGCCGCAGATAACACAAACGGTAGGTAATTTGCAGTAAGTTTTAGTATGGCCATATTTTTGGCCACTTTCTGCGTGGGAAAAGAATTTGTCTTAACAGCATCGGCATATGATACACGTGAAGTACTTGGTTGGCTCATTGTAGGAAAATTGGCGGAGAAAGCGTTTGCTTATTGAGCTGTTGCTAATTTAGGTTTTTGTCCCATAGTCTTTTTAACGAAAGAATATACAGGACATCCTCTGTAGTTAGCAGTGTGATTACCTCCACAATTACTACATTTTTTTCAGCTTGATCTTTTGCCTTCGTACAGCTAGCCGAACCGTGCAATTCACCGCAGATAACACAAACTGTAGGTAATTTGCAGTAAGTTTTAGTATGGCCATATTTTTGGCAATTATGGCACTGTACGGGACCTGAACGCTTACGTGGCTCTTCAACTGTGCTTTTTCGGTGTAAGATATACTTTACGCTATAAATTGGATGGGTTTAATTTTTTTTCAATTTTATGTCATTCGGCTCCAGTTCGACCCGAAATAGGGGTTGGGGGACCTTTTCTCTGTTAATTATGTTGGTAAAATTTTTTACCTTAAATCCTTGGTCGACAAGTACACATTTTACATCTTCGGGCTCAACATATGAATCTATGCCCTTTAATACTATCTGTAGGCCTTTAGCACTCTTAAGTTGGTATTTGTAAAAATTTGTTTTATTTTTTTCGAATTCACTAGCAATTCCTCGAAAATCTTTTTCATCATATATTTGGATTTTAGTTTCATCAATATTACCTCGTTTAATTGGAATGATGTGAACAATATTTTCACCAATGGTCGACAGTAGTTTTTTTAGAAGCGCGTTAGAGTTTTTTTCTCTCAGATAAATAGGTGGTGGCTTAAAAGACTTTTGCGATGATGTCGCGGGCTTGTCCTTTTTGTCTTGCAATAATGAAAAACGATTTTGACGATTGGTAGAAGATGCGCTGTTATCCCTAGACATCTTTGGAGCTGATGAAATTTTAGAAGAATTTGGGCTTTGCCCACGCTTTACCACTGTTATATATCTGTCCATTCCTACTTGTAACTTTGGTTTTGAGTTACTGTTATATATAGTGATAAATTGGTTTAGTGATGAACACGAGCCCGGAGCGGATGATATCGCTGACTTGAATGAAGAAGTACTAGGCAATGGTAATGTTAACGATTCACTAGTTGGCATTGGGCAAAGCGAAGTTGATCGTTGACGAAAAAGTGGCTTTTCCGTTAAAACAAGGCTATTATTTGATGTTTTATTTTTAATGTTTTCATTAAGAGTTTCAGAACTCACAGTAAAATAGGCATTTCTGCCGTCAGAACTCACTTCAAAATATTTTTCCTTTGAGGTACTCATATAGAGTATTCCTCAAGGGTACTTTGTTTGTATTTACAGTTTTTTTTTGTTTTTGTTATTTCTTGCTATTTAAAAAATATTAGTAAAGCCAATAAGCTTATTTATCAAGTTTAATATGTATTACGAATATTTTTTGTATGATTTTTGATTTTGTTGTTTTTTTTTTTAATTTTGTTTCGTATGTATGTAAAAAAAATCCGCTTAAACGTCTATTCACTATGAAGGTTCAACGAGAATGAGTTGACATTATTGAGAGTAAATTTATTGGCCTATATTACTCAGCCTTGGTAAGATATTTGCCCGGCTTTGGAATCATTTTAACCTTGGTAAGGTACCAGCTGTTTGGATAATACTCCAGACGTAAAATGGCATTAAAAATGAATAACAGGATTCTAAATGCAATACGAAGCAACTTCATCAGCATCTGGTTACTAATTTCATCAATACCTGGAGCTTTTTTCGGGTTGAGTTCGGCAATTAGTTTTTGTACAGCACGCGTCTTAAATTTTATGGGTCCAGGGGGTAGCGCAACTACACTCGGCAAATCAACAGAACATGAGTTTGGGGTAAATTCGGATTTTAAATGCTCAGCAAATAATTTACCGTTTTCAGAGTCACTTCTTCCCCAATCTCTGGTAGATGTGCGCAGAGGTGGTTTAAACTCGACGGGTGTTTTAAGCTTTCTAGCAGCGCGCCATAAAGAGTAATTAGATGCTAGTGTGACATCAAGACCTTCCAGATAATTTTTAAGAGATGCAGTTTTTCAAATGCAAGCAACTCTTGGAGTCGTTTAGTGCACTCTTTAAACCTAGTTTTATGTTGAAGTGATCTGTGGTGTTGCCATGCCCTTCCAGCTCTTCTTTTTTCACACACGAGAAGTTCAATATCAGTAGAATAAATTCTATTAAACCCAGTCTGCGGATGGAAGGTAGTGGCATGTTCAGCAGCCTGTTTAATATTTTCGTTAAGATTCGCAATGTTAGATTCAATATCATCGGGTGTTCTTAGCGTTATATTTTCTGTGCATTGACTACTAAGATATTTTTTGAATCCCAGCCAATTAACACGATTTATCATCTTCACATAAGGATGAGGTAAGTCACTTCTTAATGGGCTACAAATTGAAACGATCGTGGGAGAGTGGTTGGATGAGAAATCTAGAGAAGCTTCAACTTGAATTAAATCCCTAGAGATATTTTTGATGAAACAAAAATCTATAATATCCGGAATTTTTTGTATGTCAGTAGGCCAGTAAGTGGGATCCCCACTCGAAATGACGTCCAAACCCATTTTTGAAATTGTGTTGAACAACGCTCGACCTCTGGGTGGGATTAGACGCGAACCCCTGAACGTATGTTTGGCATTATACTCCCCAGCTGCTATGAAACAAGGGATGAGATTTGTAGAAATCCTCTTATTGATTTTCAGTAATTGCGAATCTGGGAGGGGAGTAAATTGATGATATTACAAAATTAGTGCAAAAATTTTTAATACAAATATTCGTTGCTTGTAGATGTTCTTCAGAAATGTTATCAATAATATAATGCTTGAGTCTTGACCTTATTAGAATTGCTGATCCAACGCATGCTCTTCCTCTTGGGTCCTTTGAATCATATAAGGTGTAGCCAGAAATTTTAAAAAGACTTCTCGAAGTCAAATGAGTCTCTGAGACCAACATTATATCAATATTTTTTTCCGTGAGGAAGAGCTCAAGTTAATTTTTATGTTGGCGAATGCCGTTTGCGTTCTAGAAATATATTTTTAACGTGTTCATGGTTTGTTAACTAATGCTTGAAGCAGTGTATTCGGCATTCGCAGCATTACTTGCATCATGCTAGATAGTAAATAAATCATTAATTTGTATATATGTTTTTTTATTTTTTTAACATAGTAAAATCATATTCTTCTAAATCGACTACAATTCTTGTTAATTTGGAGCTTGAGTTTTTCATTGAAAACAAATACGAAAGTGGTCTATGATCAGTACGGACAAGAAAATGTTTTCCATATATATATGGTTTGAATGGGTAATTGCCCAATGAATTGCAGTTTATTCTTGCTCGATGGTTATACAAAATTCTTTAGCCAAATCAGTATATTGGAGTAAAGTTAGACTCATTAATGCGTTCTTTAGGAATTTAAATGCTAGATCACAATCTTTTGTCCATTCAAATGGTGTATTTTTCTTGGATAATTTTGTTAAATGTCTGGAGTATTCCGAAAAATTTTTGATGAATCTTTGATAGTAGTTACAAAAAGCTAGGAATCTTTTTGCACTGCCTGCTTCTGTTGGTGGTTGCATAGTTTTCAATTATTGAATTTTTACTATGGTCTGGTAATATTCTTTTATCTGTATATTTTTGACAAAGATATGTTACTTCTCTCATGAAGAATGAAAATTTTTCAGGATGTAATTTAAGATTGTACTGTCGACATAGATCAAAAACGTTTCTTAAATTCGAAAGCATGTGATTTTCAGATCAACCCAGTACGATTAAATACTCCATATATAGAAAGGCTTGGTCTGGTTTTAAACCACTAAAGGCAAGTGTCATCATTCGTTGAAACTAATGAGGTGCTATTTTTAAATCATAAGGTAATCTAGTAAATCTGTATGAACCATTGTTGGGTAAAAAAGATGTTAAGTCTCTGGAGTTTTTCTCTAAACTTATTAAGTGAAAGCCTGACATTAAGTCTAAACAGGAAAAATATTTTGGTCCTAGATATCATCTATTCTGGGCAATGGGAATTTATCTGTATATGACAAGTCTCCATCTTTTCTGTTCAGAGTTAGGAAGTGATTCCTTTGGTACTAACAAGATTGGACTGTTGTATTGAGAAGAGGAATGTTCAATAATTTTATCGTTTATAAATTTTTTCACTTGTTTGTCAATTTCTTCTTTGTGTGTATGTGGTACACGATAATTTTTAATATATACTGGTTCCTTATTTTTTACTCTCAACTTCTGTTCATAGAAATTATTAGTTGTTATTGTTTCTGATTCTAAACCGAAAATATCACTATATGTTGAACATAGTTCTTTTAATGTAGTTTAAAATTGTTGTGGAAAATTTTTCTTCAAAATTTTTAATATTTCTGATTTTCTTTTTGAATCTATGCCTAAATTTTCTTTGATATCATAATCAGAGATGTTTTCGGGTTTTATGTTACTTTGTTTGATTTTAGTGATGGTGTTATTAGTGTTTAGAATACGAATAAATGCTTAGTCAGATTTAACTAATGTATTTGGTATAAAAACACCTGGATCAATTTTTTGATTTGGAATTAATATTTCATTATTTAAATTGTTGAAATTTACTTCACGTATTACTTCACATCTTGGAGGTATATTAATTTCATTGCAGTTATTCGTAATAGGTATATATATTGTATGTGGTATACTAAATGGTCTAAGGATAAGGTAATCATTATCTTGGTTGAAGTCCAATATACAGTTATATTTTTTGATAAAATTCATGCTAATGATTCCATCGCATGGTATCGGAAAATTATTATCTACCACCTGGAAGTTATGCGGTATTAAAAAGTTTTTAAATTTTAAATCGAGAAATTTATTTCCCATCGATTTGATATTACCTTTTCCTATTCCACTTAAAATTGTTGTGTTATTAGTATTTATTTGGTTTAATTTAAAGAATTTTGATTTTATTAATGAAATGTCTGCACCAGTGTCTACTAAGAGTGTTAGTGTAGTGTTACTATTGCCTAACTGAATATGTAGTCTATGACACGTCTCCATCTTTTCTGTTCAGAGTTAGGAAGTGATTTCTTTGGTACTAACAATATTGGACTGTTGTATTGAGAAGAGGAAGGTTCAATAATTTTATCGTTTATAAATTTTTTCAATTGTTTGTCAATTTATTCTTTATGTGTATGTGGTACACGATAATTTTTTATATATACTGCTTCTTTATCTTTTATTCTCAACTTCTGTTCATAAAAATTATTAGTTGTTATTGATGCTGATTCGAATCCGAAAATATCACTTAATGTTGAACATAGTTCCTTTAATGTAGTTTTAAATTGTTCTGGAAAATTTTTCTTAAAATTTTTTAATATTTCTGATTTTCTTTGTGAATTTTTGCCAAAATTTTCTTTGATAATATCATAATCAGAGATGTTTTCAGTTTTTATATTACTTTGTTTGATTTTAGTAATGGTGTTTTTAGTGTTTAGAATACGAATAAATGCTTTGTCAGATTTAACTAATGTATTTGGTATAAAAACACCTGGTTCAATTTCTTGATTTGGAATTAATATTTCATTATTTTCATTGCAGTAAGGTAATCATTATCTTGGTTGAAATCCAATATACAGTTATATTTTTTGATAAAATCCATGCCAATGATTCCATCGCATGGTATCGGGAAATTATTATCTACCACCTAGAAGTTATGCGGTATTAAAAAGTTTTTAAATTTTAAACCAAAAATATATTTTCTATTTATTTGATATAACCTTGTCCTATTCCATTTAAAATTGTTGTGTTATTAGTATTTATTTGGTTTAATTTAAAGAATGTTGATTTTATTAATGAAATGTCTGCACCAGTGTCTACTAAGAGTGTTAGTGTAGTGTTTGTATTGCCTAATTGAATATGTGTAAAGAAGCTCAAGTTCAGATTTTGATGGTAAATTTTTACTGATTTGATCTTAGGGGAAATTCGGAGTTTTTCGAATTGTTTTCATTTGATTCTGTTGCTCTTACGCAGTTATTGTTCCTACGATTATTTTTATTACATCTGTGCCGTTTTCTATGTCCATACATATATGTATGTACGAATATATATTCCTTAAAAACTAAAAGATAGATTTTGTAAAACATTTTGTTTCTAAACGTTTAAAATTTAAATTTAAATGTTCTTTCCATTCAAACTTTAAAACGAAAAAAGGTTTGTTTTTGTTGTACTTACAAAATCTGACCATACATATCATAATAAATTTCAAATAACTTCATTACACTTGGTTTTCTAAATTATATTAATGTTAATATTATATTAATATTTTAAAGCCATAAATTAATGATCATTACTATCATGAAACAAATTTTTTTTATAAATATGTACATATTTTGTATTATTATTTTATTAAAATTTATTTATTTTTTATTCATTCTTCAAATTCCATTACATTTTCTGTGTTACATTCAAATAAATTTACTATATCATGAGAGTTTGTGAACTCTGTGCTTATATCATCATATTCAGTCATGTATTCAGCAACGCCATGTAGATCGTTATCTTCCAGTTCTACAATCATTCCCTCATTAATATCATCATCTTCAATCATATATTCAGCAATGTCATTTAAATCTATATCTTCCTGTTTTAATTTATAATGTCCCCAAGCATTTGTCTGTAACCCATCATACCTAATGTATCTTTTGTAATCATTGTGGCTCAAAACAATTTTGTTGATATTTTGGGTAAAAATTTGATGTTTGTATGTTCGGAACAGTCATAATAAACATTTCTCAAATATAAACAGTTTCTATAATCCGACAAAGTGAGTCTTTCTAAGGCCGTTCTTTTCACACCTTTTGACTGTTTTATTTCAATGTTTGCCTCATTTCTAAAGGCATACATCTTAGCTCTTAGTCCCACGAACTCCTTCATTATTACTCCATTATTCTCATCCTTCATCATTCCTAATATTTTTTTGTTTACCAAAGGTAAACCATATATGCCATTAAGTGAATAACCAGACGTATCAAACATTGCATGGAGATCCTTGGCACATTCCTTGTAAAAATCATTCGTTCTAATAGTGTAAATGAGGAGTCAGTGTCCATGTAGTTTAGATGTAAGTCAGTTTTGAACTTGGGCTTCATATAACTATAGTGGAAGTCGTACATCTTCCACTTTGATAATTTAAGCACACAAAAATCTAAGTACATCGGCTTTTTGCACTTTATTTTCAGCCTCTGTAGTTCACCTGCATACATATCATCACCAAAACGGGACGAGCAATGGAAGTTAAGTTGAGCAATCAGAGCTCGATCTTCCTGATGATTTCTTCTTTCTGATTACCACTTTGTCACAATATAAACATCTTTTCTTAATTCCACATTTTCCATCGTCTTTCCGTAAACAGCGTTATTAAATAGTTTGAAAAAATCTTTTTCAAAATCATTAGTTGCCTTTGTTCGATGAAAAGTGCTTAAGTCTATGTAAGTTTTCAGCCATGGAGCTTGATGAAACTTTATTAACCTAGTCAAGAGATTTATTGCTCGACATATTGTCATATTATACTATAAGTGAAATTTATTTGCTGGTGGTTAAGCGATGTCTATATGCATTTCATTGTTGCTTTAACAAATCGTCAGTAGACTTCAACCACACATTTTGAACAGTCACAAACCTCTTATCTTATGCACAGACTTTCATAAACTATTTGAGAATTCACAAATATTATAATATTTTTGAAAATCACAAAAGAAAAATAAGCATAGTAGGCTTAGTAACTCATACAAAACCCAGCAAATAATTTTTATTCGATATGAATCTATTTTATTTTTCTATTAGGGTGAATGTTATCTGAGCACACTTCTGTTCGTTTACTTTTATTCTCCATAAGTTTAGTCATAGTTCCAGCTGGCTAATATGTTCCTGAAGATATCGAGATGCCTCGTGAGAGTTTTCGTGCATAATAAGGCAGGCTGTATCTTCGGCAAATGTAGATGTGTGGATGTTACTACTCACAGGCATATTACAAGTATAAATAAATATAAAACTGGCCCAGTATACTCCCCTGTGGCACACCGGTTGAGATTGATTCCGGCACACTCATTAAGTCTCCTTCCACAACAATGAACTTCCGCGCAAGAATATAACTTTGTAAAAGATTAAGAATGTTTATTGGTAGATATGTCTTCAATTTTAAAATTAGGCATTCATGCCACACTTTATCAAATGCCTGAGAAACATCAATAAAGAGGGTAGAACAGTATTTCTTTTCTTCCAATGTTCTTCTTATAAATTGAACCAATCTATGATGATACGGTGTGCACGCATTACCAGTTAGAATTGGGGACAATTTTATCATGAGTAGCTTTTCAAAGAGCTTTGACATTGTTGACAGTAAACTTATTGGCCTGCATGACTCAGCCTTGGTAAGATCTTTGCCGGACCGAATCATTTTGACCTTGGCAAGCTTCCAGTGGTGTGGATAATACTCAAGTCGTAAAATGGCAACTTCATCAACATCTGATAACTAATTTCATCAATACCCGGAGCTTTTTTTGGGTTGAGTTCAGCAATTAGCAACTACACACGGCAAACCAACAACGCCCGTGCATGTGTTTGGGGTAAATACGGATTTTAAATGTTCAGCAAATATGTTACCTTTTTCAGTATCGCTTCTTCCCCAACCACAGCTGGATGTGCGAAGAGGTGGTTTAAACTCAACGGGTGTTTTAAGTTTTCTCGTACGGTGTGACATCGAGGTTTTCCAGATAATTTTTAAGAGATGCAGTTCTTTCAGATACAAGCAACTCTTGGAGCCGTTTAATGCACTCTTTAAATCTGATTTTATGTTGTGGTGATCTGGGTTGATGTTATTCCCTTGTAGCTCTTCTTTTTTCACTTACGAGGCGTTTTGCGGGTGGGAGGTAGTAGCATGTTCAGCAGACTGCTTAATATTTTCGTTAAGATTCGCAATGTTAGATTCAATATCATCGGATGTTCTTAGCATTATGTTTTCCGTGCAATGACTACTAAGATATTTTTTGAATCTCAAACAATTAACACGATTGATCATCTTCACATATGGGTGAGGTAAATCATTTCTAAGTGAGTTACAGATTGTAACGATAGTAGGAAAGTGATCGGAGGAGAGATCTAGGGAAGGTTCGGCATGAACTAAATCCCTAGAAATATTTTTCATGACTCCAAAATCTATAACATCCGGAATTTTTTGTATGTCTGTAGGCCAGTAAGTGGGCTCTCCTCTCGAAATAACGTCCAAGCCCATTTTTGAAATTGTGTTTAACAACGCTCTTCATCTAGATGTAATAAGGCGTGAACCCCAGAACGTATGTTTTGCATTGTATTCTCCAGCTGCTACGAAACAAGGCCCAAGAGATTTGTAGAAATCCTCTTATTCATTCTCAGTGATTGAGTATCTTGGAGGGGAGTAAATTGATGATATAACGAAATTTGTACAAGAATTTGTAGATATTCTGCACAGATGTTATCAAGAATATAGTGCTTGAGTCTTGACTTTATTAAAATTGCTGATCCATCGCATGCTCTTCCTCTCGGGTCCTTAGTATCATATAAGGTGTAGGCATTCATTTTTAAAAGGCTTCTCGAAGTAAAATGAGTCTCAAAAAACCATATTACATCAATATTTTTTCCGAAAGGAAGTGCTAGAACTCATTTTTGTGTTGGCGGATGAAGTTTGCGTTCTAGGAACATATTTTTAACGTGTCCATGGCTTGTTAATTAATGTTTGAAGCAGAGTATTCTGCATTTGCATGCAAGAAATCATCATGCTAGTCATAGTTGTTGTAAAGTTGTTGGCTTCAAGGCGACTGAAATTAAAACTTGTGTTAGCATTTGTTGAATTATTTGGTGAGGACATTTTCTGCGTAGGAAAAGAATTTGTCTTAACAGCATCGGCATATGATACACGTGAAGTACTTGGTTGGATCATTGCAGGAAAATTGGCGTAGAAAGCGGTTGCTGATTGAGGTGGAGCTAATTTAGATTTTTGTCGCATAGTCTGTTTAACGAAAGAATATACAGGTCATCCTCTGTAGTTAGCAGTGTGATTACCTCCACGATTACTAATTTTTTTTTCAGCTTCGTACAACTAGCAGAACCGTGCAATTCACCGCAGATAACACAAACTGTAGATAATTTGCAGTAAGTTTTAGTGTGGCCATATTCTTGGCAATTGTGGCACTGTACGGTACTTGAACGGTTACGTGGCTCTTCAACTGTGATTTTTCGGTGCAAGAGAAACTTTACGCTATAAATTGGATGGGTTTCATTTTTTTTTATTTGTATATCATTCGGCTCCAGTTCGACCCGAAATAGCGGTTGGAGGACCTTTTCCCTTACATAAATAAGTTAAAATTTTTAATTAAGAAGTAGATAATATATACTTGTTATTAGACGACCTCACTAAATGACGACAAAAGTTATTCTGTAACTTATATGACTATCATTTTCATTAATTTAAAATATGGCGAATAAATACTTTTTGGCGCTTAAGAAATTTTACATGTTACTTGCACTGACGGACTGATATTAAGAGTTACAGAGATGTATATACAAATAAGATTATATTTTTTATTCTGTGTTATCGACATCCTCACCCCTATGAGTGGACCGCTGTTTATCCACTTCACCACAACTCTCAACGTCTAATAAGGCCAGCTTAGACAAGGGACGTCGCAGTAAACCATCTGCGGTATTTACTTCAGCCGATCTCGCTATGCCATCTTTACCAACAAAAAGCTTATGAATGCGTCCTCGTTTGCATATTGTTCTGGCCTGCTCAGTTTTACAAATCAATACCAGTGCCCCATTGGTTATAGGATTAGTGGGGCGAAACCATTTGGTTCTTCGGGGGGACCTTTGTTCTGTTAATTATATTAAAAAAAATTTTTACCTTAAATCCTTTGTCGATAAGGACACATTTTACTTGTTCGGGGTCAACATATTTTTTTTTAGTGATAATCAAAAAGGAAAAAAATAAAAGTATTTTCAAGGAGTCCCATCTGGAGTGTTGAGAATAAGAGCCCTTGTGTCCCTCTTTTTTTAGCGGATATGTCCAGTATAGTTCAAGATATTACAAGCGAGCGGATTAGGATGTGACTCGAGTTTTGTTAAATATTTGCCTGCGTATTTTGCAATTTCTTCAGTTACTAGTGGCATATTTAAATCGCGATGTGTATTTGAATTTTTGATGTACCATGGGGCCAATGCTATCAAACGTAAAATTTTGTTTTGCCTTAGTTGAATTTTTTCTATATTTGAAGCTGAAGCAGTACCCCATAGCTGAATTCCGTAGCACCATATAGGTTTTAAAAGCGACTTGTATATCAAAAGTTTGCAGTCTAGGCTGAGTGTTAAATTTCTGCCAATTAACCAATATATTTGGGTTAATTTAAGTTTCATTTGGGTTAACTTAGTGTAATATTTCCATGTAAGCCTTCGATCAAGGTGTATGCCAAGGTATTTCACTTGAGAATGTTGAGGAATACTTTGATTGTTGATTCGAATGGGAGAGCAAGTATCTTTTCTTAAGGTAAACGTTATGTGGACACACTTTTGTTCATTTACTTTAATTCTCCATAAGTTCAACCATATTTCAAGCTGGGTAATGTGTTCTTGGAGATTGCGGGATGCCTCATCAGGGTTTTTGTGTATATTCATATAGGCTGTATCATCGGCAAATGTAGAAGTGAGGATGTTGTTGCTCACAGGCATATCACAAGTATATATTAGATACAAGACTGGCCCCAGAATACTGCCTTGTGGCACAACGGAAGATATAGATTCGGGCACACTCGTGAACTCTCCTTCCACAGCTGAACTTCCTATCAATAATAAAACTTTCCAAAAGCTTTTGTATGTTTATTGGTAGGTATGTCTTCAATTTTAAAACTAGGCCTTCGTGCCATACTTTATCAAATGCCTGAGAAACATCAATAAAGAGAGCAGAACAATACTTCTTTTCTTCAAATGTTCTTCTTACAACTTGGACCAATCTATGCGTTTGTTCAATGGTGCTATGCTGACTTCTAAATCTAAATTGATGGTCCGGAATGCACCCATTAGCAGCTAAAATTTTCGACAATTTAGTTATGAGCAGCTTTTCGAAAAGCTTTGAGATTGTTGATAGTAAGCTTATAGGCCTATATGCCTCAGCCTTGGTAAGATCTTTGCCCGGCTTTGGAATCGTTTTTATTTTGGCAAGTTTGCAGTTATTTGGAAAATACTGCATTCGTAAAATAGCATTAAAAATAAATAGCAAGATTCTTACTGCAATATGAGGCAAGTTCATCAGCATCTTGTTACTAATGCCATCAATACCTGGAGCTTTCTTCGTGTCGAGTTCAGCAATTATTTTTTGTAATTCACGCAACTTAAACCTTATGGGACGAGGGGGTAGAGAAACTACACTCGGTAAATCGGCAGCATCCGTACATGAATTGGGAGTAAATACAGATTTTAAATGCACAGAAAATAAGTTACCTTTCTCACTATCGCTTCTCGCCCAGCCTCCGGTCGAAGTACGCAGTGGTGATTTAAGGTCAACGGGTCTTTTAAGATTTCTAGTAGCGCGCCATAAAGAGTAATTAGATGATGACGTTACATCAAGATCTTTTAAATACTTTTCCAGTAATGCAGTTTTTTCCGACGATAGCAGCTCTTTGAGTCGTTTAGTACATTCTTTAAGTCTGATTTTATTTAGGGGTGATCTGTGTTGTTGCCATTCTCTTCTAGCTCTCCTTTTTGCACATACAAGACGTTCAATTTCCGTAGAATAAATTCTATTAAAGCCAGTCTGCGGATAGGAGGTAGTGGCATGTTCAGCAGCCTGTTTAATATTTTCGTTAAGATTGGCAATGTTAAATTCAATATCATCAGATGATCTTAGCTGAATGTTTTCTACGCAGTGACTACTAAGATATTTTTTTTAATCCTAGCCAGTTGACCCCATTAGTCATTTTCACATATGAGTTAGTTAAATCACTCCTTAGTGGGTTGAAAATTGTAACTATTGTGGGAGAGTGATAGGAGGACAGATCTAGAGAGGCCTCTACGTGAATTAAGTCTCTATGAATATTTTTCGTAACGCCAAAATCTATAACATCTGGAATTTTTCTTACGTCAGTAGGCCAGTAAGTAGGCTCCCCGCTCGAAATTGTATTAAACAACGCACGACTTCTAGGTGTAACAAGACGCGAGCGTATGTTTTGCATTGTAGTCACCAGCTGCCAGGAAACAAGATCCAAGCAATTTGTAGAACTTCTCATACTGATCTTCGGTAACTGAAAATCTGGGAGGTGAGTAAATTGATGATATCACGAAATTCGCACAAAAATTGTCTACGAAAATATTCCTTGCTTGGATATATTCTTCAGTAACGTTGCCAAGAACATAGTGCTTGAGTTAATTTAATTATCATTATTCGAACTGCATTTGTTTCTATATTTAATGAATTGAACAGGCTAATGTTCGTATCGCCTTTTTAAGCCAAATTTTTTTTTTCATGCGTTTATTTATTTATTGTATCTTCAAAAAATGAACTAACAATAAGTATTCAAATCTTAAATCTAGATATAATAATTAGGCCCAACCAGTGTCAGGCATAAACTTAGTGATAGTAATCAATAATACATAAATATCGTATTAAGCACAAAAATATTTTCAAGCTGTTTCATCTGGAGTGTTGAGTATTAGAGCCATAGTGTCCCTCTTTTTTAAGCGGATGTGTCCAGTAAAATTCAAGATGTTACGAGCAAGTGGATTAGGATGAGACTCGAGTTTTGTTAAGTATTTGCCTGCGTATTTTTTAATTTCTTCAGTCACTAGTGGCAAATTTAAATCACGATGTAAATTCGAATTTTTGATGTACCATAGAGCCGATGTTATTAGTCTTAAAATCTTGTTTTGCCTTCGTTGGATTCTCTCTGAAGCAGTGCCCCATAGCTGTATTCCGTAGCACCATATGGGTTTCAAAAGCGACTTGTATATTAAAAGTTTACAATCTAGACTGAGTGTTGAATTTCTACCAATCAGCCAATGTATCTGAGTTAATTTAAATTTCATTTGTGTTAGCTTTGAGTCAATATGGTGTTTCCATGTAAGCCGTCGATCAAGGTGTATACCAAGGTATTTTACATGTGAATGTTGAGG
The DNA here is from genome assembly GCA_936439885.1 of Nowickia ferox. Lineage (NCBI taxonomy): Eukaryota > Metazoa > Arthropoda > Insecta > Diptera > Tachinidae > Nowickia > Nowickia ferox. Next base: position 53,989,540 of record OW387026.1, read on the forward strand.
AACAACTTGATTGTTGATTCGAATTGGGGAACAGGTATCTCTTCGCAGGGTAAATGTTAGCTGAACACACTTTTGTTCGTTAACTTTAATTCTCCATAAGTTTAACCACAGTTCCAGCTGTGTAATATGTTTTTGTAGATATCGGAAAGCCTCGTGAGGGTTTTCGTGCATACTAAGGCAGGCTGTATCATCGGCAAATGTAGATGTATGGATATTGCTGCTCAAAGACATATCACAAGTATAAATCAAATACAAAAGTGGCCCCAATATGCTCCCCTGTGGCACACCGGATGATATAGATTCGGGCACACTCATGAAGTCTCCTTCAACAACCGTGAACTTCCGGGTAGTAATATAACTTTCCAATAGCTTCAGAAAATTTATTGGTAGATATGATTTCAATTTTAAAATAAGGCCTTCATGCCATACTTTATCAAATGCCTGAGAAACATCAATGAAGAGGGCAGAACAATATTTCTTTTCTTCAAATATTCTTCTTATAAATTGAACCAATCTATGCGTTTGTTCAATGGTGCTATGCTGAACCAATCTATGTGTTTGTTCAATGGTGCTATGCTGACCCCTAAAACCAAACTGATGGTCTGGTATGCACCCACTACCAATTAGAATTGGGGACAATTTTATCATGAGCAGTTTTTCGAAAAGTTTAGACATTGTTGATAGTAGACTTATTGGCCTGTATGATTCAGCCTTGGTAAGGTCTTTGCCCGGCTTTGGAATCAGTTTGACCTTAGCAAGCTTCCAGTGGTGTGGATAATACTCTAGTCGTAAAATGGCATTAAAAATAAATAGAAGGGTTCTAATTGCAATACGAGGAAAATTCATCAGCATCTTGTTACTTACTTACTTCTTGTTGAGTTCAGCAATTAGCTTCTGTACGTCACGCATCTTAAACTTTAAGGGTCGAGGGGGTAGAGCAACTACACTCGGTAAATCAACAGCAGCAGTACATCTGTTTGGGGTAAATACGGATTTTAAATGCTTTTTCCGTATCACTTCTTGCCCAACCTCCGGTAGAAGTGCGCAGAGGTGGTTTAAACTTAACGGGTGTTTTAAGCTTTTTCGCAGCGCGCCACAAAGAGTAATTAGATATTGGTGTGACATCGAGATTTTCCAGACAATTTTTAAGAGATGCAGTTTTTTCATATGCAAGCATCTCTTGGAGTCGTTTAGTGCACTCTTTAAATCTGATTTTATGTTGGGGCGATCTGTGCTGTTGCCATTCCCGTCTAGCTCTTCTTTTTTCACATACGAGACGTTAAATATCCGTAGAATAAATTCTATTGAACCAGTCTGCGGGTGGGAGGTAGAAGCATGTTCAGCAGCCTGCTTTATATTTTCGTTAAGATTCACAATGTTAGATTCAATATCATCGGATGTTCTTAGCATTATGTTTTCCGTGCAATGACTACTAAGCTATTTTTTGAATCTCAGCCAATTAACACGATTGATCATCTTCACATTTGGGTGAGGTAAATCACTTCTTAGTGGGTTACAGATTGTAACGATAGCGGGAGAGTGGTCGGAGGAGAGATCTAAGGAAGCTTCGACATGAACTAAATCTCTAGAGATATTTTTCTTCCTCTAGGAGTAATAAGGCGTGAACCCCAGAACGTATGTTTTGCATTGTAGTCTCCACCTGCTACGAAACGAGGCCCAAGAGATTTGTAGAAATCCTCGTATTCATCCTCAGTGATTGAGAATCTTGGAGGGGAGTAAATTGATGATATAACGAAATCTGTACAAAAACTTTCAACACAAATATTAGTTGCTTGTAAATATTCTGCACAGATGTTATCAAGAATATAGTGCTTGAGTCTTGACATTATTAAAATTGCTGATCCACCGCATGCTCTTCCTCTCAGGTCCTTAGTATCATATAAGGTGTAGCCATTCATTTTAAAAAGGCTTCTCGAAGTCAAATGAGTCTCAGAAACTAACATTACATCAATATTTTTTTCCGACAGGAAGTTCTCGAGCTCATTTTTGTGTTGGCGAATGCCATTAGCATTCCAGAAACATATTTTTAACGTGTTCATGGTTTGTTAAGTAATGCTTGAAGCAGTGTATTCTGCATTCGCAGCATTTCTGGCATCATATTAGTCATATTTGTAGTACAGTTGTTTATAATTAGCACCAGATTCTCAATAGTAGCTTAAAGGCGACTAAAGTTAAAGCTTGAGTTTGCATTCGTTGAATTATTTTTCGGTGGAAAATTTTGTGTGCGAATAGAACTAGTCTTAGCAGCATCTGCATACGATACTCGTGAAGTAACTTTTTAGCTCATTTGAGCAAAAGTGGCGGAGTTCGCGTTTACTGGTTGAGCTGGAGTTAATTTGGGTTTTTGACCCATAGCCTGTTTAACGAAAGAATATACAAGGCATCCTCTGTAGTTAGCGGGGTGATTACCTACACAATTACAGCATTTTTTTTCTGCTTGATCGTTTGGCTTAGTACAGCTAGCAGTACCATGCAATTCACCGCAGATAACACAAACTGTAGGTAATTTGCAGTAAGTTTTTGTATGGCCATATTCTTTGCATTTATGGCACTGTACGGGACCTGAACGCTTACGTGGCTCTTCAACTGTGCTTTTTCGGTGTAAAAGATACTTTACGCTATAAATTGGATGGGTTTCATTTTTTTTCAATTTTATGTCATTCGGCTTCAGTTCGACCCGAAATAGGGGTTGGGGACCTTTTCTCTCTTAATTATGTTGGTAACATTTTTTACCTTAAATCCTTGGTCGACAAGTGCACATTTTACTTCATCGGTCTCAACATGTGAATCTATGCCCTTTAATACTATCTGTAGGCCTTTAGCACTCTTAAGTTGGTATGTGTAAAAATTTGTTTTATTTTTTTCGAATTCACTAACAGTTTTTCGAAAATCTTTTTCATCATATATTTGGATTTTAGTTTCATCAATATTACCTCGTTTAATTGGAACGATGTGAAAAGTATTTTCTCCAATGGTCGACAGTAGTTTTTTTAGAAGCGCGTTAGAATTTTTTTCTCTCAAATAAATAGGTGGTGGCTTAGAAGATTTTAGCGATAATGCAGCGGGCTTGTCGTTATTGTCTTGCAATATTTTTTTTTTTTTTAGTACATATATTTATTTAATGTATCTTCAAATATGAACTAACAATAATTATTCAAATCTTAAATCTAAATATAATTAATTAGGCCCGACCAGTGTTGGACATAAACTTAGTGATAGCTATTAATAATACATAAGTTGTGATAAGCAAAAACATAAGTATTTTTCAAGCAGTTTCTTCTGGAGTATTGAGCATTAGAGACCTTGTGTCTCTCTTTTTTAAGCGGATGTGTCCAGTAAAATTCAAGATATTACGAGCAATTAGGATGAGTCTCGAGTTTTGAAAGATATTTGCCTGCGTATTTTGCAATTTCTTCAGTTACTTTAATTTCGGCTTATATACTAACAGCCTTATTCATAAAAAATAATTCTGTCTTATTATAGGTTAATAAAACAAATTATTAATTATGTGAAGAATCTAGATCAGCGATGCCAATTTAGCGCGTTTCGCGCTAGATTTAGCGCGGTTTAACTATGCCAAATGCGCTTTTTTCAGTCTTAGCGCGTTTACTAAAAAAAGCGCTAAATTAGTGCGTTTTGAATAGTCAGTATCATTTTTGCATAAATTTAACAATTTTCTAGTATTCAAAACTCATAAAATTTTTTAAATTGGATAATAATTCAGCTGTCGCAAATAAAATTCCCTTGACTGTGGTTAGAATTAAAAACGCATTTTAATACTGTAAATAGCAAATATTTTGAAATTTCATGAAAATTCGTCATCAAAAAAATTTATATAACTTATTAAGCATTTATTCTAGCTGAAGTACAGAAAGCATTTGAATCGCAAAACTATTCGACAATTTATATACCTATAAGTTGTTACAAAGTTTGACATATAAAATAAAAATAAAAACTAAGGATTTCGATTATTTGGAAGACAATTCTGTATTAAATGATTTTAATTGTTTAGGATATAGTTTCGAAGAAACAATATTATAAAATCTGAAAAGAGCTACTAAAAAATCAATTGTATTTACTAATACACATGTAAATACATCGAATTTTATTAAAATTTAATTTAGCGCGTAGGAAAATAGCGCGTTTTGGCTATAAATAGTTGACAATGCTCAAACTTAGCGCGTTCTAGCGCTTTTTGCGAAGGGGAATAGCGCGTTTGGGTTACAAATAGTTGGCATCACTGATCTAGATTGTAAAAATGAGTGATTTACTAAAATACACTCAATATCTTATTTCTATTTTATATATATATTTTAAAATATTTACATTTATAATATTCATGGGAAAACAAAATGTCACTTGATATATTTTAAGTAATAAATTATTTTCCCATAAATATTAAAGTGTGCCACAAACAACAACAACTCACGGTATGTTTACCAAACACATGCATTGCACTGGAATATCAATACGGTGACCAGCGGTATGAAAGACATATGATACCTTCAATTGCTACTGTATGCAGACCCGTAAAACAATGAATACATTCACTGATGTGTATGTAAAAGACGTATAAGTAGTAGGGAACTGGCGGTTCTGCCCCAATTAAAATTGTTAAATTGTGGCTGAAATTGTTAAATTGTGGGCTGAAATTGTTAAATTGTGGCTGAAATTTTAAAATTCTTGGAAATTTGATACCTACGAGGGTGGTTCAATAAGTCCGTCCGATTTTTTGTTTACATAAGGAGTTTTTTGTTTACATAAGGAGTTTTTTTTTTTTATTATTAGTACATACGAGGGCGGTTCAGTAAGTCAGGTTTTTTAAGACCGTGGGAATTTATATGTATGTATGTTTGTGGGGTGGATTAAGGGGTTTCATAAGATTAAGATTTTATAAGTATATACATATAGATATGCCGACTGGAAAATCATGAAAATGATTTTTCCTAATACCAACGGGAAAATCATGAGATGATTTTTCCTAATACCAATGGAGGGAGTTGTGAAACTTAATTTTTCCTAATGCCGACGGCAATGCTTGATTATTTTTCCTAATGCCGACGGCAATACATGATTATTTTTCCTAATGCCTACGGCAATGTATGATAATTTTTCCTAATGCCGACGGCAATGCTTGATTATTTTTCCTAATGCCGACGGCAATGTATGATAATATTTCCTAATGCCTACGGCAATGCATCATTATTTTTTCTAATGCCTACGGCAATGCATGATTATTTTTTTCAAATGCCGACGGCAATGCATGGAAAATGATTTTTCCAAAGGGAAAATTGCCAGTGTTGCCAGACTGTATAAATTTGTTATCGTAATACTATATCAGTAATATCAGAGAAAATAGATTTGATGAATACTAGACGATTCTCATATGAATCGTGGGAATGTGTATGTGTGATTTCCTCACGCTAATAAATTGTTTATAAATAAAATAAATTGTTTATAAATAAAATAATTGAATAAATTAATTTAATTTATTTAATTATTTTATTTATTTATTTATAAAATGTTCTCATGTATGTGAACACCCCTAAAATGTTCTCATGTATGTGAACACCCCTAATGCTTGTGTGTGGGTGGTCCAGCTTGATTGTCGCTGGTAATTGTATATTGTGTTTATTTGTTTAATAAATATATTTGTATGTATGTATGTATGTATGTATGAATGTATAAATGTATGTATGCATGTATGAATGTATAAATGAATGTATGCATGTATGAATGTATAAATGAATGTATGAATGTATAAATGTGCGATCGTGGGAACTTGTGCGTGGAATATTTTGTGCTTGTGTAGAATACATTTATATTTTGCAACGTAGTCATTTTCTTTGTCTACAATTCTTTTAAAGCAGAGGATTTTAAACTAAGTACAGTCATCAGCAGAGAAACAAAAAGTAAAAATTTGCAAGTAAGCAAAAAAGTTAACTTCTCCTCCTCCCCACTTCCTTCTATTCTCTTTATGTAGTTTGTATTTGAAATAAGAAAACACTTTTACATTTCTTTATTTTGTAAACATTTATTGTTTAAAATTTTATAAAATTTTATAATAATACATACAGTAATATATTCTTAAGTATAAATATTTTAAAAAGTGAAAAAGTTCATTTAAAACAAGATATTTCTTTGGAGAGTAAAATAGCATTTCTTAATGCGCAAACACCAAAATTATGATAATTACAATAAAAATATTCTGGATACTTGATTTCCATTTGTTTAAAGTTGATGCAGCCTATATCCTCAACGTTAGAAATTTTTCGGTGTAACATTTTTTCCAACCATAGTCTTTTTTCTTCACCTTTTACGTAAATTTTAGAACATCTTACGTTGGCTTTTAAAAAATTGCAAACGCTATGAAATGAAACTGATCCAGCAGTCCAGCTTAGGTGATGATAGTTTTTTGTTAGCCACTTTGCTTCTCTTTGCTTTTTTATTGATAAGCATTTAAAATCAAATGGTGGTTTTACAATGAAGTTGTTATATTCATAATTGTTGAAAACAATCGCTACTTCTTTTGAATTAGTTTTGAAACCTTGTACGTCTATAAAAATTATGTTATTTTCCATGTTATTCAATTTATAACACTTTTCGAACTTGTCCTTTGATGGGTATATATTCTATTATACGATCATGAATAAGAATGCAGTAAGCTGATGTCTTTGGTGCAATATTAGTTGCTGTTTCAAATTCTATTTTTATATCAATCGGTCCATTATTGAGTGATTCATTCTGATGACTGACATCTACTACAATAATAGGAGCTTTTATCTTAAACTCTGATGCAGTTAGAAGCGGTTGAGATTCTTTCATATAGTAGCTTTGTTGGAATCTTAGATACATATCATATAGAATTGCATAACGTTCATTTTTGAACTTTATGTTTAGATCATCATACGGGTATGAGACTGAATTTAAATGTACTTTTAAATTAGTCAAATCACAATGAACAAACTTATTTTCTTGTTGAAAAGCAATCAACACAAAACGGGGGCGTTCTCTATTTGCAGCCAGTTTAACATTCCAAATATGGCTAGTTCCTGTATTTAATTGTGGATTAATATGACAATCCCAACTGCGAAATGCCATAGGTATAGAAGCACCATTGTTAATAATTTTAATCATATTCAATTTGCTAAGGTCAGATAATTGAACATGAGGTATTCTCCATGAGATGAGTGAAATTGTAAGTTTAGCTTTTTCAGTAGAAACACTTGAGCGTACAAGATCTTCGTCGTTCTTATTGCGCAAGAGTATCAGTTCATGTTTTCCATTTAATATAACTTTGTTGTAGTCTTCAGCGAATCCTAGAAGCATTTTTAGAGGTACATAGAAATTGAAAAATCCATTTGCAAGAGTGACATCGTCAATTTTGTTCCATTCGGCATTTTGCATCACATTGCTTTCGTTTGGTGATAGAGAAACCAAGTTCTTTATGGTGCTCGTGGCTCCTAAATATCTTGTATGATCAATTTCAATTCCATTGAGCTCATAGCGAATTTCATCAAATAGATATGCTACAAAGTTGTTTTTTAATTTAAAGTTCTCTGAAGAAGAAGAAGATTTAGGGCTATTATCATCGGCAACAAACCCCTCTACATAAATGTAGCTCTCACTGGGTAGCACGTATAAATCTTGATTTTGTATTGAAATTCTGATTTCATCATTATTGTTGTAAGATTGTAAGTATGGTACATATGTATGATAGTCCTTTTTGATTATATTCTCATCAGAGAAAGATTTATCTAAGACATCTATTATTGAACTCATTTTGTCTTCAATTTAAAATTCAAGGACTTTAGAAAATTTTTATTTGATGTTGTTAGTGCTTTCTGTTGAAGTGGTCGCTTTAATGTTCTTGTTGTTGTTGTTACTGCTTTATTTTTCAATGTATTTGTGTTGTATATTAGCATTATTTAGTTGACCTCAAATGTATTCGTATTGTAATTTCCTGTCCTCGAAAATTAATTAAATCACCGTGTTGATCAACTACTCGCAGCGTTAGTGAACTTATCTCTCTGGTGTTCACAGGTAAATAGATGAGATTTCTTGGAACCTCATCTATTTTATAGCCTGGAGGCACATTAATCGGAAATTCATGAAGTGTATGCGATTTGGAGTTATTCATATATGTGTTAATAGCGATACTACTTTCAATTCGCAAGAGATTCACTTTAAAAATATTAACTGGAAGATCTGAGTAATAATATTTGTTTGGTGTTAGGATTTTGCTATTGAATCCTAAAAGTTTTCCAATTTAACTTGCATTGTATTGTTATTGGCTTCAATAAAAATCTTATTTTCTGGACAGAGTCTTCTGTATTGCTCTTGTATAAAATCTACAATATCATTCAATTCGTAAGATCCAATTGGTATTTCAATTGTATGTTCCCCTATATGAAACATATTGTTGTAGGTGTCTACATTTGGAATGCTGTTGTATGAATGAAAATCAGTTAGAGCACACTCATATGCACCATGTAATTCAATAGGAGGAAAGTAACTAGCAGATAATTCTGATGAGTTAGAGCTCAGAGTAAGTGTTATTGACATTATAACTGTCTGATTACAATTAAATAAAGTTTAGTACAACATATGGTTTATAAGCATGATTTACATATTTATTTCATTTTCTTATTTTAAAATTAACATTAGTTTCTTAATATTACTGCTATTGTTGTTGATGATGGTATTCAGCTATAATATTTCGTTCTTACTTATCCAAGAATTGTGTTGATTAGAAAATCCCAACCATTTAACGTATGCCTCCTTTCCTTTAGTTTTAAGAACCTTTTCAACTAGATATGTATTTGGATATCTAGTTTTCGAAAGTTCTTCAGTATAGAATCCACCTTTAATAGGATTACCAAGATAATCTTCTAATATGAATGTTGTAGGATTTGTATTTTGAACTCTTGTAATTGTGAAAATTTCTGTAGTCCAATTTGGAGTATAACCTTTTTCAAATGTATGCTTATATTTGCTTATGCGTACATGATCTCCAACATTAAATTTCGACATTTTGTACATCTTCAAATGACCGTATACTGTATTCAGTAGCTTTTACTCATTTGTTGAGTTGACTTTAATCGGAGACATTTTAATGGTGCGATGAACTTTTCTATTGTATGCATTAATTAAATCTTTGTATATATCAATCCACTTATATGAACCATTAAAGCTAAATTCTTTCCACATCATTCCTTTCAATGTTCTGTTAAATCGTTCTACTATTGATGCTTTCATACTGCTATATGTTGAGTAGTGATTAATGTTGTATTTATCCATTAATTTTCCAAAGTGTTTGTTGAAAAATTCTTTACCATCATCTGTTTGCAAGTTTTTTGGTACTCGTCCTAATTCAAAAATATTTTCCATCGCCTTGGTTGTTTCGAGTGCAGTTTTAGTTTTTAGTGGTACTACCCATGCAAATTTTGAAAATGTGTCAATTACAGTTAACAAAAATCGATAATTTCTGTTTTCTCTAGAATAGATCCCCATTTCAACTAAATCAGCTTGCCAAAGATCATCTATTCCTTTCATTACAACTCTCCGACGCATAAAAACTTTTCGAGCTTGCTTATGCAGTTCGTTTACTAAATTTCTTTTTGAAGACATTAAGTTGTTTTACAGATTTTTTGGAGAGTGTTGTGATCTACTTGACGCACTTTCAGCTATTGATACAAACATGTAATTTTCCAATCTATAAATTTTCTCATTAAGCTGTTCAATTTGTTCTTCAAAGGATGTTTTAATTTGTAGAATGTCTTTTTGAATTTTATAATTTTCTTCTATATCTAATTTTATTTCGCGTTGTAGCTCCTCAATTTGCATTTGAATATCTTCTCGAATTATAGTATTATCTTCCTTAAAGTATGTTAATAATTTCTCTTCTAATTTTTCGATTTGAGTTTGCAGAAACAATTTATTGATAACATCGTTTTCCTCCAGAGCTTTTGCAACATTTTTGATTCTTTTGTTTTGGACATCAATGTTGTTGTTCGTATCCATAAAGAACCCCAGCAGTTTAGGTGCATTTTTCAAAGAAATTATGCTGCTAGTATCGTTTAAATAATGTCCAAATTTATCAACAGACATACTTTATATACTTTATTAAAGTTAATGTATTATATTTGCTTCACGTAGTTCTTCAATAATTGATACAATCTCGTTATTGTGATTAGTATGACCTGCACCTTGTGATGCAAGCAGTAGTCGAAGACGATCTACTAACTCATTTGGATCGTCCCAGTATATATAGTTTGGCTTATGAACGTTAAATTCCATCATTCCAGCACCTAAATAACTACCTTTTGACTTAGATCCTGTTGATTCGTTTAAATTCTTCTGGTTTTTCTCGTCAATAAATTTCTTAATAATATGTTTATATTTATATCCTCTAGTACCCTTAATTTGACCATCAGGTTTATAGTCCCTTCTATATGCATTAGTAGTAATTAAAATCTTTTTATAGATTTCGAGTTCAAATTTATCATAATTTTTTGGTATTTTATGAAACATTAGAGAAAATAGTCCTGGTGTTAGGGCCCATATTTGACCACCAACTTGCATTTTATCTTCATTAAGTTTGAGGTTACTATCACCAAATTTCAATTCATTATTGAAATCTTTATGTGGACCATAGTTTGTATCTAATTCATTTCTTCCTTCCAAGACTGATAAGTCAGTATAAGTATCTTCTGTATTGGAAGTCTGTGAGTAAAAATCATCATCATCATCCTCATCATGATTCTCAGTATTAGCATCATTAAACAAGATGGTATTATCGAATATTGTTCCTTCTGCTAGTTTCTTTGGTGTACTTGTCTCTATCTTGACTGATGTTTTTTCAGGTTTAAAACTTGTATTATTTTCAACTTCTGTCTTCATTTTACTTTCTTCTTTTATGGGAGTTCTTTTAATATTTTTAGAACTATTTATGAATTCTTTGAGTGGTTCTGTTATAGGTTTAAATGTATCTCTTAGTTGTTCACGTGTATCTATTTCACCAGTTTTTATACTACGAAGCTTTTTCTTCAAGACATTTCTTGTCAACACCAACTGTTTTAAAATTTTCTCATCCATGTTTAATAATAGTAAATAACAGGTATCAGCTATTAGATCAGGTATCAGCTTATCAGGACCTGATCTGGTTTTCAGATCAGCTTATCAGGACCTGATCTGGTTTTCAGATCAGCTTATTAGGACCTGATCTGGTTTTCAGATCAGCTTTTTAGGACCTGGTCTGGTTTTCAGATCAGCTTATCAGGACCTGGTCTGGTTTTCAGATCAGCTTATCAGGACCTGATCTGGTTTTCACATCAGCTTATTAGGACCTAGTCTGGTTTTCAGATCAGCTTATCAGGACCTGATCTGGTTTTCAGATCAGCTTATCAGGTATCAGATGAGGTTATAGCAAATGGATGTATCAAGTTTAAAGTTAGATTAATAACTAGAGATAATTTTTATGAGTAGTTGCTTATATAGTTATGAAATAGTCAAATTGCTTTCTGTAGCGACCATCGTTTAATTCGTTATCTTAGCTTATCATCAAAAATCCATATTTATCCTTCCAACATTCTCGACAAATTTCTTGAAACTTTTCATAGCTCATATCGCTGGCAACGTGATCCTTATAAACATGCTTCATATTTGTCTCATCTTGCTTAAACATTATAATAACATTTGCATTGTCTCTTATTAAATGCTTGGGAATTCTTGTATATGTTTGACACAGGTAGAATGAATCAACATCCCTATGTCGCCCCATACAAAAATATGCACGTATATTATTCTGCTTTTCACATGCAACATCATCAAATATCATAATTGAATTAGTTTTAGCTTCGTCAGGTGGAATAACTGATTCATTATCGGTGAATGTAAAATACCCCATACCTTTAATTGGTGAAATTAGTTTCTTCAGGTATTCATATTTAGGTTGATAGAGAGATTTTGAGTATAAATAGATGTTTTCAAACTTGAGTCCATTAGGACTTTCTAGCAAGCCAATCATAACATTAGTCTTTCCACAATTTGATGGTCCCACTATTAGAGCACGAATAGAATTTGGTAAGAGAGGACTATGCTTTATTTTTGAACTGATGTTCGCTGAATCATCAATATTACGAACTAAAATATTTTTATGTTGTTTTACTAACTGCATTTTTGTAACTAAATGCATTTCATATATATTACCTCTTATATAGGAAAAATTAGATAATATGGTTATACGATATCAGAAAACTTTTAGTCATAAAAACACCGTCGTTGGAGGAGGTCTAGTAGACAAAATAATAAACTCTCTACCTGTTGAACTGCATCTACCTGGATATCAGTACTGTGGACCTGGAACAAAACTACAAAAACGTTTAAATCGAGGTGATAAAGGAATTAATTTATTGGACTCTGCGTGTAAAAATCACGATATTGCTTATTCCAAAAATAAGGATTTAAGTACCAGACATAAAGCTGATAAAATACTTGAAAACTCCGCTTGGGATCGAGTTTTATCAAAAGATAGTAGTCTTGCTGAAAAATCATTTGCATATATGTTTACTAACGCAATGAAAGCCAAAACAAAATTTGGTATGGGTGTGGAGAAAAAGAAAAATGAAAAAAAGAACCAACTAAATGTTAAAACACTATTTAGAACATCAGTTAGAGCTGCAACAAAAATACTAAAAAAAGAAAAACCATTAGATATTAACACAGCTATTAAAATTGCACGAAAAACTATTAACAAGTCATTAAAAGGTAGAAAGTCTCAAATTATAGTACCACGTGTGATACGTGTCCCAAAAATTGGTGGTTTTTTACCTCTAATACCGATTTTAACTGCTCTGGGTGCAATTGGTAGTCTAACAACTGGAGGTGCTGCCATAGCTAAAGCTGTAAATGCAACAAAGAATGCTAAAAATCAACTTGATGAAGCAACTAGACATAATAGAGCGATGGAATCTATAGCAGTTGGAAAAGGACTTTACTTAAAACCATATAAAAAGGGTTATGGCTTAGTTCATAAAGAAGAATCAAAAAACTCTTAAAGATGCTACCCAACAGACCACTATCTGATGTGGACCTAAGACGTTTCTCTATAAATATTCCATATTTTAGAGGAGTTTTCATGTTAAATACTCTACCAAAACGATCAAAGAAAATAGAATGTGGAATAATCAATTTAGATGTATCAACAGGACCTGGTACACATTGGGTAGCATATTATAAAAACATCAATGAAAAAGAATATTTCGACAGCTTTGGAAACTTACAACCTCCTTCAGAAGTAGTCAAATATCTTGGTACAAATATAAAATACAACTATAATCAACATCAGAATTTTAATACATTTACCTGTGGACATTTATGTCTTAAATTTCTTTATGAAATAACTGAAAATATTAAATAAAAACACAAACATTTATATTTTACAAAACTCTTTAATGTCTTTTTATTTATAATTTAATACAGAATTAATGTATTTTATTGCCAAATAGGATACTGTGAATTTTGAATCAAAAATTCACTCAGCTCACTCTCAAGGATTAAGTTTTGTTCACCTTCTCTGCTTAAGTGATATGATCCGCTCGAGAGATCCTTAATTTCATCATCGGTTAAACTGTTGTACCGTTTAGGCAGGAACATAATGTTGTTTTCCAATTCAACTTTTAGTGTGGGTCCATATTTGGTTTTTACACGTTTTACATTTTGAATATTGTATTTAATTGATGTCTCAAGCTCCTTTATATGAATTAATGTTTTGTTTTTCAGAGAATTAAATCTTGATGTTAGATTTTTGGTGGAGTCCATTTTTTTATTTAGTTCTTATCACTTTGAATGTTTAATTGAAAATGAACTGAAAAGTATTGGTGATGACTTCAAGAAGGCTAATCGAAAATATTTATGGTGAATAAGTGGGGTATAGTGATAGAGAGAAAGAGATAGTTATAGAGAGAAAAGGTATAAAGAGAGAGAGAGAGAGAGAAAGAGAAGGTTAAAAAGAAGTATGGAATAGAGATGCTAGTATAGATATTTTAAAGATCAGGAGATGTTGCTTTAAAAATTTAAAGAACAAATTAGTCTTAAAAAAACCTTCCAACAATCGTCATCATTCATTTATCAGCAAATAAAATGAGTCAAATTAGACGTACTCTAAACCAATTTCTAACAGATTTTGAAAGCTTCAGGCTTTTCGATCATTGGGAGATGATAAAATTTTTCCAAAATATGCTGGATGAGAACGAAGAATATGGCGTCATGGAAGATGAAGATAATACAGAAGGGCATTTTGCAAACTGTCCCTGGTATGATCCGAATTGCGAGGAAGGACCTGATACTTGTAGATGTACAATATATTTTTTACGGAAAAGTATATTACAACATCTAATAATTGGATACTATGAAATGTTTCCATCATTATAAATAAAATATTTAAGAAATTAAATTAAATGGTATTATTAACAGAAATAAAATAAAATTGTATTATTAAAATATTCCTTGTTTTGTATTATTTTTTCTAAAGGAAAATTAGGAATCATCTGTTCGAATACAAAATAACAGAAACTTGTATGTAGTGAAAAATATAAGGACTTATCCGATTATCTTAATTGTGTCTCTTTATAAAAATATCTAATGGAATTTCACAATATTGTGAAATTCAATTTCTCTTGTAGAGAACCTCTCAAAGAAAACAAGATTGTGCATGTTTAATTTATGTGAAGACAAGACTGTGCATGTTTAAGCAATATGAAAACAAGAATTTACAAATAAGCAAAAACAAAAACTGTTTGATCCAACGAAGTAAAGCCAATGAAGAAATAAACACCATTTCATTCTTTTTTCAATATTTTATTTCAAATTTTTTCTTAAAAATTCATATAGATATGTACAATAATTTTTCTTAAAAAATAAATAGGATTTTATTTACAATAATTTTTCTTATTAAATAAATATGATTTTATATACAACAATTTTTCTTAATGAATATGATTTTATTTACAATTTAAAAATTAACTAAAATTTAATTAATTTTAACAATTTTCTTGCATTCTAGCAATCTCATCTAGCAACATATCAAGTTCGTATTCAGGGTTAGTTTCCTTAATACGAAAATGATACCATGCATATGTATTAATGTTATTTGATCTAATTTTTCTCTTATCGTCTCCATAACTTAGTTGACTAGTATATATCTGATGTAGCTTAGATTTAAATGTTAACATATTATCATACACATTAGTCTTATTAAATAAACAATTTTTATAAGTAGCTAAACTATATTTATCTAATATGGCTCTCTTTACCCCCTTCGATTTTTTAACGTCATTTTGATTTTGTACACTGAATTTGTCATTATTTTACCGCAATTTTCATCCTTCATCATACCAATGACTTTTTTATTTACTAGTGGAAAATTATAAATATTGTCTGTAGGATAGTCCGATGTATCAAATTGTTCTTGTATGTCATTTTTGATGTCAGCGTAAAAGTCGTCCGTTTTTATTGAATATATAAAAGAGTCCGTGTCCATATAGTTCAATGAGAGTTTTGTCTTAAACTTAGGTTGCATGTACCCGTAATGGAATTATACATTTTCCATTTGGACAGCTCGAGTACACAAAATCCTAAGTAAATTGGTTTATTGTAGCAGGTTTTGACTCTAGTCATTTCGATTGCTACTAGATCTTCGGAAAATATAGATAAACTATAAAAATTTGGTTTTGATATCCAATCTTGGGCCCCCAAACGATTACAATTCGTTCTCTCCCAACTATTAACAATTTTAACATCTATCCTCTTATCCACATTTTCCATGGTTTTACCATACACTGCATTATTAAGTAGTTTGAAAAAAATTTTTTCAAAAGCATTTTTAGCAGTGGCCCTATGTCTGGTATTTAGGTCAATATAGCCTTTTAACCATGGAGATTGTTTAAATGCTAGAATACGATGAGTTTTCTTTAAAACTAAGCCATATTCTAAGCACTGTTTCAGAACTCTAAAGTGTATCACGTATGATTGCTTTGTAGAGAAATCGGTTATCAACTTGCTATACTTCGCTTGCATAACTTTTTTAGTCGTGTAAATGAGAGGGATAATCCAACGTGACCTCATATACATAACCGTCTGTTCCATTGTCAGCTATGCTGTTTGGGTCCAGATTGAGCTCGTCTTGCGATAACCATCTGAACCCACCATGAGGAAGATATTCCGACATCGCCCAACCATACAAATTGTTAGCGTCTAAATAGACGAGAAATTCTGAGGGCTTCTCTTTATCGAAATCTTCCAAATATTTGTTATTCGCTTTCGAATATCTTTGACTACACTGTACGATCCCTCCACGTATACCTTTTTTCATAAAATTGTACATGTCTATGTCTGTCAATAATTCTAATTAAATTTTTGTATATTTGAGCATTGCATCCCAGGAAAGGCCAGGTGCTGTATAATATTGGCATGGGTCGAGCTCATAAATACCTTTACAAACTTTTCTAAAGTTCTCGAAAATATCTGTCAGTAAGAGGACATCTGTTTTTAAGTAAAGTTCCATGTAATCTTTCATAGTTTTGCAACCAAAAGTATTCCATACCTCTTCAGCATGTGAGTATTCCTCTAAAGAACACTCTTTATTGTTCAACTTATTAAAGAAATCACTGCGTGAAGGCAGCTGACACTCATCTAATTTTTGGAATGAATTTAGGTACTCATACGGGAAAATACCTTTTTTCTTAATAAGCTGAAATTCTTTTTCTGACTGAAATAAGGACCTTATAGTTCTGAAATCATTATCCGACAAATTGCAGGCTAATGATTCCAAACTCTCAGCCATAAAGCGTATTGTATCAAGAAATCTTATTTCAAGCTTATGGCCATCACTCATTTCTGTAAATTGGGAGAGGGATATATAAAGTTCCTTATTGAGAGGGAGTACTTTCAGTTGCATTGAAATTTCACCTAGTTCTTTAATAAAAAGATGTGAGTCATAATTTGAGTAATTGTGAAAGTAAACTGGTATAAACTTGGAGATTTGGTAATTTAAATTACAGTTATTGTGGGCTGCACCTCTATATTTACCACTAATGTGACAATGATCTCTAACGCGATCTTTACCTAGAAATTTTTGACAAATATGACAATTCACCGCACTATAAAAATTATAAATATCAGAAGGGGATAAAGTATCCATTTGTCTATTATTTACTAAGTGACTATTGTATATATCCTCACAGTCTTTAATTAAATATGATACAAATTTTTTTGAGGCATCTTTTCCTGTGTATATCCTTAATTTATCTAACTTATTGCTATGGAGACACTTAATATAATAGCTAAATGCACAAGGAGTGTGCTTTTTGACTAGACTAGTTTTATTACTTACACTATTACTAACTTCTTCCAAGATGCATTCGAAGTCCGCATATACCACGAAGGGTACATCCATTTTTCTTTGATGTCCCTTGAAGCTCAGAATTGCATCCGGACCTGATGGCATAGTTGTAACAATTTTACCGCACTCCGCCTTATGATTTGTCATACCATTTTCGATGTGGGTGTACTGGAGATAGCTGTTGCAGAAATGTAGTTCGTGTTCGTTCTTTGTTATTTGATTCCTTAAAAGCCTGTGAATGATAAAAAATAAATAAAAGTTTATAAGTTAAATGTACATAGTATAAAGTATATAAACAAGTATTTGTATCCTTAAAATAAAAAAAGTTGTATATTTTTTTAACTTACCTTGATATATTCTTTATCAATATGTAGTGATGACCTGCAGCATTCTCTAAAAGTAGTAAGTTGACGTGGTTCACTTTCTCGTCCTTGGTCACATAATAAGGACCAATGATCTGATCTGCTCCCTCATCATACCCAAATACGTTCACACTTATAGTCGGATTGTTTGCCTCAAACTCTTTGATTTTGTTAAGTGCTAATGGGTAGCTTAAATTTTTGAAATTTAACGCTACACCATTTCGCGTAACAATCGTCTCTGCAGCAATGTTGTGAATATAATACGAACTGCAACGTTCTGTATGTTTGTATTTCGTCGTATCCATTGCAGCAATCAGACACCACTTGAAGCAGTATTCATCATTATTTTCAATATTGATGCAAGCCTTTCTTCTTTCTAATTTTTGAGGTGTGGATATCCAATTCGACCCTTTGACGAGCGATGATTTGTTGATGTTGATTTCTGCTCGGACTATGCGTGACAAAGTCCAACCAGAATCTCGCTCTTCAAATTCGGACATTTTGGTTGAAATCTCCTCAACCTGTTTACGTAGTATTTCTTCTATATTGTCTGCCTTCGTCAGTAAACTCATTTTGGCTACATGTGATATTATGCACAACTCCAATTCCTCTCCCACAATTTTTATATACTCCGCCACAATACTCACATGAAATTTAATTATTGTATGTTTAGCTAAATTCATTTGAAGTCTCTCCATAAAAATAACTTTGTTTTCCTTAATAAACTCTTCCAAGAGAAGTTGGTCCTTTTTATTTAGAATTGCATATGTGGCGATATGATTTTTGAAGGCTTTCGATATTTTATAATATCTCACATTATTTTCTTCTGTCCTGACATGGGGAGTACTCATTGGAGTTGGCAGAGTTTCTTCTCCTATTTCTTCTACATCTACTTCTCCATCACTTTCCGGTAAAGTTATGTCCATAGCATCGTTGTATAAGGTCCCTCCAAGGATATCCACACCTTGTTGTTGAGCTTGTTGTTGTTGTTGTTGCTGCTGCTGCTGCTGCTGCTGCTGCTGCTCTTGTTGATGATAAGTAAGAGGTTGCCATTGCATGAAATTGGAATACTGCTGCATTTGATTATCTGGTGTGACGGGATTATAATTGTAACTTGGATACTCATATTGCATTGGTACTCCTGATCCCAAAAACTGATTATTCCATGACATTGATGTAGGGTAACAGTTAGGCATACCGTATTGTTGATGATTCATTGGTAGTTGATATTGGGGGTACTGTAAAGAGGGTTGTTGCTGATGATGAAATGTATTTAGCTGCTGTTGATGATTTTGAAGAGATGACTGCGGTTGCTCTTGATTTCTGTCCCGGCTTACGATCTCTTGATCCTGCACACTATGATTTTTAACATGGTCCAAAAAGGACTTTTGGTATTTATATACCTTATGACATCTATTACACATATATCCAGAAGAACTCATTTTTAATTAGTTTATAGAATTTATATTTGAATTTAACACAATTGCTGATGATACTACTTGTAAATACAATAAAGTACTGATGTGTTGGTTATAAAAGTTGGCGTATTTATACAAAAATTAGTAGCAGTAACCTTGCGACATTCATAATTTTTACTTTTTGTTTCTCTGCTGATGACTGTACTTAGTTGAAAATCCTCTGCTTTAAAAGAATTGTAGACAAAGAAAATGACTACGTTGCAAAATATAAATGTATTCTACACAAGCACAAAATATTCCACGCACAAGTTCTCACGATCGCACATTTATACATTCATACATTCATTTATACATTCATACATGCATACATTCATTTATACATTCATACATGCATACATACATTTATACATTCATACATACATACATACAAATATATTTATTAAACAAATAAACACAATATACAATTACCAGCGACAATCAAGCTGGACCACCCACACACAAGCATTAGGGGTGTTCACATACATGAGAACATTTTAGGGGTGTTCACATACATGAGAACATTTTATAACTAAATAAATAAAATAATTAAATAAATTAAATTAATTTATTCAATTATTTTATTTATAAACAATTTATTTTATTTATAAACAATTTATTAGCGTGAGGAAATCACACATACACATTCCCACGATTCATATGAGAATCGTCTAGTATTCATCAAATCTATTTTCTCTGATATTACTGATATAGTATTACGATAACAAATTTATGCAGTCTGGCAACACTGGCAATTTTCCCTTTGGAAAAATCATTTTCCATGCATTGCCGTCGGCATTTGAAAAAAATAATCATGCATTGCCGTAGGCATTAGAAAAAATAATGATGCATTGCCGTAGGCATTAGGAAAAATTATCATACATTGCCGTCGGCATTAGGAAAAATAATCAAGCATTGCCGTCGGCATTAGGAAAAATTATCATACATTGCCGTAGGCATTAGGAAAAATAATCATGTATTGCCGTCGGCATTAGGAAAAATAATCAAGCATTGCCGTCGGCATTAGGAAAAATTAAGTTTCACAACTCCCTCCATTGGTATTAGGAAAAATCATCTCATGATTTTCCCGTTGGTATTAGGAAAAATCATTTTCATGATTTTCCAGTCAGCATATCTATATGTATATACTTATAAAATCTTAATCTTATGAAACCCCTTAATCCACCCCACAAACATACATACATATAAATTCCCACGGTCTTAAAAAACCTGACTTACTGAACCGCCCTCGTATGTACTAATAATAAAAAAAAAAAAACTCCTTATGTAAACAAAAAACTCCTTATGTAAACAAAAAATCGGACGGACTTATTGAACCACCCTCGTAGGTATCAAATTTCCAAGAATTTTAAAATTTCAGCCACAATTTAACAATTTCAGCCCACAATTTAACAATTTCAGCCAAAATTTAACAATTTCAATTGGGGCAGAACCGCCAGTTCCCTACTACTCGTATATCACTGTTTACTACACCTCCATTTTTCGCAAGAATGTTCAAATAACGTTAGTTTTATGGACATTCTTTTACAGATAAAAAAACTTACTGAAGTATAATGAAAAATTAATTATTAATTGTAAAATATTTAGATTAATTACAATATTAGTTGGTAGCGCGCATACCGTTTTTAATTATTTAATATGATATAACTTAGGTCTATTCTTGAACTACTTGTGTTTTATTTGTTTCCCTATCAACTATAGTTACATTATTTCTTAAATCTATTTCCTTAATTTTGTAAGGTCCTCTATATTGGGTTTCTAACTTATGACCTGCTTAATTTTTGAGTAAAACTATGTCTCCTATTTTAAAATTATATTCTGTTATTTCCTTATCGTAATTTAATTTTTGCCTAAGTGCCTATTTAGTAATTGTTGAGCTGTCTTATATGCTACTTCTAACCAAAATTTGGATTCCTTAGCATATTGGAGTAATTCTATCTACTTCATTAAACTGTTGAAAAGAGTTCGGCTGTTTTGCAAAATCTAATTCATATGAACAGTAATTATGTACTGTTGCAGGTGTTGTATTAAAACAGTAAGTGAAATATTTTAGCCATTCATCCCAATCAGTTTTATTAACTGTTATATAAGATGGTACGTATTTATTAAAAGTTCTATGGCTTCTTTAAAATGTCTGATGATGGTATGCAGTTGAAGTTAGTTTTTCTATTTTTAATATATTACATAATTCTGTCACTAATTAATTTTTATATTCGGCACCCATGTCTGAAATCACAAAGTAGACCAGAGTTGTAGAAAGTGACTTATGAAAAAATCTAAAGTCCGCTGATTTGATCACTGTTAAAAAGGGACAAATATAGTGTTTTTGTTATTGAATATTTTTACTACAATAATCAAAACAAACAGCAGAAAATGTATACTTAGTGAAATGAACAATTGAACATTTTTACAAAATTAAATGAAAGATTTTGCAGTGTTAAACTGAATAAAACAATGTGGAAATCATTATTAGTAATATAAAAGTGATTAAAATTAGTTTCCAAATGCTTACAAACTCAATTTTAAAAATTTTCCTTCAAAATTATTAATTTTTAACTTCAACTTGCAAAGAGCAAACAACAAATATGACCACAAAGCATAAAACGAAAATACACTTGAGCACATGAACATTTGTACAAAATAAAATGGAGGAATTTCTGGTATTGAATTAAAAAGCACAATGCCAAAAGGATTATTAGTATTAATAAAGTGGTTAAAATTTGTTTTCAAATGATTAGAGACTTCGTTTTAAGCATTTTCGTTCGCAAGTATTAATTTTTACCATATATTTACAAAAACTAGGCTGCGAATGAGACCACAAAGAATAAAATGTAATTACTTTAAAATAATACCACGCGAAAGAAAAAGTAAAGAGAATTTGATGACTGTGTGAGCGAGACCTCTAAAAACACCACAAAAACACAATTATCTTTTTTCCTGTGTCACCTCTGGTGTACTTTGTGTCTGAAATGAACGTCTTCATTGGACCATAGCTTTAGCGATTGTTTTAGCACTTTTGTCTTTTACTGGTATAGTAATTAAATATTTAGTTAAATCACATATTATTGTGATTGCGTATTCATTTCCAAATACTGATTTAGGAAACGGTCCTATTGTGTCTACGTACACCGTGTCAAATGGTTTTGTTGGTGTTGGTGTAATTATCATTGGAATTTTAAAATGTTTTAGTGTTTTGGCAGTTTGACATTTATGACATGTTTTCATAAATGTCAAATGATGTTACACCAGCATCTAATTATTCTTTGTGGCGCGCTGCGAGGAAGCTTAAAACACCCGTTGAGTTTAAACCACCCCTGCGCACTTCTACCGCAGGTTGGGCAAGAAACGATACTGAAAAAGGTAACATATTTGCTGAGCATTTAAAAACCGTATTTACCCCAAACACATGTATGGGTGTTGCTGATTTGCCATGTGTAGTTGCTCTACCCCCTCGTCCCTTAAAATTTAAGATGCGTGATGTACAAAAACTAATTGCTGAACTCAACCCAAAAAAAGCTCCGGGTATTGATGAAATTAGTAATAAGATGCTGATGAAGTTGCCTCGTATTGCAATTAGAATTCTGCTATTCATTTTTAATGCCATTTTAAGACTGGAGTATTATCCACACAGCTGGAAGCTTGCCAAGGTCAAAATGATTCCAAAGCCGGGCAAAGATCTTACCAAGGCTGAGTCATACAGGCCAATAAGTTTACTGCCAACAATGTCAAAGCTCTTCGAAAAGTTACTCATGATCAAATTGTCCCCAATTCTAACTGATAATGCGTGCATACCGGATCATCAATTTGGTTTTAGAAATCAGCATAGCACCATTGAACAAACGCATAGATTGGTTCAATTTATAAGAAGAACACTCGAAGAAAAGAAGTATTGTTCTGCCCTCTTTATTGATGTTTCTCAAGCATTTGATAAAGTGTGGCATAGAGGCCTAATTTTAAAATTGAAGACATATCTACCAATAAACATTGTTAATCTTCTGCAAAGTTATATTCTTGCTCGAAAGTTCACTGTTGTGGAAGGAGACTTCATGAGTGCGTCCGAATCAATCTCATCCGGTGTGCCACAGGGGAGCATACTGGGCCCAGTCTTGTATTTGATTTATACTTGTGATATGCCTTTGAGCAGCAATATCCATACATCTACATTTGCTGATGATACAGCCTGCCTTAGTATGCACGAAAACCCTCACGAGGCTTCCCGATACCTACAAGAACATATTACACAGCTGGAATTATGGTTAAACTTATGGAGAATTAAGGTAAACGAACAAAAGTGTGTTCAGGTAACATTTACTCTGCGAAAAGATACCTGTTCACCCATTCGAATCAATAATCAAGTTGTTCCTCAACATTCGCATGTAAAATACCTTGGTATAAACCTTGACCGACGGATAACATGGAAACACCATATTGACTCTAAGCTAACACAAATGAAACTAAAATTAACTCAGTTACATTGGCTGATTGGTAGAAATTCAACCCTGAGTCTAGATTGCAAACTTTTGATATACAAGTCGCTTTTGAAACCTATATGGTGCTACGGAATTCAGCTATGGGGCACTGCTTCAGCTTCAAATGTAGAGAAAATCCAACGAAGACAAAACAAAATTTTACGGTTAATAACATCGGCTCCATGGTACATAAGAAACTCAAATTTACATCGTGATCTAAATATGCCACAAGTGACTGAAGAAATTGCAAAATACTCAGGCAAATATTTAACTAAACTCGAGTCACACCCTAATCCGCTTGCTCGAAATATCTTGAACTTTACCGGACACATCCGCTTAAAAAAAAAGAGGGACACAAGGGCTCTAATACTTACCACACCAGATGAAACTGTTTGAAATTATTTTTTTATTTTTTGCTTTCCACAACTCTTATGTATTATGAATTACTATCACTAAGTTTATGTCCGACACTGGTCGGGCCTAATAATTATATTTAGATTTAAGATTTGAATACTTATTGTTAGTTCATTTTTGAAGATACAATAAAAAAATATATGTATGCATAAAAAAAAAAAAAAAATGTTTTCACGTATTTAGATACGTCTTTGGATATATTTTTCCAATAGTAATGTCTTTTTTTTTCTAATGTTCTATATATTCCGCAATGTCCTCCTTCTATGGGATCATCGTGATATTTCAGCATAATTTCAAGAATTGCCTTAGCATTCTTATTATCGATTTGGGTGACCTCATTTAGTAGCGCTACTTTAATTTTATTTAATATTTTACTGCCCATAAATTTAAATTCATTAAAAGAGATAAATTCGAAATTTTTCTCACTAGGTGCCACCTGTAAATTATATATATTGTGTTTACTGGTCACTTTTTCGATCCTAGAGAAAAATTGTCCTAAGTCAAAATTCTCGTTAGTAAACAAATCATTAATATGTATATATGTTACTATAGATTTTCCACGTTTGATATAACATCTTCCGGGGGAAATCTTTAGTTTATAGTATTTTCTGACGTCAGTGTTTGTTAAAGGTACATATATACTG
Organism: Nowickia ferox; assembly: GCA_936439885.1. Lineage (NCBI taxonomy): Eukaryota > Metazoa > Arthropoda > Insecta > Diptera > Tachinidae > Nowickia > Nowickia ferox. Next base: position 54,014,326 of record OW387026.1, read on the forward strand.
GGCTTATCATTATTTTTATTTTTTATAAAATTTATGCTGTTTATTTAGTGTATTACTATTCTTTTCTTTTTCTGTATTGGTCATCGATCTATTCGTGACTCTTAATACAGAACAAATTTTATTATTCATGTCTTTAAGATCTTTTATCGTAATTCGCGATAGAGCGTCAGCAAAATAGTTATCTTTTTCCTGTTGCATTGATCTTAGGGGAAAGTCCGAGTTATTCTAACTATTTTTTTGGTTTCCATTTCTATACTTGCTAAATTTTGTGTCATTCCATTGTTGTAATTGATATTGCCAGTATATATAGTTATAGTTACTGCTATTATTATTATTATTGTATATAATTTTAATAACTTTTTTTTTCTATTTTATTTTCTTCATTTTCTTAAAACGTAATTGATGAAAAGGTATTATTAAATTTCTTTGCCTGAATTAACTATTCTACAATTCATTCTATCTATATGGTTTGTGGTTTAATAAATCTGTTAGACTTTATCTAAATAATTTGCCCTACTAATGTATTTCTTCTTAAAATTTTTATGGTGTATTTTGTAAATTTTTAAAACAAAGTTCAAAAGTAATAATATAGTAATAATTATTTAAGTTATTTCCATTAGTTTTAAAATAATTTTTTCCTGAACGACTTCTTACATTTGGATTTTCTATTTTTGATTCTGTTTTTCCCATTATGTATTAATTATTTTAAATATCTTCTTTTAAATATTTTTTCTTCATTAAGAAACATTCTAATTCTATATGTGTTCTATTGATAACGTTTTCCCTTGTGGGAGTTGCTTCTACACCCAAGAGCTTCCATAATTCTGTCAAAATTTAATTGCACTTTTTAATTCTTCTTCCTTGTCTTCAATTTCTAAAACTTCATTAGAATCCCATTTTACTGTGGTCTTTGGTCTAATATTTCTTTTCCTATTCATTATTTTGTGAAAAGAGTCCTTACAAGGTTAAAAATTTAGGAAAATATTAAAAAAATTTTTTTTTAAAGCAAAGTTATTCTATTAATTAATTTAATTTTTGAGAAAAATTAAAAAAAAAATTATCAAATAGCGTATTTTTTATTTTTTTATGCGTATATTTATTCATTTATTGTATCTTCAAAAAAATGAACTAACAATAAGTTTTCAAATCTTAAATCTAGATATAATAATTAGGCCCAACCAGTGTCAGGCATAAACTTAGTGATAGTAATTAATAATACATAAATATCGTATTAAGCACAAGAATATTTTCAAGCTGTTTCATCTGGAGTGTTGAGTATTAGAGCCATAGTGTCCCTCTTTTTTAAGCGGATGTGACCAGTAAAATTCAAGTTATTACGAGCAAGCGGATTAGGATGCGACTCGAGTTTTGTTAAGTATTTGCCTGCGTATTTTTTAATTTCTTCAGTCACTAGTGGCAAATTTAAATCACGATGTAAATTTGAATTTTTGATGTACCATGGAGCCGATGTTATTAGTCTTAAAACTAAATCTCTAGAAATATTTTTCATGACTCCAAAATCTATAACATCCGGAATTTTTTGTATGTCTGTAGGCCAGTAAGTGGGCTCTCCACTTGAAATGACGTCCAAGCCCATTTTTGAAATTGTATTGAACAACGCTCTTGCTCTAGGAGTAATAAGGCGTGAACCCCAGAACGTATGTTTTGCATTGTAGTCCCCAGCTGCTACGAAACAAGGGCTAAGAGATTTGTAGCAATCCTCGTATTGATCTTCAGTAATTGCGAATCTGGGAGGGGAGTAAATTGATGATATTACAAAATTAGTGCAAAAATTTTCAATACAAATATTCGTTGCTTGTAGATGTTCTTCAGAAATGTTGTCAATAATATAATGCTTGAGTCTTGACGTTATTAAAATTGCTGATCCACCGCATGGTCTTCCTCTTGGGTCCTTTGTATCACATAACGTGTAGCCATTGATTTCGAGAAGGCTTCTCGAAGTCAAATGAGTCTCAGAAACTATCATTACATCAATATTTTTTTCCGAAAGGAAGTGCTCGAACTCATTTTTGTGTTGGCGAATGCCGTTTGCATTCCAGAAACATATTTTTAACGTGTTCATGGTTTGTTAACTAATGCTTGAAGCAGTGTATTCTGCATTCGCAGCATTTCTTGCATCATATTAGTTATATTTGTAGTAAAGTTGTTTATAGTTAGCACCAGATTCTCAATAGTAGCTTAAAGGCGACTAAAGTTAAAGCTTGAGTTTGCATTCGTTGAATTATTTTTCGGTGGAAAATTTTGTGTGCGAATAGAACTAGTCTTAGCAGCATCTGCATACGATACTCGTGAAGTAACTTTTTGGCTCATTTGAGCAAAAGTGGCTGAGCTGGATTTAATTTGGGTTTTTGACCCATAGCCTGTTTAACCAAAGAATATACAAGGCATCCTCTGTAGTTAGCGATGTGATTACCTACACAATTACAGCATTTTTTTTCTGCTTGATCGTTTGGCTTAGTACATATTCTTTGCATTTATGGCACTGTACGGGACCTGAACGCTTACGTGGCTCTTCAACTGTGCTTTTTCGGTGTAAAAGATACTTTACGCTATAAATTGGATGGGTTTCATTTTATTTTTAAATTTTATGTCATTCGGCTTCAGTGCGACCCGAAATAGGGGTTGGGGACCTTTTCTCTCTTAATTATGTTGGTAACATTTTTTACCTTAAATCCTTGGTCGACAAGTGCACATTTTACTTCATCGGGCTCAACATATGAATCTATGCCCTTTAATACTATCTGTAGGCCTTTAGCACTCTTAAGTTGGTATGTGTAAAAATTTGTTTTATTTTTTTCGAATTCACTAACAATTTTTCGAAAATCCTTTTCATTATATATTTGGATTTTAGTTTCATCAATATTACCTCGTTTAATTGGAACGATGTGAAAGGTATTTTCTCCAATGGTCGACAGTAGTTTTTTTAGAAGCGCGTTAGAATTTTTTTCTCTCAAATAAATAGGTGGTGGCTTAGAAGACTTTAGCGATAATGCAGCGGGCTTGTCGTTATTGTCTTGCAATATTTTTTTTTTTTAGTACATATATTTATTTAATGTATCTTCAAATATGAACTAACAATAATTATTCAAATCTTAAATCTAAATATAATTAATTAGGCCCGACCAGTGTTGGACATAAACTTAGTGATAGCTATTAATAATACATAAGTTGTGATAAGCAAAAACAAAAGTATTTTTCAAGCAGTTTCTTCTGGAGTATTGAGCATTAGAGACCTTGTGTCTCTCTTTTTTAAGCGGATGTGTCCAGTAAAATTCAAGATATTACGAGCAATTAGGATGAGTCTCGAGTTTTGAAAGATATTTGCCTGCGTATTTTGCAATTTCTTCAGTTACTTTAATTTCGGCTTATATACTAACAGCCTTATTCATAAAAAATAATTCTGTCTTATTATAGGTTAATAAAACAAATTATTAATTATGTGAAGAATCTAGATCAGCGATGCCAATTTAGCGCGTTTCGCGCTAGATTTAGCGCGGTTTAACTATGCCAAATGCGCTTTTTTCAGTCTTAGCGCGTTTACTAAAAAAGCGCTAAATTAGTGCGTTTTGAATAGTCAGTATCATTTTTGCATAAATTTAACAATTTTCTAGTATTCAAAACTCATAAAATTTTTTAAATTGGATAATAATTCAGCTGTCGCAAATAAAATTCCCTTGACTGTGGTTAGAATTAAAAACGCATTTTAATACTGTAAATGGCAAATATTTTGAAATTTCATGAAAATTCGTCATCAAAAAAATTTATATAACTTATTAAGCATTTATTCTAGCTGAAGTACAGAAAGCATTTGAATTGCAAAACTATTCGACAATTTATATACCTATAAGTTGTTACAAAGTTTGACATATAAAATAAAAATAAAAACTAAGGATTTCGATTATTTGGAAGACAATTCTGTATTAAATGATTTTAATTGTTTAGGATATAGTTTCGAAGAAACAATATTATAAAATCTGAAAAGAGCTACTAAAAAATCAATTGTATTTACTAATACACATGTAAATACATCGAATTTTATTAAAATTTAATTTAGCGCGTAGGAAAATAGCGCGTTTTGGCTATAAATAGTTGACAATGCTCAAACTTAGCGCGTTCTAGCGCTTTTTGCGAAGGGGAATAGCGCGTTTGGGTTACAAATAGTTGGCATCACTGATCTAGATTGTAAAAATGAGTGATTTACTAAAATACACTCAATATCTTATTTCTATTTTATATATATATTTTAAAATATTTACATTTATAATATTCATGGGAAAACAAAATGTCACTTGATATATTTTAAGTAATAAATTATTTTCCCATAAATATTAAAGTGTGCCACAAACAACAACAACTCACGGTATGTTTACCAAACACATGCATTGCACTGGAATATCAATACGGTGACCAGCGGTATGAAAGACATATGATACCTTCAATTGCTACTGTATGCAGACCCGTAAAACAATGAATACATTCACTGATGTGTATGTAAAAGACTTATATCACTAGTAGTAGGGAACTGGGGGTTCTGGGCCAATTAAAATTGTTAAATTGTGGGCTGAAATTGTTAAATTGTGGCTGAAATTGTGAAATTTGGGTAATTAAAATTTGAAAATTTTAAAATTCTTGGAAATTTGATACCTACGTGCGTGTATGTGTGTGTGTGTGTGTTTTCGGCGGCGCTTTGATGTTTTTGTTTACATAAGGAGTTTTTTTGTTTACATTAACCCTTGTGTGAACCGGTGATTTTTTTGTGGTGGCATTAATTGTGTGAACGGGTGATTTTTTTGTGGGGGAGGATTAAGGGGTTTCATAAGATTAAGATTTCATAAGTATACCGACTGGAAAATCATGAAAATGATTTTTCCTAATACCAACTGGAAAATCATGAAAATGATTTTTCCTAATACCAACGGGAAAATCATGAGATGATTTTTCCTAATTAATTAATTTTTCCTAATGCCGACAGCAATCCTTGATTATTTTTGCTAATGCCGACGGCAATACATGATTATGTTTTCCTAATGCCGACGGCAATGCTTGATTATTTTTCCTAATGCCGACAGCAAAACATGATTATTTTTTTCAAATGCCGACGGCAATGCATGATTACTATATTTCTTAATGCCGACGAGAAAATGATTTTTCCAAAGGGAAAATTGCCAGTGTTGCCAGACTGTATAAATTTGTAATCGTAATACTATATCAGTAATATCAGAGAAAATATATTTGATGACTACTAGACGATTCTCATATGAATCGTGGGAATGTGTATGTGAGATTTCCTCACGCTAATAAATTGTTTATAAATAAAATAAATTGTTTATAAATAAAATGTTCTCATGTATGTGAACACCCTAATGCTTGTGTGTGGGTGGTCCAGCTTGATTGTCGCTGGTAATTGTATATTGTGTTTATTTGTTTAAGAAATATATTTGTATGTATGTATGTATGAATGTATAAATGTATGTATGTATGTATGAATATATAAATGTATGAATGTATGTATGTATGAATGTATAAATGAATGTATGAATGTATAAATGTGCGATCGTGGGAACTTGTGCGTGGAATATTTTATTGAATACATATATATTTTGCAACGTAGTCATTTTCTTTGTCTTCAATTCTTTTAAAGCAGAGGAATAGAGAAACAAAAAGAAAACATTTGCAAGTAAGCAAAAAAGTTAACTTCTCCTCCTCCCCACCTCCTTCTATTCCCTTTATGTAGTTTGTATTTGAAATAAGAAAACACTTGTACATTCTTTTATTTTGTATACATTTATTGTTTAAAATTTTTTTAAATTTTATAATAATACATACATTAATATTTTAAAAATTATAAAGATCATTTAAAGCAAGACATTTCTTTTGTTAGTAAAATAGCATTTTTTAATGCGCATACACCAAATTTATGATAATTACAATAAAAATATTCTGGATACTTGATTTCCATTTGTTTAAAGTTGATGCAGCCTATATCCTCAACGTTAGAAATTTTTCGGTGTAACATTTTTTCCAACCATAGTCTTTTTTCTTCACCTTTTACGTAAATTTTAGAACATCTTACGTTGGCTTTTAAAAAATTGCAAACGCTATGAAATGAAACTGATCCAGCAGTCCAGCTTAGGTGATGATAGTTTTTTGTTAGCCACTTTGCTTCTCTTTGCTTTTTTATTGATAAGCATTTAAAATCAAATGGTGGTTTTATAATGAAGTTGTTATATTCATAATTGTTGAAAACAATCGCTACTTCTTTTGCGATGAAATCGTTTGAATTAGTTTTGAAACCTTGTACGTCTATAAAAATTATGTTATTTTCCATGTTATTCAATTTATAACACTTTTCGAACTTGTCCTTTGATGGGTATATATTCTATTATACGATCATGAATAAGAATGCAGTAAGCTGATGTCTTTGGTGCAATATTAGTTGCTGTTTCAAATTCTATTCTTATATCAATCGGTCCATTATTGAGTGATTCATTCTGATGACTGACATCTACTACAATAATAGGAGCTTTTATCTTAAACTCTGATGCAGTTAGAAGCGGTTGAGATTCTTTCATATAGTAGCTTTGTTGGAATCTTAGATACATATCATATAGAATTGCATAACGTTCATTTTTGAACTTTATGTTTAGATCATCATACGGGTATGAGACTGAATTTAAATGTACTTTTAAATTAGTCAAATCACAATGAACAAATTTATTTTCTTGTTGAAAAGCAATCAACACAAAACGGGGGCGTTCTCTATTTGCAGCCAGTTTAACATTCCAAATATGGCTAGTTCCTGTATTTAATTGTGGATTAATATGACAATCCCAACTGCGAAATGCCATGGGTATAGAAGCACCATTGTTAATAATTTTAATCATATTCAATTTGCTAAGTTCAGATAATTGAACATGAGGTATTCTCCATGAGATGAGTGAAATTGTAAGTTTAGCTTTTTCAGTAGAAACACTCGAGCGTACAATATCTTCGTCATTCTTATTGCGCAAGAGTATCAGTTCATGTTTTCCATTTAATATAACTAGAAGCATTTTTAGAGGTACATAGAAATTGAAAAATCCATTTGCAAGAGTGACATCGTCAATTTTGTTCCATCCGGCATTTTGCATCACATTGCTTTCGTTTGGTGATAGAGAAACCAAGTTCTTTATGGTGCTCGTGGCTCCTAAATATCTTGTATGATCAATTTCAATTCCATTGAGCTCATAGCGAATTTCATCAAATAGATATACTACAAAGTTGTTTTTTAATTTAAAGTGCTCTGAAGAAGAAGATTTAGGGGCATTATCATCGGCAACAAACCCGTCTACATAAATGTAGCTCTCACTGGGTAGCACGTATAAATCTTGATTTTGTATTGAAATTCTAATTTCATCATTATTGTTGTAAGATTGTAAGTATGGTACATATGTATGATAATCCTTTTTGATTATATTCTCATCAGAGAAAGGTTTATCTAAGACATCTATTATTGAACTCATTTTGTCTTCAATTTAAAATTCAAGGACTTTAGAAAATTTTTATTTGATGTTGTTAGTGCTTTCTGTTGAAGTGGTCGCTTTAATGTTCTTGTTGTTGTTGTTACTGCTTTATTTTTCAATATATTTGTGTTGTATATTAGCATTATTTAGTTGACCTCAAATGTATTCGTATTGTAATTTCCTCTCCTCGAAAATTAATTAAATCACCGTGTTGATCAACTACTCTCAGCGTTAGTGAACTTATCTCTCTGGTGTTCACAGGTAAATAGATGAGATTTCTTGGAACCTCATCTATTTTATAGCCTGGAGGCACATTAATCGAAAATTCATGAAGTGTATGCGATTTGGAGTTATTCATATATGTGTTAATAGCGATACTACTTTCAATTCGCAAGAGATTCACTTTAAAAATATTAACTGGAAGATCTGAGTAATAATATTTGTTTGGTGTTAGGATTTTGCTATTGAATCCTAAAAGTTTTCCAATTGTGTTGTCCTTATTAAAATATACAGGATCTTTGGAACTATTAACTTTAACTTACATTGTATTGTTATTAGCTTCAATAAAAATCTTATTTTCTGGACAGAGTCTTCTGTATTGCTCTTGTATAAAATCTACACTATCATTCAATTCGTAAGATCCAATTAGTATTTCAATTGTATGTTCCCCTATATGAAACATATTGTTGTAGGTGTCTACATTTGGAATGCTGTTGTATGAATGAAAATCAGTTAGAGCACACTCAAATGCACCATGTAATTCAATAGGAGGAAAGTAACTAGCAGATAATTCTGATGAGTTAGAGCTCAGAGTAAGTGTTATTGACATTATAACTGTCTGATTACAATTAAATAAAGTTTAGTACAACATATGGTTTATAAGCATGATTTACATATTTATTTCATTTTCTTATTTTAAAATTAACATTAGTTTCTTAATATTACTGCTATTGTTGTTGATGATGGTATTCAGCTATAATATTTCGTTCTTACTTATCCAAGAATTGTGTTGATTAGAAAATCCCAACCATTTAACGTATGCCTCCTTTCCTTTAGTTTTAAGAACCTTTTCAACTAGATATGTATTTGGATATCTAGTTTTCGAAAGTTCTTCAGTATAGAATCCACCTTTAATAGGATTACCAAGATAATCTTCTAATATGAATGTTGTAGGATTTGTATTTTGAACTCTTGTAATTGTGAAAATTTCTGTAGTCCAATTTGGAGTATAACCTTTTTCAAATGTATGCTTATATTTGCTTATGCGTACATGATCTCCAACATTAAATTTCGACATTTTGTACATCTTCAAATGACTGTATACTGTATTTAGTAGCTTTTGCTCATTTGTTGAGTTGACTTTAATCGGAGACATTTTAATGGTGCGATGAACTTTTCTATTATATGCATTAATTAAATCTTTGTATATATCAATCCACTTATATGAACCATTAAAGCTAAATTCTTTCCACATCATTCCTTTCAATGTTCTGTTAAATCGTTCTACTATTGATGCTTTCATACTGCTATATGTTGAGTAGTGATTAATGTTGTATTTATCCATTAATTTTCCAAAGTGTTTGTTGAAAAATTCTTTACCATCATCTGTTTGTAAGTTTTTTGGTACTCGTCCTAATTCAAAAATATTTTCCATCGCCTTGGTTGTTTCGAGTGCAGTTTTAGTTTTTAGTGGTACTGCCCATGCAAATTTTGAAAATGTGTCAATTACAGTTAATAAAAATCGATAATTTCTGTTTTCTCTAGAATACATCCCCATTTCAACTAAATCAGCTTGCCAAAGATCATCTATTCCTTTCATTACAACTCTACGACGCATAAAAACTTTTCGAGCTTGCTTATGCAGTTCGTTTACTAAATTTCTTTTTGAAGACATTAAGTTGTTTTATAGATTTTTTGGAGAGTGTTGTGATCTACTTGACGCACTTTCAGCTATTGATACAAACATGTAATTTTCCAATCTATAAATTTTCTCATTAAGCTGTTCAATTTGTTCTTCAAAGAATGTTTTAATTTGTAGAATGTCTTTTTGAATTTTATAATTTTCTTCTATATCTAATTTTATATCGCGTTGTAGCTCCTCAATTTGCATTTGAATATCTTCTTGAATTATAGTATTATCTTCCTTAAAGTATGTTAATAATTTCTCTTCTAATTTTTCGATTTGAGTTTGCAGAAACAATTTATTGATAACATCGTTTTCCTCTAGAGCTTTTGCAACATTTTTGATTCTTTTGTTTTGGACATCAATGTTGTTGTTCGTATCCATAAAGAACCCCAGCAGTTTAGGTGCATTTTTCAAAGAAATTATACTGCTAGTATCGTTTAAATAGTGTCCAAATTGATCAACAGACATGCTTTATATACTTTATTAAAGTTAATGTATTATATTTGCTTCACGTAGTTCTTCAATAATTGATACAATCTCGTTATTGTGATTAGTATGACCTGCACCTTGTGATGCAAGCAGTAGTCGAAGACGATCTACTAACTCATTTGGATCGTCCCAGTATATATAGTTTGGCTTATGGGCGTTAAATTCCATCATTCCATCACCTAAATAACTACCTTTTGGCTTAGATCATGTTGATTCGGCTAAATTCTTTTGATTTTTATCGTCAATAAATTTCTTAATAATATGTTTGTATTTATATCCTCTAGTACCCTTAATTTGACCATCAGGTTTATAGTCCCTTCTATATGCATTAGTAGTAATTAAAATCTTTTTATAGATTTCGAGTTCAAATTTATCATAATTTTTTGGTATTTTATGAAACATTAGAGAAAATAGTCCTGGTGTTAGGGCCCATATTTGACCACCAACTTGCATTTTATCTTCATTAAGTTTGAGGTTACTATCACCAAATTTCAATTCATTATTGAAATCTTTATGTGGACCATAGTTTGTATCTAATTCATTTCTTCCTTCCAAGACTGATAAGTCAGTATAAGTATCTTCTGTATTGGAAGTCTGTGAGTAAAAATCATCATCATCATCCTCATCATGATTCTCAGTATTAGCATCATTAAACAAGATGGTATTATCGAATATTGTTCCTTCTGCTAGTTTCTTTGGTGTACTTGTCTCTATCTTGACTGATGTTTTTTCAGGTTTAAAACTTGTATTATTTTCAACTTCTGTCTTCATTTTACTTTCTTCTTTTATGGGAATTCTTTTAATATTTTTAGAACTATTTATGAATTCTTTGAGTGGTTCTGTTATAGGTTTAAATGTATCTCTTAGTTGTTCACGTGTATCTATTTCACCAGTTTTTATACTACGAAGCTTTTTCTTTAAGACATTTCTTGTCAACACCAACTGTTTTAAAATTTTCTCATCCATGTTTAATAATAGTAAATAACAGGTATCAGCTATTAGATCAGGTGTTAGCTTATCAGGACCTGGTCTGGTTTTCAGATCAGCTTATCAGGACCTGATCTGGTTTTCAGATCAGCTTATCAGGACCTGATCTGGTTTTCAGATCAGCTTATCAGGACCTGATCTGGTTTTCAGATCAGCTTATCAGGACCTGATCTGGTTTTCAGATCAGCTTATCAGGACCTGGTCTGTTTTTCAGATCAGCTTATCAGGACCTGGTCTGGTTTTCAGATCAGCTTATCAGGACCTGGTCTCGTTTTCAGATCAGCTTATCAGGACCTGGTCTGGTTTTCAGATCAGCTTATCAGGACCTGGTCTGGTTTTCAGATCAGCTTATCAGGTATCAGATGAGGTTATAGCAAATAGATGTATCAAGTTTAAGGTTAGATAAATAACTAAAGGTAATTTTTTTATGAGTAGTTGCTTATATAGTTATAAAATAGTCAAATTGCTTTCTGTAGCGACCATCGATTAATTCGCTATCTTTGCTTATCATCAAAAATCCATATTTATCCTTCCAACATTCTCGACAAATTTCTTGAAACTTTTCATAGCTCATATCGCTGGCAACATGATCCTTATAAACATGCTTCATATTTGTCTCATCTTGCTTAAACATTATAATAACATTTGCATTGTCTCTTATTAAATGCTTGGGAATTCTGGTATATGTTTGACACAGGTAGAATGAATCAACATCCCTATGTCGCCCCATACAAAAATATGTACGTATATTATTCTGCTTTTCACATGCAACATCATCAAATATCATAATTGAATTAGTTTTAGCTTCGTCAGGTGGAATAACTGATTCATTATCGGTGAATGTAAAATACCCCATACCTTTAATTGGTGAAATTAGTTTCTTCAGGTATTCATATTTAGGTTGATAGAGAGATTTTGAGTATAAATAGATGTTTTCAAACTTGAGTCCATTAGGACTTTCTAGCAAGCCAATCATAACATTAGTCTTTCCACAATTTGATGGTCCCACTATTAGAGCACGAATAGAATTTGGTAAGAGAGGACTATGCTTTATTTTTGAACTGATGTTCACTGAATCATCAATATTACGAACTAAAATATTTTTATGTTGTTTTACTAACTGCATTTTTGTAACTAAATGCATTTCATATATATTACCTCTTATATAGGAAAAATTAGATAATATGGTTATACGATATCAGAAAACTTTTAGTCATAAAAACACCGTCGTTGGAGGAGGTCTAGTAGACAAAATAATAAACTCTCTACCTGTTGAACTGCATCTACCTGGATATCAGTACTGTGGACCTGGAACAAAACTACAAAAACGTTTAAATCGAGGTGATAAAGGAATTAATTTATTGGACTCTGCGTGTAAAAATCACGATATTGCTTATTCCAAAAATAAGGATTTAAGTAGCAGACATAAAGCTGATAAAATACTTGAAAACTCCGCTTGGGATCGAGTTTTATCAAAAGATAGTAGTAGTCTTGCTGAAAAATCATTTGCATATATGGTTACTAACGCAATGAAAGCCAAAACAAAATTTGGTATGGGTGTGGAGAAAAAGAAAAATGTAAAAAAGAACAAACTAAATGTTAAAACACTATTTAGAACATCAGTTAGAGCTGCAACAAAAATACTAAAAAAAGAAAAACCATTAGATATTAACTCAGCTATTAAAATTGCACGAAAAACTATTAACAAGTCATTAAAAGGAAGAAAATCTCAAATTATAGTACCACGTGTGATACGTGTCCCAAAAATTGGTGGTTTTTTACCTCTAATACCGATTTTAACTGCTCTGGGCGCAATTGGTAGTCTAACAACTGGAGGTGCTGCCATAGCTAAAGCTGTAAATGCAACTAAGAATGCTAAAAATCATCTTGATGAAGCAACTAAACATAATAGAGCGATGGAATCTATAGCAGTTGGAAAAGGACTTTACTTAAAACCATATAAAAAGGGTTATGGTTTAGTTCATAAAGAGGAATCAAAAAACTCTTAAAGATGCTACCCAACAGACCACTATCTGATGTGGACCTAAGATGTTTCTCTATAAATATTCCATATTTTAGAGGAGTTTTCATGTTGAATACTCTACCAAAACGATCAAAGAAAATTGAATGTGGAATAATCAATTTAGATGTATCAACAGAACCTGGTACACATTGGGTAGCATATTATAAAAACATCAATGAAAAAGAATATTTCGACAGCTTTGGAAACTTACAACCTCCTTCGGAAGTAGTCAAATATCTTGGTGCAAATATTAAATACAACTATAATCAACATCAGAATTTTAATACATTTACCTGTGGACATTTATGTCTTAAATTTCTTTATGAAATAACTGAAAATATTAAATAAAAACACAAACATTTATATTTTACAAAACTCTTTAATGTCTTTTTATTCATAATATAAAAAACGTAATTAATATAATTTATTGCCTGACAGGATATTGGGAATTTTGAATTAGAAATTCCCTCAGCTCATTCTCAACGATTAGGTTTTCTTCACCTTCTCTACTTAGGCAATATGATCCGCTCGAGAGATCTTTAATATCGTCATCTGTTAAAGTATTATATCGTTTAGGCAGGAACATTATATGTTTATGCATTTCAACTTTTAGTGTTGCTCCATATTTTGTTGTTACACGTTCCATATTTCGAATAGCATATTTCATGGACGTGTCAAGCTCCTTTACGTGGATTAAGGTTTTGTTGTTTAGAGAATTAAATTTTGAAATTAGATTTGTTGTGGAGTCCATTTTTTTTATTTAGTTCTTCTCACTTTGAATGTTTAACTGGAAATGATCTTAAAAGTAGCGCTGATGACTTCAAGAAGGCTAATCGAAAATAATTATGGTGAAATAGTGAATAAGTGGGGGATAGTGATACAGAGAAAGATATAGTTATAGAGAGAAAAGTGTTAGAGAGAGAGATAGAGTGATAAAAAGAAATATGGAATAGCGATTATAGTATAGATATTTGAAAAATTTAAAGAACAAATTAGTCTTAAAAAAACCTTCCAACAATCGTCATCATCATTCATTTATCAGCAAATAAAATGAGTCAAATTAGACGTACTCTAAAACAATTTCTAACAGATTTTGAAAGCTTCTGGTTATATGATCATTGGGAGATGATAAAATTTTTCCAAAATATGCTGGATGAGAACGAAGAATATGGCGTAATAGAAGACGAAGACAACACAGAAGGGCATTTTGGAAACTGCCCATGGTACGATCCGAAGTGTGAGGAAGGGCCTGATACTTGTAGATGTACAATATATTTTTTACGGAAAAGTATATTAGAACATCTAATAATTGGATACTATGAAATGTTTCCATCATTATAAATAAAATATTAAAGAAATTAAATTAAATGGTATTATTAACAGAAATAAAATAAAATTGTATTATTAAAATATTCCTTGTTTTGTATTATTTTTTCTAAAGGAAAATTAGGAATCATCTGTTCGAATACAAAATAACAGAAACTTGTAAGTACAAAATAACAGAAACTTGTAAGTAGTGAAAAATATAAGGACTTATCCGATTATCTTAATTGTGTCTCTTTATATAATATCTAATGGAATTTCACAATATTGTGAAATTCAATTTCTCTTGTAGAGAACCTCTCAAAGAAAACAAGATTGTGCATGTTTAATTTATGTGAAGACAAGACTGTGCATGTTTAAGCAATATGAAAACAAGAATTTACAAATAAGCAAAAACAATAAGTGTTTGATCCAACGAAGTAAAGCCAATAAAGAAATAAACACCATTTCATTCTTTTTTCAATATTTTATTTAAAATTTTTTCTTAAAAATTCATATAGATATGTACAATAATTTTTCTTAAAAAATAAATAGGATTTTATTTACAATAATTTTTCTTATTAAATAAATATGATTTTATATACAACAATTTTTCTTAATGAATAGGATTTTATATACAACAATTTTTCTTAATGAATAGGATTTTATATACAACAATTTGATTTTATTTACAATTTAAAAATTAACTAAAAATTAATTAATTTTAACAATTTTCTTGCATTCTAGCAATCTCATCTAGCAACATATCAAGTTCGTATTCAGGGTTAGTTTCCTTAATACGAAAATGATACCATGCATATGTATTAATGTTATTTGATCTAATTTTTCTCTTATCGTCTCCATAACTTAGTTGACTAGTATATATCTGATGTAGCTTAGATTTAAATGTTAACATATTATCATACACATTAGTCTTATTAAATAAACAATTTTTATAAGTAGCTAAACTATATTTATCTAATATGGCTCTCTTTACCCCCTTCGATTTTTTAACGTCATTTTGATTTTGTACACTGAATTTGTCATTATTTTACCGCAATTTTCATCCTTCATCATACCAATGACTTTTTTATTTACTAGTGGAAAATTATAAATATTGTCTGTAGGATAGTCCGATGTATCAAATTGTTCTTGTATGTCATTTTTGATGTCAGCGTAAAAGTCGTCCGTTTTTATTGAATATATAAAAGAGTCCGTGTCCATATAGTTCAATGAGAGTTTTGTCTTAAACTTAGGTTGCATGTACCCGTAATGGAATTATACATTTTCCATTTGGACAGCTCGAGTACACAAAATCCTAAGTAAATTGGTTTATTGTAGCAGGTTTTGACTCTAGTCATTTCGATTGCTACTAGATCTTCGGAAAATATAGATAAACTATAAAAATTTGGTTTTGATATCCAATCTTGGGCCCCCAAACGATTACAATTCGTTCTCTCCCAACTATTAACAATTTTAACATCTATCCTCTTATCCACATTTTCCATGGTTTTACCATACACTGCATTATTAAGTAGTTTGAAAAAAATTTTTTCAAAAGCATTTTTAGCAGTGGCCCTATGTCTGGTATTTAGGTCAATATAGCCTTTTAACCATGGAGATTGTTTAAATGCTAGAATACGATGAGTTTTCTTTAAAACTAAGCCATATTCTAAGCACTGTTTCAGAACTCTAAAGTGTATCACGTATGATTGCTTTGTAGAGAAATCGGTTATCAACTTGCTATACTTCGCTTGCATAACTTTTTTAGTCGTGTAAATGAGAGGGATAATCCAACGTGACCTCATATACATAACCGTCTGTTCCATTGTCAGCTATGCTGTTTGGGTCCAGATTGAGCTCGTCTTGCGATAACCATCTGAACCCACCATGAGGAAGATATTCCGACATCGCCCAACCATACAAATTGTTAGCGTCTAAATAGACGAGAAATTCTGAGGGCTTCTCTTTATCGAAATCTTCCAAATATTTGTTATTCGCTTTCGAATATTTTTGACTACACTGTACGATCCCTCCACGTATACCTTTTTTCATAAAATTGTACATGTCTATGTCTGTCAATAATTATAATTCAATTTTTGTGTCTTTAAGCATTGCATCCCAAGAAAGGCCAGGAGCTGTATAATATTGGCATGGATCGAGCTCATAAATACCTTTACAAACTTTACTAAAGTTCTCGAAAATATCTGTCAGTAAGAGGACATCTGTTTTTAAGTAAAGTTCCATGTAATCTTTCATAGTTTTGCAACCAAAAGTATTCCATACCTCTTCAGCATGTGAGTATTCCTCTAAAGAACACTCTTTATTGTTCAACTTATTAAAGAAATCACTGCGTGAAGGCAGCTGACACTCATCTAATTTTTGGAATGAATTTAGGTACTCATACGGGAAAATACCTTTTTTCTTAATAAGCTGAAATTCTTTTTCTGACTGAAATAAGGACCTTATAGTTCTGAAATCATTATCCGACAAATTGCAGGCTAATGATTCCAAACTCTCAGCCATAAAGCGTAAAGAAATCTTATTTCAAGCTTATGGCCATCACTCATTTCTGTAAATTGGGAGAGGGATATATAAAGTTCCTTATTGAGAGGGAGTACTTTCAGTTGCATTGAAATTTCACCTAGATCTTTAATAAAAAGATGTGAGTCATAAACTTGGGGATTTGGTAATTTAAATTACAGTTATTGTGGGCTGCACCTCTATATTTACCACTAATGTCTCTAACGCGATCTTTACCTAGAAATTTTTGACAAATATGACAATTCACCGCACTATAAAAATTATAAATATCAGAAGGGGATAAAGTATCCATTTGTCTATTATTTACTAAGTGACTATTGTATATATCCTCACAGTCTTTAATTAAATATGATAAAAATTTTTTTGAGGCATCTTTTCCTGTGTATATCCTTAATTTATCTAACTTATTGCTATGGAGACACTTAATATAATAGCTAAATGCACAAGGAGTGTGCTTTTTGACTAGACTAGTTTTATTACTTACACTATTACTAACTTCTTCCAAGATGCATTCGAAATCTGCATATACCACGAAGGGTAAATCCATTTTTCTTTGATGTCCCTTGAAGCTCAGAATTGCATCCGGACCTGATGGCATAGTTGTAACAATTTTACCGCACTCCGCCTTATGATTTGTCATACCATTTTCGATGTGGGTGTACTGGAGACAGCTGTTGCAGAAAATTAATTTACTTTTGTGCTGCGTTATTTGATTTCGTAAAAGTCTGTGAATGATAAAAAAATAAATAAAAGTTTATAAGTAAAATGTATATAGTATAAACTATATAAACAGGTATATGTATCCTTAAAATAAAAAGTTGTATATTTTTTTAACTTACCTTGATATATTCTTTATCAATATGTAGTGATGACCTGCAGCATTCTCTTAAAGTAGTAAGTTGACGTGGTTCACTTTCTCGTCCTTGGTCACATAATAGGGACCAATGATCTGATCTGCTCCCTCATCATACCCAAATACGTTTACACTTATAGTCGGATTGTTTACCTCAAACTCTTTGATTTTGTTAAGTGCTAAATTTTTGAAATTTAACGCTACACCATTTCGCGTAACAATCGTCTCTGCAGCAATGTCAGGGATATTATACGAACTGCAACGTTTTGGGTGATCGTATTTGGTTGTATCCATTGCAGCAATCAGACACCACTTGAAGCAATATTCATCATCGTTTTGTATATTGATGCAAGCCTTTCTTCTTAAAAGTTTTTCAGGAGTGGATATCCAATTCGAGCCTTTGACGAGCGACGATTTGTTGATGTTGATTTCTGCTCGGAATATGCGTGACAAAGTCCAACCAGAATCTCGCTCTTCGAATTCGGACATTTTGGTTGAAATCTCCTCAACCTGTTTACGTAATATTTCTTCTATATTGTCTGCCTTTGTCAGTAAACTCATTTTGGCTACATGTGATATTATGCACAACTCCAATTCCTCTCCCACAATTTTTATATACTCCGCCACAATACTCACATGAAATTTAATTATTGTATGTTTAGATAAATTCATTTGAAGTCTCTCCATAAAAATATTTTTGTTTTCCTTAATAAATTCTTCCAAGAGAAGTTGATCTTTTTTATTTAGAATTGCGTATGTGGCGATATGATTTTTGAAGGCTTTCGATATTTTATAATATCTCACATTATCTTCTTCTGTCGTGACATGGGGAGTACTCATTGGAGTTGGCAGAGTTTCTTCTCCTATTTCTTCTACATCTACTTCTCCACCACTTTCCGGTAAAGTTATGTCCATAGCATCGTTGTATAAGGTCCCTCCAAGGATATCCACACCTTGTTGTTGAGCTTGTTGTTGTTGTTGCTGCTGGTGCTGCTGCTGCTGCTGCTCTTGTTGATGATAAGTATGTGGTTGCCATTGCATCAAATTGGAATACTGCTGCATTTGATTATCTGGTGTGACGGGATTATAATTGTAACTTGGATACTCATATTGCATTGGTACTCCTGATCCCAAAAACTGATTATTCCATGACATTGATGTAGGGTAACAGTTAGGTATGCCGTATTGTTGATGATTCATTGGTAGTTGATATTGGGGATACTGTAAAGAGGGTTGTTGCTGATGATGATGAAATGTATTTAGCTGTTGTTGATGATTTTGAAGAGATGACTGCGTTTGCTCTTGATTTCTGTCCCGGCTTACGATCTCTTGATCCTGCACACTATGATTTTTAACATGGTCCAAAAAGGACTTTTGGTATTTATATACCTTATGACATCTATTACACATATATCCAGAAGAACTCATTTTTAATTAGTTTATAGAATTTATATTTGAATTTAACACAATTGCTGATGATACTACTTGTAAATACAATAAAGTACTGATGTGTTGGTTATAAAAGTTGGCGTATTTATACAAAAATTATTAGCAGTAGCCTTGCGGCAGTCATAATTTTTACTTTTTGTTTCTCTGCTGATGACTGTACTTAGTTGAAAATCCTCTGCTTTAAAATAGTTGTAGACAAAGAAAATGACTACGTTGCAAAATATAAATGTATTCTACACAAGCACAAAATATTCCACGCACAAGTTCCCACAATCGCTCATTTATATAGGGTGTTTTTTTAGAGGTATAGAACTTCGAATTGAAATAAAACACAAGAAAATCGTTTTAATGTCCATCAATTTGGCTTTATTGGAAGCATAATTTTATGCCATTAACGTTTAAATATGATTTCGGGCATGTGGCCGCCGCGGCTGGCTCGAATAAAGCCAATTCTACAGGTCCAATTTTCAACCACTTTTTCGAGCATATGGGGCCGTATGTTGGCAATAACGCCACGAATGTTGGCTTCCAAGGTTTCTGGTTTGTTGGCGTAGACGAGCGACTTCACATATCCAATGGTGTCAAATCAAACGATCTTGGTGGCCAATTGACAGGTCCATTCCATAATTGCTCTGATGGACGATTATGTCGACCATAAAATGGACGGAGCTTGCGGTAAACTTCGCGAACTGAACCATTATTTTCGAAATAAATTTGCACGATTTGCAAGCGTTGTTCTTTTGTCAACCTGTTCATGATGAAATGGCAAACCAAACTAAATATCAATCACTTAACAGCTGACAAAATGGCCGCCAGTTAAAAAAGTGATGCCAACTTAAAGTTCTATACCTCAATAAAAAACACCCTTTACATTCATACATTCATTTATACATTCATACATGCATACATACATTTATACATTCATACATACATACATACATACAAATATATTTCTTAAACAAATAAACAAAAGATATGCTTACCAGCGACAATCAAGCTGGACCACCCACACACAAGCATTAGGGGTGTTCACATACATGATAACATTTTACAAATAAATAAATAAAATAATTAAATAAATTAAATTAATTTATTTAATTATTTTATTTATAAACAATTTATTTTATTTATAAACAATTTATAGCGTTAGGAAATCAAACAAACATACATACTTACATATGTATATATATATATATATATATATATATATATACATATATACATATTTACATATATACATATATATACACACAAATTTCTACGGTCTGGCAACACTGGAAAAAAATAATCATGTTTTGCCGTCGGCATTTGAAAAACATAATCATGCATTGCCGTAGGCATTAGAAAAAATAATGATGCATTGCCGTAGGCATTAGGAAAAATTATCATGCATTGCCGTCGGCATTAGGAAAAATTAATTAATTAGGAAAAATCATTTCATGATTTTCCCGTTGGTATTAGGAAAAATCATTTTCATGATTTTCCAGTTGGTATTAGGAAAAATCATTTTCATGATTTTCCAGTCGGCATATATGTATACTTATGAAATCTTAATCTTATGAAACCCCTTAATCCTCCCCCACAAAAAAATCACCCGTTCACACAATTATTGCCACCACAAAAAAAATCACCCGTTCACACAAGGGTTAATGTAAACAAAAAACTCCTTATGTAAACAAAAACATCAAAGCGCCGCCGAAAACACACACACACACACGTAGGTATCAAATTTCCAAGAATTTTAAAATTTTCAAATTTTAATTACCCAAATTTCACAATTTCAGCCACAATTTCAGCCCACAATTTAACAATTTTAATTGGCCCAGAACCCCCAGTTCCCTACTACTATCACTGTTTACTACACCTCCATTTTTCGCAAGAATGTTCAAATAACGTTAGTTTTATGGACATTCTTTTACAGATAAAAAAACGTACTGAAGTATAATGAAAAATTAATTATTAATTGTAAAATATTTAGATTAATTACAATATTAGTTGGTAGCGCGCATACCGTTTTTAATTATTTAATATGATATAACTTAGGTCTATTCTTGAACTACTTGTGTTTTATTTGTTTCCCTATCAACTATAGTTACATTATTTCTTAAATCTATTTCCTTAATTTTGTAAGGTCCTCTATATTGGGTTTCTAACTTATGACCTGCTTAATTTTTGAGTAAAACTATGTCTCCTATTTTAAAATTATATTCTGTTATTTCCTTATCGTAATTTAATTTTTGCCTAAGTTTATGCCTATTTAGTAATTGTTGAGCTGTCTTATATGCTACTTCTAACCAAAATTTGGATTCCTTAGCATATTGGAGTAATTCTATCTACTTCATTAAACTGTTGAAAAGAGTTCGGCTGTTTTGCAAAATCTAATTCATATGAACAGTAATTATGTACTGTTGCAGGTGTTGTATTAAATCAGTAAGTGAAATATTTTAGCCATTCATCCCAATCGATAAAACTGATTATAAGATCGTACGTATTTATTAAAAGTTCTATGGCTTCTTTAAAATGTCTGATGATGGTATGCAGTTGAAGTTAGTTTTTCTATTTTTAATATATTACATAATTCTGTCACTAACTAATTTTTATATTCGGCACCCATGTCTGAAATCACAAAGTAGACCAGAGTTGTAGAAAGTGACTTATGAAAAAATCTAAAGTCCGCTGATTTGATCACTGTTAAAAAGGGACAAATATAGTGTTTTTGTTATTGAATATTTTTACTACAATAATCAAACCAAACAGCAGAAAATGTATACTTAGTGAAATGAACAATTGAACATTTTTACAAAATTAAATGAAAGATTTTGCAGTGTTAAACTGAATAAAACAATGTGCAAATCATTATTAGTAATATAAAAGTGATTAAAATTAGTTTCCAAATGCTTACAAACTCAATTTTAAAAATTTTCCTTCAAAATTATTAATTTTTAACTTCAACTTGCAAAGAGCAAACAACAAATATGACCACAAAGCATAAAACGAAAATACACTTGAGCACATGAACATTTGTACAAAATAAAATGGAGGAATTTGTGGTATTGAATTAAAAAGCACAATGCCAAAAGGATTATTAGTATTAATAAAGTGGTTAAAATTTGTTTTCAAATGATTAGAGACTTCGTTTTAAGCATTTTCGTTCGCAAGTATTAATTTTTACCATATATTTACAAAAACTAGGCTGCGAATGAGACCACAAAGAATAAAATGTAATTACTTTAAAATAATACCACGCGTAAAGAAGAAGTAAAGAGAATTTGATGACTGTGTGAGCGAGACCTCTAAAAACACCACAAAAACACAATTATCTTCTGTCCTGTGTCACCTCTGGTGTACTTTGTGTCTGAAATGAACGTCTTCATTGGACCATAGCTTTAGCGATTGTTTTAGCACTTTTGTCTTTTACTGGTATAGTAATTAAATATTTAGTTAAATCACATATTATTGTGATTGCGTATTCATTTCCAAATACTGATTTAGGAAACGGTCCTATTGTGTCTATGTACACCGTGTCAAATGGTTTTGTTGGTGTTGGTGTAATTATCATTGGAATTTTAGAATGTTTTAGTGTTTTGGCAGTTTGACATTTATGACATGTTTTCACGTATTTATATACGTCTTTGGATATATTTTTCCAATAGTAATGTCTTTTTTTTCTAATGTTCTATATATTCCGCAATGTCCTCCTTCTATGGGATCATCGTGATATTTCAGCATAATTTCAAGAATTGCCTTAGCATTCTTATTATCAATTTGGGTGACCTCATTTAGTAGCGCTACTTTAATTTTATTTAATATTTTACTGCCCATAAATTTAAATTCATTAAAAGAGATAAATTCGACATTTTTCTCACTAGGTGCCACCTGTAAATTATATATATTGTGTTTACCGGTCACTTTTTCGATCCTAGAGAAAAATTGTCCTAAGTCAAAATTCTCGTTAGTAAACAAATCATTAATATGTATATATGTTACTGTAGATTTTCCACGTTTGATATAACATCTTCCGGGGGAAATCTTTAGTTTATAGTATTTTCTGACGTCAGTGTTTGTTAAAGGTACATATATACTGGGCTTATCATTATTTTTATTTTTGATCAAATTTATGCTGTTTATTTAGTGTATTACTATTCTTTTCTTTTTCTGTATTGGTCATCGATCTATTCGTGACTCTTAATACAGAACAAATTTTATTATTCATGTCTTTAAGATCTTTTATCGTAATTCGCGATAGAGCGTCAGCAAAATAGTTATCTTTTTCCTATTGCATTGATCTTAGGGGAAAGTCCGAGTTTTTCTAACTATTTTTTGGTTTCCATTTCTATACTTGCTAAATTTTGTGTCATTCCATTGTTGTAATTGATATTGCCAGTATATATATTATAGTTATAGTTACTGCTATTATTATTATTATTGTATATAATTTTAATAACTTTTTTTTTCTATTTTATTTTCTTCATTTTCTTAAAACGTAATTGATGAAAAGGTATTATTAAATTTCTTTGCCTGAATTAACTATTCTACAATTCATTCTATCTATATGGTTTGTGGTTTAATAAATCTGTTAGACTTTATCTAAATAATTTGCCCTACTAATGTATTTCTTCTTAAAATTTTTATGGTGTATTTTGTAAATTTTTAAAACAAAGTTCAAAAGTAATAATATAGTAATAATTATTTAAGTTATTTCCATTAGTTTTAAAATAATTTTTTCCTGAACGACTTCTTACATTTGGATTTTCTATTTTTGATTCTGTTTTTCCCATTATGTATTAATTATTTTAAATATCTTCTTTTAAATATTTTTTCTTCATTAAGAAACATTCTAATTCTATATGTGTTCTATTGATAACGTTTTCCCTTGTGGGAGTTGCTTCTACACCCAAGAGCTTCCATAATTCTGTCAAAATTTAATTGCACTTTTTAATTCTTCTTCCTTGTCTTCAATTTCTAAAACTTCATTAGAATCCCATTTTACTGTGGTCTTTGGTCTAATATTTCTTTTCCTATTCATTATTTTGTGAAAAGAGTCCTTACAAGGTTAAAAATTTAGGAAAATATTAAAAAAAATTTTTTTAAAGCAAAGTTATTCTATTAATTAATTTAATTTTTGAGAAAAATTAAAAAAACAATTATCAAATAGCGTATTTTTTATTTTTTTATGCGTATATTTATTCATTTATTGTATCTTCAAAAAATGAACTAACAATAAGTTTTCAAATCTTAAATCTAGATATAATAATTAGGCCCAACCAGTGTCAGGCATAAACTTAGTGATAGTAATCAATAATACATAAATATCGCATTAAGCACAAACATATTTTCAAGCTGTTTCATCTGGAGTGTTGAGTATTAGAGCCATAGTGTCCCTTTTTTTTAAGCGGATGTGACCAGTAAAATTCAAGTTATTACGACCAAGCGGATTAGGATGAGACTTGAATTTTGTAAGATATTTGCCTGCGTATTTTGCAATTTCTTCAGTTACTTGTGGCATATTTAAATCACGATGTAAATTTGAATTTTTGATGTACAATGGAGCCGATGTTATTATCCGTAAAATTTTGTTTTGCCTTCGTTGAATTTTTTCAATATTTGAAGCTGAAGCAGTGCCCCATAGCTGAATTCCGTAGCACCATATAGGTTTTAAAAGCGACTTGTATATCAAAAGTTTACAATCTAGACTGAGGGTTGAATTTCTGCCAATCAGCCAATATATCTGAGTTAGTTTAAGTTTTATTCGCGTTAGCTTAGAGTTAATGTGGTGTTTCCATGTAAGCCTTCGATTAAGGTGTATACCAAGGTATTTCACTTATAAATTTTGCGGAACAATTTGATTATTGATTGTAATGGGGGAACGAGTGTCTTTTCGTAGGGTAAATGTTACTTGAGCACACTTCTGGTCGTTTACCTTTATTCTCCACCTGTTTAACCATAGTTCTAGCTGGGTAATATGTTGCTGAAGATATCGGGAAGCCTCGTGAGGATTTTCGTGCATACTAAGGCAAGCTGTATCATCGGTATGTATGCTTCCACAACAGTGAATTTCCGAGCAATAATGTAACTTTCCAAAAGATTTAGAATGTTTATTGGTAAGTAAGTCTTTAATTTTAAAACTAGGCCTTCATGCCACACTTTATCAAATGCCTGAGAAACGTCAATAAACAGTGCAGAACAATACTTCTTTTCTTCAAAAGTTTTTCGTATAAATTGAACCAATCTATGAGTATTTTCAATGGTGCTATGCTGTCTTCTAAAACCAAATTGATGGTCCGGTATGCACTCATTATCAGTTAGAATTGGGGACAATTTTATCATGAGTAACTTTTCAAAGAACTTTGACATTGTTGACAGTAAACTTATTGGCCTATATGACTCAATGACTTGGTAAGATCTTTGCCCGGCTTTGGAAACATTTTCACCTTGGCAAACTTCCAGCTGCTTGGATAATACTCCAGACGTAAAATGGTATTAAAAATGAATAACAGGATTCTAATTGCAATACGAAGCAACTTCATCAGCATCTTGTTACTAATTTCATCAATACCCGGAGCTTTTTTCGGGTTGAGTTCAGCAATTAGTTTTTGTACAGCACTTGTCTTAAATTTTATGACAGCAAATCAACAGCACCAGAACATGAGTTTGGGGTAAATACGGATTTTAAATGTTCAGCAAATAATTTACCGTTTTCAGAGTCACTTCTTCCCCAATCTCTGGTAGATGTGCGCAGAGGTGGTTTAAACTCGACGGGTGTCTTATGCTTTCTAGCAGCGCGCCAGAAAGAGTAATTAGATGCTGGTGTGACATCAAGACCGTCCAGATAATTTTTAAGAGATGCAGTTTTTTCAAATGCAAGCAACTCTTGGACTCGTTTAGTGCACTCTTTAAACCTAGTTTTATGTTGAGGTGATCTGTGCAATTGCCATTCCCTTGCAGCTCTTCTGTTTTCACACACGAGACGTTCAATATCAGTAGAATAAATTCTATTAAACCCAGTCTGCGGATGGGAGGTAGTGGCATGTTCAGCAGACTGTTTAATATTTTCATTAAGGTTGGTAATGTTAGATTCAATATCATCGGGTGTTCTTAGCGTAATATTTTCTATGCAGTGAGTACTAAGATATTTTTTGAATCCCAGCCAATTAACACGATTTATCATCTTCACATATGGATGAGGTAAGTCACTTCTTAATGGGCTACAAATTGAAATGATCGTGGGAGAGTGGTCGGACGAGAGATCTAGAGAAGCTTCAACTGGAATTAAATCCCTAGAGATATTTTTCATGACGCCAAAATCTATAACATCCGGAATTTTTTGTATGTCAGTAGGCCAGTAATTGGGCTCACCACTCGAAATGACGTCCAAGCCCATTTTTGAAATTGTGTTGAATAACGCTCGATCTCTGGGTGTGATTAGACGCGAACCTCAGACCGTATGTTTGGCATTATAGTCCCCAGCTGCTATGAAACAAGGGCCAAGAGATTTGTAGAAATCCTCGTATTGATTTTCAGTAATTGCGAATCTGGGAGGGGAGTAAATTGATGATATTACAAAATTAGTGCAAAAATTTTCAATACAAATATTCGTTGCTTGTAGATGTTCTTCAGAAATGTTGTCAATAATATAATGCTTGAGTCTTGACCTTATTAGAATTGCTGATCCATCGCATGCTCTTCCTCTTGGGTCCTTTGAATCATATAAGGTGTAGCCAGAAATTTTAAAAAGACTTCTCGAAGTCAAATAAGTCTCTGAGACCAACATTATATCAATATTTTTTTCCATGAGGAAGTGCTCAAGTTCATTTTTATGTTGGCGAATGCCGTTTGCGTTCCAGAAACATATTTTTAGCGTGTTCATGGTTTGTTAACTAATGCTTGAAGCAGTGTATTCTGCATTCGCAGCATTTCTTGCATCATGCTAGTCATATTTGTTGTAAAATTATTTATAGTTTGCACCAGATTATCAATAGTAGCTTCAGGGCGATTGAAATTAAAGCTTGAGTTTGTATTTGTTGAATTATTCGGTGGTGAAACATTTAGAGTATTAATATAATTTTTCTTAGCAGCATCGGCATACGATACACCGTAAGTAACTGGTTGGCTCACTTGCGCAATAGTGGCGGATAAAGCGTTTGCTGATTGGTCTAGAGCTAATTTTTGTTTTTCCCCATAGTCTGTTTGACGAAAGAGTACACAGGACAACCTCTGTAGGTAGCGGTGTGATTACCTCCACAATTACTGCATTTTTTATCACTTTGATTTTTTGGCTTAGTGCATTTAGCAGTGCCGTGTAATTCGCCGCACACAACACAAACAGTAGGTAAATTGCAGTAAGTTTTAGTATGGCCATATTCTTGACAATTATGGCACTGTACGGGTCCAGAACGCTTATGTGGTTCTTTAACGGTTATTTTTCAGTATAAAAGATATTTTAAATTATAAATTGGGTGTGTCTCATTTTTTCTCAATTTTATATCATTTGGCTCCAGTTCAACGCGAAATAGAGGTTGGGGGATCTTTTCCCTATTTATTATGTTCGATACATTTTTTACCTTAAATCCCTGGAGGACGAGTGCATCTTTTATTTCTTCGGGAGCGACATAGGAATCTATGCCCTTCAATACGATCTGCAGACCTTTAGCACTTTTGAGCTAGTATGTGTAGAAATTTGTTTTACTTTTTTCAAATTCAGAAGCCATTGTGCGAAAATCTTTTTCTTCATAAATTTGCATTTTCGTTTCATCAATGTTACCACGTTTTATTGGAACAAATGTGAAATTTATTCTCACCAATTACCGAAATTAATTTTTTAATAAGAGCGCTTCAGTTTTTTTCTCTTAAATAGATTGGTGGCGGCTTAGAGGTTTTGTTCGCAGATTCAGCGGGTTTGTCGTTGTCATCTTGCAATATTTTAAAACGGTTTTGGTGATTAGTAGATGATGCGCTGTTATCCCTAGAGATCTTTGGAGCAGAAGAAATTTTAGAAGATTTTGGGCTTCGCCCGCGCTTTATCGCAGTTATATATCTGTCAATTCCGACTTGGACCTTGGGTTTTTGGCTACTCTTATCTATAGTGAAAACAGGGTTAAGTGATGATCACGAGCCCGAAGCGGATGATATCGCTGAGTTAAATGTAGAGATACTAGGCAACGGTAATGTTAACGAATCACTAGTTGGCATTGGACAGAGCGAAGTTGATCGCTGGCGAAAATGTGGCTTTGCCGTTAGAGAAACTCTATCATCAGATTTTTTATTTTTATTGTTTTTATTAAGAGCTTCAGAATTCACAGTAAGTCTATCATCAGATTTGTTATTTTTATTGTTAACATTGAGAGCATCAGAACTCACAGTAAAATAGGCATTTCTGCCGTTATAACTCACTTCACAATTATTTGTATTTGAGGTACTCATATAGAGTATTCCTCAAGGGTACTTTGTCTGTGTTTTTTTTGTTTACGGTTTTTTTTGTTTTTGTTATTTCTATATGAAAAAATATTAGCAAAGCAAAACAAAGCTTATTTATCAAAGGTAATATGTACTACGAATATCTTTTTGTATGATCTTTTTTTTGAAGAATTTGGGCTTCGCCCACGCTTTACCAAAGTTATATATCTGTCCATTCCGACTTGTACCTTGGGTTTTGTGCTACTGTTATTAGTAGTGATAGCTTTGTTAAGTAATGTACACGAGCCCGAAGGGGATGATATCGCTGACTTATATCAAGAAGTTCTCGGCAGTGGTAGTGTTAAGGAATCAATAGTTGGCATTGGACAAAGCGAAGTTGATCGCTGACGAAAAAGTGGTTTCGCCGTTAAAAAATTACTATCATCAGATTTTTTACTTTTATTGTTAACATTCAGAGCTTCAGAAATCACAGTAAAATATGCATTTCTGCGGTTTGAACTCACTTCACAATTTTTTGTTTTTGAGGTACTCATGTAGAGTATTCCTTAAGGGCACTTTGTTTGTCGTTTTTTGTTTGTTTTTTGTTTTTGCTATGTAAAAATATATTAGCAATATTTGCTTTGCTTATTTATCAAAGTTAATATGTATTACGATTATTATGTATTACAAATATTTTTTTGTATGATTTTTTGATCGTTTGAAAAAAGTAAGTCCGCTAAGACGTCTGTTCACTATGAAGGTTCAGCGAGAACTCATAAACCTATATGAATCTACAAATCTTACTTTAGAACTATTATTTCCAACCGGAACAGTTTAGGTAATATAAATATATTTTTCCTTATTAGTTGGAATAATGTCAATATTACCCTCAACCTCTCCAAGCTTTCTAATAAAAACATTACTATCGTATGACTATAAATTGTGAAAAAAAAACCAAAATAAATTTATTTATTTGGTAATTTAAGTTGCAGTGTGTGTGTATGGCAGCTCTATAACGACCCTTCAAATGACAATGATCTCGAAGTCTGTCACTACCTAAAATTCTTGCGCAAACTTTGCAATTTTCCGGATTAAGTAAATTTTCTTTTTCTTTGTCGGTCATTGCAGTCAGTGGAATAATTCTATCTAGATATTGAGTAAAAATGTCTTTGCAGTCTTGTAACAGTTCCCTAACAAATACTTGGGGGCTATCTAGTCCACTATGTGTAAAAAGTTTTGAGTAGTTGTCGTTATAAGCACATTTGATATAGTAACTAAATGAACAAGAAATAACTAAACTAATAAACTAATTCTTATGTCTACTTTTTCTAAGAGACATTCGAAGTCTGCATAGACAACGAATGGCACATCTAAATAATTTGAAAAATTCCTAAATACGAAGTACCTTTCATAATACCCAGGCATAGTTGTAATCAGCTTGGAGCAACTATCTTTATGATACAGTGCTATTTCAGGATCATGAGATTATCCCAGACAAGGCCTGCAAAAGTGTAAGGCTTTATTGTGCTTGGTCAATGACGTCCTTAAAAATCTGTTAATAAAATCAAAGTAAGAAATAAGTTATAAAAATAATAGTTATAATAATATGATAAGGTTGACAACTAAGTACTTTTAAAAGCTGTAACTTACCTTGAAAGGTCTTTAATAAGCACATAATCTTTTCGTACATGCATCATTCTCCTACAACATTAAACTGATGTGAATTTGAAGGTACTCTTCATATGCACGATAGGAGCCAACTATTTGATTTCCTTTTGTATCAAATCCAAATACTTTAACGCTTATATATGGATTTTGTGCCTCAAATATGTTGATTTCCTTTAAATCAACTGGAAACCGCATGTATAAAAAATCTAACTAAACACTGCCAATCTGCATAATGTTGCTAGAAATATTATCAATTTCATATGTTGCACATATTACTGCATCTTTAGTATTGCATGGAGTCCTTAAAGCAGCAATAATTGACAATTTGAAACAATATACATCATCATTTTGTAAATTAACTCGGGCCTTTAGTTTCTCTAACTTATATGGCATGGGAATATAACTAGAATCTCTTATCACGTTGTGTTTGGTTATGTTAATATTTAATAAAGATATTTGATGCAATGTTCATCCACTGTCCCTCTCTTGAAATTCTTCCATTTTATTTTTTATGTCATCTGCCTTTTCCAAATAAATAATTCTTAATATGTGATATCATTTTTGTAATATGTGAAATTGACTCTTCTATGAGAGAGTCTTCAAAGTGCTTGGTGTAAACACATTGCAGCTCAAAATTACATTTAAAATTTATTTGTTTCTCTAACTCTTCCACTTATAAGTTGGTGACATTAGGCTTAGTATAAGTATATACTTCAATTCTTTCCATGAAATCACTAGAGCTTATATTGATGTTTTCACTGAACTTCATTGTAATATTACTGCTTTTATGACTCCAATCAAGTCTTGGCACTTCAATCTTGCATCTGTCACAATACATCGAGTCCTGATGCAATTTTTTGTGATTTTCAAAACCTTTTAATGTTTTGAAAACTTTTCCACAATTTGGGCATTGCATATTTGATGTTGATGACATTATATATTATATTGCTTTCGGGAGAGGAACTAAACAATTCTCCTAACTTGATTTTTTTTTGTCAGGAACACTAGTTTTAACCAAACTTAATTTTTTCACGAACACTTCTTTTAAACAGTATCTTAAATCTTATATCTGAGAAACACAATTATCTATACTCTGCTTCTGTTGACAATTGCTATTGTCTAATACATATTTCATACCCACTTGACTTAAATTCCTTCAAACAGTCTTGAGAAAATTCACGTTTTGTACAATCAATAATTGTTTATTCGTAATTGCACAAGATTAGAGTTTGTATGCACAAGATTAGGATTTTTAAACATTATTAATTTTTCCCATGAGAAGTTCATTATTACAATTCCTAAAACTTTTCTTATTTTTCTTATAAACTGATTAGCGTCCACAATACAAATACTCAACTAATTTTTTAACGGAAAAAAGACACATTTGCATTTTATTAGTCATTTTCTTCCAAAACACTTAACCAGAAAATATGCATATTATGGCTTTATTGATATTATAACTATCAGTTATTTATTATCTTACTTTACTATACTTTACTTTAAAAATTATAGCCTAAAATATTTTCTTTATCAATAACGCACATGCATCCCAAAATTTTTTTTAACCGTGGACGTTAACATAAAAACATGCTTTGAACTTTTAACGGATAGCGCTAGTTAAGGAGCATACGCTTATCTCTGAGAAAAACAATTATCTATCCTCTGCTTCTGTTGACAACTGATATTGTCTAATACATATTTCATACAAAAGCAAATAAGAAACAGCGCCATTTACGCTCAAAATGCAGACTTGTGTCTGAGCGAAATGGTCATCAGAAAATTAAAGCAACCACAGCGAAATTAACTCCCTCCTAATATTGTATGACAATATCATAAAAACATAAAACATATGCTCACCACTGATATTTTCTATAATTTAATAACAATCGATAACGCCATCTGTGGTAAAAAATAAGAAACAGCCCCCATGTGATTTATGGAACATTTGGTCGATAAAAAACAACAGCGAATATACAGAAGGTTTGTATCTGAGATAACTCATACCGATAGGGTTTGTGTTTCAATCAACACAGAATATTAATATTTAATCGGTAAAAAAATACATTCATACTCGGAATATTTATTCATCATTCGCCATTGTATACAATCATTTGTGTACATAAAATGTAATGGAAAATATATGATTGTGTGTGTGCCTGATTGAAAACAGTAATCAGGTATGGGAGTATTTTCTTTATTTTCAATAAAAATAACACGTAGATGCATTTTTATATTAAAAATTTGTACACAAATAAATATGATTTTAAAAATAATGTTTTTAGTTAATATAAATATATTACATATGTTTCAGCGACTGAAATTCTGCAGTAAACTTATCTTTAATCACTGAAAATATTACTTTTAAATTTGCTGAGCAAAATATAATCAAATTTTTTTTTGTATTTTTTTATGTATTTATTTATTGTATCTTCAACTATGAACTAACAATAAGTGTTCAAATCTTAAATCTAAATATAATTAATAGGCCCGACCAATGTTGGACATAAACTTAGTAATAGTAAATTAATGATACATAAGAGTCGGGCCTAGCCAAAAAAAAGAAAGTATTAAAGTATATTCAAGGAGCTACATCTGGAGTGTTGAGTATTAGAGTCGTATTGTCGCTCTTTTTTAAAGCAAGGGGATTAGGATGGGATTCGAGTTTTATTAAGTACTTGCCTGCGTATTTTGCAATTACTTCAGTCACTAGTGGCATATTTAAGTCACGATGTAAATTTGAATTTTTTATTTACCATGGAGCCGATGTTATCAAACATAAAATTTTGTTTTGTCTTCGTTGGATTCCCTCTATATTGGAAGCTGAAGCAGTGCCCCATATCTATATGCCGTAGCACCATATTGGTTTCAAAAGCGACTTGTAAATTAGCAGTTTACGGTCTAGGCTAAGTGTTGAATTTCTTCCAATCAACCAATGTATTTCATTTAACTTAAGTTTCGTATGAGTTAGTTTAGAGTCAATATGATGTTTCCATGTAAACATTCGATCAAGGTGTATACACAGATATTTCACTTCAGAATGTTGAAGAATATTTTTATTGTTAATTCGAATGGGGGAACAAGTATCTCTTCTTCAGGTAAAGGTTATATGGACACACTTTTGCTCATTTACTTTAATTCTCCATTAGTTCAACCATTTTTCCAGCTGCATAATATGTTCCTGGAAATTTCGGAATGCCTCATAAGGGTTTCCATGCACACTCATACAGGCTGTATCATCAGCGAATGTAGAGGTATGGATATTATTTCTCACAGGCATATCACAAGTATATATTATATATAAAACTGGCCCCAAAATAATACCCTGTAGGACACCGGAAGATATAGATTCGGCCGCACTCATGAAGTCTCCTTCTACAACAGTGAACTTCCTATCAGTTATATAGCTTTCCAAAAGTGATGTGAAGGATGAGTGAAGGATGTTTATTGGCAGATATGTTTTCAATTTTAAAACTAGCCCTTCGTGCCATACTTTGTCAAATGCCTCAGAAACATCAATGAAGAGGGCAGAACAATACTTCGTTTCTTCAAATGTCTTCCTTATAAATTGAACCAATCTATGCGTTTTTCTAATTGTGCTATGCTGACTTCTAAAACCAAATTGATGATCACGGATACACCCATTATCAGCTAAGATTTTGGAAAATTTAGTCATGAGCAGCTTTACGAAAAGCTTTGAGATTGTTGGGAGTAAGCTTATAGACCTATGTGACTCAGTCTTGGTAGGATCTTTGCCCGGCTTTGGAATCATTTTGATCTTTGCAAGTTTCCAGTTATGTGGAAAATACTGTATTCGTTAAATGGCATTAATAATAAATAGCAGGATTTTGATTGCAATTATAGGCAAATTCATCAGCATCTTGCAGCTTTCTTCGGATTGAGTTCAGAAATTAGTTTTTGTACTTCACGCAGCTTAAACCTTATGGGACGAGGGGGTAGGGAAACTACACTCGGCAAATCAACAGCACCCGTACATAAATAGGGAGTGAATACAGATTTTATATGCTCAGCAAATAAGTTACAATTCGCACTATTTTTTAGTTTTTTCCTACGATAGCAACTCTTTGAGTCGCTTAGTACATTCTTTGAGTCTGATTTTATTTAGGGGTGATCTGTGTTGTTGCCACTCTCTTCTAGGTCTCCTTTTTTCACATACAAGACGTTCAATATCCGTAGAATGAATTCTGTTAAAGGCAGTCTGAGGTTGGGAGGTAGTGGCATGTTCAGAAGCCTGTTTAATAATTACGTTAAGATTGGCTACGTCAAATTCAATATCTTCAGATGTTCTTAGCTTAATATTTTCCGTACAATGACTACTGCGATATTTTTTGAACCCCAGCCAATTAACACGATTGATCATCCACTCATATGCGTGAGGTAAGGCACTTCTTAGTGGGCTACAAATTGTAACGATTGTGGGAGAGTAATCGGAGGAGAAATCTAGGGAAGCTTCAACATTAATTAAGTCCCTAGAGATATTTTTCATGACGCCAAAATATATAACATCCGGAATTTTTTGTATATCCGTAGACCAGTAAGGAATAACATCCAAGCCCATTTTTGAAATTTTGTTGAACAATGCCCGACCTCTCGACGTGTAGTCGCCAGCTGCTACGAAACAGGGCGCAAGAGATTTATAGAAATTCTCGTATTGCTCCACAATGATTGAAAATCTGGGAGGGGAGTAAATTGACGACATCAAAAAATACAAAAATTTTCAATGCAGATACTATCAAGAATATAGTGCTTGAGTCTCGACTTTATTAGAATTGCTGATCCACTGCATTTTCTTCCTCTCGGGTCCTTTGTATCATATAACGTGTAGCCATTGATTTTGAAAAGGCTTTTCGAAGTCGAATGAGTCTCAGAAACCAACATTATATCAATATTTTTTCTGTAAGGAAGTGCTCGAGTTCATTTTTGTGTTGGCGAATGCCGTTTGCGTTCCAGAAACATATTTTTAACGTATTCATGGCTTATTAACTAATGCTTGAATCAGTGTATTCTGCATTCGCAGCATTTCTTGCATCATACTAGTCATATTTGTTGTAAAGTTATTTATAGTTTGCACCAGATTATCAATAGTAGCTTCAAGGCGATTAAAGTTAAAGCTAGAGTTTGTGTTTGTCGAATTACTTGGCGGTTAAACTTTTTGTGCCGGAATACAATTTGTCTTAACAGCATCGGCATACGATATACGTGAAGTAATTGGTTGGCTCATTTGAGGAAAAGTCGCAGAGTAAGCGTTGGCTGATTAAGCTGGAGCTAATTTAGGTTTTTGTCCCATAGTTTGTTTAACGAAAGAATATACAGGACATCCCCTGTACTTAGCAGTATGATTACCTCAACAATTACTATAATTTTTTCAGCTTGATCTTTTGGCTTAGTACAGCTAGCAATTTCGTACAACTCACCGCAGATCACACAAACTGTAGGTAATTTGCAGTAAGTTTTTGTGTGGCCATATTCTTGGCAATTATGGCACTGTACGGGCCCTGAACGCTTGTGTGATTCTTCAACTGTTATTTTTCGGTATAAAAGATATTTAAAACTATAAATTAGATGGGTCTAATTTTTTCTGAATTTTATATAATTTGGCTCAATTTCAACGCGAAAAGAGGCTAAGGGATCTTCTCTCTATTTAATATGTTTGATACATTTTTTACCTGGAGGACGAGCGCATCTTTTATTCTTCGAAAACAACATCGGGTTTATCGTTGTCATCTTGCAAAATTTTGAAACTGTTTTGACGATTAGTATAGGATGCGCTGTTATCCCTAGACATCTTTGGAGCAGATCAAATTTTAGAAGAATTTGGGCTTCGCCCAAACTTTACCACAGTTATATATCTGTCGCTTCCGACTTTAACATGGTTTAATAAATAATCACGAAATATTTAACGTTTATTAAATAATAAAGTTTTTGTAAGACTTGGACCACTTTCATAATAAAGATGGATATTAAAAAAACTCACCTTTATAACTTTGATTAAAAATTTTAATTTTTAAATATAATATTCTAACAAAACTATTTTTTAAGGACACGTGTTAAGTAATAATGCAACTGATCTATTTAACACCAAGGCTTAAAGTACAATGATTACTTAACAAATATGTTTAAGATTTTTTGCTTTTAATTTTAAATAGCGGAGAAATCCATCACCTGCGAAATTATAATTTACACATCCCTTTTTCCCACAAGTGTAAATTTTTTCATTTTTGTAAATGGAATTTAACTTTTTATGCAAAGCAGGTAAAAGCAAAGTGACAAACAGTGGCATAAAAATTAATTTGGAATGGGTTTATTACTTATCAAGAATTTGTTCGCAAATTTTACAACAACAAACATAATGAGCGCAGGCCAAAGGTGCTTAAAGAGGTAATTTTTAATTGAAATATTCACAAGTCCCATTTGCATTCAAATACACACAAACAATATTAACAGCGTTATTGCGGCGTGGCTATTTTTTTCCAGCTCAAGGGTTTTAAAAATAGATCGCATAACAAGTGTCCCTTCAGGTATTTTATTGGCAGTTTTACTTTAATACAAGCAATTTTATTGTTTGATATTTGTTTCTATCTAATTCGGTTAAAACTTGATTGTTATTGCTAGTTTGAGTATGCAGGACTTTACCTTTAGTATATTTTTTATTTGTTTTAATTTTTAAATTTTGCCTTAAAATATAACAAGTAAAATAAAAACCAATGCCTTGGAAATATTGTTCACAAATTTGTTCAGTAATTTTAGAGATATCGTAAAATTTTTACCTAAAAAATTTAAATTTTATAAAGAATTGGATTTTTTGTGTTTAAGAATTTATAAAATATAAAAATACAACAACCTCATTTTATTTATTCATGTGATTATATTTTGCTCAGCAAATTTAAAAGTAATATTTTAAGTGCTTAAAGATAAGTTTACTGCAGAATTTCAGTCGCTGAAACATATTTAATATATTTATATTGACTAAAATCATTATTTTTAAAATCATATTTGTTTGTGTACAAATTTTTAATATAAAAATGCATCTGCGTGTTATTTTGATTGAAAATAAAGAAAATGCTCCCATACCTGATTACAGGCACACACACAATCACACATTTTCCATTACATTTTATGTACACAAATGATTGTATACAATGGCGAATGATGAATAATTTGTATTTTTTGTTTGCCATGTGCCGAAAAACACGTAACCACTAATTACTAATGAAAAACTGTTTGATTCAGACATGTATTTATTGATATAAACTGTTTCCAATCATATTGGATTTTATAAAATTGTCTATTAGTTATGCATGAAACTGTTTAACTTAATAAATACGTGTCTGAATCAAACAGTTTTTCATTAGTAATTAGTAGTTACGTTTCTTTTACACATGTTTGGCACATGGCACACAGATGTAAACCCGGCCTAAGAGAGATTCAATTAGTTTTAAAACCATGTGCTTTTTTATTTGTAGTTGTAGCGTAGTTTCGTTTTTTGCTTAAACGAAGTAGAGATACCAGTGTTGCCACTTTCTGGATAATTATCCAAAAATGGGACAATTTAAAATTTTTTGGATAATTTTTGGATAATGAAATTTTTGTGTAATTTCACTATAAATTTTTATATATTATAAATTTTTCTTAATTGTATATAAAATGTCGTGGTAATTATACATAGACACCACTGTTGTTAGCTATCATCAATATGCAACACTTATTTGCTTTTTTTCGCTTTTCAACACATGGTAGATATCTTGTGTGTATATATCTATCCTTTTTTCACTCATTGAAAATAAAAGAACAAATTTACTCATGTAATTTGTAGTGACAGTTATTTTTTGTATTTCTTTCTTTGCTTCCAAAGCGATTTCATACCAAGTGGTCGCAAGGGATCAGGTGACTATTTTCGCCGCTTGTAATTTGAATATACGTTGGATGTCAACACACATTTTTCAGTACATTTTTTTGACATTTTAAGTATGAATTTCTCAAAGCGAATTTAGCTGAGTATACCTTATGTGAATTTGCCTTGCTTTGCTTCTTTCTGCAACAGTCATCAACTTGACAAAAAATTTTAAAACTGAATGCACAATACAAAATTAAAATATTTTCAGAGAATGTAAGTACGAAACACAATTTATTCTAAAGAAATGTTTAATTTTAATGTATTTTGTTTACAGTTTTAAAGGTCATGGATTATAAATTTCGCAACCAATGCCTGGACGAGCCTTGCTTTAAAAATTGGTTGCAAAGGAAAAAACAAGGTGACGCAGATGTAGGATATTGCAAAATTTTCAAAAAACAATTGGTGGCCCATAAAAAGGTTTTGCTTAGACACCTTTCTTCACTACAACACAAAAGATCAGATAACACCATAAATCATACAGCTACAATAACTGAAGCTTTTAAGAAAAACAGGAGTTTTGAAGACAAAATTAAACGAGCTGAACTGAAAGTTGTTGGAATGTTGGCTGTTAACAACCTGTCGTTCCTATGTATTGACAACATAATCCCAACGTTAAAGCAGTCAGTTCTTGACTCAGATACTTTAAAACATTTAAATATGCATCGAACGAAAGCGACTGGTATTGTAAAAAATGTTCTCGGGCCGTGTTAGAATTAGAAATATGATCTCCTTTGTTTTTACATAATAAATGTATATATAATTTTGAATTTTATTATTTTTCTAAATGTATAAAAATACGTTGTTTTGTTTATTAATATAAAAAAATATATATGTAAATATGAATTAAATAGAAAAATGTTTTTTAGTTAAAA
Source organism: Nowickia ferox (assembly GCA_936439885.1). Lineage (NCBI taxonomy): Eukaryota > Metazoa > Arthropoda > Insecta > Diptera > Tachinidae > Nowickia > Nowickia ferox. The sequence continues at coordinate 54,053,247 of OW387026.1, forward strand.
ATAAAATTTTGTGTAATTTCAAGCGTTTTTGAATATTTTTTGATAAGCTGCTGAACATTTCCCAACTCCTCCGGTGGCAACACTGAGAGATACTCTTGTATGTTGGAATCTTAAGTCATAGTTGTTTGAGAGAAAATATGTGAGCGTACAAATTGTTATGCTACAATTAGGATTATATTTAATTGCTAAAATTAAGACTGTTTACTTATCAGTGTGACCAGATCCTAAAATTTTTTGCAGCTTAATTGACTTAAAAAAAATGCTAAAAAATAATTTAAGTGCTAAAAATAAGGCTAAAATTTAAAAGTTCTTTTTAAGCCAATATTTTCTTTAAAAGGTTTTATTTTTGCAATTTCTGCACATATTGCCGTACAAATTTTTACTTCCTATTAATAAGGAATTATTTATTGGGGGTAAAAAGTATTCAAAGCAAAACAATAATATTAAGTCACAGAAGGTTCTTGGAAAACATAACGTTCAAAAAATGGTGCTTATAAGAAAAATTTAAAGCTTTCAAATATTCCAACAGAGCTTTTTTCGTATAACAAAAAACACATAGGAAAACTGATATCTCTTTTAGTCACTCACATGTTACAATAACATACACATGTTAAGATCATATACATTTGTTCATTTTCGAAAAACAGCCTTTCAGTCTTTATTTGTTTTCTTCAAACCTGGCATAGTTCAAACGTTTTGTTATTTTGAAGTAATCCTTAAATTAAATATCACATGCATAAATACATGTACGATTATATTAAATACAAGACTGGCCCAAAAATACTACCCTTTGGGACACCAGAAGATATAGATTCGGGCACACTTATGAAGTCTCCTTCCACAACAGGACATCCTTTTTTTCAGCTTGATCTTTTGGCTTAGTACAGCTAGCAATACCGTGCAACTCACCGCAGATCACACAAACTGTAGGTAATTTGCAGTAAGTTTTTGTGTGGCCATATTCTTGGCAATTGTGGCACTGTACGGGCCCTGAACGCTTGTGTGGTTCTTCAACTGTTATTTTTCGGTATAAAAGATATTTTAAACTATAAATTGGATAGGTCTCATTTTTTCTTAATTTTATATAATTTGGCTCAAGTTCAACGGGAAATAGAGGTTGGGGGATCTGCTCCCTATTCAATATGTTTGATAAATTTTTTTACCTTAAATCCCTGGAGGACGTGCGCATCTTTTATCTCTTGGGGAACAACATACGAATCTATGCCCTTCAACACAATCTGTAAGCATTTAGCATTATTGAGCTGGTATATGTAGAAACTTTTTTTTCTTTTTCTTCATAAATTTGAATTTTCGTTTCATCAATGTTACCACGTTTAATTAGAACAATGTGAAATTTATTTTCACCAATGATCGAGATTAATTTTTTAATAAGGGCGTTTTAATTTATTTTTCTCAAATAGATTGGTGGTGGTTTGGATGCTTTGTTCGAGGATACATCAGGTTTGTCGTTGTCATCTTGCAATATTTTAAAACGGTTTTGACGATTAGTAAAGGATGCGCTATTATTCCTTGACATCTTTCGTGCAGATGGAATTTTAGAAGAATTTGGGCTTCGCCCACACCTTACCACGTTTATATATCTATCCATTCCATCTTGCACCCTGGATTTTGAGCTATTGTTATCAATAGTGATAACTTGGGTAACAGATGAGCACGAGCCCGAAGCAGATGATGTCGCTGGCTTAAATTATCAGGTACTAAGCAACTATAACGTTAACGAATCACTAGTTGTCATAGGACGAAGTTGATCGCTGACGACAAAGTGGCTTCGCTGTTAAAAAAACTATCATCAGGTTTTTTACTTTTATTGTTAACATTAAGAGCTTCAGAAGTCACAGTAAAATATGCATTTCTGGCGTTAGAACTCACTTCACAAAATTTTTTTTTCGAGGTACTCATATAGAGTATTCCTCAATGTCACTTTGTTTGCGGTTTTTTGTTTCTTTTTGTTGTTCTGACTATGTAAAAAATATTAGCAATATTTGCTTTGCTTATTTATCAAAGTTAATATCTATTACGAATATTATGTATTACGAATATTTTTTGTATGATTTTTTGTTTGTTTAGTATGTATGTATATAAAACAAAACAACGCTAACACGTCTGTTCACTATGAAGGGACAACGAGAACTCCCATATATAATCAAATAAATAAATAAAATGAGGTTGTTGTATTTTTATATTTTATAAATTCTTAAACACAAAAAATCCAATTCTTTATAAAATTTAAATTTTTTAGGTAAAAATTTTACGATATCTCTAAAACTACTGAACAAATTTGTGAACAATATTTCCAAGGCATTGGTTTTTATTTTACTTGTTATATTTTAAGGCAATATTTAAAAATTAAAACAAATAAAAAATATACTAAAGGTAAAGTCCTGCATACTCAAACTAGCAATAACAATCAAGTTTTAACCGAATTAGATAGAAACAAATATCAAACAATAAAATTGCTTGTATTAAAGTAAAACTGCCAATAAAATACCTGAAGGGACACTTGTTATGCGATCTATTTTTAAAACCCTTGAGCTGGAAAAAATAGCCACGCCGCAATAACGCTGTTAATATTGTTTGTGTGTATTTGAATGCAAATGGGACTTGTGAATATTTCAATTAAAAATTACCTCTTTAAGCACCTTTGGCCTGCGCTCATTATGTTTGTTGTTGTAAAATTTGCGAACAAATTCTTGATAAGTAATAAACCCATTCCAAATTAATTTTTATTTCACTGTTTGTCACTTTGCTTTTAACTGCTAGTAGTAGGGAACTGCCAGTACGGCGTCAATTAAAATTGTTAAATTGTGGCTGAAATTGTTAAATTGTGGGCTGAAATTGTTAAATTGTGGCTGAAATTTTAAAATTCTTGGAAATTTGATACCTACCTATGTGTATGTGTGTGTGTGTGTGTTTTCGGCGGCGCTTTGATGTTTTTGTTTACATAAGGAGTTTTTTGTTTACATTAACCCTTGTGTGAACGGGTGATTTTTTTTGTGGTGACATTAATTGTGTGAACGGGTGATTTTTTTGTGGGGGAGGATTAAGGAGTTTCATAAGATTAAGATTTTATAAGTATATACATATAGATATGCCGACGGGAAAATCATGAAAATGATTTTTCCTAAAACCAACGGGAAAATCATGAGATGATTTTTCCTAATACCAATGGAGGGAGTTGTGAAACTTAATTTTTCCTAGTGCCGACGGCAATACATGATTATTTTTCCTAATGCCGACGGTAATACATGATTATTTTTTCTAATGCCTACGGCAATGTATGATTATTTTTTCTAATGCCTACGGCAATGTATGATAATTTTTCCTAATGCCTACGGCAAAACATGATTATTTTTTTCAAATGCGGACGGCAATGCATGATTATTTTTTTCAAATGCCGACGGCAAAACATGATTATTTTTTTCAAATGCCGACGGCAAAACATGATTATTTTTTTCAAATGCCGACGGCAATGCATGATTACTATATTTCTTAATGCCGACGGGAAAATGATTTTTCCAAAGGGAAAATTGCCAGTGTTGCCAGACTGTATAAATTTGTTATCGTAATACTATATCAGTAATATCAGAGAAAATAGATTTGATGAATACTAGGCGATTCTCATATGAATCGTGGGAACGTGTATGTGTGATTTCCTCACGCTAATAAATTGTTTATAAATAAAATAATTAAATAAATTAATTTAATTTATTTAATTATTTTATTTATTAATTTAATTTATTTAATTATTTTATTTATTTATTTATAAAATGTTCTCATGTATGTGAACACCCTAAAATGTTCTCATGTATGTGAACACCCTAATGCTTGTGTGTGGGTGGTCCAGCTTGATTGTCGCTGGTAATTGTATATTGTGTTTATTTGTTTAAGAAATATATTTGTATGTATGTATGTATGTATGAATGTATAAATGAATGTATGAATGTATAAATGTGCGATCGTGGGAACTTGTGCGTGGAATATTTTGTGCTTGTGTAGAATACATTTATATTTTGCAACGTAGTCAGTTTCTTTGTCTTCAATTCTTTTAAAGCAGAGGATTTTAAACTAAGTACAGTCATCAGCAGAGAAACAAAAAGTAAAAATTTGCAAGTAAGCAAAAAAGTTAACTTCTCCTCCTCCCCACTTCCTTCTATTCTCTTTTATGTAGTTTGTATTTGAAATAAGAAAACAGTTTTACATTTTTTTATTTTGTAAACATTTATTGTTTAAAATTTTATAAAATTTTATAATAATACATACAGTAATATATTCTTAAGTATAAATATTTTAAAAAGTGAAAAAGTTCATTTAAAACAAGATATTTCTTTTGAGAGTAAAATAGCATTTCTTAATGCGCAAACACCAAAATTATGATAATTACAATAAAAATATTCTGGATACTTGATTTCCATTTGTTTAAAGTTGATGCAGCAGAAATTTTTCGGTGTAACATTTTTTCCAACCATAGTCTTTTTTCTTCACCTTTTACGTAAATTTTAGAACATCTTGCGTTGGCTTTTAAAAAATTACAAACGCTATGAAATGAAACTGATCCAGCAGTCAAGCTTAGGTGATGATAGTTTTTTGTTAGCCACTTTGCTTCTCTTTGCTTTTTTATTGATAACCATTTAAAATCAAATGGTGGTTTTATAATGAAGTTGTTATATTCATAATTGTTGAAAACAATCGCTACTTCTTTTGCGATGAAATCGTTTGAATTAGTTTTGAAACCTTGTACGTCTATAAAAATTATGTTATTTTCCATGTTATTCAATTTATAACACTTTTCGAACTTGTCCTTTGATGGGTATATATTCTATTATACGATCATGAATAAGAATGCAGTAAGCTGATGTCTTTGGTGCAATATTAGTTGCTGTTTCAAATTCTATTTTTATATCAATCGGTCCATTATTGAGTGATTCATTCTGATGACTGACATCTACTACAATAATAGGAGCTTTTGTCTTAAACTCTGATGCAGTTAGAAGCGGTTGAGATTCTTTCATATAGTAGCTTTGTTGGAATCTTAGATACATATCATATAGAATTGCATAACGTTCATTTTTGAACTTTATGTTAAGATCATCATACGGGTATGAGACTGAATTTAAATGTACTTTTAAATTAGTCAAATCACAATGAACAAATTTATTTTCTTGTTGAAAAGCAATCAACACAAAACGGGGGCGTTCTCTATTTGCAGCCAGTTTAACATTCCAAATATGGCTAGTTCCTGTGTTTAATTGTGGATTAATATGACAATCCCAACTGCGAAATGCCATGGGTATAGAAGCACCATTATTAATAATTTTAATCATATTCAATTTGCTAAGGTCAGATAATTGAACATGAGGTATTCTCCATGAGATGAGTGAAATTGTAAGTTTAGCTTTTTCAGTAGAAACACTCGAGCGTACAAGATCTTCGTCGTTCTTATTGCGCAAGAGTATCAGTTCATGTTTTCCATTTAATATAACTTTGTTGTAGTCTTCAGCGAATCCTAGAAGCATTTTTAGAGGTACATAGAAATTGAAAAATCCATTTGCAAGAGTGACATCATCAATTTTGTTCCATCCAGCATTTTGCATCACATTGCTTTCGTTTGGTGATAGCGAAACCAAGTTCTTTATGGTGCTCGTGGCTCCTAAATATCTTGTATGATCAATTTCAATTCCATTGAGCTCATAGCGAATTTCATCAAATAGATATGCTACAAAGTTGTTTTTTAATTTAAAGTTCTCTGAAGAAGAAGATTTAGGGGCATTATCATCGGCAACAAACCCCTCTACATAAATGTAGCTCTCACTGGGTAGCACGTATAAATCTTGATTTTGTATTGAAATTCTAATTTCATCATTATTGTTGTAAGATTGTAAGTATGGTACATATGTATGATAATCCTTTTTGATTATGTTCTCATCTGACAAGGGTTTATCTAAGACATCTATTATTGAACTCATTTTGTCTTCAATTTAAAATTCAAGGACTTTAGAAAATTTTTATTTGATGTTGTTAGTGCTTTCTGTTGAAGTGGTCGCTTTAATGTTCTTGTTGTTGTTACTGCTTTATTTTTCAATGTATTTGTGTTGTATATTAGCATTATTTAGTTGACCTCAAATGTATTCGTATTGTAATTTCCTCTCCTCGAAAATTAATTAAATCACCGTGTTGATCAACTACTCGCAGCGTTAGTGAACTTATCTCTCTGGTGTTCACAGGTAAATAGATGAGATTTCTTGGAACCTCATCTATTTTATAGCCTGGAGGCACATTAATCGGAAATTCATGAAGTGTATGCGATTTGGAGTTATTCATATATGTGTTAATAGCGATACTACTTTCAACTCGCAAGAGATTCACTTTAAAAATATTAACTGGAAGATCTGAGTAATAATATTTGTTTGGTGTTAGGATTTTGCTATTGAATCCTAAAAGTTTTCCAATTGTGTTGCCTTTATTAAAATATACAGGATCTTTGGAACTATTAACTTTAACTTGCATTGTATTGTTATTGGCTTCAATAAAAATCTTATTTTCTGGACAGAGTCTTCTGTATTGCTCTTGTATAAAATCTACAATATCATTCAATTCGTAAGATCCAATTGGTATTTCAATTGTATGTTCCCCTATATGAAACATATTGTTGTAGGTGTCTACATTTGGAATGCTGTTGTATGAATGAAAATCAGTTAGAGCACACTCATATGCACCATGTAATTCAATAGGAGGAAAGTAACTAGCAGATAATTCTGATGAGTTAGAGCTCAGAGTAAGTGTTATTGACATTATAACTGTCTGATTACAATTAAATAAAGTTTAGTACAACATATGGTTTATAAGCATGATTTACATATTTATTTCATTTTCTTATTTTAAAATTAACATTAGTTTCTTAATATTACTGCTATTGTTGTTGATGATGGTATTCAGCTATAATATTTCGTTCTTACTTATCCAAGAATTGTGTTGATTAGAAAATCCCAACCATTTAACGTATGCCTCCTTTCCTTTAGTTTTAAGAACCTTTTCAACTAGATATGTATTTGGATATCTAGTTTTCGAAAGTTCTTCAGTATAGAATCCACCTTTAATAGGATTACCAAGATAATCTTCTAATATGAATGTTGTAGGATTTGTATTTTGAACTCTTGTAATTGTGAAAATTTCTGTAGTCCAATTTGGAGTATAACCTTTTTCAAATGTATGCTTATATTTGCTTATGCGTACATTATCTCCAACATTAAATTTCGACATTTTGTACATCTTCAAATGACTGTATACTGTATTTAGTAGCTTTTGCTCATTTGTTGAGTTGACTTTAATCGGAGACATTTTAATGGTGCGATGAACTTTTCTATTGTATGTATTAATTAAATCTTTGTATATATCAATCCACTTATATGAACCATTAAAGCTAAATTCTTTCCACATCATTCCTTTCAATGTTCTGTTAAATCGTTCTACTACTGATGCTTTCATACTGCTATATGTTGAGTAGTGATTAATATTGTATTTATCCATTAATTTTCCAAAGTGTTTGTTGAAAAATTCTTTACCATCATCTGTTTGCAAGTTTTTTGGTACTCGTCCTAATTCAAAAATATTTTCCATCGCCTTGGTTGTTTCGAGTGCAGTTTTAGTTTTTAGTGGTACTGCCCATGCAAATTTTGAAAATGTGTCAATTACAGTTAACAAAAATCGATAATTTCTGTTTTCTCTAGAATAGATCCCCATTTCAACTAAATCAGCTTGCCAAAGATCATCTATTCCTTTCATTACAACTCTACGACGCATAAAAACTTTGCGAGCTTGCTTATGCAGTTCGTTTACTAAATTTCTTTTTGAAGACATTAAGTTGTTTTACAGATTTTTTGGAGAGTGATGTGATCTACTTGACGCACTTTCAGCTATTGATACAAACATGTAATTTTCCAATCTATAAATTTTCTCATTAAGCTGTTCAATTTGTTCTTCAAAGGATGTTTTAATTTGTAGAATGTCTTTTTGAATTTTATAATTTTCTTCTATATCTAATTTTATATCGCGTTGTAGCTCCTCAATTTGCATTTGAATATCTTCTTGAATTATAGTATTATCTTCCTTAAAGTATGTTAATAATTTCTCTTCTAATTTTTCGATTTGAGTTTGCAGAAACAATTTATTGATAACATCGTTTTCCTCCAGAGCTTTTGCAACATTTTTGATTCTTTTGTTTTGGACATCAATGTTGTTGTTCGTATCCATAAAGAACCCCAGCAGTTTAGGTGCATTTTTCAAAGAAATTATACTGCTAGTATCGTTTAAATAGTGTCCAAATTTATCAACAGACATGCTTTATATACTTTATTAAAGTTAATGTATTATATTTGCTTCACGTAGTTCTTCAATAATTGATACAATCTCGTTATTGTGATTAGTATGACCTGCACCTTGTGATGCAAGCAGTAGTCGAAGACGATCTACTAACTCATTTGGATCGTCCCAGTATATATAGTTTGGCTTATGGACATTAAATTCCATCATTCCATCACCTAAATAACTACCTTTTGACTTAGATGCTGTTGATTCGTTTAAATTCTTCTGGTTTTTCTCGTCAATAAATTTCTTAATAATATGTTTGTATTTATATCCTCTAGTACCCTTAATTTGTCCATCAGGTTTATAGTCCCTTCTATATGCATTAGTAGTAATTAAAATCTTTTTATAGATTTCGAGTTCAAATTTATCATAATTTTTTGGTATTTTATGAAACATTAGAGAAAATAGTCCTGGTGTTAGAGCCCATATTTGACCACCAACTTGTATTTTATCTTCATTAAGTTTGAGGTTACTATCACCAAATTTCCATTCATTATTGAAGTCTTTATGTGGACCATAGTTTGTATCTAATTCATTTCTTCCTTCCAAGACTGATAAGTCAGTATAAGTATCTTCTGTATTGGAAGTCTGTGAGTAAAAATCATCTTCATCATCGTCATCATCATTCACAGTATTAGCATCATTAAACAAGATGGTATTATCGAATATTGTTCCTTCTGCTAGTTTCTTTGGTGTACTTGTCTCTATCTTGACTGATGTTTTTTCAGGTTTAAAACTTGTATTATTTTCAACTTCTGTCTTCATTTTACTTTCTTCTTTTATGGGAATGTTTTTAATTTTATTAGAACTATTTATGAATTCTTTGAGTGGTTCTGTTATAGGTTTAAATGTATCTCTTAGTTGTTCACGTGTATCTATTTCACCAGTTTTTATACTACGAAGCTTTTTCTTCAAGACATTTCTTGTCAACACCAACTGTTTTAAAATTTTCTCATCCATGTTTAGCAAATAAGAGGTATCAGCTATTAGATCAGGTATCAGCTTATCAGGACCTGGTCTGGTTTTCAGATCAGCTTATCAGGACCTGGTCTGGTTTTCAGATCAGCGTATTAGGACCTGGTCTGGTTTTCAGATCAGCTTATCAGGACCTGATCTGGTTTTCAGATCAGCTTATCAGGACCTGATCTGGTTTTCAGATCAGCTTATTAGGACCTGATCTGGTTTTCAGATCAGCTTATTAGGACCTGGTCTGGTTTTCAGATCAGCTTATTAGGACCTGATCTGGTTTTCAGATCAGCTTATCAGGACCTGATCTGGTTTTCAGATCAGCTTATCAGGACCTGATCTGGTTTTCAGATCAGCTTATCAGGACCTGATCTGGTTTTCAGATCAGCTTATTAGGACCTGGTCTGGTTTTCAGATCAGCTTATCAGGACCTGGTCTGGTTTTCAGATCAGCTTATCAGGACCTCGTCTGGTTTTCAGATCAGCTTATCAGGACCTGGTCTGGTTTTCAGATCAGCTTATCAGGTATCAGATGAGGTTATAGCAAATGGATGTATCAAGTTTAAAGTTAGATTAATAACTAGAGGTAATTTTTATGAGTAGTTGCTTATATAGTTATGAAATAGTCAAATTGCTTTCTGTAGCGACCATCGTTTAATTCGTTATCTTTGCTTATCATCAAAAATCCATATTTATCCTTCCAACATTCTCGACAAATTTCTTGAAACTTTTCATAGCTCATATCGCTGGCAACATGATCCTTATAAACATGCTTCATATTTGTCTCATCTTGCTTAAACATTATAATAACATTTGCATTGTCTCTTATTAAATGCTTGGGAATTCTGGTATATGTTTGACACAGGTAGAATGAATCAACATCCCTATGTCGCCCCATACAAAAATATGTACGTATATTATTCTGCTTTTCACATGCAACATCATCAAATATCATAATTGAATTAGTTTTAGCTTCGTCAGGTGGAATAACTGATTCATTATCGGTGAATGTATAATACCCCATACTTTTAATTGGTGAAATTAGTTTCTTTAGGTATTCATATTTAGGTTGATAGAGAGATTTTGAGTATAAATAGATGTTTTCAAACTTGAGTCCATTAGGACTTTCTAGCAAGCCAATCATAACATTAGTCTTTCCACAATTTGATGGTCCCACTATTAGAGCACGAATAGAATTTGGTAAGAGAGGACTATGCTTTATTTTTGAACTGATGTTCACTGAATCATCAATATTACGAACTAAAATATTTTTATGTTGTTTTACTAACTGCATTTTTGTAACTAAATACATTTCATATATATTACCTCTTATATAGGAAAAATTAGATAATATGGTTATACGATATCAGAAAACTTTTAGTCATAAAAACACCGTCGTTGGAGGAGGTCTAGTAGACAAAATAATAAACTCTCTACCTGTTGAACTTCATCTACCTGGATATCAGTACTGTGGACCTGGAACAAAACTACAAAAACGTTTAAATCGAGGTGATAAAGGAATTAATTTATTGGACTCTGCGTGTAAAAATCACGATATTGCTTATTCCAAAAATAAGGATTTAAGTAGCAGACATAAAGCTGATAAAATACTTGAAAACTCCGCTTGGGATCGAGTTTTACCAAAAGATAGTAGTCTTGCTGAAAAATCATTTGCATATATGGTTAATAACGCAATGAAAGCCAAAACAAAATTTGGTATGGGTGTGGAGAAAAAGAAAAATGTAAAAAAGAACAAACTAAATGTTAAAACACTATTTAGAACATCAGTTAGAGCTGCAACAAAAATACTAAAAAAAGAAAAACCATTAGATATTAACACAGCTATTAAAATTGCACGAAAAACTATTAACAAGTCATTAAAAGGAAGAAAATCTCAAATTATAGTACCACGTGTGATACGTGTCCCAAAAATTGGTGGTTTTTTACCTCTAATACCGATTTTAACTGCTCTGGGTGCAATTGGTAGTCTAACAACTGGAGGTGCTGCCATAGCTAAAGCTGTAAATGCAACAAAGAATGCTAAAAATCAACTTGATGAAGCAACTAGACATAATAGAGCGATGGAATCTATAGCAGTTGGAAAAGGACTTTACTTAAAACCATATAAAAAGGGTTATGGCTTAGTTCATAAAGAAGAATCAAAAAACTCTTAAAGATGCTACCCAACAGACCACTATCTGATGTGGACCTAAGACGTTTCTCTATAAATATTCCATATTTTAGAGGAGTTTTCATGTTAAATACTCTACCAAAACGATCAAAGAAAATAGAATGTGGAATAATCAATTTAGATGTATCAACAGGACCTGGTACACATTGGGTAGCATATTATAAAAACATCAATGAAAAAGAATATTTCGACAGCTTTGGAAACTTACAACCTCCTTCAGAAGTAGTCAAATATCTTGGTACAAATATAAAATACAACTACAATCAACATCAGAATTTTAATACATTTACCTGTGGACATTTATGTCTTAAATTTCTTTATGAAATAACTGAAAATATTAAATAAAAACACAAACATTTATATTTTACAAAACTCTTTAATGTCTTTTTATTCATAATTTAAAAAACGTAATTAATATAATTTATTGCCAGACAGGATACTGTGAATTTTGAATCAAAAATTCACTCAGCTCACTCTCAAGGATTAAGTTTTGTTCACCTTCTCTGCTTAAGTGATATGATCCGCTCGAGAGATCCTTAATTTCATCATCGGTTAAACTGTTGTACCGTTTAGGCAGGAACATAATGTTGTTTTCCAATTCAACTTTTAGTGTGGGTCCATATTTGGTTGTTACACGTTTTACATTTTGAATATTGTATTTAATTGATGTCTCAAGCTCCTTTATATGAATTAATGTTTTGTTTTTCAGAGAATTAAATCTTGATGTTAGATTTTTGGTGGAGTCCATTTTTTTATTTAGTTCTTATCACTTTGAATGTTTAATTGAAAATGAACTGAAAAGTATTGGTGATGACTTCAAGAAGGCTAATCGAAAATATTTATGGTGAATAAGTGGGGTATAGTGATAGAGAGAAAGAGATAGTTATAGAGAGAAAAGGTATAAAGAGAGAGAGAGAGAGATAGAGGGTTAAAAAGAAGTATGGAATAGAGATGCTAGTATAGATATTTTAAAGATCAGGAGATGTTGCTTTAAAAATTTAAAGAACAAATTAGTCTTAAAAAAACCTTCCAACAATCGTCATCATCATTCATTTATCAGCAAATAAAATGAGTCAAATTAGACGTACTCTAAACCAATTTCTAACAGATTTTGAAAGCTTCAGGCTTTTCGATCATTGGGAGATGATCAAATTCTTTCAAAATATGCTGGAGGAAAATGAACAATATGGCGTCATGGAAGACGAAGACAACACAGAAGGGCATTTTGCAAACTGCCCATGGTACGATCCGAAGTGTGAGGAAGGACCTGATACTTGTAGATGTACAATATATTTTTTACGGAAAAGTATATTAGAACATCTAATAATTGGATACTATGAAATGTTTCCATCATTATAAATAAAATATTTAAGAAATTAAATTAAATGGTATTATTAACAGAAATAAAATAAAATTGTATTATTAAAATATTCCCTGTTTTGCATTATTTTTTTCAAAAGAAAAATTAGGAATCATCTGTTCGAATATAAAATAACAGAAACTTGTAAGTAGTGAAAAATATAAGGACTTATCCGATTATCTTAATTGTGTCTCTTTATAAAAATATCTAATGGAATTTCACAATATTGTGAAATTCAATTTCTCTTGTAGAGAACCTCTCAAAGAAAACATGATTGTGCATGTTTAATTTATGTGAAGACAAGACTGTGCATGTTTAAGTCATATGAAGACAAGACTGTGCATGTTTAAGCAATATGAAAACAAGAATTTACAAATAAGCAAAAACAAAAACTGTTTGATCCAACGAAGTAAAGCCAATAAAGAAATAAATAAAAAATAATTTTACTACATATGTTTACTTTCTCGTATATCAACTGACCTTAAACTTCATTCATCTAAATGTTATAAAGGGTGAGCCACTTGTATACTGATAACCTAATTTGAATCAGATAACCTGATCTGAAAAGCAGATCAGGTACCTGATAACCTTATCTGGTAAGCTGATCTGAAAATCAGACCAGGTACCTGATAAGCTGATATGATAGCGGAAAACCTGATCTGAAAACCAGACCAGGTACCTGATAAAAACTAAAAGATTATCTTTACGGATGAATGAATAAAGGAGTCAGTATCTATATAGTTGATAGAAAAATTCTCACTAAATTTAGTCTTCATGAAGCTGTAATATGACACATACATTCTATACTTGGTTAACTTTAGTACTTAAAAGCCCCACATATATGGGTTTATCATATACTGGTTCCATTTTTTCCAACTCTACTGCATACATATCATCAGAAAATTTTGTCAAATATTTAAAATTCAGTCTCGCAATTAATGGTCTGAGACTCAAATGATTCCTGTTTGTTGTTTTCCCAAGATGAAGTTACTTTAATGCCCCCTACGTTTTTCAATGTTTTCCATTGACTCCCCATAAACACTATTATTTAAAAGTTTGAAGAAATATGTTTCAAACTTAGTTTTAGCATTTGTCTTATGGAATTTGTTTTAAGATGAAGCCATTTGAAATGTCTTGTTTTAAAACTCTATAGTGTATGGTCTGATTTGTTTTTGTGTGTAAGTCATACCGACTCAAATTCTCTGTAAGGAAGATATTCTGATATTGCGTACTGATATAAATTATTAGAATCTAAATACACCAGATATTCTGACAGTTTTGATGCATCAAAATCTTCTAAATATTTATTATTCGCTTTCGAATATCTTTGCGAGCATTGAACTAGTCCACCTCTTATTCCGTTTTGCTGTATACTAGTGATGGAGGACTAAATCGTATATACCTACACAAATTTTCCTAAAATTTTCAAACACGTCAGTTAGGTAGAGCTCAGTATAGTCAAGGGGGTTTTATAGTTAAACTTACTCCATATTTTTTGAGGATGTTCATAATCGACTACATCACAGTCTTCATTCGTTAGAATATTGAAGAACTCTTCTCAGGGTGCCCCTGTGGCTGAGAGGAAGCGATACTAGACTCTCAGTCCAGAGGTCGTGGGTTCGATTCCCACCATAGACCCTGGGTGTTTTCTGCAGACAAGCTAATCGCTTTGTGGGTTATGTTTGTAAAAAAAATAAATAAAAAAATAAAAAAATAATAATAATAATAATACTAGGGAGCTTAGTTTCCTTAAACTTAGTCATGGAATCCATGTAAGAGTACGGAAATACACATTTTCTTCTAATCAGGTTGAAATGAGCTTCATCAACGAAACATGATCGAATAGTATTAAAATCATTGCTATCAAGATTTTTCCCTAAGGTATCTTAACTCGAAGCCATAAATCTAAACGAGTCTATAAATCTTATTTCGAATCTGCGTTTTTCATTTAATCTGATGAAAATTGAAAGAGAAATATCACTCATCTCATGGAGAATACCTCATGTTCAATTATCTGACCTTAGCAAATTGAATATGATTAAAATTATTAATAATGGTGCTTCTATACCCATGGCATTTCGCAGTTGGGATTGTCATATTAATCCACAATTAAACACAGGAACTAGCCATATTTGGAATGTTAAACTGGCTGCAAATAAAGAACGCCCCCGTTTTGTGTTGATTGCTTTTCAACAAGAAAATAAATTTGTTCATTGTGATTTGACTAATTTAAAAGTACATTTAAATTCAGTCTCATACCCGTATGATGATCTTAACATAAAGTTCAAAAATGAACGTTATGCAATTCTATATGATATGTATCTAAGATTCCAACAAAGCTACTATATGAAAGAATCTCAACCGCTTCTAACTGCATCAGAGTTTAAGACAAAAGCTCCTATTATTGTAGTAGATGTCAGTCATCAGAATGAATCACTCAATAATGGACCGATTGATATAAAAATAGAATTTGAAACAGCAACTAATATTGCACCAAAGACATCAGCTTACTGCATTCTTATTCATGATCGTATAATAGAATATATACCCATCAAAGGACAAGTTCGAAAAGTGTTATAAATTGAATAACATGGAAAATAACATAATTTTTATAGACGTACAAGGTTTCAAAACTAATTCAAACGATTTCATCGCAAAAGAAGTAGCGATTGTTTTCAACAATTATGAATATAACAACTTCATTATAAAACCACCATTTGATTTTAAATGGTTATCAATAAAAAAGCAAAGAGAAGCAAAGTGGCTAACAAAAAACTATCATCACCTAAGCTTGACTGCTGGATCAGTTTCATTTCATAGCGTTTGTAATTTTTTAAAAGCCAACGCAAGATGTTCTAAAATTTACGTAAAAGGTGAAGAAAAAAGACTATGGTTGGAAAAAATGTTACACCGAAAAATTTCTGCTGCATCAACTTTAAACAAATGGAAATCAAGTATCCAGAATATTTTTATTGTAATTATCATAATTTTGGTGTTTGCGCATTAAGAAATGCTATTTTACTCTCAAAAGAAATATCTTGTTTTAAATGAACTTTTTCACTTTTTAAAATATTTATACTTAAGAATATATTACTGTATGTATTATTATAAAATTTTATAAAATTTTAAACAATAAATGTTTACAAAATAAAAAAATGTAAAACTGTTTTCTTATTTCAAATACAAACTACATAAAAGAGAATAGAAGGAAGTGGGGAGGAGGAGAAGTTAACTTTTTTGCTTACTTGCAAATTTTTACTTTTTGTTTCTCTGCTGATGACTGTACTTAGTTTAAAATCCTCTGCTTTAAAAGAATTGAAGACAAAGAAACTGACTACGTTGCAAAATATAAATGTATTCTACACAAGCACAAAATATTCCACGCACAAGTTCCCACGATCGCACATTTATACATTCATACATTCATTTATACATTCATACATACATACATACATACAAATATATTTCTTAAACAAATAAACACAATATACAATTACCAGCGACAATCAAGCTGGACCACCCACACACAAGCATTAGGGTGTTCACATACATGAGAACATTTTAGGGTGTTCACATACATGAGAACATTTTATAAATAAATAAATAAAATAATTAAATAAATTAAATTAATAAATAAAATAATTAAATAAATTAAATTAATTTATTTAATTATTTTATTTATAAACAATTTATTAGCGTGAGGAAATCACACATACACGTTCCCACGATTCATATGAGAATCGCCTAGTATTCATCAAATCTATTTTCTCTGATATTACTGATATAGTATTACGATAACAAATTTATACAGTCTGGCAACACTGGCAATTTTCCCTTTGGAAAAATCATTTTCCCGTCGGCATTAAGAAATATAGTAATCATGCATTGCCGTCGGCATTTGAAAAAAATAATCATGTTTTGCCGTCGGCATTTGAAAAAAATAATCATGTTTTGCCGTCGGCATTTGAAAAAAATAATCATGCATTGCCGTCCGCATTTGAAAAAAATAATCATGTTTTGCCGTAGGCATTAGGAAAAATTATCATACATTGCCGTCGGCATTTGAAAAAAATAATCATGTTTTGCCGTCGGCATTTGAAAAAAATAATCATGTTTTGCCGTCGGCATTTGAAAAAAATAATCATGCATTGCCGTCCGCATTTGAAAAAAATAATCATGTTTTGCCGTAGGCATTAGGAAAAATTATCATACATTGCCGTAGGCATTAGAAAAAATAATCATACATTGCCGTAGGCATTAGAAAAAATAATCATGTATTACCGTCGGCATTAGGAAAAATAATCATGTATTGCCGTCGGCACTAGGAAAAATTAAGTTTCACAACTCCCTCCATTGGTATTAGGAAAAATCATCTCATGATTTTCCCGTTGGTTTTAGGAAAAATCATTTTCATGATTTTCCCGTCGGCATATCTATATGTATATACTTATAAAATCTTAATCTTATGAAACTCCTTAATCCTCCCCCACAAAAAAATCACCCGTTCACACAATTAATGTCACCACAAAAAAAATCACCCGTTCACACAAGGGTTAATGTAAACAAAAAACTCCTTATGTAAACAAAAACATCAAAGCGCCGCCGAAAACACACACACACACACATACACATAGGTAGGTATCAAATTTCCAAGAATTTTAAAATTTCAGCCACAATTTAACAATTTCAGCCCACAATTTAACAATTTCAGCCACAATTTAACAATTTTAATTGACGCCGTACTGGCAGTTCCCTACTACTACTGCTTTGCATAAAAAGTTAAATTCCATTTACAAAAATGAAAAAATTTACACTTGTGGGAAAAAGGGATGTGTAAATTATAATTTCGCAGGTGATGGATTTCTCCGCTATTTAAAATTAAAAGCAAAAAATCTTAAACATATTTGTTAAGTAATCATTGTACTTCAAGCCTTGGTGTTAAATAGATCAGTTGCATTATGACTAACACGTGTCTTTAAAAAATAGTTTTGTTAGAATATTTTATTTAAAAATTAAAATTTTTAATCAAAGTTATAAAGGTCAGTTTTTTTAATATCCATACGAATATAAGCTCTTTATTATGAAAGTGGTCCAAGTCTTACTAAAACTTCATTATTTAAAAAACGTTAAATATTTCGTTATTATTTATTAAACCATGTTAAAGTCGGAATGGACAGATATATAACTGTGGTAACGCGTGGGTGAAACGCAAATTCTTCTAAAATTTCATCTGCTCCAAAGATGTCTAGGGATAACAGCGCATCCTATACTAATCGTCAAAACAGTTTTAAAATTTTGCAAGATGACAACGATAAGCCCGTTGTTGTTTTCGAAGAAATAAAAGATGCGCTCGTCCTCCAGGTAAAAAATGTATCAAACATATTAAATAGAGAGAAGATCCCTTAACGTCTATTTCGCGTTGAACTTGAGCCAAATGATATTAAATTGAGAAGAAATGAGACCTATCCAATTTATAGCTTAAAATATTTTTTATACAAAAAAGTAACAGTTGAATAACAGTGCCATAATTGTCAAGAATATGGCCACACAAAAACCTACTGCAAATTACCTACAGCTTGTGTTATCTGCGGTGAATGGCACATTACTGCTAGCTGTACTAAGCTAAAAGATCAGGGGGATAAAAAGTGTAGTAATTGTGGAGGTAATCACACTGCTAACTACATAGGATGTCCTGTATATTATTTCGTTAAACAGACTATGGGTCAAAAACCTTAATTAGCTACAGCTTAATCAGCCAACGCTTACTCCACGACTTTTCCTCAAATGAGCCAACCAATTACTTCACGTATATCGTATGCCGATGCTGTTAATACAAATTGTATTCCCGCACAAAAAGTTTCACCACCAAATAATTCAACAAATACAAACTCAAGCTTTAATTCCAATCGCCTTGAAGCTGCTATTGATAATCTGGTGCAAACTTTAAACAACTTTACTACAAATATGACTAACATGATGCCAGAAATGCTGCGAACGCAGAATACTCTGCTTCAAGCATTAATTAACAAGCCATGAACACGTTAAAAATATGTTTCTGGAACACAAACGGCATTCGCCGACATAAAAATGAACTTGAGCACTTCCTCAAGGAAAAAAATATTGATATAATGTTGGTCTCAGAGACTCATTTGACTTCGAGAAGCTTTCTCGAAATCAATGGCTACACGTTATGTGAAAGGACACAAGAGGAAGACCATGCGGTGGATCAGCAATTCTAATAACGTCAAGACTCAAGCATTATATTATTGACAACATTTCTGAAGAACATCTACAAGCAACGAATATTTGTATTGAAAATTTTTGCACTAATTTTGTAATATCATCAATTTACTTCCCTCCCAGATTCGCAATTACTGAAGATCAATACGAGGATTTCTACAAATCTCTTAGCCCTTGTTTCGTAGCAGCTGAGGACTATAATGCTAAACATACGTTCTGGGGTTCGCGTCTTATCACACCCAGAGGTCGAGCGTTGTTCAACACAATTTCGAAAATGGGTTCGGACATCATTTCGAGTAGGTAGCCCACTTACTGGCCTATGGATATATATATAATTCCGGATGTTATAGATTTTGGCGTCATGAAAAATATCTCTACGAATTTAATTAATGTTGAAGCTTCCCTAGATCTCTCCTCCGATCACTTTCCCACAATCGCTACAGTTTTTAGCCCAGTAAGAAGTGACTTACCTCACCCATATGTGAAGATGATCAATCGTGTTAATTAGGTGGGGTTCAAAAAGTATTTCAGTAGTCATTATACGGAAAACATTAAGCTAAGAACATCCGAAGATATTAAAATTAATGTTGCCAATCTTAACGAAAATATTAAACAGGTTGCTGAACATGCCACTACCTCCCAACCGCAGACTGGCTTTAATAGAATTTATCCTACGGATATTGAACGTCTTGTATGTGAGAGCTAGAAGAGAATGGCAACAACACAGATCACCCCCAAAATAAAATCAGATTCAAAGAATGTACTAAACGACTCAAAGAGCTGCTATCGTCGGAAAAAACTGCATTACTGGAAAAATATCTAGAGGGTCTCGATGTCACGTCAGCATCTATGTACTCGTTGTGGCGCGCTACAAGAAATCTTAAAAGACTTGTTGAACTGAAATCATCACTGCGCACTTCGACCGGAGGATGGGCCAGAAGCGATAGTGAGAAAGGTAACTTATTTGCTGAGCATTTAAAATCTGTATTCACAATAAATAATTGCTGAACTCAACCTGAAGAAAGCTCCAGGTATTGATGGAATTAGTAACAAGATGCTGATGAATTTGCCTCTAATTACAATAAGAAGCCTGCTATTTATATTTAATGCCATTTTACGAATGCAGTATTTTCCACATAACAGGAAACTTAAGATCAAAATGATTCCAAAACCGGGCAAATATCCTACCAAGGCTGAGTCATATAGGCCTATAAGCTTACTATCAGCAATCCCAAAGCTTTTCGAAAAACTGCTTATGACTAAATTTTCCAAAATTTTAGCTGATAGTGGGTGCATTCCTGACCATCAATTTGGTTTTAGAAGTCAGCATAGCACAATTAAGCAAACGCATAGATTGGTTCAATTTTTAAGGAAGACATTTGAAGAAAAGAAGTATTGTTCTGCCCTCTTCATTGATGTTTCTCAGGCATTTGACAAAGTATGGCACGAAGGCCTAGTTTTAAAATTGAAGACATATCTGCCAATAAACTTACAAAACCTTTTGGAAAGTTATATTACTGATAGAAAGTTCACTGTTGTTGAAGTAGACTTCATGAGTGCACCCGAGTCTATATCTTCCGGTGTCCCACAGGGTAGTATTTTAGGGCCAGTATTGTATTTAATATTTATTTAATACTTGTGATATGCCTGTGAGCAATAATATTCTTACCTCTACATTTGCGGATGACACAGCCTGCGTAAGTATGCATGAAAACCCTTATGAGGCGTCCCGCAATATCCAGGAACATATTACCTAGCTGGAAATATGGTTAAACTTATGGAAAATTAAAGTAAATGAGCAAAAGTGTATCCATATATCCTTTACCTGAAGAAGAGATACTTGTTCGACCATTCGAATTAACAACCAAAATATTCCTCAACATTCTCAAGTGAAATATCTTGGTGCACACCTTGATCGAAGGCCTACATGGAAACATCATATTTAACTTAAATTAACTCAAATATAGTGGTTGATTGGCAGAAATTCAACACTCAGCTTAGACTGTAAACTGTTAATATATGTACAAGTCGCTTTTGAAACCAATATTTAAATTTTTTTTATTTTTTTTCATGCGTATATTTATTTATTCTAGCTTCAAAAAATGAACTAACAGTAAGTATTTAAATCTTAAATCTAGATATAATAATTAGGCCCAACCAGTGTCAGGCATAAACTTAGTGATAGTAATTAATAATACATACATATCGTATTAAGCACCAAAATATTTTCAAGCTGTTTCATCTAGAAACCAATATGGTGCTACGGAATTCAGTTATGGGATACTGCTTCAGCTTCTAATGTAGATAGAATCCAACGAAGACAAAACAAAGTTTTACGTTTGATAACATCGGCTCCATGGTACATTAAAAATTCAAATTTACATCGTGATTTAAATATGCCTCAAGTGACTGAAAAAATTGCAAAAAACGCAGGCAAGTACTTAATAAAACTCGAATCCCATTCTAAACCCCTTGCTCGTAACATCTTGAATTTTAATATAGACATCTGATTAAAACAGAGAGACACTATCGCTCTAATACTCAACACTCCAGATGTAGCTCCTTGAATATACTTCTATTGTTTTTTTTCTCGCTTAGCACGACTCTTATGTATCATTAATTTACTATCAATAAGTCTATGTCCGACATTGGTCGGGCCTAATTAATTATATTTAGATTTAAGATTTGAACACTTTTTGTTAGTTAATTTTTTAAAGATACAATAAATAAATATATGTAAAAAAAAAAGAAATCATGAAAAATATCTCTAGGGACTTAATTCATGTTGAGGCTTCCCTAGATCTCTCCTCCGATCAATCTCCGACAATCGTTACAATTTCTAGCCCACTAAGAAGTGACTTACCTCACCCATATGTAAAGATGATCAATCGTGTTAATTGGCTGAGGTTCAAAAAATATATCAGTAGTCATTGTACGGAAAACATTAAGCTAAAACATCCGAAGATATTGAATTTAACATTACCAATCTTAATGAAAATATTAAACAGGCTGCTGAACATGGCACTACCTCCCAACCGCAGACAGGGTTTAATAAAATTTATTCTACGGATGTTGAACGTCTGGTATGTGAAAAAAGGAGATCTAGAAGAGAATGGCAACAACACAGATCACCCCTAAATCATATCAGAATTAAAGAGTGAACTAAACGACTCCAAGACTTTCTTACATATGAAAAAATTGCATCGAAACTATCTGGAAAATCTTGATGCTACTCCAGCATCTAATTACTTCTTGTGGAGCGCTGCGGGAAAGCTTAATACACCCGTTGAGTTTAATTCACCTCTGCGCACGTCTACCGGAGGTTGGGCAAAAAGTGATACTGAAAAAGGTAACTTGTTTGCAAAATATTTAAAATCTGTATTTACCGCTAACGCATGTACTGGTGCTGTTGATTTACCGAGTGTATTTGCTCTACTCCATCGAGCCTTGAAATTTAAGATGCGTGAAGTACAGAAACTAATTACTGAACTCAACCCGAAGTAAGCTCCAGGTAATTAGTAACAAGATGCTGATGAATTTTCCTCGTATTGCAATTAGAACCCTTCTATTTATTTTTAATGCCATTTTACGACTAGAGTATTATCCACACCACTGGAAGCTTGCTAAGGTCAAAATGATTCCAAAAACGGGTAAAGATTTTACCAAAGCTGAATCATACAGGCCAATAAGTCTACTATCAACAATGTAAAAACTTTTCGAAAAACTGCTCATTAGAAAATTGTCCCCAATTCTAATTGGTAGTGGATGCATCCCAGACCATCAATTTGGTTTTAGAAGTCAGCATAGCACTAGTGAACAAACGCAAAGATTGGTTCAATTTATAAGAAGAACATTTGAAGAAAAAAAGTATTGTTCTGCCCTGTTTATTGACGTTTCTCAGGCATTTGATAAAGTGTGACATGAACGCCTTATTTTAAAATTGAAATCAGATCTACCAATAGATTTTGTGAAGCTGTTTAAAATTTACATTACTACCCGGAAGTTCACGGTTGTTGAAGGAGACTTCATGAGTGTGCCCTAATCTATATCATCCGGTGTGCCACATGCCACAGGGGAGCATACTGATGCCAGTTTTGTATTTGATTTAAACTTGTGATATGCCTTTGAGCAGCAATATGCATACATCAGAAGAAGAAGAAAATAATAGAAATGCTATAATAAGTACAAATAGTAAAATAGCATTCAATGATTTTATGAATGGGCTTAAAGATTCACAAATCATAACTACAATTGATGCAAGTCAAGATAATACTTTTTCTGAGGCTCTCAAAATCGCAGATCAAGTTGCAGCAAGAGCGACTCAGAAACTAATATTTCATTAAAAAGCACAATACAATAATTCTAGACAGCAACAAATATGTAACAAATGTGGTGGTATTCATGGTAATCGATGCCCCGCTGAAGGCATGAAATGTAATAATTGTGGAAAACTTCACCATTTTTCAAAACAGGGCTTTTCAAAAATGCATTATAATACCAGAAACAGTAATAACATTAGAACAAATAATACCAACAATAATAACAGGACAAGTACTAACAATAATAATTATAATAGAGCAAACAATAATAACCGAAACCGATAGAAAAATTACCAAAGAAGACAAAATTACAATAATATAAACCGTAACATTAACCACATACAGGATCAGGGAACCTCGATGATCCCGGAGACCGTACATATGTAGTCTGCAGTGGGAACATATTATAAGCAAAAAACGTATATTGCATTTCATCTAACCTCAAAAATGATGTAAAATTAAAAATAGTGGATGAAGAAAACAAACTGGCATTTTTAATAGACACAGGAGCAGAGATTTCACTCTGTAAAGCGAAATTCCTTAATAAGTCTGAAGAGAATGTAAATGATTATTGCAATTTGACTGGTATATCCGATAATATTAAATCCTTAGGATCCACAGTTATTAAGATTAATATAAATAACGAAATTATTAGACACAAAATACAATTGGTAGAAAATAGTTCTCCAATAAACACCGACGGAATTCTTGGACGAAACTTTTTGACAAAACACAGGTGTAATATAGACTCATATAAACTCACCTTTGACTACAATAATAAAACAGCCACTATTCTAATATATGATAACACTCAGAGAAGCGAAATAATTTTACTATTTAGTATCGAACTGGAAGAAGATGCAGTGGTATTAAACAGAGAAGTTGTTGAAGGGGTATACCTAGCAAACGCGATAGTACCAAGAAATGGATATTAACATATAAGAATAATAAACGTTACGGACAAAATAGCTAACATTAAAAATTTAAAAATAGAAACAATTCCATTACAAAATTACGAAATTTTTTCAATTAATAACCATAAATACGAAAATCATTGTACATCAAAAAGATTTAACAAACTATTAAACAACCTCGACTTAAAAGACTTGAGTGGTGAAGACAAGGAAAACCTTATAACAATACTGAAGAAATATCAAAATATATTTAACTTAGAAGATGAATATTTTTAACAACTAATAACTTTTATAAACAAACTGTAGATTTACACGACAATAATCCCGTATATATAAAAAACTACAGTCTACCACATGCACAAGCTACATAAATAAACTTTTGGAGAATAACATTATAGAACCATCTATAAGCCCATACAATGCACCACTGTTGGTATCAAAAAAGGGTCATACTGAACTACAGAAATGGAGATGAGTTGTAGATTTTAAATAATTGAACGACAAAATTTTCAGTGACAAGTTTCCTTTCACTCGTTTGGAAGATATACTTGACAGATTGGGTAGAGCAAAATATTTCTCGACACTAGACATAACAAACTCTTTGCACCAAATCGAACTTGAACAAGAATCACGCCCATGCACAGCATTTTCAACACCTAACGGATATTACCAATATACACGATTGCCATTTGGTTTATAGATATCATGCAAAAGTTTTCAACGTATGTTGACGATAGCTATATCAGGTCTGGAATGTGAAGCTTTCTTGAATGTAGACGATATGATAGTATTTGGAAGTAGTCTTAAAGATCATAATACAAATCTCGTTAAGGCATTCAGCAGACTCCAACAATATAACTTAAAGCTCAATGCTAGTAAATGCTGCTTCTTGAAATCAGAAGTAGTATATCTTGGACACTTAATAACAGCAGACGGAATAAAACCAGATCCAGAAAACTTTGAAGCAATAACAAGATATCCAACACCAAAGAATTTAGTCGAAGTCAACAGATTCGTGGCGTTTTCTAACTTTATAGACGATTTGTTGAAAATTTCGCAGATATTATGAACTGTTTAAATGCTCTATTGGAAAAGAGAATTAAAGTCAACTTTTTTTTGCATATATTTATTTATTGTACCTTAAAAAAAAAATTAAGTAATAATAAGTATTTAAATCTTAAAACTAGATATAATAATTAGGCACAACCAGTGTCAGGCATAAACTTAGTGATAGTAATCAATAATACATAAATGTCGTATAAGCACAAAAATATGTTCAAGCAGTTTCATCTTGAGCGTTGAGTATTAGAGCCGTAGTGTCCCTCTTTTTTTAAGCGGATGTGTCCAGTAAAATTCAAGATGTTACGAGCAAGGGAAATAGGATGGGACTCGAGTTTTGTTAAGTATTTGCTTGCGTATTTTGCAATTTCCTCAGTCACTAGTGGCATATTTAAATCACGATGTAAATTTGGATTTTTGATCTTGAAATTTAGTTTTGCCTCCGTTGGATTCTTTCTATATTGGAAGCTGAAGCAGTGCCCTATAGCTGTATTCCGTAGCACCATATTGTTTTTAAAAGCGACTTTTATATTAAAAGTTTACAATCTAGATTGAGTGTTGAATTTCTACCAATCAGCCAATGTACCTGAGTTAATTTAAATTTCATTTGTGTTAGCTTTGAGTCAATATTGTGTTTCCATGTAAGCCATCGATCAAGGTGTATACCAAGGTAATTCACATGTGAGTGTTGAGGAACAATTTGATTATTTATTCTAATGAGTCAACAAATATCTTTTCGTGGAGTAAATGTTACCTGAGTAGACATCTGTTCGTTTATTTTTATTCTCGATAAGTTTAGCTATAGTTCCGCTGTGTAATATGTTCTTGTAAATATCGGGAAGCCTCGTGAGGGTTTTCGTGCATACTAAGGCAGGCTGTATCATCGGCAAATGTAGATGTATGGATATAGTTGCTCAAAGGCATATCACAAGTATAAATCAAATACAAAACTGTCCCCAGTATGCTCCCCTGTGCCACACCGGATGATATGGATTTGGGCACACTCATGAATCTCTTTCTTTAGCGAAAAATCTTGATAGTAATGATTTCAATACTGTTCGATCATGTTTCGTTGGTGAAGATCATTTCAACCTGATTAGAAAAAAGTTTGTATTTCCATACTCTTATATGGATTCCATGACTAAGTTTAAGAAAACTAAACTCCCTAATAGAGAAGAGTTCTTCAATATTCTAACTAATGAAGAATGTGATGTAGTCGAGTATGAACATGCTCAAAAAATATGAAAGGAGTTTAAATGTAAAACCCTTCTAAAGGTATATACGATTTAAACCCCTGTCACTATTATACAGCACCAGATTTATTTTGGGATGCAATGTTCAAAACTACACAAGTTTCACTGGAACAGTTCACTGATTCTGAAATGTACATGTTTATGCAAAATGGAATTTGAGGTGGACTAGTTCTATGTTCGCAAAGATATTAAAAAGCGAATGATAAGTATTTCGAAAATTTTGATAAAGGAAAGCCCTCACAATTTATTGTCTATTTAGACTCAAATAACATTTACGGTTGGGCTGCTATCACCCAACCGTAAATGTTATAGTATAGGTACATTTTGGAAGTGGATATAGATTATCCCGATTCAGTGCATGAGCTACATAATGATTTGCCATTTTGTCCCCAAAATAAGCCCGCCCACCATACACTATAGAGTTTAAAAACAAGGCATTTCAAATGGCCTCATCTTAAAACAAATCCATAGAAACATCAGATTTAAGCAATCTCCTTGGCTTAAAAAATATATTCACCTAAGCACATTCCATATATGTGCTATAGCACAAATGCTAAAAATAACTTTTAACATAACAATGCTGTTTATGGCAAGACAATGGAAAACATTGAAAAACGCAGGGACATTAGAATTACTTCATCTTGGGAAACAACAAACGAATCATTTGGGTCTGAGAACATTAATTGCGACACCAAATTTTAAGCATTTGACAAACTTAATAATAGTTTCATCTTCGGGCATTCTGATGACTTTTTTCCCCAAAAATTTTTAGGATGATTATACACATAATCATCATCTGGCAGGTGCTGCATATCATTATCTTATTAACATGCGGTGTTATTCTAGAACGAAGAAATCTAAAGAAGATAAAATAATATGTTAATAAATATAACAACAACAAGTAACTTTTTAAATAGAGATGAGAAAACATTTTGCATAAATGTATAAATGAAACTTACTTTGATATATATTTTTGATGAGCACATAGTGGAAGTTTCCATTTGACTGGAGCAATAATAGATTAAGAGAACGTGCTTCTCTCCTTTCGTTGCATAGTACGGTCCTATAAGTGATGTTCCATTATGACCAAATACATTCATGCTCACTTCAGTTTGATTTTCAAATTGTTTTATCTGCTTCAATGGGAGTGGAAACTCTAGGTCTTCAAAATTTAATACAATTTTCCCTATATTAATATTCTCATCAGAAATATTTGTAATATTGTAATTTCTAAATTTTTTTCGTTGTTTAGGAGACAGGCCGCTATTTATATTTAAAGCCGCAATGACACACCATTTAAAGCAATAAACATCAGAGTTCTCAATATTTATGCATGCATGTTTTGCTGCAATATTTTTTTGGGAGAGGGATAAAGAACGATCCTCTTTTTATGGACACGTTCTTTATATTAACTTCAAGAAAATTTTGTTTTTGTGTTTTATGGTTCTGACATGAGCCATATAACCATTTGATGGAATCATCTCATCACAATCCTCACAAAGTTTGTTTTTAATATTTAGCTTGCTAATTCCAAGCATGGCCTTCAAGTGCTTTACATAGGAGTGCGTTTTCATATGCTCATTTACTTTTGTTTGAGTCATAAAGTCTTTATTGCAGATGGGACAACTTGCACTATTCATTTTATTTAACTATTTTTTATTATTTATTTGTTTGTTTATAATTTATTTAATTATTTTATTTATAAATAATTTATTTAATTATTTTATTTATAAACAATTTCTTTAATTATGTTTTTATACACTTTAAACTTGTTTAACAAGCAGTAATTAGTTTTAGCTCTTTTGTAGTTTTTTGTTTGTTTGAAACACTTTAAGAATTTGGTTTGGAAAAATGTTGTGACTTGTTGAGATATCAGAGTATACTGATGACAATCTACATTATTTATACTACTTATGCGTTACAAGAAAATCGCTTAGTAGTCATCAAATCTAATTTCTCTGTTGGTATTACGCCATATGCTGAAATTCATATATATACACACACACATCCCCACGATTCATACGAAAATCGCGTAGTAGTCATCAAATCTAATTTCTCTGTTGGTTTTACGACATATGATGAAATTCATATACACAGCAGCAATATGAAGGTCAGCGTGACCATCATAGCATTTTTGCAGCTAAATTTAGCATTGTTTTTACCAGGGACCGTAACGGTTATAATTTTTATTTTAAAAATTACTTTTTAATCGTTATTTCTTGAGTTTTATTTGTTCCTCACAAAATAATAGTTATTTTGTGACTCTTATTTATTCCTCACAAAATAAGAGTTATTTCTTGATTTTTATTTATTCCTCACAAAATAATAGTTATTTTGTGACTTTTATTTATTCCTCACAAAATAACAGTTATTTTGTGACTTTTATTTATTCCTCACAAAATAAGAGTTATTTTTTGATTTTTATTTATTCCTCAGAAAATAAAAGTCATTTTTAAACTAATAACTGCCAGTTCATAGAAGTCAAGTAAAAATTCTTGCTTGGCTATTTACATTGAAATCAAAAACAAATTTTGAGTGCTTTGTTTGTGTTTTCAATATAAATAGCGAAGCAAGAATTTTTACATGGCTTCTATGAACTGGCAGTAAATAAAATATAAAAAAATAACTCAGTGTTTTTGTAAATAAAATGAAAAATAGAGACTTTAGTATAGATTCTGCATATATTCGTACAATAATTTTTTCCTTTTGAAATTTGTATGAAAAACATATTGTTTGTAACGAATTGTCATTATTTTTCATACAATTTGGAAACGTGTAGAAATGAAATTTTTTACAAAATATGCCTATTTAAATTGAAAAAAAAACAAATTTTATATTTTTTATTACAAATAATTTTATTTCATTTACAAAAACAACCAATTTATAAGAAAGTGAGTTTGTTTTTTGCTAAGCTTTCACGCCCAAGCCGCTCATCTGGTTTTAAAAATTCTTTCACCAATGGAAAGCTACATTACCAGCGTCAAATATAAGATATTTTTGGAACCGGATTTCTTATATTTGGTACGGATTTTGTCCGAAAAACACATTTTTGTGCTGGTTAGGGTTTTAAGACCGGTTCTTATGTATTTTATAATTAATTTGTTGCATAACATAAAAATATTTTTTGATTTGTCAAAATTTTTTAATGTACTAAATATCTCAACACCTTCATAATTAACACATAAGAGTTACCAGCTTGATAAATGAAACTTGATAAATGAAAGAAAAATGAAATGTCATATGGGCTTTAGCGAATAAAATAAAAACTTCGGCCCATTGGGTGGTCTAATGTACATGAATTTAATAAATTTTACTCTTTGTGAAGAATGATGCAACGCAAAAATCTTCTGACTTACCATCATCCTCAAACGCTGAAACACCAGATGCTTTACCCTCGTCTGAAGACACAAACACGTGTTCATTATTAAACGAGTTCTTAAACTTTATTGAAGTAAATTCAGAGGATGAAGACTCAGATGGTGATCTGGAGGAGGAAATGAAAAGGGCGATAAACGAAATAGACAATTACAATCCTAAGCCCATTGACGTGGATGCAGATGTAATGAAATATTGGGAGGAAAAAAAATATATATATCCATACCTGTACAGATTGGGACAGGTTTTGCATAGCACGCCAGCAACACAAGTCTCTGTAGAAAGAGCATTTTCTGCGCTAAAATTAATATTGACAGATTTAAGATCGAATTTATCACCAGAGTCCATGCAAAAACTCTTATTTGTTAAATTAAATTAATTAATAAACACATTTTAAAAATGACTTTTATTTTCTGAGGAATAAATAAAAATCAAAAAATAACTGTTATTTTGTGAGAAATAAATAAAAGTCACAAAATAACTCTTATTTTGTGAGGAATAAATAAAAGTCATAAAATAACTGTTATTTTGTGAGAAATAAATAAAAATAAAAAAATAACTCTTATTTTCTGAGGAATAAATAAAAATCACAAAATAACTGTTATTTTGTGAGGAATAAATAAAAGTCACAAAATAACTCTTATTTTGTGAGGAATAAATAAAAATCAAGAAATAACTCTTATTTTGTGAGGAATAAATAAAAATTAAAAAAATAAAAATCATTGCATCTATAGGTAGTCCATGTAACATGGAGTATTGTGGTATATTCCTTGTGCCCGTAGCACTTCTCTATTATTGTGATTTTTTCAGTTTAAATTTGGAAAATAATCGTTATTTGCGATCCCTGGTTTTTACTGATTGAGCTGCAAGCAGTTAGCATTTTCTTTAGCATTTTTCAATTATTTATTTGGCATTTTCTAGCATTTTAAAAAAATATAACCTATTAAGTTTTTAGCAATATAATCTATGCTATTTTGGGTATATTATTAATTTTCACGTGTAATAATGTTAGCGTTAACCTGCGGGCTGTTTCTTAAGACCTACAAATGTTGTAATACACGTAAAATATTTGTGAAAGTATATTATTTTTCATATATTCGTTGATTCATATATTTCATTGATTCGTTCGTCCATTTTTCATAACATTTCTACAATTAGCTGCAGTATAACAATAAATCAATAACAATAAAAGTATTTAAAAGACAAAAAGAAAATAAAACTCGGGAAAACCCGCAAGCTCGCGAAAATTTTCTAAATAAATTAAAGAAATCACTTACACTGCAAAGAATATTAAAATCTCAGAAAATTATATAAATCGCAAAAAAATCGCTAACATCGCAGAAATTCTAATGTCTAGTAAACGTTTTTATTTAATTTGGATGGCATAATAAAACCACATCATCACAATGGACATTTTTTAATATTTTCGAATTAAAAACACAAAATTCAACCAATTAGTAGTCTTTAACGTTTATAACAATGTTTCATAATGCAATATAATAGACCGTTCACAATGGTGCTATTTGGTCTTAAATAGTAATTTATCACTTATGACTTTAGAAGACTTTGTGAATTGGCTAAATTTTACTGATATACATGTATTTATTCATGTGGTAATTAATTTAAGGATTACTTCAAAATAACAAACAAATTAGTTTCAAAACCTTTGAACTATGCCAGGTTTGAAGAAAACAAATAAAGACTGAATGGCTTTTTTTCGAAAATTAATAAATGTATATGATCCTAAAATAACGAAAGAAACATGTGAGTGACAAAAAGAGATATCAGTTTTTCTATGTGTTTTTTGTTATACGAAAAAAGCTCTGTTGGAATATTTGAAAGCTTTTGAACGTCATGTTTTCCAAGAACCTGCTGTGACTTAATATTATTGTTTTGTTTTTAATACTTTTTACGCTCAATAAATAATGCGTTATTGTTTAAAAAATTTAGATTCGTTCATAGTAAGTAAAAATTTGTAAGTGCAGAAATTGCAAAAATAAAAACTTTTAAAGAAAATATTTGCTTAAAAAAATATTAAATTTTAGCATTATTTTTAGCACTTAAATTATTTTTTTTAGCATTTTTTAGCTTTTTTTAAGTTAATTCAGCTGCAAAAATTTGTAGGATCTGGTCACACTGATGAAGGTATATGAAAAATTGTGGGCACGATAGTGCAAGTACTTCTATAAGTTTTTTTGCTTTTATTTTCGTAAAAACTATTTGCTACAATTGTTACATTAAAGTAAAATATACTTAAATAAAAATATCATTACCTCTATTCATGAAACGTTGCTTACCAACCTGATGGGATTCAAAATATTTAATATCTGAAATGCACTTGTATATATAAAACCTATGCCAAAACAATATTTTTCTATCTCCATAAGAATAACAATGCCAATAGCCTACAAAACATATATACACTCATATATAAATATGTATAAAGAAGTGTTGATGTAATTCACACTAGAGATGAACGATTTTACGAAACCTGTTACTTTTTCACAGCGATTGAAAAATCACTAAACTCAACTGTGACCGAATTTATCAAGTAACAGGTTTTGAAAATATAGTTCTTTCATACAAACTGCGACTGTTCTTGTATGCTTACTTTACAGCAAATAAAGCTGCCACATGAATTTTTTTATACCTTCACCGTTTGCTCTTCTTATTAGTATTTATCAAAATACCAATGCTTATACATACTTTTAAAGCAGAAGACCTGAAATGTGTTAAACCGTGATCACAGTCGCTGTTTAATTTCACTCCTGCTCTTCTTATTATATTTTGTTAAAATAACAGAACTGCTGATCACATTGAAAGTTTAAAAGAACAGTGATTTAGAAATCACGTTCACAAGGAGCAACATTATTAAAAAATCACAATATTGCTCAACACTAATTCACACAAGCACTGATATTCTTCAAAGCAAAAATTGATACGATCACATATATTACGTCAACAACATATACATACATAAATTACCAAATACATTCTCTATCCACCTCCATTACAAATATCTATCAGGGTTGCCACTACCTGCAGCTATTAGATTATTTCTCCTGAGATCCCAAAAATAAATGTATACATACAATAATCATACATACGCATAGCAATGACAATTCGAAGCAGCAATCCAAAGTCTATCAAATAACGATCACAATAACAACAAAAGCTGTGTACAAGTACATATATACATACATACATCCATATATACAAAGATTAAATTTCACACACATAGCCTAACAAAATGTCAGCATGAATATCCCCATCTGTGACAGGGTTGCCACCCTTTTTGGTTTTTCCCGTTTTTGAATTCCCAAAACTTTGACTATCTGCGCCATTACTACCCTACTCATAAGCGGCAAAATTGAACATGAAAGTTCGCTAGGACTTAGTAGTGGGTTAAAACTATGAAATGCACCCATTTTTAATGTCAAATTGCATGGAGGAACTCTTTAACAACTAATCCAATTTCGTCACGATTCGGAGAACAGCATCTGTTGCAATGGATCGCCCACATTTACAAAGTGGCTTTTACGAAAAAATTGGCGAAATCCACACCGACGCCATAGATGAGATTGAAGCTCCCATGGCAACACTAAGGTCATTAGCAGGCACATCAAGCAACACTTCAGATCACAAACAACCAAAGGTGTCAGCAGAAAGGCACACATTAGTAATGAAGCTACAAACGCTTATTATCACCATCAATAATAAGCTGGATAAATTCCGAAAAGTCCACTTATATGTCAAGTCAAAACTGAAGAATATATATAGTCACATCAACACCATGCAACCATGGAAAAATTTCTGTCAATAGCTTAAAACATGACCTCGACAAGTACATGTTAGAAGAAACTGCCATTGAGGACAAATACATTAAGATCCAAGAAAGAAAAGAGGTGACCGTATCACCAACTCAAGTCCACCTACCGAATGTAACTATATCGCAATTTGATTGCGACTACTTGCAAGGGCGTAGATTCTATGAGCTATTCAATGAAATCATTGATAAAAACCCGATGCCGACAATAAAGAAAATGTGGTTCCTGAAGACTAATGGGAAGAGTAAGGCTTAGAAGCTCATACAACACCTATCTTTAACTGAAGTAAATTATACAACAGCATGGAATTTGCTTCAAGAAATATATAATAACATGACAGTTTTGACATTCACGCTGCTGGATATTCTAACAGGGCAAAAAAAATTATCTGAAAATCCATCTGCTTCTGCAATTAAAAACTTGCACGACAACATACAAGAAACTCTCGCAGCGCTCAACCATTTAGGAGTAGACATAAATTCATGGGGCCCTATAGTCCTCTACATATTCATGAATGAGCTAGACTAGGGAACGTACATGCTTTATGATCATTATCATGTCCAAAGCAAATTCCAGCACTAACAGAATTTCGAAAATTGCTTGAAACCAATTTTAAGTCTTTGGAGGCAATAGGACAGAAAACCAAACAGCTTTCCACAAAGACGTTTTCGTCTGTAGCTGCAAGCTCAATCATAAAGCACAAGAAATGCGGCTGTTGCAACGAAAACCTGCATTCATTATATGGATGTCAAAGATTCCTGGGCCAGTCTATAAATAAAAGACTACAGTATATAAAATTAAACAAATTAAGTGTAAATTGTCTCAAGCCAGGCCATATTACCAGGGTGTGCCCATCACAAAGTGCACATCGATAAAATCATATCGGACAACTCACAGCAGAGTTTCAAGAAGTCTGCCGCTCCATCAACTGTTGCATCTCTACAGCAAGCCGGTACCCAACAGAATTATGTAGTACTTGCAACTGCTCGGGTCAGAACACAGGGTAACAATGGAAATATCGGTGAGTTTATGGCACTACTAGATTTCGGTTCTCAGAGCAACATTGTAACCACCAAACTGGGGAAACGCTCAAACATTAAGCCTGCAGAAGTAATCATACGAATAGAAGGCATCGGAAGTCAATCAAAGAAATCTAATCAAAGTGCTAATGTGAGTCTCCTGTCAACGATAAGTGGGTGCAAAACTCGGCTTGAGGCCTTCGTTCTTCGCAGTATCATCTCTATCTAGCCATCAAGGGATTTTAATCACTCGTTATGGCCGATTTCAGAGAATATTCAACTCGCTGACCCTGAGTTTACCAATGGTGGTAACATCGATGTACTTTTAGGAGCTGAATATTATTTGGAACTGCTTACTTCATTTAGCTAATGATCTACCAACATTACAAACCACAAAATTCGGTTGAGGAAAACTAAACAAGAAAGAAAGAAATGGTGAGAACGACACAACTGACACAAGCGATTTGATACAACAGTTCTGGAAAGTGGACAACTTTGAATCAAGCAGTGACCTCACAATTGAGGAGCAACTTTGTGATACACACTTCTCACAAAATACAACAAGAAGTCAAGACGGACGTTTTATTGTCCGACTACCGTTTTCAAACAATCCAAGTGCTCTAAGTGAAACAAAGAGCATGGCAATATTAAGATGACATGCGTTGGAGAGACGACTATTTGAAGATAAAGACCTGCGATCCCAATACATTGAGTTCGTGGATTAATACGAGGTATTAGATCACATGACTCACATCAATGACGAAAAGGTCCAATCACCCCACCAAGCTTCGTGTGGTATTCGATGCCTTGGCAAAATCGCCTCAGGACTGTCGTTGAACGATATTTTACACAACGGTCCTGCCACAAGGAGATCTTTTCGGTACGTCACTACGTTTTTGGATGCCAATATTTGCATTTTGCACGGACATCGAGAACATTTATCGTCAAGTTTTACTTCATCCAGCGGACCGCAACATGCAATTAATACTTTGGAGTAGGATATTAGCCGAAGCTATTTCAACAAACATGGTAAATACTGCAACGTATGGAACATCCTCAGCACCGTACCGTGCAACAAAAAGCTTTCAACAACTAGCCGAAGAAAACATGGAATGATACCTACTATGGACGTACACATTAAAGAATGATTTCTATATGAATGACGGTATGAGTGGAACTGACAGTCTAAGCACAGAAATTCAGATACAGCAGGAACTTATACAATTGCTCCACGAAGCCGGATTCAAACCAAGAAAATGGTGTGCGAATCATGCTCAACTCCTAAAAGGTATTCCTCTTGGACATCTGGAAGTTAACTTCGACTTCGATAGTCAATCAAATAAGGTGCTGAAATTAACATGGAACCTAAATTCAGGGGGTCTACTGTGTAGTTAGAAACAAAAGAAAATGCTATCAAATTTGTATGCTTATAACATATTATTTCGAAAGCATTTCTGTTTTCATGTAAGGAAAAACA
Organism: Nowickia ferox; assembly: GCA_936439885.1. Taxonomy (NCBI): domain Eukaryota; kingdom Metazoa; phylum Arthropoda; class Insecta; order Diptera; family Tachinidae; genus Nowickia; species Nowickia ferox. Next base: position 54,089,628 of record OW387026.1, read on the forward strand.
CCCAAGACAACATCAAAATAAACTATTGGACCCATTAGGCGTTGCAGGGACAGTAGTAGTGGCTGCAAAATGCTTTTTGCAGAGACTGTGGGAGTCACAAATTGCATGCGATGACGCATTTCCGGAAAAGTTTAGCTCAGAATGGGGATATTCCGCGAAAACTTGAAGAGCTGAACCACGTACATACTTGAAGACACATCTTTAACGGTCAGATAACCAGCCACACACAATTACACAAATTCATTGATAAATCTGAAAAGGCGTATGGAGCTGCCGTCAAGCTACGTTCAAGAATTACTGTTAGGCTGTTTTGTACCAAATCTCGAGTTGCTCCATTGAAAAGATTGATGCTGCCGAGACTAGAAGTATGTGCGGCTGCTCTAACAACAAAAGTACAAAGGAACTTCCTTTTGAAGGTCGCAAAACATATTTATGGTTCGACTCAGAAATAGTACTTCACTCGATGAATTCACAACCATCAGCACTCCACATCTTTATAGCAAATCGCACCACCCAAATACAAGAATTAGATATAAACATCCAATGGCGATACGCCAACTCAGACAAAAATCCTGCAGACCACATTTCAAGGTGATTGAGCCCTTATGGCATTAGGCAAATGTCGAACATGGTTCTATGGACCAATTTTCCTTCATGGAAACGATATCAATTGGCCGAACGAATTCAATAAAAAACGAATACGATACTGCACTGAAAAGTTCAGATCTAACACAGTCACCACGGTTGCCAGATTTGACGATTTATCGTAATTTTTACGATTTCTCAGTTCTTGTTGAACCTTCATCGTGAACAGACGTCATAGCGGTTTTTTTTTATATACATACACACAAAACAAAAAACAACAAAACAAAAATCATAAAAAAAATATTCGTAATACATACATACATATTGACTTTGATAAACAAGCTTTATTTGCTTTAAAAATATTTTTTACATCACAAGAAACAACAAAACAAAAAACGGCAAAGTGATATTAAGGAATACTCTATATGAGTACCTCAAACAAGAAAAATTGTGAAGTACGTTCTAACGGCAGAAATGCCTATTTTACTGTGAGTTCTAAATCTCTTAATGGAAACAATAAAAATAAAAAACCTGATGATACTCTTTTTTTTCGTCAGCGATGAACTTCGCTTTGTCCAATGCCAACTAGTGATTCGTTAACATTGTAGTTGCCTAGTACTTCTTTATATAAGTCAGCGATATCATCACTTTTGGGGTTGTGTTCATCAATTAACGAAGTTATAAATACCGATAACAGTAGCTCAAAACCCAAGGTCCAAGTCGGAATAGACAGAATTTGGGCGACGCCCAAATTCTCCTTAAATTTCATCTGCTCCAAGGATGTCTAAGTATAACAGCGCATCCTCTACTAATTGTCAAAACCGTTTTAAAATTTTGCAAGATGACAACGACAAATCCGATGTATCCTCGAACAAAACTTCTATTTGAGAGAGAAAAATTCAAATGCCCTTATTAAAAAACTAATCTGGGTCATTGGTGAGAATAAATTTCAAATTGTTCCAATAAAACGTGGTAACATTGATGAAACGAAAATTCAAATATATGAAGAAAAATATTTTCGCAAAATTCGAAACGAAGCGAAAATTCAAATTTATGAAGAAAAAGATTTTCACAAAATGGTTACTGAATTTGAAAAACGTAAAACAAGTTTCTACTCTTACCAGCTCAAAAATGCTAAACGATTACAGATTGTGTTGAAGGGCATAGATTCGTATGTTGTACCCCAAGAAATAAAAGATGCGCTCGTCCTCCAGGGATTTAAGGTAAAAAAAATTTATCAAACATATTAAATAGGGAGAAGATCCCCCAACCTCTATTTCGTGTTGAACTTGAGCTAAATGATATAAAATTGAGAAAAAATGAGACTAAACGACTCCAAGAGTTGCTTGCACATGAAAAAACTACATCTCTTAAAAACTATCTGGCAAATTTCGATGTCACTCCAGCATCTAATTAATCCTTTTGGCTTCCTGCGAGAAAGCTTAATACCCCCGTTGAGTTTAAACCACCTCTGCGCATTTCTACCGGAGGTTGGGCAGGAAGTGATACTGAAAAAGGTAACTTGTTTGTAAAACATTTAAAATCCCTATTTACTCCAAACACATGTATTAAGCTCTTGATTTACCGAGGGTAGTTGCTGTACACCCTCGACCCTTAAAGTTTAAGATGCGTAAAGTACAGAAACTAATTACTGAACTCAACCCGAAGAAAGCTCCATGTATTGATGGAATTATTAACAAGATGCTGATGAATTTTCCTCGTATTGCTATTTATTTTTAATAACACAAAATACAATTGGTAGAAAATATGTAGTTTTCCAATAAACACCGACGGAATTCTTAGGCGAGACTTTTTGACAAAACACAGATGTAATATAGACTCATATAAACTCACCTTTGACTACAATAATAAAACAGTCACTATTCCAATATATGATAACACTCAGAGAAGCGAAATAATTTTAGTATTTAGTATCGAATTGGAAGAAGATGCAGTGGTATTAAACAGAGAAGTTGTTAAAGGGGTATACCTAGCAAACGCGATAGTACCAAGAAATGGATATTAACATATAAGAATAATAAACGTTACGGACAAAATAGCTAACATTAAAAATTTAAAAATAGAAACAATTCCATTACAAAATTACGAAATTTTTTCAATTAATAACCATAAATACGAAAATCATTGTACATCAAAAAGATTTAACAAACTATTAAACAACCTCGACTTAAAAGACTTAAGTGGTGAAGACAAGGAAAACCTTATAACAATACTGAAGAAATATCAAAATATATTTAACTTAGAAGATGAATATTTTTAACAACTAATAACTTTTATAAACAAACTATACAAACAAATTATACAAACACTTTTTGTTAGTTCATTTTTTAAAGATACAATAAAAAAATTTATGTACAAATAAAAAACGCATGAAAAATATCTCTAGGGACTTAATTCATGTTGATGCTTCCCTAGATCTCTCCTCCGATCACTACCCGACAAATTAAATCTAAATATAATTAATTAGGCCCAACCAATGTCGGCCATAGACTTATTGATAGTAAATTAATGATACATAAGAGTCGTGCTAAGCGAGAAAAAAAACAATAGAAGTATATTCAAGGAGCTACATCTGGAGTGTTGAGTATTAGAGCGATAGTGTCTCTCTGTTTTAATCAGATGTCTATATTAAAATTCAAGATGTTACGAGCAAGGGGTTTAGAATGGGATTCGAGTTTTATTAAGTACTTGCCTGCGTTTTTTGCAATTTTTTCAGTCACTTGAGGCATATTTAAATCACGATGTAAATTTTAATTTTTAATATACCATGGAGCCGATGTTATCAAACGTAAAACTTTGTTCTGTCTTCGTTGGATTCTATCTACATTAGAAGCTGAAGCAGTGCCCCATAACTAAATTCCGTAGCACCATATTGGTTTCAAAAGCGACTTTTATATTAACAGTTTACAGTCTAAGCTAAGTGTTGAATTTCTGCCAATCAACCAATGTATTTGAGTTAATTTAAGTTAAATTTGAGTTATCTTAGAGTCAAAGTGATGTTTCCATGTAAGCCTGCAATCAAGGTGTATACCAAGGTATTCCACTGGAAAATGTTGAATAATATTTTGATTGTTAATTCGAATGGTGGAACAAGTATCTCTTCTTAAAGTAAAGGTTATATGGACACACTTTTGCTCATTTACTTTAATTCTCCATAAGTTCAACCATATTTACAGCTGGGTAATATGTTCCCGGAGATTTCGGGATGCCTGATAAGGGTTTTCATGCAAACTCATACAGGCTGTATCATCGGCAAATGTAGAGGAATGGATACTACTGCTCACAGGCATTTAACAAGTATATATTAAATATAAGACTTGCCACAAAATATTACCCTTTGGGACACCAGAAGATATAGATTCGGGCACACTTATGAAGTCTCCTTCCACAACAGTGAACTCCGTATCAGTAATATAATTTTCCATAAGATTTTTGTATGTTTGTTTTATTGACAGATATGTCTTCAATTTCAAAACTAGGCCTTCGTGCCATACTTTGTCAAATGCCTGAGAAACATCAATGAATAGGGCAGAACAGTACTTCTTTTTTTCAAATGTCTTCCTTAAAAATTGAACCAATCTATGCGTTTGCTCAATTGTGCTATGCTGACTTCTAAAACCAAATTGATGGTCAGGAATGCACCCACTATCAGCTAAAATTTTGGAAAATTTAGTCATGAGCAGCCTTTCGAAAAGCTTTGGGATTGATGATAGTAAGCTAATAGGCCTATATGACTCATCCTTTGTAGGATCTTTGCCGGGCTTTGGAATCATTTTGATTTTCGTAAATTTCCAGTTATGTGTAAAATACTGCATTCGTAAAATGGCATTAAATATAAATAGCAGGCTTCTTATTGCAATTAGAGGCAAATTCATCAGCATCTTGTTACTCATTCCATCAATACCTGTGGCTTTCTTCTGGTTGAGTTCAGCAATTATTTATTGTACTACACGCAGCTTAAACTTTAGGGTAGGGAAACTACACTCGGCAAATCAACAGCACCCGTACATGAATAGGGAGTGAATACAGATTTTAAATGCTCAGCAAATAAGTAACCTTTCTCACTATCGCTTCTGGCCCATCCTCCGGTCGAAGTGCGCAGTGGTGATTTCAGCTCAACAGGTCTTTTTAGTAGCGCGCCATAACGAGTAATTATATGTTGAAGTGACATCGAGACCTTCCAGATATTTTTCCAGTAATGCAGTTTTTTCCGATGATAGCAGCTCTTTGAGTCGTTTAGTGCATTCTTTGAGTCTGATTTTATTTACGGGTGATCTGTGTGGTTGCCATTCTCTTCTAGATCTCACATATAAGACGTTCAATATCCGTAGGATAAATTCTAGTAAAGCCAGTCTTCGGTTGGGAGGTAGTGGCATGTTCAGCAGCCTGTTTAATATTTTCGTTAAGATTGGCAACATTAATTTTAATATCTTCGGATGTTCTTAGCTTAATGTTTTCCGTATAATGACTACTGAAATACTTTTTGAACCCCACCTAATTAACACGATTGATCATCTTCACATATGGGTGAGGTAAGTCACTTCTTACTGGGCTAAAAACTGTAGCGATTGTGGGAAAGTGATCGGAGGAGAGATCTAGGGAAGCTTCAACATTAATTAAATTCGTAGAGATATTTTTCATGACGCCAAAATCTATAACATCCGGAATTATATATATATCCATAGGCCAGTAAGTGGGCTACCTACTCGAAATGATGTCCAAACCCATTTTCGAAATTGTGTTGAACAACGCTCGACCTCTGGGTGTGATAAGACGCGAACCCAAAACGTATGTTTAGCATTATAGTCCTCAGCTGCTACGAAACAAGGGCTAAGAGATTTGTAGAAGTCCTCGTATTGATCTTCAGTAATTGCGAATCTGGGAGGGAAGTAAATTGATGATATTACAAAATTAGTGCAAAAATTTTCAATACAAATATTCGTTGCTTGTAGATGTTCTTCAGAAATGTTGTCAATAATATAATGCTTGAGTCTTGACGTTATTAGAATTGCTGATCCACCGCATGGTCTTCCTCTTGTGTCCTTTCACATAACGTGTAGCCATTGATTTCGAGAAGGCTTCTCGAAGTCAAATGAGTCTCTGAGACCAACATTATATCCATATTTTTTTCCATGAGGAAGTTCTCAAGTTCATTTTTATGTTGGCGAATGCCGTTTGCGTTCCAGAAAAATTTTTTTTAACGTGTTCATGGCTTGTTAATTAATGCTTGAAGCAGAGTATTCTGCATTTGCAGCATTTCTTGCATCATGCTAGTCATATTTGTTGTAAAGTTGTTTATAGTTTGCACCAGATTATCAATAGTAGCTTCAAGGCGATTAAAGTTAAAGCTAGAGTTTGTGCTTGTCGAATTATTTGGCGGTGAGACTTTTTGAGCGGGGATAGAATTTGTGTTAAGAGCATCGGCATACGATACACGTGAAGTAATTGGTTGGCTCATTTGAGGAAAAGTCGCGGAGTAAGCGTTGGCTGATTGAGCTGGAGCTAATTTAGGTTTTTGACCCATAGCCTGTTTAACGGAAGAATATACAGGACATCCTCTGTAGTTAGCGGTGCCATTACCTCCACAATTACTACACTTTTTATCTGCTTGATCTTTTGGCTTAGTACAGCTAGCAGTACCGTGCAATTCACCACAGATCACACAAACTATAGGTAATTCGCAGTAAGTTTTTGTGTGGCCATGTTCTAGGCAATTGGCTCAAGTTCTACGCGAAATAGAGTAATCTTTGCCCTTCAACAAAATCTGAAAGCCTTTAGCACTCTTGAGCTGGTAAGTGTAGAAATTTGTTTTACTTTTTTCAAATTCAGTAACCATTTTGCGAAAATCTTTTTCTTCATAAATTTGTATTTTCGTTTCATCAATGTTACCACGTTTAATTGGAACAATGTGAAATTTATTTTCACCAATGATCTTGATTAATTTTTTAATAAGGGCGTTTTAACTTTTTTCTCTCAAATAGATTGGTGCTGGTTTGGAAGTTTTGTTCGAGGATACATCGGGTTTGTCGTTGTCATCTTGCAATATTTTAAAACGGTTTTGACGATTAGTAGAGGATGCGCTGTTATAACTGGAAATATTTTGAGCAGATGAAATTTTAGAAGAATTTGGGCTTCGCCCACGCTTTACCACGCCTTTGCTTGGTGTTGATGGAAAGAAGCATTCGGAAAAATTTTTTTCTATTAGATTTTAAATTTTTTTTATGATTTTTTATAGATTCCCCACAAGCTTCGTTGGGATAACATCTTAAGTTCGGAAAATATGCATGTTTAAGTTTAATTTTTTTTTGGTCGTTGGTCGTGAAGAAGATTTGATTCATGCAATTTGCATGCGCTATGGATTCTTCTTTTTTGTTTTGATAATTTTTATATGAAAATAATTTAATTGTTTTTACTTCATTATCATATGAAAATAACTCATTGGTTTTTTACGCTTGTGTTGCTCACAATCCGTCCAACAGATACCGTTATTTTACTATTCTTCAAATTTATTTTGCCACGTGTGCAAATTTCGTTTGGCTGCTTATTGGGCGCATTCATAACACGTAGCTGTTGCTTAATCGTTGAGTGTTTGTCTTATAAACTCATAGTTGAGTAGTTCCGCTCCACTCAACAGTTGAGTAATTGCTAGAATTTTTTTCCGTCGTTTCTATAGTCAACATTTTGTGCTCAGCCGGAACAGCTGATTGAATAGAGCTATGCCTTGTTTGTTAAATTATATCCATCCGTTTCTAAGACGTAACTTTTGGGACCAACAGTTTCATAACTATTGAGCTGAACAGCTACGTAAGTTGTAAGTTCATTGCAATCGTTTCATGAAATTAAATAAACTATACCGTTTCACCTGAAACAAATTTACAGGTTCCGACCGACATGCCATTTGAATTTAAACGCATGCAGTTTGCGGTGAGGCTTGTATTCGCAATGACATAAACAAATCACAAGGACAGTCATTTAGTGTTTGCGGCATTAACCTGGAAAATTCATGCTTTTCGCATGGTCAGTTGTATGTCACCGGTTCCCATGTTGGAAAACCATCAAGTTTGTTTGCTTAAGCTGTCTTTACATGGTAATACAATGTATTACGACATGTCAAAATATCTACTGCATACAAAATCTTATCATGTAAAAGCAAAATGTATCGAGTAGGAGAGAATACGGATAGAAAATTTGACAAGCGGTCGGTAAATGTTTATTTTCTAAACCATTTTAGAAACTTAAGTATTTTCATCACACCAGAGGTGTATTTCAAAGTAAACATTGGCAGCACTAATGGTATTTATTGCAGGTGTTGACACTTTTACAAAAATAACCAAAATCAACTCAGGAAATTTTCATGTTCTTTTGTAAATATTTTACGACTGTAACCATCAGCTATTTAACTGGTACAGCAAAACCAAACAAACAATGTGATTTTCAGAAATATTATTATTTGTGATTATTATTTGTGAATTCTCAAATAGTTTTTGAAAGTCTGTGCATAAGATAAGAGGTTTGTGACTGTTCAAAATGTGGTTAAAGTCTACTGATGATTTGGCTAAGCACCAATGAAATATATAGACAATGCTTGACCTCCAGCAAATAAATTTCAAATTAAAATAAACTTATGACAATATGTCGAATAATAAATTTCTTAAATGTTAAATTTAGATTTTATTTTTCATTTTGCCTTATAAATACTTTTATTGTTATCCAATGGATTTCTAATTGTATAAAGGTGTAGAAAAATAAAATAGATTCATATCGAATATAAATTATTTGCTGGGATTTTGTTATAGTTTCTATGCCTATTGCTTGTGTTTCGCTTGTGATTTTCAGAAATATTATTATTTGTGATTATTATTTGTGAATTCTCAAATAGTTTTTGAAAGTCTGTGCATAAGATAAGAGGTTTGTGACTGTTCAAAATGTGGTTAAAGTCTACTGATGATTTGGCTAAGCACCAATGAAATATATAGACAATGCTTGACCTCCAGCAAATAAATTTCAAATTAAAATAAACTTATGACAATATGTCGAATAATAAATTTCTTAAATGTTAAATTTAGATTTTATTTTTCATTTTGCCTTATAAATACTTTTATTGTTATCCAATGGATTTCTAATTGTATAAAGGTGTAGAAAAATAAAATAGATTCATATCGAATATAAATTATTTGCTGGGATTTTGTTATAGTTTCTATGCCTATTGCTTGTGTTTCGCTTGTGATTTTCAGAAATATTATTATTTGTGATTATTATTTGTGAATTCTCAAATAGTTTTTGAAAGTCTGTGCATAAGATAAGAGGTTTGTGACTGTTCAAAATGTGGTTAAAGTCTACTGATGATTTGGCTAAGCACCAATGAAATATATAGACAATGCTTGACCTCCAGCAAATAAATTTCAAATTAAAATAAACTTATGACAATATGTCGAATAATAAATTTCTTAAATGTTAAATTTAGATTTTATTTTTCATTTTGCCTTATAAATACTTTTATTGTTATCCAATGGATTTCTAATTGTATAAAGGTGTAGAAAAATAAAATAGATTCATATCGAATATAAATTATTTGCTGGGATTTTGTTATAGTTTCTATGCCTATTGCTTGTGTTTCGCTTGTGATTTTCAGAAATATTATTATTTGTGATTATTATTTGTGAATTCTCAAATAGTTTTTGAAAGTCTGTGCATAAGATAAGAGGTTTGTGACTGTTCAAAATGTGGTTAAAGTCTACTGATGATTTGGCTAAGCACCAATGAAATATATAGACAATGCTTGACCTCCAGCAAATAAATTTCAAATTAAAATAAACTTATGACAATATGTCGAATAATAAATTTCTTAAATGTTAAATTTAGATTTTATTTTTCATTTTGCCTTATAAATACTTTTATTGTTATCCAATGGATTTCTAATTGTATAAAGGTGTAGAAAAATAAAATAGATTCATATCGAATATAAATTATTTGCTGGGATTTTGTTATAGTTTCTATGCCTATTGCTTGTGTTTCGCTTGTGATTTTCAGAAATATTATTATTTGTGATTATTATTTGTGAATTCTCAAATAGTTTTTGAAAGTCTGTGCATAAGATAAGAGGTTTGTGACTGTTCAAAATGTGGTTAAAGTCTACTGATGATTTGGCTAAGCACCAATGAAATATATAGACAATGCTTGACCTCCAGCAAATAAATTTCAAATTAAAACAATTATATTTTGTAGTAACATTACATTGAAAATATAAAATGTTTTCTCCAACACATCTTTTTTTATTTTTGTTAGTAACTCAACAGTTTAATATCTTTGCTTGCATTTTACTTATGGTATCAGTGTAAACATGAAAAATAGCTACAACAGACTCTTTCTCTCTTTCTTTAAGCACGGAGAGAATGTCATAAGATTTTGATTTTACAAAGTCGTAATACTTTGTATTACAATGTAAAGACACCTTTACGCATCAGACAATAAACAAAAAATGTCGTGTATCATAAAGCATTGGAAAGAACGAAATGCTGAAAGTTAACCAATCGAAACTTTGATTAAACATTTTCAGTAGGTTTTCAAAAATATACATAATTATCAGAAAAAATTTTATTGAACTTTAGACAGGACAACGTCTGTCGTGTCAGCTAGTTAAAAATAAAAATGTATTTATTGAGGTTAGTGTTGAGCGATACTGTGATTTTTTTATAATGTTTTTTTTTTGTGAACGGGATTTCTAAATCGCTGTTCTTTTAAACTGTGACTGTGATCACAGTTTAGCATTATTTTGTTTGTAGCAGTTCTGTTTTTCTTGACAAAATCTAATAAGAAGAGCAGCAGTGAAATTAAACAGTGACTGTGATCACGGGTTAACACATTTCAGCTCTTCTGCTTTAAGGTGTCTTTACATGGTAATACAAAGTATTACGACTTTGTAGAATCAAAATATTATTAAATTCTCTCCGTGTTTAAAAAAAAGAACAAAAGTCTGTTGTAAGTATTTTTCATACTTACACTGATGCAATAATTCAAATGCAAGCAAAGATATTAAGCTTCTGAGTTAATAACAAAAATTGAAAAATTGCAAACAAAAAATATGTGTACTAGTAAAACTAAATATTGGAGAAAACATTTTATTATTGCAATGTATTTTTACTACAAAATATAATTTTTTATAGGTTTGTTTATTGTTTGTTTGCATTTGCTATACGATCAGCTACTTGATGGTTGCAAATGTACAATATTTACAAAAACAACATGAAAATTTCCTGAGTTGATTTTGGATGTTTTTTGTAAAAGTGTTAACACCTTCAATAAATACCATTAATGCTGCCAATGTTTACTTTAAAATACACCTCTGGTGTTTTGCGTTTACATGACAAAATTTTGTACATTCTACAGCATTTTTTGACATGTCGTAATACATTGTATTACCATGTAAATACACCTTTACAAGTATTTATTAGTATTGGTATTTTGATAAATACTAATAAGAAGAGCGACAAGAACAAACAATTAGCAATCGTGCCTATCCAAATATTGAGAATTGTCGTATAAGAAGCAGAAAGACAGTAAAGTTGCAAATACAAAAATGTGAGAGCTATACATAGTTGCCAGATTTGACACGATTTGACGATTTTTTTCTCAAGAAACGGTGAAGTTATGAAAAAATTCATGTGGTAGCTTTGTTTGTTGTAAAGTAAGCAGTTTCTATGAAAGAACTATATTTTCAAAACCTGTTACTTTATAAATTCGGCCAAAGTTGTCATTAGTGATTTTTCAATCGCTGTCAAAAAGTAACAGGTTTCGAAAAACCGCTCATCTCTAATTGAGATACATACATATATACGCATTTCCTAATTTGAATTTATTATATATATTTTTTGATATTTTGAATAAATGAGTCTTACATTATTTTTTTAGGATGTTTCAGGTCAAGTTGTTTTAATAACAGGTGGTGGTGGAGGGGTAGGACGTTTAATAGCACTAAATTTCGCCAAGCTGAATACAAGAATTGTAATATGGGACATAAATCAAGAGGGTAAGCATTAAAGTAATTATTTCTGTAAGTAGTTAAGGATTGTCATTACGGAATAAATCAAAGTTTTAAAATTTCGGTGATAAAAATTTTAAATTTTGATTTTTATTGGCAAAATTTTTAATATGTTTTAAAAAATTTGCCAATTTTATTTTCGATGCGCTTTGGTGTGTTTCTTTAAATTTATTGTGTGTCTATTTGTGCTTTTTTTTCATTAAGGTTGTTAATATATTTGAGATTTCTGTTTTTTGTTATATGTGAATTGAAGCCTGGTCGCGATTTAAGGTGGGCGGGATGTTGTTGAAATAGTTTGATTTTTTTTAGATGAGCTCTGAAGTGTGTACGTGTGTAATTTTTTCACGCTAGTATTTATGTCACAGCGTGGTGTCTGTCTGTGGGAAATTAAGGTAAATCGCGGCCAGGCGGGGTATTGTTGAAGAAAATTGATGGAATTTCCTTATAGAGCAAGCAAAGAAAAAACTTGTGCAGCAAATGCTCTGCTTTTAAAGTATCTCTGTTGCTTTGAAAGATTTTAATATCAAACCAATCGCGATTTCAAGGCAAATTAATAAGCTGTCTATATCTTTAATTTTATTAACAAATTTATTTTAATGCTAAAAAAATAACCTAAGATAGAATAACGCTTTTTTCAAGAGCAAAACCAAACTTGTACACTATTTTTTCCTTCAGGAAGGAGCTATGAAATAAGTAATACACTAAAAATTAGTAATAAATTTGGCCATGTCTAGCATCTAATACATTACTTTACTGGGATTTTGGTAATATTAGGAGGTATATGCTCCCATATGGCGTGGAGAATACTTTTGAGCTAATTTTGCTCTTAATCTACAGCTCACACAATTTATTATTTATATTTAATTAAGTAACTAACTATGCTAAATTATCTTTTAATATTTTTAAATAATCAATTTAATTTATTGCTCATTCTATAAAAACCGGATTTCATATACCACTTCCATCCCATTAAATCCCATACCATCATATTGCATAAGTCTGGAGTTCCTCTTCGGACGGATTGGTGTATCAAATCCGGTTTTTGTAGAACGAACAATAAATTAAATTGATTATTTAAAAATATTAAGAGATAATTTAGCACAGTTAGCTACTTCAATTCAATATAACTGGAGATGATTGATTAGTTCAAGATAAATAATCGAAGCATTCGTCCTCAATAATAAGAGAGCGGCTTCCATCCAAGGCAAACAAATTGCAGGCACATCCTCCCTATAGCTTTGTCCTTAGTATTGACGAGATTATGATTATGTGGTCGTATGTGGAGGAAAAATTGCAGAAAGCTGATTAATTTGCCTTGAAATTGCTTATGGCTTGATCTTAAAATCTTAAAAAGCAACAGAGATACTTTGATTAGAAGAGCAGAGTGTTTGCTGTACAATCGTCCAGCTTATATTTTTTCTGTGTTAAAGTCTGTCCGTGAGAACTTTTTTATATTTTGCGAGTGTTTATTCAAGGTTGACTGAAGGGCTTTTAAAACGTAAATGGCTTTGTGAACGGTTGGTATGAAATTTGATCCGCACAAAAAATAAATATGAGAAAAAAGCCAAGTTACTATCCAAAACTGTGGCCATCAAAAATAGTGAGATAAAAATTTTGACCAAGTTCTTTTGTGGCAAAATACCTATCACTACAATCTGGTATGCATTATGTAAATTCGCTGGTTTTAAATAATGCTGTGTTACAGCGCCTCTGGTGTCAGTGAGAGGCATTAAGCTTCAAAGCAGTGTTTAATTGCCACTTTATTGGTTATTTTAATTCGCCGGTGATTCTGCTGCATAATGCCGCTAAAGTAGGGCGTCTTGATATTAGTATCCGTTGAAACCTGTTTAGTTCAGTGACCAGTTCATCATTTGAACTTCCCTACAATAACTGATACAAGGCAGCACTAATACACAGCAGAAAATTACGTGGTGTTGTGTTTTTAATAACTGTCGGAACCGGGCTCGAACCTAGGACATTCGGTTTTAAAGTCAAAGTGCTAACGCCTGTTTGAAACAGTTTCTTAAATAAAATTGTTTAAACTTACAAATTCTAGTCTGATGTATTTTATCTATTCATAGTGACTGCGCCAGTTGAAACGGGTAGAGTTAAAAAAATTTAGGGGTAAGAGCGTGATAGGTGTATGTTTCTACACCTTCAAAATGCACTTTTGTATCATTATAAGAGCCCCCATTATTTTTTTATGCCCTTTACCAAAAATAGAAAAGGATATATATCGATTTGTGATCCCGTGTGTAATTTTCACAATATTAATATGAGACCCGTAAAGTATATATATTCTGGGTCGAATGAGCGATGTGCGTATGCCTGTACGTGAAATCGTGTTTCCGTCGCTCCCAGAAAAGCTAAGGACTTCGATCTTGAACTGGTGCATCAGAAATGGTGGTATAGATTGGTATTGAAAATCAGCAAAATCGAGCAGATGACTTCAAAGATGGAAAACTTATACTTTATTTTGCATTTAAAAGTAACTACTAAAACAAATTTTTGTTTCTTTTTATTGTTAAATACTCGTATACTTATTTTATTTTTCAGTACGAATAAAATTGGTATCGAAAAAATAAAAAAAAAGTCAAAAAGTCGTTACTTACTAAAACTAAATTTTTCTTTTTCTCTATAAATTAAACATGAATTACATTCTTTAAAAAAAAAATACATTGGTGTTCGAAATCAGAAAATTCTAAAAGGATGATTCCAGGGTTGTGTCCCTCTTTTTTAAGCGGTTGTGTCCACTGAAGTTCACGATATTACGAGCTAGCGGATTGGGGTGCAACTCGAGTTTTGTTAAATATTTGCCTGCGTATTTTGCAATTTCTTAAGTAACTTGTGGCATATTTAAATCACGATGTAAATTTGAGTTTCTTATGTACCATGGAGCCGATGTTATTAACCGTAAAATTTTGTTTTACCTTCTGTAAGCTCACGCAGGATGATAGAGGTAGAGACAAGGTAGTCGTGATACATTCGTTGAGCGAGCCTGTCGATGCGGACGACTAAATATATTCTTTAATAAAAACTGAATACTTAAATAAAACCAAATGTACTTTAAATATGAATAAAAACCATTTACTTTAGTTCAGAAGTGAGATTGTTCTCTCACCCCAATGAAAGGCATTGACTCAAGTTGTGAAACATAAAAAAAAATAATAACAATTAAGTTTGCTTGTGCGCGACGGCAGTGTTGAAACGTGTTGTATTTTCCGAGTATCGTTGTTAGGAACAAAATAAAAACGGGCATAAGCGTGCGAAGAATTTGAATCTGAATCAGACGAAGCTGATATTTACTTCAAAATGTCAACCGCAACAAGGAAAAATGGTGAGTCCACAAACGAATATTGTTTCAGAATGAACGCTTTGGGGAAACGGCATAATTTAAGTGAGTCATCAGTAATTAAGTACACTCGGGAGGGCCTTAAACATCGTGAATTGCAAGTAGCAATAGCAACCACGCGCTTCAAATGTATGAAGGAAATGCGTGAAACTTTAGACGAATATTTTATGAATATGGCCAGCAGTTCGTCAAACGCCCAACCGTTTGTAACACAACAACGTAATGATTTCTTTCCTGGAAAACATTTCACCAAACCCGAAAACATGTCAAAGCCAGTAGTAGAACGTAAACCAGTAGTTTGCTTCAACTGCTCAGAAACGGGTCATATTTCAAGCTCATGTCCGAAACCACCAAAACGTCAGAGGTGTAAGGACTGCCAGAGAGTTCATCCAAGAGGATCACCTGAAAATTGCGGAAAACCAAGTATGTACTCGAATATCCAATAACGTCAGAAAGTTAACGACAGATAAAAATATTTTCGTTAACGGCATAAAAATGTGTGCATTGATAGACACTGGTAGTGAATGCAGTATGATATCGAGATAAAAAACGAATCAGGTAGCGGCCAATCGAAAATCGTATAATATTCGTATAAGTGGAGTTTTTGGTGGTACGATGGTTCCTACTGAAATGATTCACGCTAATCTCAAACTGGATGGTGTAGAGATATCTGCAGATCTGTATATCGTAGATGACAATATATTTTCGTCTGATGTAATTGTCGGAAATGATATATTTGCAACCAATAATGTTTGTCTAATTTGTGATCAGAAATTCGAATATTCAAAAGTATCAGAAACTAAAATAAACTCTCAAACGCGAAATTAAATAATGTAAAACACGGGGAAGTAGACGAAGTAACGCGATCAAATTTATATGAACTTATAATAAATATAGTGACGTGTTCGGTAACGAATTAAATAAATTTGGTTTGACTAACGCTATCGAAATGAAAATAAAACTAACAATGAAGGAACCAATAGTAACAAAACCATACCGACTTCCTGAAACGAAAGAAGAATCGGTACGGAAAATTATTAATGAAATTTTATTAAACGATATAATAAAAACGTCTGAATACGCTAGCCCAATCGTGCTAGTCAAAAAGAAAAATGGTAGCGATCGCTTATGCGTTGACTATCGTAGGTTAAATCAACATATGGCAAAAGAAATCTTCCCAACGCCGAATATCGAAGAACGTTTGCAAGAGGTTTTGAAGTTTAACGTTTTCACGGTGCTCGACCTAAACAGCGGGTATTACCATATGCCAATTAACGAAAACAGTCAAAAATTCACCGCATTCGTAACGCCCGACGGAATGTACGAGTTTAAGCGTATGCCGTTTGGGCTCAAAAACGCGCCTGCCGTTTTCCAGCGTTTGATAGCGTTAATACGAGAAAACACTCAAGATGGCGATATTATACACTACATGGATGACATCGTAGTCGGCAGTAATGAAATTAACGAAATGTTTAAAAAGACGAGACTTGGGTTTGACAATAAATATCAATAAATGCGAATTCTTGAAACAAACCGTAGAATTTTTGGGACACCGAAATATAGTGGAGGAATGAGCCCAGGAGCAATAAAAACAAACGCCATTCTGGAATTCCCAACACCAACAAACGTACGAGAGGTCCGACAATTTTTAGGTTTAAGCGGCTACTTCCGAAAATTCCTACCGGGATATGCATTACTATCCGAACCGTTATGCACTCTGCTTAAAAAAGATACGAAATTCCAGTGGAAAGATGAGCAAGATAATGCTTTTCGATTGCTCAAGGAAAGTCTTATTACGAGTCCTGTAATCGTCGGTTATAAAACCTCAGTCCAGCATCAGTTACACACAGACGCAAGTGCAATCGGTATAGCTGGTGTACTGCTACAAAATGAAAACAGTGATTGGAGACCTGTGGCATTTTTCAGCAGATCCAATACCAAAGACGAGCGCAATTACCACAGCTACGAATTGGAAGCTTTAGCGGGGGTAGAAACTCTCAAACGTTTCCGGTATTATGTATATGGCAAAAACATTGGCGTGATTACTGATTGCAATGCAATTAAGACAGCCATGCAGAAAAAGGAGCTGATACCACGAATCGCAAGGTGGTGGCTGCGAATTCAAGATTTCGGTATCAACATTGAACATCGGTCCGGTCAGCGAATGCAGCACGTCGATACACTAAGTCGAGCTCCATACGAGGAAGCACATGAGATTGATACAGCATCGCTACGGATAGCAACAACAACAATAAATGAAGATGACATGCTTTTGTCTATGCAATTTCAGGACGAACACATATCCGAAATTATAAAAAAAGTTGAAATCGGGCGATAAAACATCTTGAGAAGAATACGTTATCAAAAACGACAGATTTTTCTGTAAATTTAATGATAAACGTCTATGGGTAGTACCAAAAGCTATAAGATGGCGCGTTATACAAGGGCAACACGATAATGCTGGCCACCTTGGATTTGAGAAAACATTATCCGGCCTGCAAAAACATTTTTGGTTTCCCCGAATGAGAAATGCAGTACCGTCGCACATTAAGGCCTGTATCGAATGCGTTTATAATAAATATCCAGGGGGAAAACGCGAAGGAGAATATCATTACGATAATGTGAATCCGGATCATTTGGGTCCCTTACCAAACTCGTCAACCAAAGAAGATAAACGTTGGGACTATTAAATTCGGCGAATTCAGTGGTCGGTCAATACCATGAACAACAAAACAACTGGTAAAACACCTCAACAACTTTTATATGGGTTTGAACCACGTGACATCCTAGAGAATAAACTTGTTCTTGCCTTACATAACTCGGAAATGATAACTGCCGAAGATTTGCAGAAACGAAGAAGCGACGCAGCGGAAAATGTTGACAAACAGCGTGGTAAGGCTAAACAGAAGTATGACGAAAAACACTCACAGCCAACAAAATATAAAGAAGGCGATATTATGTTAGTGGAGAACGAACAAGCAGCAACAGGTACATCAAAAAAACTGGCGCCAGTCTACAAAGGTCCATTTATCGTCACAACACTTCTCAACAAAGACAGCTATGTAATTGAAGACTTGTCAGTTTGCAATCGTACTCAACGACACTACAAATCTGTATATGCGTCCGACAAGATTAAACTATGATGCCATTTGCCAGAAATTGAAGATAACGAAACAAGTGAGGATGATGTATACTGTAAGCTCACGCGGGATGATAGAGGTAGAGACAAGGCTGTCGTGGTACATTCGTTGATTGAGCCGGTCGATGCGTACGACTAAATATATTCTTTAATAAAAACTAAATTCTTAAATAAAACTAAATGTACTTTAAATATAAATAAAAACCATTTACTTTACTTCGTTTGAATCTGAAACAGTGCCCCATAGCTGAATTTCGTAGCACCATATAGGTTTCAAAAGTGAATTGTATATCAAAAGTTTACAATCTAGACTCAGGATGGAATTTCTCCCAATCAGTCAATGTAACTGAGTTACTTTTAGTTTCATTTGTGTTAGTTTAGATACAATGTGGTGTTTCCATTTAAGCCATCGGTTCAGGTGTATACCAAGGTATTTCACAACTAAGTGTTGACGAAAAATTTGATTATTGATTCTAATGGGGGAACAAGTATCTTTTCGTAGGATATATGTTACCTGAGCACACTTCTGTTTGTTTATTTTTATTCTCCATAAGTTTAGCTATTGTTCCAGCTGTGTAATATGTTCTAGTAGATATCGGGAAGCCTCGTGAGGCTTTTAGTGCATACTAAGGCAGGCTGTATCATCGGCAAATGTAAATGTATGGATATAGTTGCTCAAAGGCATATAACAAGTATAAATCAAATACAAAACTGGCGCCACTATGCTGCCCTGTGGCACACCAGATGATATATATTCGGGCACACTCATGAAGTCTCTTTCAACAACCGTGAACTTCCGGGTGCTAATGTAACTTTCCAATAGCTTCAGAAAATATATTGGTATTTATGCCACACTTTATTAAATGCCTGAGAAAAGTCAATAAATAGGGCAGAACAATACTTCTTTTCTTCAAATGTTCTTCTTATAGATTGATTGATGTGTTTGTTCAGTAGTGCTATGCTGACTTCTAAAACCTAATTGATGATCCGGTATGCACGCATTATCAGTTAGAATTGGGGACAATTTTATCATGAGTAGCTTTTTGAAGAGCTTTGACATTATTGACAGTAAACTTAATGGCCTAGATGACTCAGCCTTTGTTACATCTTTGCCCGACTTTGGAATCATTTTGACATTGGCAAGCTTCCAGTGGTGTGGATAATACTCCAGTCGTAAAACGGCATTAAAAATTATTAAAAGAATTCTAATTGCAATACGAGGCAACTTCATCAGCATCTTATTACTAATTTCATTAATAACCGGAGCTTTCTTTGGGTTGAGTTTAGCAATTAGGTTTTAACATAACGCATCGTATACTTTGAGGGTCGAGAGGGTAGAGCTTTTACACATGGCAAATCAAAAACGCCCGTACAAGTCTTTAGGGTAAATATGGATTTTAAATGCTCAGAAATATGTTACCTTTTTCAATACCGCTTCTTGCTCAACCCCGGTAGAAGTACGCAGAGGTGGTTTGCTCAACGGGTGTTTTAAGCTTTCTCGCAGTGCCCCACAAAGGGTAATCAGATGCTGGTATGACATCGAGGTTTTACAGATAATTTTTAAGAGATGCAGTCTTTTCAGTTGCAAGCAACTATTGGAGTCGTTAAGTGCACTACTTGAAACTGATTTAATGTTGGGGTGATCTGTGTTGTTGCCATTCACTTATAGCTCTTCTTTTTTCACATACGAGACTTTCAATATCCGTAGAATAAATTCTATTAAACCCAGTCTGCAGGTGGGAGGTAGTAGAATGTTCAGCAGCCTGCTTAATATTTTCGTTAAGATTCGCAATGTTAGATTTAATATCATCGGAGGTTCTTAGCGTTATGTTTTCAGTGCAATGACACCTAAGATATTTTTTGAATCTCAGCCAATAAACACAATTGATCATCTTCACATATGGGTGAGGTAAATCACTTCTTAGTGCGTTACAGATTGTAACGATAGTGGGAGAGTGATCGGAGGAGAGATCCAGAGAAGCTTCAACATGAACTAAATCCCTAGAAATATTTTTTATGACGTCAAAATCTATAACATCCCGAATTTTTTGTATGTCTGTAGGCCAATAAATAGGCTCCCCACTCAGAATGACGTCCAAGCCCATTTTAGAAATTGTGTTGAACAACGCTCTTCCTCTAGGTGTAATAAGGCGCGAACCCTAAGACGTATGTTTTGCATTGTAGTTTCCAGTTGCTGTGAAACAAGGTCCAATCGATTTGTAGAAATTCTCGTATTGATCCTCAGTGATTGAAAATCTGGGAGGGTAATAAATTGATGATATAACTAAATTTGTACAGAAGTTTTCAACACAAATATTAGTTGCAGAACATCTACACAAATGTTATCAAGAATACAGTACGCGAAATATATATATTGGGTACTCTTACGATTTTAAACCAAATACTCGGGTATTCATGAATATATATTTTGGCAACACTAACTATTAGTTTGCGTGGTATGTAGAAAAATAATGTTGCTCAAATAGTATTCATCAGCAGATTATTAAATAAATTATTAGTCATTTGGAAATGAAACATTGTCAGTATAGAACGAAAAAATATATAGTACAAGGGAAGGTTTTTAAGGAAAATTGGTGAATTTTAACTGTAAATTAAATCCTAACGAATATGGAAAATCAAAGCATCTTGGCCGACCACCCAAAATAACTGATCGTGAAAAACGGAAAATAAAGCGTCTGGCTTCCAATAAATACATCAGCCCATCTCAAATACGTCACCAATTAAGATTACCCATACGTACTCGAAGAATCCAGCAAATTTTAAGTGGCGACAAACACTTGAAATATCAGCAAATATTGCCTGTTTCGCGTTTATTACCAAGACATAAGACGGTTAGGTTGGCCTTTGCCGAAAAAAATAAGTTTTGGGACACTGAGTGGCAATCGGTCATCTTAAGTGACGAAATAAAAAATTCGACACACCAGAAATTTTAAAGGAGGATTGTTAATGATATGGGCTGCAATTTGCGTACCGAAGAAAGTCGCCTATCTATTTTGTTACACATAAAATTGACTCCAAATACTATTGTGAGTTACTGGAGCACATTTTGATTGATTTTTGGGAGGATGTATAGGGTTCCGATTGAATGTTTCAACAGGACAATGCAGCTATCCACGTTTACAGAGAAACAAAACAATTTTTAAAGTCCAAAAATATTATTACTCTGGAGTTGCCTGCGGTAAGCCCTAATCTGAACCCCATATAAAACCTTTGGGGTATACTATCCAAAAGTTTTTATTCTAGTGGTGAGCATTATAAAACGTTATTGCAAATAAAATTATCCATTCAAGATGAGTGGAATAAAATTGATATTTCCCTTCTTCAATCTTTTATACAATCTATGCCAAGACGCTTAATGGAAGTATGAACAATGAACGAGAAACATTTTAAGTTTGTCCGGTTTAATTATTTCGTTTGTTTTTGGTTTATTTTGAAATTTCTCATAATTTTTTTTTATATTTTACTTAAAAAAAATTATAAAGTATATGTTTGTATTACCTTTTTCAATGTTATAAAATAAATGAGTTGAAAAAACAAATGGTGTTTGGTTTATTAAAAAACTTAAAACATCCGTTATCATTATTTCGCGATTGCCGTTTGCGTTCCAGAAACATATTTTAAACGTGTTCATGGCTAGTTAATTAATGTTTGTACAAAAAATTAGAAAAATAATAAAAAACTCTAGACCTGGAAAACTTAAATTATTCTGGTATATAAAACTAATTAAATAAAAAAAATTTTTTCTTTGGTAATAAAATATATTCTATATATTTCAAAGAAATAAATCAATATTAAATCCAGAAAAATCAAAATTATGATTCCAGGGTTGAAAATTGATTTTATTTTTAATAACCAAAAATAATTTTTTTTTTCAGTTTAACATATTGTTACAGAAATGGCCGTCGACAGAAATAATGCGGCTGTACGCAAAAATATTCCTACAGGGTAGATGCAAAGAACTAACTAGAACAATAGCATACAAAACGTAAGCAACCAATAACAACAACAAAAAGAGTATGTTTATTCAGAAGAAACACATATTTATGTACATATGTACATACATGTTAATTCAAACGAAAAACAAATGTACTGAAGCAAGCAACCACAATGCATTGCGTCGGTAATGATGTATGTATGTATGTACGCACGCAGGCATATACACATGTATGTACATAGTTACCACATGAATTTATTGCGCGCTAAGTAAACAACATTTTAGATAATGATCATCATGATGTCTAGACTTTGGTCAAACATTCTAGTGACTGTGCGAACTATAAAAAGGGGTAACGCATCCAATGGCAAATCAGTAGTTACTGAGAAGTCAGTCGTTGATCAGAAGTCAGTCATTACTTAAAGTTGTTGTTACTCAGAAGACAGTTGATAATTAAGTTGTGCGAACAGTCTGTGCTTGTGATGCAGTAGTGAGTTGATAGTCGAGTCTGCGTTCTACAGTGCGTGAGTTGGTAATTGAAGAGACTTTAGTGACGGTCTATAGTGACAGTTAAGGTAGAGGTCCATAGCTCGCTTTTTGCGCGTTATGCTTTACACGCGTTTCATCCTCTTGTTTCATTCTATACTTTGTTCGCGTTGAGTTACATGCACTGCTTTTCATTTGCCATTTTATTTTTGTTTTGATCAGCTGTGTGCGTTTGTTTATAAATACTTATAAAAAAAAATGGAGAGTGAAATCGAGTTTTTAAAAGAATTTGTAGAGTTAGTCGTAAAAGTAATCGATAACTAATATGCAAAATTTGTTACTGAGAAAAGTGTGGTGAAAAGTTAATTAAAATACATCGCATTAAAATATTCACATATTTTATTAAACAAGTTTTTTTTTATTAAGAAATTTTTTTATTGAAAAAAAAAGAAAAAAAATTATCCACGGCAAAGTAATATTTATCGATAACGTAAGAAATAAAGTATTATTTAACATCTTTAGCATTCAAGAACAGCTGACTTTCTTTCATGGTGCTTGTAACGCGTACAAAAGTAGAAAGTAGACCTACTTTTTGCTTTGAACGCGCCTACGCGTTCTGCGCTTTTTGCAATGTAACTTGTCACATAATATTACATTGATTCTACTTTTTTGACAGATGCATAGAAAGCGTAACGCGCAAAAAGCGAGCTATGGACCTCTACCTTTAAAGACTGTCGTTGAATGGAGATTATTTTGGACTGAGGAGTGAAGAGCTGATAGACGTGTGTAAGAGTGGAAAAGTAAAGCCAGAGAGTTGTTATTGGTGTATCAACTGTGACTGTCGACAAAAGAGTTGTTATTGGTGTATCAACAGTGAGTGTCGGCAGAGTGAGTGTCATGTGTGACAAGCAGCAGACAAAGAGGAATTGCGTCAATACTAGCGTAGCCAGTTACGAGACGTGCGTATACAACAACGAGGAAGGCGTACTGGTAACCAGTTATGAATAATCGAGTAATTTAAGTTTTATTTGTGTATTTAAGCTCTTGATTAATTTAGTTTAGGTGTGTTTGTAGATAAATTTGTATCATTTTTAACCCTAATTACTACATTGGGGTCTTTTATTCATTTGCAAATCTTCGAGTCTACGGAAAAGCGTTTTTAAAGAATAAAAACGTAACAATATATTATGTTTCTTATATGTGTTAAATTTTTATATGGCTTTCTAATATGTTTAGTATCTAAATTTAAACATAACATTGCAAATGGTATATATTGCGTTATTATGTAAACAGTTTATTACTAAAGAACTTTTTCGATTTTGTTTAGCAGAAAAGAACGGTTTCAGGGAAATGAAATGTAATATTTAATATATAATATTAATTAATCACCACAGCTTTGTTTCAAATCGATGGTCTTTCGTTGACAGCTTGTAACGAGTTCTTATTAATTTTTAGTAAATGGAGAGAAAAACAAAATAAATTAAAGGAAATGTTACATTTCATTTCCCTGAAACCGTTCTTTTGTGCTAAACAAAATCGAAAAAGTTCTTTAGGAATAAACTGTTTACATAATAACGCAATATATACCATTTGCAATGTTATGTTTAAATTTAGACACTAAACAGTTTTGCAACATCAAAGATTATTAACTACAGGAAAATATAAAAAAAGTTTGTTTACTTGGTATGGAGGTACAATACTAAGACTATTTTAAGGTTTAAAATAGTAGCACGGTTTTGAACATCTCGAGAGCGAGTAAACAAGCCAAAACTTTTAGTATTGTATTGATGTGATGTCGATGTTGACAACTGGAATAAGGTGAATGTAAAATATTTCTTAAATACACAGTGTAGAATAAAATATTCAACTATTGCGTATATCGAATATAAAATATTTGAATCAAATTCTTTAGTCGAAATATCGAGTAGTCAGAATGATAAATTTTTCACAAAACAAATATGTATATACATATGTATGTCGCGGTATACTTCATATGGTGAATGGTAGATAAGATTCGGCACAGCGGAATGTAACACTCTTACTTGTTTAATACATTTATTTACTGTATCTCCAAAAATTACCTATCAATAAGTATTCGTATCTTAAGTCTAGATATAATTATAATGTAGTATTGTAAAAGTATTGAGTATTTGAGTACTGAGTACTCAATACCGAGTGTTTTTCCCTGTACTCAATACACAAAAGTAACTACTCAATGCTTTCAGGTTTGCATTTTCTAGTATTCACTCAAAAGTCTTCTTTTAAAATACATCAAATTTATACAAATCTTTATGCGAATATAAGCTTGATAAAAATATATCTCTGAACCCCTTGAATTAGTGTAACGAATACAAACTCAGAAAGCAATAGTTGTGTTTGGAATTATTTTGATACGAATACGGCCACTAAAACAAGGACTTCAAAATGTATCATTGAAGTAAACAACTTCACTCTTGAAAATATATATTGGACAGAAAAAATTACATTTAGAGTGGTGGAAAGCACGTGAGAGCAGCAAGTCCTGTCTTTACAGATGTGAAAAATCTCTTGAATTCTGGCAATATCTATAAAAAATTAACATACAAAAACTAATTTTCAAACTTATTTATTTTTATTTGTTATAAATTAATGTAAGAATATTTAATTTTTGTTTATTACCTCTCATGTATGCAGATACGTATGTATTTCTGTTTTTAATTTTAAATTAAAAAATCCGTTGAAGTATTGAGAAGTATCGAGTACCCAATTGAAAAAGTATGAAGTAGTATTGAGTATTCAAAAGTAGCTGCTTTTGACAACACTATTATTATGCCCAAACAGTGTTGGACATCAACTTAGTGATAGTAATTAATAATAGATATGTAAATGTCGTATTACGCACAAAAATATTTTTAATATCTGTAGTGTTGCGAATTAAAGGCCTAGTATACCCCTTTTTCATCGGATGTGTCCACAAAAATATTACAAGCAAGGGTATTAGGATGGAACTTAAGTATTGTTAAATATTTGCCTGTGTATTTAGAAATTTTCTCAGTCAGTAGCGACACATTTAATCATGATATAAATTTAAATTTTGATGAACCATCGTTTTTTTTTTGCTTCGTTGAATTTTCTCTACATTGAAAGCTGAAGCAGTGTTCCATAGGTAAATTCCGTAGCACCATATAGTGAGTTGTATACTAAAAGCTTACAATCTAGACTAAGGGCCACAACGAATAAAATTATACTTTAAGAGTTTTAAAACTAGTATTTCAATACAAAATACTGGTTTTAAATTTTTAAAGTTTACTTTTGTATCGTTGTGAAAATGGCCCTAAGCGTAGAATTTCTACCAATAAGCCAATGCATCTGAGTTAATTTAAGTTTCATTTGTGTTAGCTTAGAGTCATTGATCAAGGTTTTCACTTGTGAATATTAAGGAACAATTTGATTGTTGGTTCTAAGGAGGGAACAAGTATCTTTTCGTAGAGTAAATGTCACGTTAACACACTTTTGTTCGGTCACTTTTATTTTCCATAAGTTCAGCTGGGAAATATGTTCCTGCAAATAACAAGATTCATCGATTCATCGTTAGGGTTTTCGTGCATACACACATATCACAAGTACACATCAAACACAAAACTGGCCGCAGTATACTTCGCTGTGGCACACCGCAAGAGGTAGTTTCAGGAAAACTAATGAAGCCTTCTACAACAGCGAAAGTCCGGACAAAAGTGTAACTTACAAAAATCTTCAGAATTTTTATTGGTAAAAATGTTTTCAATCTGAGAAACATCAGTAAAGAGGGCAGAACAATATTTCTTTTCTTCAACTGTTCTTCTTAAAACTTGAACCAATTAATGCGCTTGTTCCATGGTGCTATGCTGACTTAAAAAAAATTAGGGTAAGGGATGCAACCATTATTAGTTCAAACTGGGGAAAATTTTGTTATGAGCAGATTTTTGAAGACCTTTGATATTTAGTGTTTTTTTTTGGGAATTGTTACAATTTAAGTTTAAAATTTTTTAACGCACTAGTAATCCCAAATTATTATTTTACTTATTAAGTAAAATATTTTTTTAATAAAAATACATTGAAATTGATTATTGAGGGGTTTAGTTGGATCCTATGCGCATTTCACTGGAACCTTTACCCAAAAATTTCTTAGAACAAGTAGAGTTAATATGTTAAATCTTCATTTAAGCAAATGAGAAGCTCAACATGTTTTTTATTTTCTTACTTTCTCATTACTACAGTGGCTGACTTGTTTCAGCTTCAAATTGTAGTTGTAAGAGTATGTAAAGAAAATAAATGTAAATAACAACAACAGCTATTCAAGAATTGAGTGTTGCCACACAAGTATTTTTTTCAACTGGGTGCTGTCAAGTTAATAATTAGTGTTTTTTGTGGGAATTGTTACAATTTAAGTTTAAAATTTTTAACGCACCAGTAATCCCAAATTATTATTTTACTTATTAAGTAAAATATTTTTTTAATAAAAATACATTGAAATTGATTATTGAGGTGTTTAGCTGGATCCTATGCGCATTTGACTGTTGCTAATGTAGATCATCAGGGAACCTTTACCCAAAAATTTCTTAAAAGAACTAGAGTTAATATGTTAAACTTTAATTTAAGCAAATGAGAAGCTCAACAAATAACAAAGTTGAAACAAGAACTCAATAATCAAAATGTTTTTTATTTTCTTACTTTATCATTACTACATTGGCTGACTTTTTTCAGCTTCAAATTGTAGTTGTAAGAGTATGTAAAGAATATAAATGTAAATAGCAACAACAGCTATTCAAGAATAGAGTATTGCCACACATCAATTTCAATGTATTTTTATTAAAAAAAATATTTTACTTAAGAAAAATAATAATTTAGGATTACTAGTGCGTTAAAAAAATTTAAAACTTTGATATTGTTGATAGTAAATTTATTGACCTATATGACTCAGCTTTGGTAAGATCTTTGCCCGCTTTTGCAATCATTTTTACCTTGTCAAGCTTCCAGTGGTGTGGATAATACTCCAGTAGTAATTAACATAAAAAAATATTTTTTTTGTGCACTGATATTTATTCATTGTAACTTTAATACTGTACTCATAATAAGTTTTAAAATTTAGGTCTAAAAATAGTTATTAGGCGACCAGTGTTGGATATAATCTTAGTGGTAGTAACGAATAATACATAAATATCGTATTAAGCACAAAAGTATTTTCAAGAAGTTTCATCTTGAGTGTTACGTATTAAAGCCGCAGTTTCTCTCTTTTTTAAGCGGATGTGTTCAGTAAAGTTTAAGATGTTACGAGCAACCAGATTAGGATGGGACATGAGTTTTGTTAAATATTTGCCTGCGTATTTTGCAATTTGAGCAGTCACAAGTGGTATATTTTGATCAAGATATAAATTTGAATTTTCAATGCGCCAAGGAGCCGATTTTATTAACTTTAAAATTTTGTTTTGCCTTCGTCCGAGACTGAGGATTGAATTTCTACCAATCACCCCACGTACTCGTATCTGAGCTAATTTAAGTTTTATTTCTTTAGCTTAGACTGATTGTCAATTCGAATGGGGGCTCAAGTATCTCTTCGTAGGGAATATGTTAACTCAACTCACTTTTGTTCAGTTTCTTCTATTCTCCGTAAGTTAACCATAGTTCAATCTGGTTAAAATATTCCAGATTATATCGGTATGTTCCGTGAGGGCTTTTATGCATACCAAGGCAGGCTGTATAATCGCCAAATGTTGAAGTGTGGATATTACTGCTCACAGACATATCAGTTATAAATTAAATACAAAACTGGCCCAAGTGTACTCCCCTGTGGCACACCGGATGAGATAGTTTCGGGCGCACTCATGAAGTCTCCTTCAACATCAGTGAAATTCCGGGCAAGAATGTAACTTTCCAAAAGACTTAGAATGTATATATGTATTCAATTTTGAAATTAGGCTTTCATACCACACTTTATCAAATGCCTGAGAAACATCAATAAATCTATGTTCTGGCTTCCAATTCGTTTTCACATGTTTTCTTGTGAGTTTTGATGTTTGATTATTTTTGCACGCAATCACAAGCCAGAGAATACAGCCGATTAGCTGTAAGACTGCAAACAGCTGGCGCTGCTAGAGATATTTTTTATACACCGTTTATCCTTAAAGTTTAAGATGCGTGACGTACAAAAACTAATTCCTGAACTCAACCCAAAGAAACCTCTGGGTATTGATGAAATTAATGATAAGATGCTGATGAAGTTGCCTCGTATTGCAAATAGAATCCTGTTATTCATTTTTAATGCCATTTTACTGGAGTATTATCCACATCACTGGAAGCTTGCCAATGTCAAAATTAAGTTTACTGTCAATAATGTCAAAGCTCTTCGAAAAGCTACTCATGATAAAATTGTCCCCAATTCTAACTGGATAATGCGTGCATACCGGATCATCAGTTAGGTTTTAGAAGTCGTCATAGCACTATTGAACAAACGCATAGATTGGTTTAATTTATAAGAAGAAAGTTTGAAGAAAAGAAATATTGTTCTGCCCTCTTTATTGATGTTTCTCAGGAATTTGATAAAGTGTGGCATGAAGGCCAAATTTTAAAATTGAAGACATATCTACCAGTAAATATTGTTAATCTTTTGAAAAGTTATATTCTTGCCCGAAAGTTCACTGTTGTGGAAGGAGACATCATAAGTGTGCCCGAATCAATCTCATCCGGTGTGCCACAGGGGAGTATTTGGAGCCAGTTTTGTATTTGATTTATACTTGTGATATGCCTGTGAGCAGTAACATCCACACATCTACATTTGCTTATAATACAGCTTGCCTTAGTATGCACGAAAACTCTCACGAGGCATATCGATATCTTCAGGAGCTTATTACCCAGCTGGACCTATGTCTAAACTTATGGAGAATAAAAGTAAATGAACAAAAGTGTGCTCAGGTAACATTTACCCTACGAAAAGATAGTTGTTCCCCTATTAGAATCAATAATCAAATTGTTCCTCAACACTCACATGCGAAATACCTTGGTATGCACATTGACCTACGGCTTACATGAAAACACCATATTGAATCTAAGCTAGCACAAATGAAAATAAAATTAACTCAGGTACATTGGCTGATTGGTAGAAATCACTCGCTGAGTCTAGATTGTAAACTTTTGATATACAAGTCGCTCTTGAAACCTATATGGTGATACGGAATACCGCTATAGGGCACTGCTTCAGCTTCCAATATAGAGATAATCCAACGAAGGCAAAACCAATAAATATTCTTAATCTTTTGCAAACTGATATTATTGCCCGAAAGTTCACTTTTGTGGAAAGAGACTTCATATCTATATCTTCTGGTGTCTCACAGGGTAGTATTCTGGGGTCAGTCTTGTTTGTAATATATACTTGTGATATGCCTGTGCGCAATAATATTCTTACCTCTACATTTGCCGATGATGCAGTATGTCTGAGTATGCATGAAAACCCTTATGAGGCATACGGCAATCTCCAAGAACATATTAGCAATCTGGAAATATGGTTAAACTTATGGAGAATTAAAGTAAATGAGCAAAAGTTTGTTCATATATCCTTTACCTTAACAAGATATACTTGTACCCCCATTCGAATTGACAATCAAAATAGTCCGCAACATTCTCAAGTAAAATACCTTGGTATACACGTTGATATACACGTTGTATATTACGCAGAACAGACATCAAAATAAAGCCTTGTTCTAATTTTTTGAAAGGAAGCATACAAGATCTACCGCATTCATCTTGAGCTTTCTATAATAAATAATTTATTTTCAGTTTATTTTATTTCAAGATCTACTGAATTCATCTTAAATTATGTTATCTTTTGCTTTATTCAAGATCCCCTGAATTCATCTTAAATTTATTTCTTTTGCTTTGCTGTTTTCAAGATCTACCGAATTCATCTTGAAAACTCGTTTTTATATTCAGATCCCCCGAATTCATCTTGAATTTATTTCTTTTGCTTTGCCGTTTTCAAGATCTACCGAATTCATCTTGAAAATTCGCTTTATATACAATTTGTTTTAGTTGCAGTGCTTTCAAGATCTACCGAATTCATCTTGAAAACTCTTTTTATATTCAAGATCCCCCGAATTTATCTTGAATCTATTTTCTTTTTGCTGTTTTCAAGATCTACCGAATTCATCTTGAAAACTCCTTTTCCGCCGAACTTCTTTTGAATTACGAGTATAAAGAATAAACTAAAAATAAATTCAAGATGAATGCGAAAGATCTTGAACACTAACAACTATTTATTAGAAAGCTCAAGATGAATGCGGTAGATCTTGTATGCTTTCTCTTCAAAAAATTAGAACAAGCCTTTATGTTGACGTCTGTTCTGCGTAATATACAGGTAGTGCCCCTGCTTACCGTACTTAGACGTCCAGCTCGTCCTGGACATAGTTCTGGTAAAAATATATGAAACAAACATATAAATACTCCAGTGGCCATCTACGTTTTGTTGAGGGGGAACGTTTTTATTTGCCCCTGGCTCCGAAGTCGGACAACGCCATTCTTAATGCGTACTTCGACCTTTGGTCTTCCTGGAGGGTAGATTGTCCAATTGTGCACCTTAAGTTGGGTGGGTGGTGGCTTGACGACAATGCCCCTGAATGGATTGGACTCATCATTGTATGTCAGGTTAACTTCATCGTTATGGAATTCTTCCTCCTCTTTCTGTTCGGGCGAATCGGTTGGTGGCTGGCGTGATGCTTCCACAGGAGTAGGTGAAATGTGTGTGATCGTATGTATGGGATGGACGGTGACCTCTTTTGGTAGGGCAGTTGTTACGTTTTCGGTCCCTTTGATTGTTTGTCTGCCTTCTGGTGGTGGCAGGAACGGCAGAATATGTTCTGGAGCTGGTGTAGCTGATTTTCAAAGTGGCTC
The DNA here is from genome assembly GCA_936439885.1 of Nowickia ferox. Lineage (NCBI taxonomy): Eukaryota > Metazoa > Arthropoda > Insecta > Diptera > Tachinidae > Nowickia > Nowickia ferox. Next base: position 54,121,102 of record OW387026.1, read on the forward strand.
TGAATTTTGTCAGGAGCTTTAGATTGGGTCGTTCAATCGCTTTGGGTTGTACGGTCTGCTTGATCTGTGAGACTTCCTGGCGGGCGGGACATGAAGTGTAATTTGCTGTCCAGTGATCAATTGTTCCTCTTAGCACAGGACTTCTTTCTCTAAAGCACGCAAAAGGTTTTCTGAGGAGGCGTGTTGTCGTTACCATTGGATAGGATCGATCAGCTGTCGTCGTAATTGGTTAACTGTGGCCCTTTCGGTATTTAGAGTACCATTCTGCAGACATACCTCTACTAGTTTTTCCTTTCGTAGCATGTAGACCCAATTAAAAGAATCCGTTTGTAGTGTAGTTTCGTTGCTTTGTATTTGACTCGACTCGGTGACGTTGGTGGCTGTTTTGGAGGTTTTACCACAGGATGCGTTTTGCGAATCTAGTCCCTGCTCGGTGGCTCTCGTAATTCAAAAGAAGTTCGGCGGAAAACGAAGATGACAAGTTTAGGCAACAAGCAATCAGGACGAGCTGGACGTCTTAGTACGGTAAGCAGGGCCACTACCTGTATATTACGCGGAACGGACGTCAACGTAAAGGCTTCTTCTAATTTTTTTGCAGAGAAAGCATACAAGATCTACCGCATTCATCTTGAGCTTTCTAACAAATAGTAGTTAGTGTTGAAGATCTTTCGTATTCATCTTGAATTTATTTTTAGTTTATTTTATTTCAAAATCTACAGAATGCATCTTGAAAAACTCATTTTACATTCAAGATCCCCCGAATTCATATTGAATTTATTTTATTTGCTGTGTTTTTCAAGATCTACCGAATTCATCTTGAAAACTCATTTTATATTCAAGATCCCCAGAATTCATTTTGAATCTATTTCTTTTTGGTGTTTTCAAGATCTACCGAATTCATTTTGAAAAACTCGTTTACCGCCGAACTTCTTTTGAATTACGAGAGCCACCGAATTACTCTCGCCCGTCTTAAACGGCCTCAAAAGGCCCACCGAATACTCCCCTAGTTGGTATTAACTATAGCTGTCACCGCCTGTAATTAATTCACTGATAATATATCCTGTAGTTTTAAGATATCCTAGTAGCATAAGTTTCGTTAAATAAAGAAAAGCCTTGTATATTTTCTTAACACCGAAGAAAATAAATCTTTTATTTCAAAGTTAGTGGACCTTTGAATTCGAACTTGGACAGACTGAGTCATACCCCAGCAGGAAAAGAAAACCACGTTACAACTTTTTTAAATGATTCTCACGATCCCGAAGCGGATAATGACACTGACCTAAATAAAGAAGTACTAGGCAACGGGAATGCTAATGAATCTCTAGTTCGCGTTGGAAAAAGTGAAGTTGATCGTACACAAAAAATTGGCATTACCTTTGGAACAATTTTATCATTAGATCATTTATTTTTATGGTTTCCATTTAGAGCTTCAAAACTCACAACTGCCGTTAGAACTCATTTCAGATTTTTTTGTTTTTGAGGTACTTATATAGATTATTCCTCAAACTGACTTTGTTTTCGTTTTTGTTTTTTGCCAATAAAGTTTATTTATTAAAGCTAATAGCGTACTTTTACGAATTTTACGCGTTATGTATTATGAATATTACACTTGTATGTACTACGAATATCACACGCGTATGTATTTTCGAATGTTTTGTTTATATGATTTTACTTGTGTAGTATGTACATTAGGCCGGGTCGATTTGTATGAATAAAAAAAATTTTAAAATCGTAAAGCAAAAACGACGACTTTATAAAATTCTTAGAAAATTTTCCCAAGAAACCATGGGTCTAAAATCAAACCCTATTCCGTGTCTCCCGACACGAAAATTGATTTCCTCTTCCAGAGCTATAAAAGTTTTTTTTTTTGGCAAATAATATTATATTATATGCAGTAGGTACATATTTTTTAATCAAAATAAATAATCAGGCTTATCCAAAATAAAATTTCACATGGAAATTTCCGAACGTGTGAAAAATCGGTATCAAGAAACTTAATACGGTTGCGAAATAATCTGACAATTTATGAACAAAATCATTCACATAGATTTGTCTGGTGGAAAAAGTGGAAATATGTTAGTTTTTAATTTTATTGGAATTGATTAAACGAAATTAAAATCCTTGTGAACGAAAAATTTGATTCGAAAATTTTCACATGTGGAATTCATGATAAGGCTGATTCAGCCTTATTCAATTATTGGGGGCTATTCTGTAATACGCGTCGAATTGGTGAAAGTTACATGCAAAATAAAAACAAAACTGTGTAAATGTAAAAAAAATTGTTTTTGTTTCCCATACAAAATTAACCGTTTTTAAAAGAGAGAGAAACGCGTTGAAATTCTCACGCTTATTTCATTTTAGAAATGTATTACAAACAAAAACAATTTTTGAAAATTTGTTTTTATTTTAATGTATCATCAGTTCTCGTTGAACCTTCATAGTGAACACACGTCATAGCGGATTATTTTTACATACAAACAAAACAAAAAAAAAAACAAAAACAAAAAACAATAAAACATTCAAAAAAATTCGTAATACAAAATTAACTTTGATAAATAAGCAAAGCAAATATTGCAAAATTTTTTTTTTTACATAGTCAAAACAACAAAAACAAACAAATAACCGCAAACAAAGTACCCTTGAGGAATACTCTACATGAGTACCTCAAATACAAAAAAAAGTGAAGTGAGTTCTAACGGCAGAAATGCATATTTTACTGTGAGTTCTGAAACTCTTAATGAAAACAATAAAAATAAAAAATCTTATGATAGTAATTTTTTAACGGCAAAGCCAATTTTTCGTCAGCGATCAATTTCGCTTTGTCCAATGCCAACTAGTGATTCATTAACATTACAGTTGCCTAGTACTTCTTCATATAAGTCAGCGATTTCATCCCCTTCGGGCTCGTGTTCATCACTTAACCAAGTTATCACTACAGATAGCAGCAGTTCAAAACCCAAGGTCCAAATCGGTATGGACAGATACATAACTGTGGTAAAGCGTGGGCGAAGCCCAAATTCTTCTAAAATTTCATCTGCTCCAAAGATGTCTAGGGATAACAGCGCGTCCTCTACTAATCGTCAAAATCGTTTTTCAATATTGCAAGACAATAACGACAAGACCGCTGCATCATCGCAAAAGTCTTTTAAGCCACCACCTATCTATCTGAGAGAAAAAAATTCCAACGCGCTTCTAAAAAAACTACTGTCGGCCATTGGTGAAAATACCTTCCACATCATTCCAATTAAACGAGGTAATATTGACGAAACAAAAATCCAAATTTATGATGAAAAAAATTTCCGAACAGTTGTTAGTGATTTTGAGAAAAATAAAACAAATTTTTACACTTACCAACTCAAGAGTGCTAAAGGCCTACCGATAGTACTAAAGGGCATAGATTCATATGTAAGAAGTAAAATGCGCACTTATCGAGCAAGGATTTAAAGTAAAAAGTGCTACTAATATAATTAATAGAGAAAAGGTCCCCCAACCCCTATTTCGGGTTGAACTGGAGCCGAATGACATACAATTGAAAAAAAGTGAAACCCATCCTATTTATAATGTAAAGTTTCTCTTACACCGAAAAATCACAGTTGAAGAGCCACGCAAGCGTTCAGGTCCCGTACAGTGCCATAATTGCCAAGAATATGGTCATACAAAATCCTACTGCAATTTACCTACAGTTTGTGTTATCTGCGGTGAATTGCATGGCACTGCTAGCTGTACCAAGCCAAAAGTTCAAGCAGAAAAAAAATGTAGTAATTGTGGAGGTAATCACACCGCTAACTACAGAGGTTGCCCTGTATATTCTTTTGTTAAACAGACTATGGGACAAAAACCTAAATTAACTCCAGCTCAATCAGCAAATGCTTACTCCGCCACTTTTCCTCCAATGAGCCAACCAAGTACTTTACGAGTATCGTATGCAGATGCTGTTAAGACAAATTCAATTCCCACGCAGAAAGTGTCCCCACCAACAACAAGTAATTCGACAAATGCTAACACAAGCTTTAATTTCAGCCGCCTTGAAGCCACTATTGATAATCTAGTGCAAACTATAAACAACTTTACTACAAATATGACTAACATGATGCAAGAAATGCTACGAATGCAGAATACTCTGCTTCAAGCATTAATTAACAAGCCATGAACACGTTGAAAATATGTTTCTGGAACGCAAACGGCATCCGCCAACACAAAAATGAGCTCGAGCACTTCCTTATGGAAAAAAATATTGATATAATGTTGGTCTCTGAGACTCATTTGACATCAAGAAGCTTATTCAAAATAAATGGTTACACTCTATATGATTCAAAGGACCCGAGAGGGAGAGCATGCGGTGGATCAGCAATTCTAATTAAGTCAAGACTCAAGCACTATGTCCTTGACAACGTTTGTGAAGAATATATGCAAGCAACGAATATTTTCGTAGAAAATTTTTGTGCGAATTTCGTGATATCATCAATTTACTCACCTCCCAGATTTGCAGTTACAGAAGAGCAGTATGAGAAGTTCTACAAATCGCTTGGATCTTGTTTCCTGGCAGCTGGCGACTACAATGCAAAACATACGTACTGGGGCTCGCGTCTTGTTACACCTAGAGGTCGAGCGTTGTTTAATACAATTTCAAAAATGGACTTGGATGTCATTTCGTGTGGGGAGCTCACTTATTGGCCTACTGACGTACAAAAAATTCCGGATGTAATAGATTTTGGTGTCATGAAAAATATCCCTAGGGACCTAACTCACGTGGAGGCCTCTCTAGATCTCTCCTCCGATCACTCTCCCACAATAGTTACAATTTTTAACCCACTAAGGAGTGATTTGCCGAACTCATATGTGAAGATGATAAGTCGTGTTAATTGGCTGGGGTTCAAAAAATATCTCAGTAGTCATTGTACGGAAAACATTAAGCTAAGTACATCCGATGATATTGAATTTAACGTTGCCAATCTTAACGAAAATATTAAAGAGGCTGCTGAACATGCCACTACTTCCCATCCGCAGACTGGCTTTAATAGAATTTATTCTGCGGATATTGAACGTCTTGTATGTGAAAAAAGGAGAGCTAGAAGAGAATGGCAACAACACAGATCACCCCTAAATAAACTCAGACTTAAAGAATGTACTAAACGACTCAAAGAGTTGCTATCGTCGGAAAAAACAGCATTACTAGAAAAATTTCTAGAAGGTCTCGATGTCACGTCAGCATCTAATTACTCTTTATGGCGCGCTGCTAGAAATCTTAAAAGACCCGTTGAGCTTAAATCACCACTGCGCACTTCGACCGGAGGATGGGCAAGAAGCGATAGCGAGAAAGGTAACTTATTTGCTGAGCATTTAAAAGCTGTATTCACTCCCTATTCATGTACGGGCGCTGTTTATTTGCCGAATGTAGTTTCTCTACCCCCTCGTCCCATAAGGTTTAAGCTGTGTGAATTACAAAAAATAATTGCTGAACTCAACCCGAAGAAAGCTCCAGGTATTGATGGAATTAGTAACAAGATGCTGATGAATTTGCCTCTAATCGCAATAAGAATCCTGCTATTTATTTTTAATGCCATTTTGCGATTGCAGTATTTTCCACATAACTGGAAACTGGCGAAGATCAAAATGATTCCAAAGCCGGGTAAAGATCTTACCAAGGCTGAGTCATATAGGCCTATAAGTTTACTATCAACAATCTCAAAGCTTTTCGAAAAGCTGCTCATGACTAAATTTTCCAAAATTTTAGCTGATAATGGGTGTATCCCGGATCATCAATTTGGTTTTAGAAGTCACCATAGCACAATTGAGCAAACGCATAGGTTGGTGCAAGTTATAAGGAAGACATTTGAAGAAAAGAAATATTGTTCTGCCCTTTTCATTGATGTTTCTCAAGCGTTTGACAAAGTATGGCACGAAGGCCTAGTTTTAAAATTGAAGACATACCTGCCAGTAAACATTCAAAAACTTTTGGAAAGTTATATTGTTGATAGGAAGTTCACTGTTGTGGAAGGAGACTTCATGAGTGTGCCCGAATCTATATCTTCCGGTGTCCCACAGGGTAGTATTCTGGGGCCAGTCTTGTATTTAATATATACTTGTGATATGCCTGTGAGCAATAATATCCATACCTCTACGTTTGCCGATGATACAGCCTGTATGAGTATTCACGAAAACCCTTCTGAGGCATCCCGCAATCTCCAGGAACATATTACCCAGTTGGAAATATGGTTGAACTTATGGAGAATTAAAGTAAATGAACAAAAGTGTGTCCATATAACGTTTTCCCTAAGAAGAGATACTTGTTCCCCCATTCGAATAAACAATGAGAATATTCCTCAACATTCTCACGTGAAATACCTTGGTATTCACCTTGATCGAAGGCTTACGTGGAAACATCATATTGACTCTAAGCTAACTCAAATGAAAGTTAAGTTATCTCAAATACATTGGTTGATTGGCAGAAATTCAACACTCAGCCTAGACTGCAAACTGTTAATATACAAGTCGCTTTTGAAACCAATATGGTGCTACGGAATTCAGTTATGGGGCACTGCTTCAGCTTCAAATGTTGAGAAAATCCAACGAAGACAAAACAAAATTTTACGTTTAATAACATCGGCTCCATGGTACATTAAAAATTCAAATTTACATCGTGATTTAAATATGCCACTAGTGACTGAAGAAATTTCAAAATACGCAGGCAAATATTTAACTAAACTCGAGTCTCATCCTAATCCCCTTGCTCGTAACATCTTGAACTTTACTGGACACATCCGCTTAAAAAAGAGGGACACCAAGGCTCTAATACGCAATATCTCAGATGAAACTTTTTGAGAATAATTTTTTTTGCTAGTACATAATTATTGTATTAATAACTACTATCACTAAAATTGTTTTCGGCATTGGTCGGACACATTAATTATATCTAGACTTAAGATTTGATTACTTATTGTTAGTTCATTTTTTTTGAAGATACAATAAATAAGTTATATGTAGTAAAAAAAAAAAAAAAAAAAAAAAAAAAAAAAAAAAAAAAAAATTTAATGTAAAGTTTCACTTTTTCGACGCGTTTTCCAGAATAGCCCCCATTGAAAATGCAGTCGAGCACCATCGGATTTGCGTTTACCAAAAAAGATTTAGAACATCGGGTTACCCAAAGTTTTTTTTGCATAAAAACAAAGGATAATAAGTGAAATTTATTTGCTGGTGGTTAAGCGATGTCTATATGCATTTCATTGTGGCTTTAACAAATCATCAGTATACTTCAACCACACATTTTGAAAAGTCAGAAACCTCTTATCTTATGCACAAACTTCCAAAAACTATTTGAGAATTCACAAATAATAATATTTTTGAAAATCACAAAAGCAAAATAAGCATAGTAGGCTTAGAAACTCATACAAAACCCAGAAAATAATTTTTATTCGATATGAATGCATATAGACATCGCTTAACCACCAGCAAATAAATTTCACTTACAATATAATTATGACAATATGTCGAATAATAAATTTCTTGGACAAAGGATAATATTAAAAATTTTTTTTTTTCGCTTGAGTGTTTGTTAAAATATGTAGAAATTGCTCTTTAAACAAAAAAAGGTAGTGCCTTCTTCTAAAATTGTCTCTTTTGATTGATTTATGCACTTGACATTTCTCATTAAAAAACTGGTTTTCCGACAAATTATTAAAATACATAAAACGTGACAATGGAACAGAGAAAAAACTGCCTAATAGAATCAAGAATATTTTCTCTATGAAGCGAAGTAAAGATTTTTACATAGAGATTCCTTATTATAGGGTGTTTTTTATTGAGAACTTTAAGTTGGCATCACTTTTTTAACTGGCGGCCATTTTGTCAGCTGTCAAGTGATTAATATTTAGTTTGGTTTGCCATTTCATCATGAACAGGTTGACAAAAGAACAACGCTTGCAAATCGTGCAAATTTATTTCGAAAATAATGGTTCAGTTCGCGAAGTTTACCGCAAGCTCCGTCCATTTTATGGTCGACATAATCGTCCATCAGAGCAATTAATTCGGTTAACCGGTCAATTGGCCACCAAGATCGTGTGATTTGACACCATTGGATTATTTTCTTTGGGGATATGTGCAGTCGCTCGTCTACGCCAACAAACCAGAAACGTTAGGGGACTTGGAAGCCAACATTCGTGGCGTTATTGCCAACATACGGCCCCATATGCTCGAAAAAGTGGTTGAAAATTGGACCTGTAGAATTGGCTTTATTCGAGCCAGCCGCGGCGGCCACATGCCCGAAATCATATTTAAACGTTAATGGCATTAAATTATCCTTCCAATAAAGCCAAATTGATGGACATTAAAACGATTTTCTTGTGTTTTATTTCAATTCGAAGTTCTATACCTCTAAAAAAAACAGCCTATATAAGTTTAAAATTTTTTTCAGCTTCAAATTGTAGTTGTAAGAGTATGTAAAGAAAATAAATGTAAATAACACCAACAGCTATTGAAGAATAGAGTGTTGCCACACAAGTATTTTTTTGTGGGAATTGTTACAATTTAAGTTTAAAATTTTTTAACGCACTAGTAATCCCAAATTATTATTTTACTTATTAAGTAAAATATTTTTTTAATAAAATTACATTGAAATTGATTATTGAGGGGTTTAGCTGGATCCTATGCGCATTTCACTGTTGCTAATGCAGATCATTAGGGAACCTTCACCCAAAAATTTTTTAGAACAACTAGAGTTAAAATGTTGAACTTTCATTTAAGCAAATGAGAAGCTCAACAAATAACAAAGTTGCAACAAGAACTCAATAATCAACATGTTTTTTATTTTCTAACTTTATCATTGCTACATTGGCTGACTTTTTTTCAGCTTCAAATTGTAGTTGTAAGAGTATCTAAAAAAAATAAATGTAAATAACATCAACAGCTATTCAGGAATAGAGTGTTGCCACACAAGTATTTTTTTACCGCGTGCTGTCAAGTTAATAATTAGTGTTTTTTGTGGGAATTGATACAATTTAAGTTTAAAATTTTTAACGCACTAGTAATCCCAAATTATTATTTTACTTATTAAGTAAAATTTTTTTTTAATAAAAATACATTGAAATTGATTATTGAGGTGTTTAGCTGGATCCTATGCGCATTTCACTGTTGCTAATGCAGATCATCAGGGAACCTTTACCCAAAAATTTCTTAAAAGAACTAGAGTTAATATGTTAAACTTTCATTTAAGCAAATGAGAAGCTCAACAAATAACAAAGTTGAAACAAGAACTCAATAATCAAAATGTTTTTTATTTTCTTACTTTATCATTACTACATTGGCTGACTTTTTTTCAGCTTCAAATTGTAGTTGTAAGAGTATGTAAAGAAAATAAATGTAAATAACAACAACAGCTATTTACGAATAGAGTGTTGCCACACAAGTATTTTTTTCAACTGGGTGCTGTCAAGTTAATAATTAGTGTTTTTTGTGGGAATTGTTACAATTTAAGTTTAAAATTTTTTAACGCTCTAGTAATCCCATATTATTATTTTACTTATTAAGTAAAATATATTTTTAATAAAATAACGTTAAAATTGATTATTGAGATAGATTCCTTATTATTTTTATGTTGTAAATCCTTTTAATTTTATCAAGAAGAAAACCACATAAAATCAAGAAGAAAACTTGTTATTCAGAATTTGTTTTACTCTATTTCCGTTATTTTTGGCACCAATAAAATAATCCATAGAGAAAAACTTTTTGATTCTATTAGGTTTTCTTCTATATTGCATAATATATAGATTTTTTATTGATTTCATTAGGTTGCCTCATTATTTTTACAAAAAGTTTTTCCTTACTGATTTATTGGGTTGCCTTATTGATTTTTTCAAAAGTTGTTCCTTATTGTTTTTATTAGGTTCCTATATGATTATGTGCACAATAATTTCAATGCTTATTCAGGCTGCCTGTTAGCATATTGGTTAGAGTGCTTGTCTATCAGTCAGAAGGTTGCTGGTTTAATACTTGTCTTCTCTAGTGTTCTAAAAGTATTGAGTATACCGAGTATTTTTCCCGGTACTCAATACACAAAAGTAACTACTCAATACATTCAGGTTTGCATATTCTAGTATTCACTCAAAAGTCTTCTTTTAAAATACATCAAATTTATACATATATTTGTGCGAATTTAAGCTTGAGAAAAATATATCTCTGTACCCCCTTGAATTAGTGTAACAAATACAAACTCAGAAAGCGATATTTCTGTTTGGAATTATTTTGATACGAAAACGGCCATTGAAACAAGGACTTCAAAATGTATCATTGAACTAAACCACTTCACTCTTGAAAATATATATTGGACAGAAAAAATGACATTTAGAATGGTGGAAAGCACGTGAGAGCAGCAAGTCCGGTTCTTACAGATGTGAAAAATCTCTTGAATTCTGGCAATATCGATAAAAAAATTAACATACAAAAACTAATTTTCAAACTTTTTTTTTGATTTGTTATAAATTAATGTAAGTATATTTAATTTTTGTTTTTTACCTCTCATATATACAGATACGTATTTTTGTCTGTTTTTAATTTTAAATTAAAAAATCCGTTGAAGTATTGAGTAGTATCGAGTACCCAATTGAAAAATTATTAAGTAGTATTGAGTTTTCAAAAGTAGCCGCTTTTTACAACACTAGTCTTCTCCTCAAGAAATAATATGTACGAGTATGTATTGAGTTGGTTAAGAATATAATATAATGTGTATGTATGTATGTATTAATAAAAAATATCTACATAAATAATTAACATCTCCATACATATATGGTGTAGAATTTAAATAAAAAAAATGTACAAATAATAAAGACATAAATTGTGATTTAATTTTTTATTGTGTCGCCTAATAAAAACAAGAAGAAAACCTTTTTGAAAAAATCAATAAGATAACCTAATAAAAATTAGAAGTTTCCTTCTTGATTTTTTGAAAAAGGTTTTCTTTTAAATTAATAAGATTTCCTTCATGATACACTAATACAGGTAGCCGCAAATCTACAAGAAATTTACAATAAATAAAACAACAGGACTTTTGATTGCTGTTTTGTGATGACAACTGTCAAAAAAACCAAGAGAAAACAAGAGACATGTGCTTCCGTTTTCTTGTGTCTTTGCAAAGCTTTATTTGTATTAGTACAGTTTTAATAAGCACCATGCGCGTGTATTGATTGCATGTTCTGTTGTATATGCAAATCTGGATTGTATTAGTACAGTTTAAAAGAAACTCTTACAGTTTAATAGGCACTATATAGGTAAAACTTAAACAACAATTGGCAAATCACATCACAAACAAACTCCATCAGCTGGCGCTTCGAGGTTACCTGTATTATTGTATCACGATTTCCTTCTTAAAAAAACCATAGAGATATCTTATTAATTTTAATCTATTTTATGAGGTCAGTTCTTGTTGAACATTCATAATGAACAGACATCATAGCGGTGTTTGTCTTACATACATACGAAACAAAAAAACAAAAAACAACAAAAACAAAAATCATACAAAAAAATATTCGTAATACATATTGACTTTGATAAATAAGCTTTATTTGCTTTAATGATATTTTTTACATAACAAGAAATAACAATAACATTGAGGAATCCTCTATATCGGCGCTGTTTTAACTAACTGACCTAACTAACATTTTAAAAATATAACAAAAGAGCAACTTTTATGTTTGTTTTATACATTCATTCTTATGGCTGCGTCTGAAATCTTTTTACTTATATAGGCACAATAGTAATGCTTACAGTCCTGAAAATTGAAGGCAACGTGTATTATGACTTATTAAGTCTAGTAAAGTACGTAACTAATTTTTTTAAGTGTCAGTTAGGTCGGTTAGTTAAAATAGCGACGATATAAGTACCTCAAATACCAAAAATTTTGAAGTGAGTTCTAATGGCAGAAATGCCTATTTTACTTTGAGTTCTGAAGCTCTTAATGAAAACAATAAAAATAAAAAATCTGATGATAGTCTTTTTTTAATGGCGAAGCCACTTTTTCGTCAGCGATCAACTTCGCTTTCTTCAACGCGAACTAGTGATTCGTTAACATTACTGTTGCGTAGTACTTCTTCATATAAGCGATATCATCCAGCGATTTAAGGTTAAAAATATATCAAATATTATATACGGAAAAGATTCCCCAACCTATATGTCGCGTTGAACTTGAGCCAAATGATATAAAATTGAGAAAAAAATGGTACCAATCCAATTTATAGCTTAAAATATCTTTTATACTGCACGATTCTGCTAGCTGTACTAAGCCATAAGATCAAGCAGAAAAAAAATTTAGTAATTGTGGAAGTAATCACACCGCTAACTACAGATATATTCTTTCGTAAAACAAGCTATGAATCAAAGACCTAAATTACGTCCTGCTGAATCAGCAAACGCTTACTCCACCACTTTTCCTCAAATGAGCCAACCAATTACTTCAAGTGTATCGTAAATGCTAACACAGACTTTAATTTCAGTCGCCTTGAAGCCACTATTGATAATATGGTGCAAACTACAACCAACTTTAAAACAAATATGACTAGCATAATGAAAACAATTCTTCGAATGCAGAATACACTGCTTCAAGCATTAGCATTAGCCATGAACTCGTTAAAAATATGTTTCTGGAACGCAAACGGAATTTGCTAACATAAAAATGAACTTGAGCACTTCCTCATTTCCATTTGACTTCGATAAAGAATTTTTAAACCCTTCACTAAAAATGGTAGAGGGTATATACATATAGGTTTGTCCAGATTTTTGTAAGTTCTACAAAATTCATTTGCGGCCACATAAAGTTATTCTGGATCCGGATTTTCTATGAATGGAGGTAATTTAGGGTTTTGATTCATAGCTTGTTTTACGAAAGAATATATCTGTAGTTAGCGGTGTGATTACTTCCACAATTACTAAATTTTTTTTCTGCTTGAATCTTATGGCTTAGTACAGCTAGCAGAATCGTGCAATTCGCCGCAGATAACACAAACTATAGGTAAAATGCAGTAAGTTTATGTGTGGCCATATTCTTGACAATTATGGCACTGAACGCTTGTGTGGTTCTTCAACTGTTATTTTACAGTATAAAAGATATTTTAAGCTATAAATTGGATTGGTACAATTTTTTTCTCAATTTTATATCATTTGGCTCAAGTTCAACGCGACATATAGGTTGGGGAATCTTTTCCGTATATAATATTTGATATATTTTTAACCTTAAATCGCTGGATGCTATCGCTTATATGAAGAAGTACTAGGCAACAGTAATGTTAACGAATCACTAGTTCGCGTTGAAGAAAGCGAAGTTGATCGCTGACGAAAAAGTGGCTTCGCCATTAAAAAAAGACTATCATCAGATTTTTTATTTTTATTGTTTTCATTAAGAGCTTCAGAACTCAAAGTAAAATAGGCATTTCTGCCATTAGAACTCACTTCAAAATTTTTGGTATTTGAGGTACTTATATCGTCGCTATTTTTACTAACCGACCTAACTGACATTTAAAAAAATTAGTTACGTACTTTACTAGACTTAATAAGTCATAATACACGTTGCCTTCAATTTTCAGGACTGTAAGCATTACTATTGTGCCTATATAAGTAAAAAGATTTCAGGCGCAGCCATAAGAATGAATGTATAAAACAAACATACAAGTTGCTCTTTTGTTATATTTTTAAAATGTTAGTTAGGTCAGTTAGTTAAAACAGCGCCGATATAGAGGATTCCTCAATGTTATTGTTATTTCTTGTTATGTAAAAAATATCATTAAAGCAAATAAAGCTTATTTATCAAAGTCAATATGTCAATATGGGAAGCAAAAATACCATAAGGCAATGTCTAAGTATTGGTGACAAAAAGGGCTTTATTTTTGCTTCCCTGCAGAAAATGCGAATAGTGCAAATGTAGGGACTTACTAGTGACATTATCAGTAGCACTACTGACCAGGTATACCCCAGCCAATGTAATCGCCTATTGACATTTAACATTAGCTTGTCATTGAAAATCCACCACTAGACTGTAGCACTACTGACTAAGTAGTCTTTTTGGGACCACATGGAGACATTGGCACCAAAGATTCACTAGTAAATTTTAGGGACTCTAGTCTACAATATCGATGTATCCTCGCTCTACTTACGTATGGATCTTAAAATGTGACAAATCTTTACCTGATGACACAAAATCTTCCACAGGGTAAAAATTTCCATAATTAGCACCTTTCACTTAAAACTCTTCAATTTTCACATTTTCTATTTTTATACAATATTGATTGTTAGTTTAATTGTTTTTTTATTTCTTTTCGTGTATTATGTTTTTAATTATTGTTAAATACATTTATATATGTATATTAACCTTATAAATATATTTCTTAAGATAATTTTTATAAACACTTAAATTTTGCTTGACGTCACGTTTATTTTCAACAAACCAATAAAACATTAAGAAGAGGCATAATTGTGTGCATCTGAAAAAATGTTTTCTACGCATTAAAACCATTATTATTAGACGCTCTGTTGACAATGTCACCAATATAGTCTACAAAAGTGGTGACATGGGGACACTTAACCCCATGTTTTCTGCAGGGTTGGCACATGCTTTTTCGTACGCATGCATATGAATGGATGTGTATAACGATCAGTAGCGTCATGCAAAAAACTATATGTAGATAAGTATGTATAAATAATTATAATTATTTGTACGTAAGTAGTCTACTCTACTACAACGGTAACAATATGCTAGCAAACGTATTGAAAGAAGAATATTAAGTTGTTTGTGGTAAGAACTGGGATTTTTTTATATACAATGCACGTGTTAATAAAATCTATAAATATAACACATATGTCGGTATTTTGTAAATAAGTAAATAAGCGCTTGTTAAGGAGCATTGATTTGTTATAAATATTTCAAAGTGGATAGGATTGTTTGAGGGTGTTTGATTTGCTTTATTTGTTTTCTGAATACATTTTGTAACAAAATGCCTAAGATTTAAAAGTTAACATGTTTAATAAGTAAGCCGTCGGCCTGTTGAAATTCGCATGCTGAGTTCCGAACGCAGTATAAAAATTTTTTTTCAATATACATATGTATTTTGAAAAAGAAATTCATCAAGGACCAAAAATAATAATTATTATTGAATTTTCAAAGAAAAAAAGCAACTAAATATAAGGAAACATCAAATAATGTGGACAATCACAACATTACAATTGTTGTAAACTAGATTTTCTAAACTCCAGATAAAAATCAATTTGTGATTTAAATTTTTTTGAACAGAAATTAAATTTAGTTACATTGTGGCAAAAAATACATATACCTACATACATATGTACATACTATGACCTTATAAATATAGGACATAAAAAAACGTAGTAGCCGCCCAAAAGCGGCAAACCGCTATTTTTATCACTTTTATGATATGGCTATCAAATAAAAGGCATTTTCGGGATTTTCCAATGGAAAAATCATGGTGGAATCATGCTGAAAATTTTAACTAATTTAATAATTTATGGCGTTGTTTTAGTAAAAACAACACATTTTTAATCCTTATACCTACTTATGTATATTTTGGCCACATACATATATTCCAGGCTTACCCAATTTAATTAAAAAATTTGAAAGTGTGTACATACGAGTACATATTAATAAAATTCCTGTACTTTGAACACTTGAATGGCTGTATTTGAATCTGTTCTTCTTCTGGGTGAATACATTAGCGGTTGGATAGGAAAGCAACCCAACTGTCTGGCTTGATAATCTGAGTTCAACTTTCCAGTGAAACTCCTATAGATTATATAAACATAATATGTTTTAATATGTATGTACGAAAACAGTTTGAACACAAATACTTTAATCACATGGACATTTTGCATTTACGTTTAAAACTGCTTTGTTCGATTTACTTAGGTACTTTTTATTTTTGACACATATGTAGCTCTGGTTGTAAAATTATGTGACCGATTGAGTTATTGTCGGGTAAAATCATGTGTTTTATTGTTGTAAAAATTAAACTATATAGACTCGCACTGAATTATGTTAGAATTAGTCGATTCGTATCGTGTTACTTTTGAAGTTGTCATATCGTTTGAATCTGGATGTTAAGGTAGGATCATACGATTACCACAATGCACCAATTATTGCTCCATTTTATATGCCAATCGTGTTATTAGTAGTTGTAGATTGGGGATTCGGCCCCTATTAAAATTTGTGAAATTTGGGTAAAACTTCTAAGAATTCTTTAAAATTTTGCTGAAATTTGTAAAATTTGCCTGAAATTTCTAGAAATTCTTTAAAATTGGTGTGAAATTTGAGAATTTTGTTTTTTGTTTACATTAGGAGTTTTTTGTTTAAATTAAGTGTTTTTTGTTTACATTAACTGTTTTTTGTTTATATTAAATGTTTGTATGACCGTGGGAATTTTGTGCGAATACATTAAGGGTGTTTATAGGTTTGAGGCTTTTATATGAGTATGATTTCCAAATGCCGACGGGAAAATCATGAAAATGATTTTTCCTAATGCCGACGGGAAATTTGCAGGTGTATCTACCTGTAGGAATTGAAGTATGGCTGTGATTGGTGAAGGGCGGGGCGTTGTTGTAATATATATCCGTGGGAATCTGTGTGCATGTATGTATGTATGTCTGTAGGAGTTTAAGGCTGCCCGTAATTTATGAAAGGCGAGGTGAGAGTGTTTAAGTAATATGTATCCGTGGGAATCTGTGTCTATGTATGTTTGTAGGAGTTTAAGGCTGTCCTTGATTTGAGGTAGGTGAGGGTGTTGTAATATGTATCTGTAGGAATTTGTGTTTGTATGTCTGTAGGAATTTAAGGCTGATAGTGATTAGGGTTATTAAGATTAGTCAATTATATGTGACTTTGAGAACTTGTGTATGTATATCTGTAGGAATTTAAGGCTGACTGTGATTTGTGAGAGTATTTTTCATAGATAAATTCTAGTATATGTGTGTATATGATCTTCTCACGCTAGTATTTATGTGTACGTAGGAATAAATTGTTTCTCATATCGACATTCGGTTCTGTAAAATATTATCATATAAAGGGTCCGCCATCTAACGTTTTCTTTTCAACTAGTGCTTATTTCGCTAAGTGTGCCTGCCATCGACTTACAGAAGATGCCGATTTTGCCAAAAAAAAATCATCTTTTCAGATGAAGTTCATTTTGATCTTGGCGGGTATGTAAACAAGCAAAATTGTCGCATTTGGGGCACAGAAAACTCGCACGAATTATGTATTAAAAAAAACACACACACAAATTTTAAAATGCGTCTTTATTCCTCTATTTGTGGTCTTAAGACTAACTTCTACAAAATTTCTTAATTCTATTCTTAACATAAATTTTTTTTCTGTTTCTTTGTGTTTTTTTCTTGTTCTTTAAATTTGTTTCTCCAATTGTGGCAGTTTTAATTATTGGGCAATCGCAATAAAAGTTGATGAATAAGTGGTTTCACAAACAAACAAAATTTATAAACTGGTCAATATTTTCCTTTAAGGGTTTAGAATTTCAACCAAATTGTATTTTACAATGTACAGTGAAATAAAATTTAGATGAATGATAAAAAAAAAATATGTCACTGACTTTAAGTGCTTATGAAATAACGGAAGCAGAAATCAAATTTCAAAAAAATTGAGGAGAAGTAAAATTTTTAATTATATAATTATTACATATAGGTTGGGGAATCTTTTCCGTATATAATATTTGATATATTTTTAACCTTAAATCGCTGGATGCTATCGCTTATATGAAGAAGTACTAGGCAACAGTAATGTTAACGAATCACTAGTTCGCGTTGAAGAAAGCGAAGTTGATCGCTGATGAAAAAGTGGCTTCGCTATTAAAAAAAGACTATCATCAGATTTTTTATTTTTATTGTTTTCATTAAGAGCTTCAGAACTCAAAGTAAAATAGGCATTTCTGCCATTAGAACTCACTTCAAAATTTTTGGTATTTGAGGTACTTATATCGTCGCTATTTTAACTAACCGACCTAACTGACATTTAAAAAAATTAGTTACGTACTTTACTAGACTTAATAAGTCATAATACACGTTGCCTTCAATTTTCAGGACTGTAAGCATTACTATTGTGCCTATATAAGTAAAAAGATTTCAGACGCAGCCATAAGAATGAATGTATAAAACAAACATACAAGTTGCTCTTTTGTTATATTTTTAAAATGTTAGTTAGGTCAGTTAGTTAAAACAGCGCCGATGTAGAGGATTCCTCAATGTTATTGTTATTTCTTGTTATGTAAAAAATATCATTAAAGCAAATAAAGCTTATTTATCAAAGTCAATATGTCAATATGGGAAGCAAAAATACCATAAGGCAATGTCTAAGTATTGGTGACAAAAAGGGCTTTATTTTTGCTTCCCTGCAGAAAATGCGAATAGTGCAAATGTAGTGACTTACTAGTGACATTATCAGTAGCACTACTGACCAGGTATACCCCAGCCAATGTAATCGCCTATTGACATTTAACATTAGCTTGTCATTGAAAATCCACCACTAGACTGTAGCACTACTGACTAAGTAGCCTTTTTGGGACCACATGGAGACATTGGCACCAAAGATTCACTAGTAAATTTTAGGGACTCTAGTCTACAATATCGATGTATCCTCGCTCTACTTACGTATGGATCTTAAAATGTGACAAATCTTTACCTGATGACACAAAATCTTCCACAGGGTAAAAATTTCCATAATTAGCACCTTTCACTTAAAACTCTTCAATTTTCACATTTTCTATTTTTATACAATATTGATTGTTAGTTTAATTGTTTTTTTATTTCTTTTCGTGTATTATGTTTTTAATTATTGTTAAATACATTTATATATGTATATTAACCTTATAAATATATTTCTTAAGATAATTTTTATAAACACTTAAATTTTGCTTGACGTCACGTTTATTTTCAACAAACCAATAAAACATTAAGAAGAAGCATAATTGTGTGCATCTGAAAAAATGTTTTCTACGCATTAAAACCATTATTATTAGACGCTCTGTTGACAATGTCACCAATATAGTCTACAAAAGTGGTGACATGGGGACACTTAACCCCATGTTTTCTGCAGGGTTGGCACATGCTTTTTCGTACGCATGCATATGAATGGATGTGTATAACGATCAGTAGCGTCATGCAAAAAACTATATGTACATAAGTATGCATAAATAATTATAATTATTTGTACGTAAGTAGTCTACTCTACTACAACGGTAACAATATGCTAGCAAACGTATTGAAAGAAGAATATTAAGTTGTTTGTGGTAAGAACTGGGATTTTTTTAAATACAATGCACGTGTTAATAAAATCTATAAATATAACACATATGTCGGTATTTTATAAATAAGTAAATAAGCGCTTGTTAAGGAGCATTGATTTGTTATCAATATTTCAAAGTGGATAGGATTGTTTTGAGGGTGTTTGATTTGCTTTATTTGTTTTCTGAATACATTTTGTAACAAAATGCCTAAGATTTAAAAGTTAACATGTTTAATAAGTAAGCCGTCGGCCTGTTGAAATTCGCATGCTGAGTTCCGAACGCAGTATAAAAATTTTTTTTCAATATACATATGTATTTTGAAAAAGAAATTCATCAAGGACCAAAAATAATAATTATTATTGAATTTTCAAAGAAAAAAAGCAACTAAATATAAGGAAACATCAAATAATGTGGACAATCACAACATTACAATTGTTGTAAACTAGATTTTCTAAACTCCAGATAAAAATCAATTTGTGATTTAAATTTTTTTGAACAGAAATTAAATTTAGTTACATTGTGGCAAAAAATACATATACCTACATACATATGTACATACTATGACCTTATAAATATAGGACATAAAAAAACGTAGTAGCCGCCCAAAAGCGGCAAACCGCTATTTTTATCACTTTTATGATATGGCTATCAAATAAAAGGCATTTTCGGGATTTTCCAATGGAAAAATCATGGTGGAATCATGCTGAAAATTTTAACTAATTTAATAATTTATGGCGTTGTTTTAGTAAAAACAACACATTTTTAATCCTTATACCTACTTATGTATACTTTGGCCACATACATATATTCCAGGCTTACCCAATTTAATTAAAAAATTTGAAAGTGTGTACATACGAGTACATATTAATAAAATTCCTGTACTTTGAACACTTGAATGGCTGTATTTGAATCTGTTCTTCTTCTGGGTGAATACATTAGCGGTTGGATAGGAAAGCAACCCAACTGTCTGGCTTGATAATCTGAGTTCAACTTTCCAGTGAAACTCCTATAGATTATATAAACATAATATGTTTTAATATGTATGTACGAAAACAGTTTGAACACAAATACTTTAATCACATGGACATTTTGCATTTACGTTTAAAACTGCTTTATTCGATTTACTTAGGTACTTTTTATTTTTGACACATATGTAGCTCTGGTTGTAAAATTATGTGACCGATTGAGTTATTGTCGGGTAAAATCATGTGTTTTATTGTTGTAAAAATTAAACTATATAGACTCGCACTGAATTATGTTAGAATTAGTCGATTCGTATCGTGTTACTTTTGAAGTTGTCATATCGTTTGAATCTGGATGTTAAGGTAGGATCATACGATTACCGCAATGCACCAATTATTGCTCCATTTTATATGCCAATCGTGTGATTAGTAGTTGTAGATTGGGGATTCGGCCCCTATTAAAATTTGTGAAATTTGGGTAAAACTTCTAAGAATTCTTTAAAATTTTGCTGAAATTTGTAAAATTTGCCTGAAATTTCTAGAAATTCTTTAAAATTGGTGTGAAATTTGAGAATTTTGTTTTTTGTTTACATTAGGAGTTTTTTGTTTAAATTAAGTGTTTTTGGTTTACATTAACTGTTTTTTGTTTATATTAAATGTTTGTATGACCGTGGGAATTTTGTGCGAATACATTAAGGGTGTTTATAGGTTTGAGGCTTTTATATGAGTATGATTTCCAAATGCCGACGGGAAAATCATGAAAATGATTTTTCCTAATGCCGACGGGAAATTTGCAGGTGTATCTATCTGTAGGAATTGAAGTCTGGCTGTGATTGGTGAAGGGCGGGGCGTTGTTGTAATATATATCCGTGGGAATCTGTGTGCATGTATGTATGTATGTCTGTAGGAGTTTAAGGCTGCCCGTAATTTATGAAAGGCGAGGTGAGAGTGTTTAAGTAATATGTATCCGTGGGAATCTGTGTCTATGTATGTTTGTAGGAGTTTAAGGCTGTCCTTGATTTGAGGTAGGTGAGGGTGTTGTAATATGTATCTGTAGGAATTTGTGTTTGTATGTCTGTAGGAGTTTAAGGCTGATAGTGATTAGGGTTATTAAGATTGGTCAATTATATATGACTTTGAGAACTTGTGTATGTATATCTGTAGGAATTTAAGGCTGACTGTGATTTGTGAGAGTATTTTTCATAGATAAGTTCTAGTATATGTGTGTATATGATCTTCTCACGCTAGTATTTATGTGTACGTAGGAATAAATTGTTTCTCATATCGACATTCGGTTCTGTAAAATATTATCATATAAAGGGTCCGCCATCTAACGTTTTCTTTTCAACTAGTGCTTATTTCGCTAAGTGTGCCTGCCATCGACTTACAGAAGATGCCGATTTTGCCAAAAAAAAATCATCTTTTCAGATGAAGTTCATTTTGATCTTGGCGGGTATGTAAACAAGCAAAATTGTCGCATTTGGGGCACAGAAAACTCGCACGAATTATGTATTAAAAAAAACACACACACAAATTTTAAAATGCGTCTTTATTCCTCTATTTGTGGTCTTAAGACTAACTTCTACAAAATTTCTTAATTCTATTCTTAACATAAATTTTTTTTCTGTTTCTTTGTGTTTTTTTCTTGTTCTTTAAATTTGTTTCTCCAATTGTGGCAGTTTTAATTATTGGGCAATCGCAATAAAAGTTGATGACTAAGTGGTTTCACAAACAAACAAAATTTATAAACTGGTCAATATTTTCCTTTAAGGGTTTAGAATTTCAACCAAATTGTATTTTACAATGTACAGTGAAATAAAATTTGGATGAATGATAAAAAAAATATGTCACTGACTTTAAGTGTTTATGAAATAACGGAAGCAGAAATCAAATTTCCAAAAAATTGAGGAGAAGTAAAATTTTTAATTATATAAACATTTCTTTATTTTGAAATTGCTACAAAGTGCCGTTGACCTTGTTTTTATGAATTTATGTCTACGAGGTTTGGTTAAGTATGTGGGATTACATACGTAACTCCTCCCCTACTAGACGAAGGATTCTCCTGAATTCTTTCATTTAACCTCTTACATTTGTCATGTAATATTATTATTAATACTATTGTTATTGCCACAATTAGTGTTGGAGGTATGGTGTAAACAATAATCTTACTGTTGAATTTTATTTCTCCAATTTCTTTCATATTTTGAATTGTTTTTATTTTTACTTCTTCTATAGTAAGTGTGCTATTAAATGTTATGTTGTGAAATTTTGGAACAATTATTCTATCCAAATACATTTTGTTATTATTTGAAAATTTTTGATTTGATATGGTTAAGGTGCAATTATTATATTGTATTAAGAAATTTCCATTCAAAACATTGTTTTTGTTATTATAGTTACTGGTTATTGTACTATTCTTTGCATTTTTTTACTACAATTGTTTGATCGTTAATATTTAGGATCTCCGTATTTTCGTTTGTGACAATCTTACATATTTTTTCTATTGTACAATGTCTTGATATTTTACATTCGGTTAAATAATTGCTTTGCTTGTATATATACGTTTTGTTATTATATTTAAATATATTTTCAATTTCTGCATCTACTTCTTTATTTAAGTATGGCATAGGTATAATAGTTGTTACTTGTATAGGGTAAAATGTTTTTGGAACTTTAATTACAAATATTAATTCATTAGTTTGAAATTTATTTGCTGGAGGTCAAGCATTGTCTATATATTTCATTGGTGCTTAGCCAAATCATCAGTAGACTTTAACCACATTTTGAACAGTCACAAACCTCTTATCTTATGCACAGACTTTCAAAAACTATTTGAGAATTCACAAATAATAATCACAAATAATAATATTTCTGAAAATCACAAGCGGAACACAAGCAATAGGCATAGAAACTATAACAAAATCCCAGCAAATAATTTATATTCGATATGAATCTATTTTATTTTTCTACACCTTTATACAATTAGGAATCCATTGGATAACAATAAAAGTATTTATAAGGCAAAATGAAAAATAAAATCTAAATTTAACATTTAAGAAATTTATTATTCGACATATTGTCATAAGTTTATTTTAATTTGAAATTTATTTGCTGGAGGTCAAGCATTGTCTATATATTTCATTGGTGCTTAGCCAAATCATCAGTAGACTTTAACCACATTTTGAACAGTCACAAACCTCTTATCTTATGCACAGACTTTCAAAAACTATTTGAGAATTCACAAATAATAATCACAAATAATAATATTTCTGAAAATCACAAGCGAAACACAAGCAATAGGCATAGAAACTATAACAAAATCCCAGCAAATAATTTATATTCGATATGAATCTATTTTATTTTTCTACACCTTTATACAATTAGGAATCCATTGGATAAAAATAAAAGTATTTATAAGGCAAAATGAAAAATAAAATCTAAATTTAACATTTAAGAAATTTATTATTCGACATATTGTCATAAGTTTATTTTAATTTGAAATTTTTTCAAGCATTGTCTATATATTTCATTGGTGCTTAGCCAAATCATCAAATAAATTTCAAATTAAAATAAACTTATGACAATATGTCGAATAATAAATTTCTTAAATGTTAAATTTAGATTTTATTTTTCATTTTGCCTTATAAATATTTTTATTGTTATCCAATGGATTCCTAATTGTATAAAGGTGTAGAAAAATAAAATAGATTCATATCGAATATAAATTATTTGCTGGGATTTTGTTATAGTTTCTATGCCTATTGCTTGTGTTTCGCTTGTGATTTTCAGAAATATTATTATTTGTGATTATTATTTGTGAATTCTCAAATAGTTTTTGAAAGTCTGTGCATAAGATAAGAGGTTTGTGACTGTTCAAAATGTGGTTAAAGTCTACTGATGATTTGGCTAAGCACCAATGAAATATATAGACAATGCTTGACCTCCAGCAAATAAATTTCAAATTAAAATAAACTTATGACAATATGTCGAATAATAAATTTCTTAAATTAATTTATTAGTTTTTTCGAAAATTGCAGTTCTTAAAAATTTAATTTTTCTTATATCTACATTGTAGTCATCTATCTCTTGTTTTGTTAGGATTCTAGCGTCTATTATTCCATTTTGTGCTGTTGTTATATAGTTTTGTATATGTTCTATGTGGTTTCTAATTGTTAAAATAAGTAAATTTTCAAAATATACGTTTTTTGTCAATATGTCCCTTACCGATCTATGTAATGTATTAAATTCTCTTGGTTCTGTGTTATAGTGTTTCTTATTAGTTGTATTGTATTGTTGAAATGGTCGTTAATTTTTATTTGTTGATTTAAGTTTGTTATAGAGTTATGCATGTTAGTATCAACTGTATTAAAATACCTAATGACATCTTCCTGGTCTGTACTATCCATTGTACCAAAAAGATATTTCCAAGCATGTCCTACTAAATTTAAAAGTGCCCGTTTTTGGCCTACTGCTTGGTGTTATTGTTTTCATCTTACTTAAAAGTGTGTCTATCTCATGACATATAAATATTTCTTCGTTCATTTTCAAATCATTTGAGTCATTTCTCATTTGCTGAAGAATATTTGTTATTTCTTTTATATCTACGTGGTGTAAAATTAGGTCTGATTCTATAGGAATGCTGCAATTATAGTTGTTAATTTGTACGTATCCACTTGTTCCCGTTATTGGATGTAATATTACGTTGGCCTGAGTTTGCGTTATTATAAACATGGTTATTAATATGTGTAATATTACCTGTAACTTTAAATTTAAGTGGAAATTAATTTTCGTTTCGTATGTATTCCCTGTAATGTTTTTTTTTCCGGAATTTTGGTTCTTCTTTGTGTCGTACATTTTTATAGTTTTTTATAAAACCTACTTGTCTTGTTTCTGTGTAACTTTCCCTACTTCTATTTGCTTTTGATATTAGTTGTTCTTTTACTGTACATAACCTTTCATATATTATGGTGTGATCAATTGTGTGATTTTGAACTTGTAATGGTCTGCATTTAATTGTGCTATGATAAGTGTCATTGTATAACATTATGGCTTTTGATATTTGTTGTGCAATTGGTAAATGATTTTCCAGATTCAAAGTTCTTATTTTTTCTGTGATTGTGTTGTTTAGTCTTTCAATATCACTGTTGCCAGTGTGGCTATTTGGTTTGGTAATGTGGTAATCTATTCCTTAAGTTTGCATAAATGTTTTAACATTTTCATTATTAAATTCGTTGTCGAATACCATTTTTTTACTTTTCCTTTAATCGCTAAAAACTGTTGTAATTGTGCAACAAGTGTAATACTATTTCTATCCGTAAGTGGCAAGAATGTGGCATGTTTTGAAAACTTATCAATAAAAACGATGAAGGAATTCCATTAGTAGTATGCGGAGTTTCAGTTATGTAAAACTTGCTTTTGGTTGGGTTTCTATCATATTTTCCTCCCGAGCATATATCGCAATTGTTAATGACTTTTGTTATTTGTTCCTTAAGCTGAGGATTATATATTAAATTCTTCAGCTTTTCAAAAGTTGATGTTATACCGCAATGTCCGCTTTCGTGTTTATGGAAGAGGGCGATTTGTTTTCTTAATTCTTCGTCATTCTCGATGTCCTTTGTCAATCGAGAACATTTGACTAATTTAACATTGGGGTTCGTAGAAAATTCTTGTTTTATAATTTTCTGGACTTTGGAATATTCGTGGTCATTGAGGTTAGAGTATATTCCCACTCTTCCTTTATCTATTTCTTTCCTTATGATATCTAAGACTCTATTTTCGTCAATATCATTTTTATCTATATAAATATGTTTAAATTTGAAAATTTTTTCAATTGTGTTTCGTTTTTTCTCTACAACTATTATTTGTGTCTTAAACCGATTAACGATTGTGTCTAAAATTGGGATTGTATAGCCTAGATCTTCCTCCTGGGAGTGAACTGCTCCTATTTCTGCTATCATGCTATTGTTTTCACTTTCACCTTGTAGAATTTCCATATGAGCATTAATTTCATCGTTTCTTATTCGGCTCAAGAAATCGGCGACATTGTTAGTTTTTCCTTTAATATATTCGATTGAAAAATTATATTCCCCCAGGTTGAAAGCCATCTCTGAAGTTTTGGGTTTATGTCTTTACCAGAATATTTTGTCATCAGCCACTTTAGTGGTTGATGATCACATTCTAAATTAAATTCTCTGCCAAACATATATGATCGGAAGTATTTTACTGCCCATACTATGGCGAGCAACTCTTTTTCTATAGTAGCATAATTAGTTTCATGCTTGTTTAGAGTTCTAGATGCATATGCAATAGGGTGTCCATCTTGAGATAGGACAGCTCCAAGAGCAAAGTTGCTTGCATCCGTTGTGATTTTGAATTTCTTTGTGAAATTGGGGTAACGTAATATTGGTGAATTTGTTATAAGGTCTTTAAGCTTTTCAAAAGAAGTTAAGTAACTAGGATCATATACATTGATTGGTTGATCCTTTTTTAAAAATCTTGTCATGGGATATGCAATTTTTGCATAATTTTTTACAAACTTTCTATAGAAGCCTGTCATGAACATGTTTAATCATTTCTTTAATTTGGCGTTTAATTTATTCCTCGTGTATTTGAGGATACCTATATATTTTAGAATATAAAGGCCTTTCGTTCGTGATTACCATTTCGTGGTATACTTAATTTGTACAAGAATAGATTTTCGAACTCACTAAGCAGCCTTAAGGTTGCCTGACGTTCTTCGGTATTCATATGAGAAAAATCAATGCTATCTCTTATATTTCTATTTGTTGTATACTACGTTTTATTTATTTATGTATGTATGTACATACAAATAAGTCCGGGGCTCCCTGTTTAAATAAATTTTTTTGTCATGTGCGGTTGTTTGTTGTTGTTGTAAATATTCTCCTGGTCTTTTGTGTATAGATGTGAAATATCTCCATAGTTTTTTTATTTGAAATTAAAAAACGTTCTTTAAATTTTTAGATGTATTTACTTAAAAGTTTGTAAGGAGTTTCTGTTTTAAGTAAAATTGAATGTCTTTCTAATTGAAGTGACTATAGTAGAAATATTTAATATATTTAATTTCCATTTGTTTAAAGCCTATATAGTCAACGTTAGAAATATTTTGATATACAACTTTTTTCAACCATCGGCTTTTTTCTTTACCTTTTACGTTTATTTCAAAACACCTTGCATTTGAATTTTAAAAGTTGCCAAACATTTTGAAATTAAACTGATCTAGCAGTCTAGCTTAGGTGATGATAGCTTTTTCGTTAGTCAGTTTGCTTCTTCTTACTTTTTTTTATTTTTTATTGATGAACATTTAAAATTAAAAGAGAGTTTTATGATGAAATTTTTATAGTCATTATTGCTGAAAACATCCGCTACTTCTTTTGTTATGAAATCATTTGAGTTAGCTTTGAAACCTTGCACGTTAAAACCATTTTTTTTTTATCCATATTACTTAATTTATAAGACTTTCTGGACATTCTATTATTCAATCAGCAGTAAAAATGCAATAGCTGAGGTCTTTGCTTGCTGTTTCAATTTAAATTTTTATATCAATTGCCCGGTTATTGAATAAAAGGAGCTTTTATATTAAACTCTGATGCACTTAGAAGCGCTTGAGATTCTTTCATGTAGTAGTTTTGTTGGAATCTTAGATAAATATCATATAGAACTGCATAACATTCATTTATAATTTTTATGTTAAGATCATCATATGTTTATGAGTCTGAATTTAAATGTACTTTTCAACTAGTCAAATCACAATGAAAAAAATTTTTTTTTCTCCAAAAGCGATCAACAGAAAACAAAGTCGATTTCTGAGAATTTAGGTATAGCCTCTCGACGGTTCCTGTAGTATACAAGATGACTTTGTATGTCGGAATTTCTGATTGTCCTTTGTCGGCGTTATGGGGAATTAAATTTTAATTGCACAAATTATGTTACTTGATAGTGATACTATGTTTACACTAATAAGCTATATGTTTGTTTTATTAAGGGTGAGCTCCTTTGGCTTTTTATTTGATGCTCTACATGATATGATTTTTTTTCTCATTTTATTAAAGTTCAGCGTATTGCATACATATTTCTGTTATGTTTAAGTGTGCTTTGTGCGCATGTCAGACAGGTTCTATGTATCAGTTGATCACTTAGTCTCTTGTTTTATGTATCTTTTCTTTTCATTTTACTACTTGAAATAGAGAACATTTCTATAATTTTTAAATACCTTATTTTTATTGAAAATATGTATTTACATATGTGAGTATATCCATATGTAAAGGAATACATATTTACATATATGCGAATATATGTATTTATGTATGTAGAAATTATTTTAGATACAAAGAAATACATGTTTAATAAACAACTATTGCACCGAATCGATCACAAATAACTCACCGACGGTGTTTTCATAAAATATCTATCTATGTTTGAGAAAATTTCTGCCTCAAGTATTTCAACATGATGTTTGCTTATTGAACCCCTTGAAGTTATGGTTGCTGACGTAGGCTGGATTGTATCGAATTCAGATGTTATGATTTCTCACTTAAAAGGGGACCTCATCAACTTCTATCAGGTTTTTATATTTTCTACCATGCTTCTATTGATAGTAACGCGAGAGTTCGAGATGTAGTGGTGTTTCTGTTACAAATTTATACAATTAGAATTTACGATTTCGCTCTTTTGAATCTTTTACAAAGTAGATACAAACATATGTATTTCATTTAGCACAGAGACATAAAATTTCTTTGCTTACAAATTAGCATGACGTGAGGAATTTTTTTAAATTATACATGCTTCGGCATGCTTTTTTTCTGTAAATTTATTTGAAACTTATACAGATACAGATATAAAATAGAAACTGTTTACTTTGCATTTTACAATTTATATATGCTTCAGCATGATTAAAGTTGAAGTCCATATTTATTCTATAAGTTTGTTTGATACTCATTCATACACAGGTACATTCTTAAAGATTGAACTTTGATTTCCAATCTTTAAGCTTTAGAAATTAATAGAGTAAAGATCTATTATAATATCCCATTTACATATTTTTAAATTTTTGCGTGCCATAGCTAGCGAAATGCAAAATTTACAACTTTCACTATAAAAAGTGATAATATGATGTATTGCTGAATATTACACGGTGTTGTTATTTATTTTGAACGCTTAAGTTTTCACAATATTTCATACAGGCCAACAAAGTTTAGAGAATTTCCAGTATATTAAGTTAATTATCTTTCCTAATACCTAACATTCCTAATCAATTCTTCAAAAAAACCAGACAAACTAGATTTTTCCTTTTTAATGTTATTTTTACTTTCATTAAATTTCAACATTTTGTACATCTTCAAATTAATGTATTCTATATTTAGCAGCTTTTTCTCATTTCTTGAGTTAACTTTAATCGGAAAAATTTTAATAGTGAGATTAACTTTTATATTGTATTCACTAAGTAATTCTTTGTATATTTCAATACACTTATATGAACCATCAATACTAAATTTTTTCAACATCTTTCCTTTTAATGATCTATTAAATCGTTCTACTATTGACGCTTTCATATTGAGTAATATTTATTCTTCTATTTATAATTGAATTTTCCAAAGTGTTTATTAAAAAATTCTCTACCATCATCTGTTTGTAAGTTTTTTGGTACTAGTCCCAATTCATAAACATTTTCCATTACCTTGGTTATTCGAGTGCACCTTTTTATTTGCGCTGTACTGACCATATAAACTTTGAGAAGATGTCAATTACAGTCTACAAAAATCAATCATTTCTATTTTCTATTCCTTTCATTACATCTCTATAATGCACAATAAATTTTCGGGATTTATTATAGAGTTCGTTAAGTAAATTTTCTTTTAAGGACATTGAGTTTTTAACACATTTTTTCATAGATTATTGTAATCTACTTTATTCACTTTCAGCTATTTATACTAACATGTAGTTAATTTTCCAATCTATAAATTTTATCGTTCAGCTGTTCAATTTGCTTTTCAAAAGATGATTTAATTTTTAGAATATCTTTCTCAATTTTATAATTGTCTTATATCTCTAATTTTATTTCATTTAATTATATTCTCCAATTATATAATTGTCTCCTTTAAACTGTATTATTAATTTGTCCTTTAGTTTTTCGATTTGAGTAGAAAAATTAATTTTTTATTTTAGATAAACTAAAACAACCCGCGAAGAGATTCGCTTGTCTGCAGAAAATACCCAGGGTCTATGGGTATTATAAGTTTTTAGTAGATTTCAAATTAAAATTTGTCATAGTTTTTTTTTGATGTTTTATCAAACATGAAGGACAATTAGCACGGTGTTAGAACCTTTCTTGGGACTGCCAACTTGAGTTTTATCCTCTTTTAGCGCATTGTTACTGCTACCAAATTTCAATTTGTTATTATGATTTCTATGTACAACATAATTAACATCTACTGCATTTCTCGCTTCCAAGAGTGATAAATCAGTATAAAAGTATTCCCTATTAGAAGTCTGTGAGTAAAAATCGTCTTCAGCATCATCATCATTATTAGCATCATTAAATAATATGGTGTAATCAACTATTGTTCCTTCTACAAATTTCGTTAATGTACTTATCTCTATCTTGGCTGATGGTTTCTGAGACTTTAACTTTGATTGTTTTCAACTTCTGTCATCATTTTACTTTTTTTTTTGGGAATTGTTTCATATGTTTGTATCTACTTTGTAAAAGATTCAAAAGAGCGAAATCGTAAATTCTAATTGTATAAATTTGTAACTGAAACACCACTACATCTCGAACTCTCGCGTTGCTATCGATAGAAGCATGGTAGCAAAATATAAAAACCTGATAGAACTTGATGAGGTCCTTTTTTAAGTGAGAAATCATAACATCTGAATTCGATACAACCCAGCCTACGTCAGCAACCATAACTTCAAGGGGGTCAATAAGCAAACCTCATGTTGAGGCAGAAATTTTTTCAAACATAGATATTACAATGTTTTTGATACTTTATAAAAACACCGTCGCACAGTGGCACATTCCAAGAGATGGCGGCCAAAACTCTAAAAAAAAAATTTTTTTGTGACACCGATTTAATTTTAATTTTTTTTTTATATAAAAGTAACCACATAGGAACCTGGAAATCCAGAAATTTAAGTTTTTATTTCGATTATTTCTCTTCGAATAGGGTGATCAAAAACGCGCTTTTTTAATAGAAACTGAAATTCAAAATATTTTAGTCAATTTTTGAAGTTCAAGTTGGCATAACTTTTATATATTTTTGGAAAAAAATTTTTTCTTCACACAATATCATTTCTTAACATATAAAATAGTTTAAAAAAATCGTGCCTTACTTTGCTCGAGTCCCAGATTTGGGCATTGCAATAAAGGTCTAAAATATACCCAAATCTCGATGTTCAGTGGAACGCAACTTTTTTTCTGCGAAAAACTTCGTAAAATTACTTATAACGTGTTATAGTACGTACTTTAAGCTGTTATTATATGCTCATTTTTTAAATTTATATTTGCGTCTCTAGGAACTACAATGATTTTACTGCTTGCATGTCGAATATTTTAGGTATGGGAGTGCGGTATATCTACATGTGTTTGGGTGTGTATTGTGTGTATGTTTTTCTTTTTTTTTCGAAGAAGTTTTATTAATGAAAAGGGTATAATAAAAGACTGTTATTACAATGCATTTTTGTAATTTAGGCCATTAAAAAATATATAGTTACATATAAGCGGGGTTAGGTACATGAGTTGTTGTATTTTTGGACTGATATATTCGACCTTTTGTTATAACTTTATTGTGTACACAGGTAGCTGCTGCTCATATAAAGGTTAAAATACGATAGACACATCAGGTTTTCTTGAAATAACAAAAGAGAATTGAAGTAACTTGTCGGTACAAGCATGTCTGTACTCCTCTTCTTTCTTCTTTCCTCTCTCTCGTTTAAACACATCAAGTTCAGTTATAACGATCTTACTAAAATTTATTTTGAACAAAAAACAAAAACGATGTTATATTACACATTTTAAAAGACCCTTATTTTGAGTTGTGCGACCATTTAAAAAAAAATTAATAATTTTTTAACGCGATTAAATAAACGGTATAATGAATGTCATAGAAATAAGGAAAAAATGTTTAACTGCAACAAACAATGGCTAACAAGCGAACTTGTATTTGAAAGCCAACCAAAACCAGCAAATGTGGGCCGACCTGCCAGCCCAGTTGACGAGTGTAGTGAAAAGTCCCGAAGACGAAAGCTGCAAAGCATTAATGAAGAATTTTCTCAAGAAATAATTAAAGACACGTTTTTCCATCAACTAGGACCAACAAAAAATAAAACTAAAAAAATTTATATAATAGAAAATGTAATGAAAGCGAGCCCCAAGCGTGTAAAAAGGATTTTAAAGAGCATTCCAACACCCGTTGATGATAAAAAATTTACATCTGAAGAAACGTTTTCAATATTTCTGGACTTAAAGCTAACAAAATATCAGTATATGGAATTGCGAAAGCGGGCAGTTGGAAAACATTGCTCCATTTATCCAGAATATAGAGATTTGGTTTTAATTAAAAAAGATTGTTTACCACCACAAAATTCTATAAACATAACAGAAAGTTTAGCAGAGGTGGTATTGCAAGACATATTAAATCATACTGCGGAAAGATTGTTGAATACATTGGACGCAGATAATATTAAAAAGCTAGCCTAGCCTAGTATTAATTTCTAAATGGGGATGCGATGGATCTTCTGGACAAAAGCGATATAAGCAGTATAATGCAGAAAAAATATGAGATTCTGACTTATTTATGATATCTTTTGTTCCGTTAAGACTAAAAACAAATAACATTAATTTTTAGCCATCTACTAGCAAATAAACCGATATTGACATATGAAAAAACGAAATACCTTCCTCAACAAAATATTGCAGACTAATTAAATTTGCTTTTAAGAAGGAAACGAAGGATGTAATATTAGAAGAAGTATCTAAACTTAAACAACAAATAGATAAACTTCAACCGATAACTTTGTTACTTAACGATCAAGAGACTCAAATAAACTATCAAATGTTACTTACAATGATTGATAGAAAAGTTGCACAGGCCATAACTGAAACAAAATCATCTTCGAGCTATGTTATGTGCAAAAAAACTGCAAGCCAATTAAGTCAACTTCCAACAGAAGACACTACTTTCCAAGAAGCCTATGAGTTTGGCTTGTCCCCACTCCATGCTAAAATTCGATTTATGGAACACATATTAAAGCTAAGCTATGATTTAGATTTTAAAGGAACAGTACGAAATAATGACGAAAATAAAGCCAAAAGAGAAGCAAAAAAGAAACACGTACAAGAAAAATATTTAGAATTGGGTTTACTGATCGATCAGCCAAAGCAGGAGAAGGAAACACAAATGATGGCAACACAGCAAGAAAATTTTTTTCTGATCCTGAAACTTCTGCAGCTATTACAGGAGTAGATTTTGAATTAATAAAACGCTACAAAATCATACTGCAAGTAATATCATGCAATTAAAAGGTAAATGCAAGAAAATTTGGTCAGTATGCTAATGAAACAGCGAAACTATACAACGAAAAATATGATTGGAGGAATATGCCATCGACAGTCCATAAAATACTATATCATGGGGAAAACATTATTCAACACAATATGCTGCCGATTGGAGATCTTTCTGAAGAAGCGCAAGAAAAAAGGAACAAAGATTATAGATATTTTCGCGAGCACAATACAATGAAGACCTCTTTAATATTTTACTGTGCACTTCTGATCCATATATCTCCAGCATTCGACAAAAATGGAATTCCACCCCCATGGAATTGGACAAAGACGCCAAGCAGCTCCTTGAAGATGAACAGGAGACATACTTAGATGAAATTTTCACTAAGACAGTTAAATGAAAAATGTCTTCTATGCAAATTAACATAAAAATTAGAACAAAAAAGCACAATAAATATTGAAAATTTATAAAAGAGATTTTATTTTATTTGGAATAAAAAGTTTTTCTTAGAATTTATGGTAAATACCTTTTTTCGAATATGGATCTCCTACATATCTGTTATGGATTCACGTTTAAAATTTATTTAAATTGTTCATGTAATGATAACATTTAAAGCTGTCGAACTTACATTTGTTAGTGAATTATGATCACCAAGGCTATTTTACGAAATTTGACTCACAAGGGCCCTATGAGTAAATATGGACTGATTGCAATAAAATTTCACAGGGATATCAACGACTAAAATAAAATTAGTTTTGCTAAATATTATATCAATAGTAATATATTTAAAACAATTATGAGCTTCAAACCCGTATTCTAAGTGGTCCATTGGAGAAGAAGGCTAAAGGTCAAAATATAATGGACCGAGGTGGATGGCTTAGTTAAGTATGTAATTTTTTAGTTCAGTTAACGTTACTTTTTATAAAATGCAATGTTAAATCACTACATTCACAAATTAATTTTTTTAAGGCCGATAATACCTATATTTTTAAAAGTCATTTTTCAATCATATATAAGTGTACTTTAATAAGGCCCGATTTTAAAGTTAATACATTAAATTGAAGCTTAAGATGTCTTCTATCTAACAAAAAAAAATTTCATTCAAAAATTTCAACCCAGTCAAAAGTTATAGAATTTTGACCGCCAACTCACAAAATGTGCCACTGTGCGTCGGTGAGTTATTTATGATTGATTCAGTGCAATAGTTGTTTATTAAACATGTATTTCTTTGTATCTAAACTAATTTCTACATACATAAATACATATATTTGCATTTATGTAGATATGTATTCCTTTACATATGGACATACTCACATATTTCAAGTAGTAAAATCAAAAAACTGGTACACATCAGAAGAGAAGATACATAAAACAAGATGCTAAGGGATCAACTAATACATAGAACCTGTCTGACATGCGCACAAAGCACACTTAAATATAACAGAAATATGTATGCAATACGCTGAACTTTAATAAAATAAAAAAAAAATCATATCATCTAGAGCATCAAATTAAAGCCATAGGTGATCACCCTTCATAAAATAAACATATATCCTATTAATGTAAATAAAATATGAGTATCAAGTAACGCAATTTGGGCAATTAAAATTTTACTACCCATAACGCCGACAAAGGACGGACAGGAATTCCAACATATAAAGCCATCTTGTATACTACAGGAACCGTCTTAAGTTCTTTGAAAATGATTTGTTTTCTGTTGACCGCTTTTCAACAAGAAAATAAGTTTGTTCATCGTGATTTGACTAATTTAAAAGTACATTTAAATTCAGTCTCATATATATGATGATATTAACATAAAATTTAAAAGTAAACGTTCTTTCAGTTCTATATGATATCTAAGATTCCAACAAAGCTACTAATCGTATATTAAAGAATTTCAAGTGCTTTTAACTACATCAGAGTTTAAAATAAAAGTTCATATTATTTAATATTGGGCCAATTGATATACACACAAAAAAGTAATATGAATGAGTTTGTAATATTAATTAAAATTAAATTTTTTTTGATAATATCAATTAAGTTTTTCCACTCAAAGTAATTAATACAATTAAAAATTTAATTGAATCAATTAAATTATTAATTGAAAAGATTAATTGGTGAATACTTTTTTCTGTGTAGAAATTTAATTTGAAACAGCAAACAAAAACCTCAGCTATTGCATTTTTTATTAGTAGTTGTTAATTTGGAGCATGCACAGCGGAGCCAAAAACCATTTTGTTAGAGAATACAGTTAGCAAAGACACAAACCCATATAGAATAGGTTATCTAACACACAAAACTTCTGTATATTTACAATAGATGGCGCTGTTGCTTTTATCGACAAAATGCTCCATAAAAGGCGCTGGTAATTATTTTTTCTTACCACAGATGGCGTTGTCGATTGTTATTAAATTATAGAAAATATCAGTCGTGAGCATATGTTTTATGTTTGTATGATATTGTCATACAATAGGAGGGAGTTAATTTCGCTGTGGTTGCTTTCATTTTCTGTTGACCATTTAGCTCACACACAAGTCCAAATAAGTATATTCAGGCATAACCTTTTGCATTTTGAGCGCTGTTTCTTATTTGCTTTTGTATGAAATATGTAGTAGACAATATCAGCTGTCAACAGAAGTAGATAATAGATAATTGTTTTTCTCAGAGATAAGCGTATGCTCTGTACCTAGCTCTATCAAAGCATATTTTTTATGTTAGCGTCCTCGATTAAAAAAATTTTGGGATATATATGCGTTACTGAACAAAAATATATTTTGGGCTATAATTTTTAAAGTAAAGTAAAGTATGTATGTATGTATAAAGATAATAAATAACTTGTTCAATGTCAATAACGACATAGTATGCATATTTCATGTATATCTGTAGGAATTTAAGGCTGATTGTGATTTGTGAG
The DNA here is from genome assembly GCA_936439885.1 of Nowickia ferox. Classification (NCBI taxonomy): domain Eukaryota; kingdom Metazoa; phylum Arthropoda; class Insecta; order Diptera; family Tachinidae; genus Nowickia; species Nowickia ferox. The sequence goes on from OW387026.1 coordinate 54,157,772, forward strand.
TGGAAGGGTGTTGTTGCAATAGTTTGAATTTTTCGTAGATAAATTCTAATATGTGAGTGTATATGATTTTCTCACGCTAGTATTTATATGTATTTATATCGACATTTGGTGCTATAAAATATTATCATATATCCTAGTATGTTTTTCATATTGGAGGATGAGATTGCTTTATATTTTGTCAAGCTTAAATTTGTCCAGTGTTAAAGTCTGCCGGTCAGAAATTTGTTTATATTTGGATAAATATTAATTTAAGATTTTGTACAATTCTTGCGTACAATCGTGGCGATTTTGCGTGTGTGTGCGGGATAGCGTTTGGCTGTCTGTGATAAGTTTGTTTATTTAAGTACATTTCTCATCTTCGACTGAACAGCTTTTCAAGCGCCAATAGCTTGAGGGACGGTTTGTATGTTTTCGTGATGTAGATATGTAACTGTGATTGTTAAAATCCAATAAATAATATGTGGACATATGTAACTCCAAATTGATGTTATGTATGTATGTACATATGTACATACAAACAAGTCTGTGGCTCCCTGTTTAAATAAATTTTTTGTCACGTGCGGTCTTTTATTGTTGTTGTAAATATTCGCCTTGTGTATAGATGTGAAATATCTGCATAGTTTTTTTTATTTAAAATTAAAAATTATTCTTTTAATTTTTAGATGTATTTATTTAAAAGTTTGTGAAGAATTTCTGTCTTAAGTAAAATTAAATTCCTCTCTAGTTATATTAACTATAATAGAAATATTTAATATATTTAATTTCCTTATGCTTAAAGTTGATGTAGTCTATATAGTGAACGTTAGAAATATGTTGATATAAATTTTTTTTCAATCATCTGCTTTTTTCTTTACCTTTTACATTTATTTTAGATCATCTTGCATTGACTTTTAAAAGTTGCCAAACATTTTGATATGAAACTAATCTAGCAGTCTAGCTTAGGGGAAGATAGCTTTTTTGTTAGCCAGTTTCTGATTGTCCTTTGTCGGCGTTATGGGGAATTAAATTTTAATTGCACAAATTATGTTACTTGATAGTGATACTATGTTTACACTAATAAGCTATATGTTTGTTTTATTAAGGGTGAGCTCCTTTGGCTTTTTATTTGATGCTCTACATGATATGATTTTTTTTCTCATTTTATTAAAGTTCAGCGTATTGCATACATATTTCTGTTATGTTTAAGTGTGCTTTGTGCGCATGTCAGACAGGTTCTATGTATCAGTTGATCACTTAGTCTCTTGTTTTATGTATCTTTTCTTTTCATTTTACTACTTGAAATAGAGAACATTTCTATAATTTTTAAATACCTTATTTTTATTGAAAATATGTATTTACATATGTGAGTATATCCATATGTAAAGGAATACATATTTACATATATGCGAATATATGTATTTATGTATGTAGAAATTATTTTAGATACAAAGAAATACATGTTTAATAAACAACTATTGCACCGAATCGATCACAAATAACTCACCGACGGTGTTTTCATAAAATATCTATCTATGTTTGAGAAAATTTCTGCCTCAAGTATTTCAACATGATGTTTGCTTATTGAACCCCTTGAAGTTATGGTTGCTGACGTGGGCTGGATTGTATCGAATTCAGATGTTATGATTTCTCACTTAAAAGGGGACCTCATCAACTTCTATCAGGTTTTTATATTTTCTACCATGCTTCTATTGATAGTAACGCGAGAGTTCGAGATGTAGTGGTGTTTCTGTTACAAATTTATACAATTAGAATTTACGATTTCGCTCTTTTGAATCTTTTACAAAGTAGATACAAACATATGTATTTCATTTAGCACAGAGACATAAAATTTCTTTGCTTACAAATTAGCATGACGTGAGGAATTTTTTTAAATTATACATGCTTCGGCATGCTTTTTTTCTGTAAATTTATTTGAAACTTATACAGATACAGATATAAAATAGAAACTGTTTACTTTGCATTTTACAATTTATATATGCTTCAGCATGATTAAAGTTGAAGTCCATATTTATTCTATAAGTTTGTTTGATACTCATTCATACACAGGTACATTCTTAAAGATTGAACTTTGATTTCCAATCTTTAAGCTTTAGAAATGAATAGAGTAAAGATCTATTATAATATCCTATTTACATATTTTTAAATTTTGCGTGCCATAGCTAGCGAAATGCAAAATTTACAACTTTCACTATAAAAAGTGATAATATGATGTATTGCTGAATATTACACGGTGTTGTTATTTATTTTGAACGCTTAAGTTTTCACAATATTTCATACAGGCCAACAAAGTTTAGAGAATTTCCAGTATATTAAGTTAATTATCTTTCCTAATACCTAACATTCCTAATCAATTCTTCAAAAAAACCAGACAAACTAGATTTTTCCTTTTTAATGTTATTTTTACTTTCATTAAATTTCAACATTTTGTACATCTTCAAATTAATGTATTCTATATTTAGCAGCTTTTTCTCATTTCTTGAGTTAACTTTAATCGGAAAAATTTTAATAGTGAGATTAACTTTTATATTGTATTCACTAAGTAATTCTTTGTATATTTCAATACACTTATATGAACCATCAATACTAAATTTTTTCAACATCTTTCCTTTTAATGATCTATTAAATCGTTCTACTATTGACGCTTTCATATTGAGTAATATTTATTCTTCTATTTATAATTGAATTTTCCAAAGTGTTTATTAAAAAATTCTCTACCATCATCTGTTTGTAAGTTTTTTGGTACTAGTCCCAATTCATAAACATTTTCCATTACCTTGGTTATTCGAGTGCACCTTTTTATTTGCGCTGTACTGACCATATAAACTTTGAGAAGATGTCAATTACAGTCTACAAAAATCAATCATTTCTATTTTCTATTCCTTTCATTACATCTCTATAATGCACAATAAATTTTCGGGATTTATTATAGAGTTCGTTAAGTAAATTTTCTTTTAAGGACATTGAGTTTTTAACACATTTTTTCATAGATTATTGTAATCTACTTTATTCACTTTCAGCTATTTATACTAACATGTAGTTAATTTTCCAATCTATAAATTTTATCGTTCAGCTGTTCAATTTGCTTTTCAAAAGATGATTTAATTTTTAGAATATCTTTCTCAATTTTATAATTGTCTTATATCTCTAATTTTATTTCATTTAATTATATTCTCCAATTATATAATTGTCTCCTTTAAACTGTATTATTAATTTGTCCTTTAGTTTTTCGATTTGAGTAGAAAAATTAATTTTTTATTTTAGATAAACTAAAACAACCCGCGAAGAGATTCGCTTGTCTGCAGAAAATACCCAGGGTCTATGGGTATTATAAGTTTTTAGTAGATTTCAAATTAAAATTTGTCATAGTTTTTTTTTGATGTTTTATCAAACATGAAGGACAATTAGCACGGTGTTAGAACCTTTCTTGGGACTGCCAACTTGAGTTTTATCCTCTTTTAGCGCATTGTTACTGCTACCAAATTTCAATTTGTTATTATGATTTCTATGTACAACATAATTAACATCTACTGCATTTCTCGCTTCCAAGAGTGATAAATCAGTATAAAAGTATTCCCTATTAGAAGTCTGTGAGTAAAAATCGTCTTCAGCATCATCATCATTATTAGCATCATTAAATAATATGGTGTAATCAACTATTGTTCCTTCTACAAATTTCGTTAATGTACTTATCTCTATCTTGGCTGATGGTTTCTGAGACTTTAACTTTGATTGTTTTCAACTTCTGTCATCATTTTACTTTTTTTTTTTGGGAATTGTTTCATATGTTTGTATCTACTTTGTAAAAGATTCAAAAGAGCGAAATCGTAAATTCTAATTGTATAAATTTGTAACTGAAACACCACTACATCTCGAACTCTCGCGTTGCTATCGATAGAAGCATGGTAGCAAAATATAAAAACCTGATAGAACTTGATGAGGTCCTTTTTTAAGTGAGAAATCATAACATCTGAATTCGATACAACCCAGCCTACGTCAGCAACCATAACTTCAAGGGGGTCAATAAGCAAACCTCATGTTGAGGCAGAAATTTTTTCAAACATAGATATTACAATGTTTTTGATACTTTATAAAAACACCGTCGCACAGTGGCACATTCCAAGAGATGGCGGCCAAAACTCTAAAAAAAAATTTTTTTGTGACACCGATTTAATTTTAATTTTTTTTTATATAAAAGTAACCACATAGGAACCTGGAAATCCAGAAATTTAAGTTTTTATTTCGATTATTTCTCTTCGAATAGGGTGATCAAAAACGCGCTTTTTTAATAGAAACTGAAATTCAAAATATTTTAGTCAATTTTTGAAGTTCAAGTTGGCATAACTTTTATATATTTTTGGAAAAAAATTTTTTCTTCTCACAATATCATTTCTTAACATATAAAATAGTTTAAAAAAATCGTGCCTTACTTTGCTCGAGTCCCAGATTTGGGCATTGCAATAAAGGTCTAAAATATACCCAAATCTCGATGTTCAGTGGAACGCAACTTTTTTTCTGCGAAAAACTTCGTAAAATTACTTATAACGTGTTATAGAACGTACTTTAAGCTGTTATTATATGCTCATTTTTTAAATTTATATTTGCGTCTCTAGGAACTACAATGATTTTACTGCTTGCATGTCGAATATTTTAGGTATGGGAGTGCGGTATATCTACATGTGTTTGGGTGTGTATTGTGTATATGTTTTTCTTTTTTTTTCGAAGAAGTTTTATTAATGAAAAGGGTATAATAAAAGACTGTTATTACAATGCATTTTTGTAATTTAGGCCATTAAAAAATATATAGTTACATATAAGCGGGGTTAGGTACATGAGTTGTTGTATTTTTGGACTGATATATTCGACCTTTTGTTATAACTTTATTGTGTACCCAGGTAGCTGCTGCTCATATAAAGGTTAAAATACGATAGACACATCAGGTTTTCTTGAAATAACAAAAGAGAATTGAAGTAACTTGTCGGTACAAGCATGTCTGTACTCCTCTTCTTTCTTCTTTCCTCTCTCTCGTTTAAACACATCAAGTTCAGTTATAACGATCTTACTAAAATTTATTTTGAACAAAAAACAAAAACGATGTTATATTACACATTTTAAAAGACCCTTATTTTGAGTTGTGCGACCATTTAAAAAAAAATTAATAATTTTTTAACGCGATTAAATAAACGGTATAATGAATGTCATAGAAATAAGGAAAAAATGTTTAACTGCAACAAACAATGGCTAACAAGCGAACTTGTATTTGAAAGCCAACCAAAACCAGCAAATGTGGGCCGACCTGCCAGCCCAGTTGACGAGTGTAGTGAAAAGTCCCGAAGACGAAAGCTGCAAAGCATTAATGAAGAATTTTCTCAAGAAATAATTAAAGACACGTTTTTCCATCAACTAGGACCAACAAAAAATAAAACTAAAAAAATTTATATAATAGAAAATGTAATGAAAGCGAGCCCCAAGCGTGTAAAAAGGATTTTAAAGAGCATTCCAACACCAATTGATGATAAAAAATTTACATCTGAAGAAACATTTTCAATATTTCTGGACTTAAAGCTAACAAAATATCAGTATATGGAATTGCGAAAGCGGGCAGTTGGAAAACATTGCTCCATTTATCCAGAATATAGAGATTTGGTTTTAATTAAAAAAGATTGTTTACCACCACAAAATTCTATAAACATAACAGAAAGTTCAGCAGAGGTGGTATTGCAAGACATATTAAATCATACTGCGGAAAGATTGTTGAATACATTGGACGCAGATAATATTAAAAAGCTAGCCTAGCCTAGTATTAATTTCTAAATGGGGATGCGATGGATCTTCTGGACAAAAGCGATATAAGCAGTATAATGCAGAAAAAATATGAGATTCTGACTTATTTATGATATCTTTTGTTCCGTTAAGACTAAAAACAAATAACATTAATTTTTAGCCATCTACTAGCAAATAAACCGATATTGACATATGGAAAAACGAAATACCTTCCTCAACAAAATATTGCAGACTAATTAAATTTGCTTTTAAGAAGGAAACGAAGGATGTAATATTAGAAGAAGTATCTAAACTTAAACAACAAATAGATAAACTTCAACCGATAACTTTGTTACTTAACGATCAAGAGACTCAAATAAACTATCAAATGTTACTTACAATGATTGATAGAAAAGTTGCACAGGCCATAACTGAAACAAAATCATCTTCGAGCTATGTTATTTGCAAAAAAACTGCAAGCCAATTAAGTCAACTTCCAACAGAAGACACTATTTTCCAAGAAGCCTATGAGTTTGGCTTGTCCCCACTCCATGCTAAAATTCGATTTATGGAACACATATTAAAGCTAAGCTATGATTTAGATTTTAAAGGAACAGTACGAAATAATGACGAAAATAAAGCCAAAAGAGAAGCAAAAAAGAAACACGTACAAGAAAAATATTTAGAATTGGGTTTACTGATCGATCAGCGAAAGCAGGAGAAGGAAACACAAATGATGGCAACACAGCAAGAAAATTTTTTTCTGATCCTGAAACTTCTGCAGCTATTACAGGAGTAGATTTTGAATTAATAAAACGATACAAAATCATACTGCAAGTAATATCATGCAATTAAAAGGTAAATGCAAGAAAATTTGGTCAGTATGCTAATGAAACAGCGAAACTATACAACGAAAAATATGATTGGAGGAATATGCCATCGACAGTCCATAAAATACTATATCATGGGGAAAACATTATTCAACACAATATGCTGCCGATTGGAGATCTTTCTGAAGAAGCGCAAGAAAAAAGGAACAAAGATTATAGATATTTTCGCGAGCACAATACAATGAAGACCTCTTTAATATTTTACTGTGCACTTCTGATCCATATATCTCCAGCATTCGACAAAAATGGAATTCCACCCCCATGGAATTGGACAAAGACGCCAAGCAGCTCCTTGAAGATGAACAGGAGACATACTTAGATGAAATTTTCACTAAGACAGTTAAATGAAAAATGTCTTCTATGCAAATTAACATAAAAATTAGAACAAAAAAGCACAATAAATATTGAAAATTTATAAAAGAGATTTTATTTTATTTGGAATAAAAAGTTTTTCTTAGAATTTATGGTAAATACCTTTTTTCGAATATGGATCTCCTACATATCTGTTATGGATTCACGTTTAAAATTTATTTAAATTGTTCATGTAATGATAACATTTAAAGCTGTTGAACTTACATTTGTTAGTGAATTATGATCACCAAGGCTATTTTACGAAATTTGACTCACAAGGGCCCTATGAGTAAATATGGACTGATTGCAATAAAATTTCACAGGGATATCAACGACTAAAATAAAATTAGTTTTGCTAAATATTATATCAATAGTAATATATTTAAAACAATTATGAGCTTCAAGCCCGTATTCTAAGTGGTCCATTGGAGAAGAAGGCTAAAGGTCAAAATATAATGGACCGAGGTGGATGGCTTAGTTAAGTATGTAATTTTTTAGTTCAGTTAACGTTACTTTTTATAAAATGCAATGTTAAATCACTACATTCACAAATTAATTTTTTTAAGGCCGATAATACCTATATTTTTAAAAGTCATTTTTCAATCATATATAAGTGTACTTTAATAAGGCCCGATTTTAAAGTTAATACATTAAATTGAAGCTTAAGATGTCTTCTATCTAACAAAAAAAAATTTCATTCAAAAATTTCAACCCAGTCAAAAGTTATAGAATTTTGACCGCCAACTCACAAAATGTGCCACTGTGCGTCGGTGAGTTATTTATGATTGATTCAGTGCAATAGTTGTTTATTAAACATGTATTTCTTTGTATCTAAACTAATTTCTACATACATAAATACATATATTTGCATTTATGTAGATATGTATTCCTTTACATATGGACATACTCACATATTTCAAGTAGTAAAATCAAAAAACTGGTACACATCAGAAGAGAAGATACATAAAACAAGATGCTAAGGGATCAACTAATACATAGAACCTGTCTGACATGCGCACAAAGCACACTTAAATATAACAGAAATATGTATGCAATACGCTGAACTTTAATAAAATAAAAAAAAATCATATCATCTAGAGCATCAAATTAAAGCCATAGGTGATCACCCTTCATAAAATAAACATATATCCTATTAATGTAAATAAAATATGAGTATCAAGTAACGCAATTTGGGCAATTAAAATTTTACTACCCATAACGCCGACAAAGGACGGACAGGAATTCCAACATATAAAGCCATCTTGTATACTACAGGAACCGTCTTAAGTTCTTTGAAAATGATTTGTTTTCTGTTGACCGCTTTTCAACAAGAAAATAAGTTTGTTCATCGTGATTTGACTAATTTAAAAGTACATTTAAATTCAGTCTCATATATATGATGATATTAACATACAATTTAAAAGTAAACGTTCTTTCAGTTCTATATGATATCTAAGATTCCAACAAAGCTACTAATCGTATATTAAAGAATTTCAAGTGCTTTTAACTACATCAGAGTTTAAAATAAAAGTTCATATTATTTAATATTGGGCCAATTGATATACACACAAAAAAGTAATATGAATGAGTTTGTAATATTAATTAAAATTAAATTTTTTTTGATAATATCAATTAAGTTTTTCCACTCAAAGTAATTAATACAATTAAAAATTTAATTGAATCAATTAAATTATTAATTGAAAACATTAATTGGTGAATACTTTTTTCTGTGTAGAAATTTAATTTGAAACAGCAAACAAAAACCTCAGCTACTGCATTTTTTATTAGTAGTTGTTAATTTGGAGCATGCACAGCGGAGCCAAAAACCATTTTGTTAGAGAGTACAGTTAGCAAAGACACAAACCCATATAGAATAGGTTATCTAACACACAAAACTTCTGTATATTTACAATAGATGGCGCTGTTGCTTTTATCGACAAAATGCTCCATAAAAGGCGCTGGTAATTATTTTTTCTTACCACAGATGGCGTTGTCGATTGTTATTAAATTATAGAAAATATCAGTCGTGAGCATATGTTTTATGTTTGTATGATATTGTCATACAATAAAAAAAAATTAGGAGGGAGTTAATTTCGCTGTGGTTGCTTTCATTTTCTGTTGACCATTTAGCTCAGACACAAGTCCAAATAAGTATATTCAGGCATAACCTTTTGCATTTTGAGCGCTGTTTCTTATTTGCTTTTGTATGAAATATGTAGTAGACAATATCAGCTGTCAACAGAAGTAGATGATAGATAATTGTTTTTCTCAGAGATAAGCGTATGCTCTGTACCTAGCTCTATCAAAGCATATTTTTTATGTTAGCGTCCTCGATTAAAAAAATTTTGGGATATATATGCGTTACTGAACAAAAATATATTTTGGGCTATAATTTTTAAAGTAAAGTAAAGTATGTATGTATGTATAAAGATAATAAATAACTTGTTCAATGTCAATAAAGACATAGTATGCATATTTCATGTATATCTGTAGGAATTTAAGGCTGATTGTGATTTGTGAGTGGAAGGGTGTTGTTGCAATAGTTTGAATTTTTCGTAGATAAATTCTAATATGTGAGTGTATATGATTTTCTCACGCTAGTATTTATATGTATTTATATCGACATTTGGTGCTATAAAATATTATCATATATCCTAGTATGTTTTTCATATTGGAGGATGAGATTGCTTTATATTTTGTCAAGCTTAAATTTGTCCAGTGTTAAAGTCTGCCGGTCAGAAATTTGTTTATATTTGGATAAATATTAATTTAAGATTTTGTACAATTCTTGCGTACAATCGTGGCGATTTTGCGTGTGTGTGCGGGATAGCGTTTGGCTGTCTGTGATAAGTTTGTTTATTTAAGTACATTTCTCATCTTCGACTGAACAGCTTTTCAAGCGCCAATAGCTTGAGGGACGGTTTGTATGTTTTCGTGATGTAGATATGTAACTGTGATTGTTAAAATCCAATAAATAATATGTGGACATATGTAACTCCAAATTGATGTTATGTATGTATGTACATATGTACATACAAACAAGTCTGTGGCTCCCTGTTTAAATAAATTTTTTGTCATGTGCGGTCTTTTATTGTTGTTGTAAATATTCGCCTTGTGTATAGATGTGAAATATCTGCATAGTTTTTTTTATTTAAAATTAAAAATTATTCTTTTAATTTTTAGATGTATTTATTTAAAAGTTTGTGAAGAATTTCTGTCTTAAGTAAAATTAAATTCCTCTCTAGTTATATTAACTATAATAGAAATATTTAATATATTTAATTTCCTTATGCTTAAAGTTGATGTAGTCTATATAGTGAACGTTAGAAATATGTTGATATAAATTTTTTTTTCAATCATCTGCTTTTTTCTTTACCTTTTACATTTATTTTAGATCATCTTGCATTGACTTTTAAAAGTTGCCAAACATTTTGATATGAAACTAATCTAGCAGTCTAGTTTAGGGGAAGATAGCTTTTTTGTTAGCCAGTTTGCTTCATTTTACTTTTATTTTTATTTTTTATTGATAAACATTTAAAATCAAAAGAGAGTTTTATGATGAAATTGTTAAAGTCATTATTGTTGAAAACATCCCCTACTTCTTTTGCTATGAAATTATTCGAATTAGCTTTGAAACCTTGCACTTCTATTAAAACCATTTTTATCAATATTACTTAATTTATAAGACCTTCCGGAATTTCTATTATTCGATTATCAGTAAAAATATAGTAGCTGTGGTCCTTGCTTGCTGTTTCAAATTAAATTTCTATATTAACTAGTCCGCTATTGTATAAAAGGTGATTTTATCTTAAACTCTGATGCAGTTACAAGCGCTTGAAATTCTTTCATATACGAGTAGTACCTTTGTTGGAATCTTAGATAAATATCATATAGAACTGCATAAAATTCATTTTAAATTTTTATGTTGGGATCATGACATATATATTAGACTGAATTTAATTGTACTTTTAAATTAGTCAAATCACAATGAACAAACTTATTTTCTTCTTGAAAAGTGATCAACAGAAAACGAAGACGTTTTCTGTGAATTTGAGTCTACCCTCTCGACGGTACCTCTAGTATACAAGATGACTTTGCAAGTCGGAATTTCTGGCTGTCCTTTGTCGGCGTTATGGGTAATTAAATGTTAAAATTTTAATTGCCCAAATTGTGCTACTTGATAATGTTACTATGTTTACATTAAAAGCTATATGTTTATTTTATGAAGAGTGATCGACTATGCCTTTTATTTGATGCTCTAGATGATATGTTTTTTTTTTCTCATTGTATTAAAGTTCAGCGTACTGTATACATATTTCTGCTCTGTTTAAGTATGCTTTGTGTTCATGTCTGACAGCCTGTTATATCACTTGGTCAGTCAGTCTCTTATTTTGTTTATTTTTTCTTCTGATGTATGACTACTTTTTTTGATGTAACTACTTCAAATATAGAGCATTTGTATAATTTTTAAATCCATTATTTTTAATGAAAATATATACATAAATATGCGAGTATGTCCATATGTAAATGAATACATATCTACATATTTGCGAATATATGTAATTATGTATGTAGAAATTAGTTTAGATACAAAGAAATTGATATTTAATAAACAACTATTGCACCAAATCGTTCTTAAAAAACTCAGTTACCTCCACCATGAATTCAGTGTAGGTGTTTTCATATAGTGTCAGAAACATTGGAATATCTACGTTTGAAAGAGTTTTTGTCTCAAATATTTCTGCATCAGGTTTGCTGGTTGACCCCTTGAAGTTATTGTTGGTGATGTAGCCTGAGTTGTATCGGATTCAGATATTATGATTTATAACTTAAAAAAGGTCCTCTTCACATTCTATCAGGTTTTTATATTTTTCTAGCATGCGTGTCTTAGCATACTTTTGTCTATAGTGACGCGAAAGTCTGAGATGTAGTGGTGTATCACTTGAAAATCTATACTATTCTAATTTACGATTTCGCTCTTTTGAATATTTTACAAAGTAAATACAAACAAATGTATTTCATTTAGCACAGAGTCATAAAATTTTTTTGCTTACAAAATTGTGTGATATGAAGAATTCTTTTAAAATTGCATATTTTTCTGTAAATTTATTTAATACTAATACAGATACAGATATAAAGTAAGATCTGCTTACATTGCATTTTACAATTTATGTATGCTTCAGCATGATTCTAGTTGAAGTCCATATTTATTCGTTAAGTTTGTTTGATACTAATTCATACGCATATACATTCTTAAAGATTGGAAATCCAAGTCCAATTTCTATAGTTTATCTATATTTTCTAAAGATATGATAGCTATAGAAATTAACGGAGTGAAGATCTATTATAATATCCCATTTGCATATTTTAAAATTTCGCTTGCTAGCACAAAGTAGATTAGAGTAGTACAAAGTGACTTATGAAAAAAGCTAAAATCCGCTGATTTGATCACTGTTAAAAAGGGACATATATAGTGTGTTTGTTGTTGAATATTTTTAGTACAATAATCAAAACAAACAACAGAAAATTTATATTTAGTGAAATTAATAATTGAAGAATTTTACAAAATTAAATGAAAGATTTTGTACCGTTGAACTAGCAAAAAATCTGGTCTACTTTGTGCTTGCTATAGCTTTCGAAATGGAAAATTTACAACTTTCACTATAAAAAGTGATAATATTATTATTATTATTGCTGAATATTACACTGTGTTGTAATTTATTTTGAACGCTTAAGTTTTCACAATATTTCATACAGGCCAACAAGTTTGGAGAATTTCTAATATATTAAATTAATTATCTTTCTTAAGACCTATCATTCTTAATCAATCCTTCAATAAAACAAAACAAACTAGATTTTTCCTTTTTAATTTTATTTTTACTTTCATTAAATTTCAACATTTTTTTCTCATTTGTTGAGTTAACTTTAATCGGAAACATTTTAATAGTGAGATGAACTTTTATATTGTATACGAGTACATTAAGTAATTTTTTGTATATTTCAATACACTTATAAATATATTATATATATTCTACTATAGGTGATTTCATATTGAATAATTTTTATTCTTCTGTTTAGACATGAATTTAAGTGTTTAATAAAAAATTCTCTAAGATCACCAGTTTGTAGGTTTTTTGGTGCTCGTCCCAATTCAAAAGTATTTTCCATTGCCTTGGTATTTTCGACTGCACCTTTTATTTTCAGCGGTACTGACCATATAAACTTTGAATCTGTATCAATTACAGTCTACACAAATCAATAATTTATATTTTCTTTAGAATAGCTCCCCATTTTTACTAAATCAACTTCAAAAATAACATATATTTCTTTTATTATATCTCTACAATACACAAACAATTTTCGATATTGCTTATGGAGTTCGTTTACTAAATGTCGTATTAAAGACGTTGAGTTGTTTTACAGATTTTTTTGGAGAGAGTTATGATTTACTTGATCTACCTTCAGCTATTTATACTAACATCTAGTTAATTTTCTAATCTATAAATTTTATCGTTCAGCTGTTCAATTTGTTTTTCAAAAGATGATTTAATTTTTAGAATATCTTTCTCAATTTTGTAATTGTCTTCTATCTAATTTTATTTCACTTTGTAGTCAATCAATTTACATTTGAGTATATTCTTGAATTATATTATCAGATTAGCTGGTCTGGTTTTCAAATCAGCTTATCAGGTAGGTGGTCTGTTTTTCAGATCAGGTTATCAGGCAGCTGGTCTGGTATTGAGAAATATTGAGACCAACTTAAACCAATTTGTGAGTTCATATATGGAGCATTGTATGAGATATGGTTTTCCGATCACTGTTTTAACAAAGAATATTTCACAGCTTTGGAACAATCTTTAGCAGGATTTAAGAACGCGCATGAATGTTTTAAAAGACACTGGGTTAAAGAAGATTTAGTAATTCCAAAGCAACAGCGAATCAACATATGTTCAGAACGTGCTATTAAAGTGGTACAGGATATTTACTCATTATGAAAAACAACACGCACATTAAATTTGAAATTCATGTCCTTTAATAATTAAGAAACTTTTTTTTTCATTTATTAAAAAAATATTTAAAATTTTTTTATTAAATATTTTTCTTTAGGGAAAATAAAAACTTCGCTTTTGTGGGTGAGGTTTTTATTTTCAAACGACCAAAACAAATTGTTTTCGTAAAAAACACAATATTCGCTATTGCGTAGTGCTAGGGCCAAAATTTGGTTATTTCCCTAATTTATAGGGTGTTTTTTATTGAGGTATAGAACTTTAAGTTGGCATCACTTTTTTAACTGGCGGCCATTATGCCACCTGTCAAGTGATTAATATTTAGTTTGGTTTGCCATTTCATCATGAACAGGTTGACAAAAGAACAACGCTTGCAAATCGTGCAAATTTATTTCGAAAATAATGGTTCAGTTCGCGAAGTTTACCGCAAGCTCCATCCATTTTATGGTAGATATAATCGTCCATCAGAGCAATTAATTCGGTTAACCGGTCAATTGGCCACCAAGATCGTGTGATTTGACACCATTGGATTATTTTCTTTGGGGATATGTGAAGTCGCTCGTCTACGCCAACAAACCAGAAACGTTAGGGGACTTGGAAGCCAACATTCGTGGCGTTATTGCCAACATACGGCCCCATATGCTCAAAAAAGTGGTTGAAAATTGTACCTGTAGAATTGGCTTTATTCGAGCCAGTCGCGGCGGCCACATGCCCGAAATCATATTTAAACGTTAATGGCATAAAATTATCCTTCCAATAAAGCCAAATTGATGGACATTAAAACGATTTTCTTGTGTTTTATTTCAATTCGAAGTTCTATACCTCTAAAAAAACATCCTATACATACAGACATGAAATCAATTTGTGGATATGTATGTATACATATTATCAAATTTCTTACCCATGTATTTATTAGATCTTCAAGCCACGCTTGAAAAGCGGTTCAGTCAAAGAAGACGAATCTACTTAAATAAACAAACTTATCACAGACATACTTTAACACTGGACAAATTTAAGCTTGACAAAATATAAAGCAAACTTTGACATATATGAACTAACAATAAGTGTGCAAATCTTAAATATAAATATAGTTATTATGCTCAACCAATGTCGGACATAAAATTACTGAAAAACAAAAAAAGCAAAACAATAAAAATAAATAAAAGTATATACAAGCAGTCACATCTGGAGTGTTGAGTATTAGCGTTGTAGTGTCCATCTTTTTTAAGCGGATGTGTCCAGTAAACTTCAAGATGTTACGAGCAAGGGGATTAGGATGGGATTCGAGTTTTATTAAGTACTTGCCTGCGTATTTTGCAATTTCTGCAGTCACTAGTGGCATATTTAAATCACGATGTAAATTTGAATTTTTAATGTACCATGGAGCCGATGTTATCAAACGTAAAATTTTGTTCTGTCTTCGTTGGATTCTATCTACATTGGAAGCTGAAGCAGAGCCCCATAGCTGAATTCCGTAGCACCATATTGGTTTCTAAAGCGACTTGTATATTAACAGTTTGAAGTCAAGGCTGAGTGTTGAAATTCTGCCAATCAACCAATGTATTTGAGTTAACTTAAGTTTCATTTGAGTTAGCTTAGAGTCAATATCAAGTTGACATGTAAGCCTTCTATCAACGTGTATACCAAGGTATTTCACTTGAGAATGTTGGGGACTATTTTGATTGTTAATTTGAATGGGGGTACAAGTATGTCTTCTGTGGATACACGTTTGTTCATTTAATTTAATTCTCCATAAGTTTAACCCTACTTCCACGTGGGTAATATGTACCTGGACATTGCGGGATGCCTCACAAGGGTTTTCATGCATACTCACACAGGGTGTGTCATCGGCAAATGTAGAGGTAAGAATATTATTGCTTACAGGCATATCACAAGTATATACTAAATACAATACTGGCCCTAAAATACTACCCGATGGGACACCGGAAGATATACACTCGGGCGCACTCATGAAGTCTACTTCCACAACAGTGAACGTCCTATCAGTAATATAACTTTCCATAAGTTTTTGTATGTTTATTGGCAGATATGTCCTAAATTTTAAAACCACGCCTTCGTGCCATACTTTTTCAAATGCCTGAAAACATCAATGAAGAGGGCAGAACAATACTTCTTTTCTTCAAATGTCTTCCTTATAAATTGAACCAATTTATGCGTTTGCTCAATTGTGCTATGCTGAACCAATCTATGCGTTTGCTCAATTGTGCTATGCTGACTTCTAAAGCCAAATTGATGGTCACGGATGCACCCATTATCAGTTAAAATTTTGGAAAATTTAGTCATGAGAGCTTTTCGAAAAGCTTTGAGATTGTTGATAGTAAGCTTATAGGCCTATATGACTCAGCCTTGGTAGGATCTTTGCCCGGCTTTGGAATGATTTTTATCTTCGCAAGTTTCCAGTTATGTGGAAAATACTGCATTCGTAAAATGGCATTAGAAATAAATAGCAGGATTCTTATTGCAATTATAATCAAATTCATCAGCATCTTGTTACTAATTCCATCAATACCTGGAGCTTTCTTAGGGTTGAGTTCAGCAATTATGTTTTGTACTTCACGCTGCTTAAACTTTTAGGGAAACTACACTTGGCAAATCAACAGCACACGTACATGAATAGGAAGTGAATACAGATTTTAAATGCTCAGCAAATAAGTAACCTTTCTCACTATCGCTTCTGGCCCATCCTCCGGTCGAAGTGCGCAGTGGTGTTTTCAGCCCAACAGGTCTTTTAACATTTCTAGCAGCGCGCCATAAAGAGTAATTAGATGCTGAAGTGACATCGAGACCTTCTAGATATTTTTCCAGTAATGCAGTTTTTTCCGACGAGAGCAACTC
Organism: Nowickia ferox; assembly: GCA_936439885.1. NCBI lineage: Eukaryota > Metazoa > Arthropoda > Insecta > Diptera > Tachinidae > Nowickia > Nowickia ferox. The sequence continues at coordinate 54,174,636 of OW387026.1, forward strand.
TTTGAGTCATTTAGTACATATTTGAGTCTGGTTTTATTTAGGGGTGATCTGTGTTGTTGCCATTCTCTTCTAGCTCTCATTTTTTCACATACAAAACGTTCAATATCCATAGAATAAATTCTATTAAAGAAAGTCTGCGGTTGGGAGGTAGTGGCATGTCCAGCAGCCTGTTTAATATTTTCGTTAAGATTGTCAACGTTAAATTCAATATCTTCAGATGTTATTAGCTTAATGTTTTCCGTATAATGACTACTGAAATACTTTTTGAACCCCAGCTAATTAACACGATTGATCATCTTCACATATGATCGGAGGAGAGATCTAGGGAAGCTTCAACATTAATTACTCGAAATGACGTCCAAACCCATTTTTGAAATTGTGTTGAACAACGCTCGACCTCTGGGTGTGATAAGACGCGAACCCCAGAACGTATGTTTGGCATTATAGTCTCCAGCTTCTACGGAACAAGGGCTAAGAGATTTGTAGCAATCCTCGTACGAATCTGGGAGGGGAGTAAATTGATGATATTACAAAATTAGTGCAAAAATTTTCAATACAAATATTCGTTGCTTGTAGATGTTCTTCAGAAATGTTGTCAATAATATAATGCTTGAGTCTTGACGTTATTAGAATTGCTGATCCACCGCATGCTCTTCGTCTCGGGTCGTTTGTATCACATAACGTGTAACCATTGAATTTGAAAAGGCTTCTCGAAGTCAAATAAGTCTCAGAAACCAACATTATATCAATATTTTTTTCCATGAGGAAGTGCTCAAGTTCATTTTTATGTTGGCGAATGCCGTTTGCGTTCCAGAAACATATTTTTAACGTGTTCATGGTTTGTTAACTAATGCCTGAAGCAGTGTATGTATTCTGCATTCGCAGCATTTCTTGCATCATATTAGTCATATATGTGGTAAAGTTGTTTATAGTTAGCACCAGATTCTCAATAGTAGCTTCAAGGCGACTAAAGTTAAAGCTTGAGTTTGCATTAGTTGTATTATTTAACGGTGGAACATTTTGTGTGCGAATGGAACTAGTCTTAGCAGCATCAGCATACGATACACGTGAAGTAACTGGTTGGCTCATTTGAGCAAAAGTGGCGGAGTTCGCGTTTACTGGTTGAGCTGGAGTTAATTTGGGTTTTTGACCCATAGCCTGCTTAACAAAAGAATATACAGGACATCCTCTGTAGTTAGCAGTGTGATTACCTCCACAATTACTACATTTTTTTTCAGCTTGATCTTTTGCCTACGTACAGCTAGCAGAACCGTGCAATTCACAGCAGATAACACAAACTGTAGGTAATTTGCAGTAAGTTTTTGTATGGCCATATTCTTGGCAATTATGGCACTGTACGGGAACTGAACGCTTACGTGGCTCTTCAACTGATTTTTCGTTGTAAGAAAAATTTTACGCTATAAATTGGATCGGTTTCATTTTTTTTCAATTTTATGTCATTCGGCTCCAGTTCGACCCGAAATAGGGGTTGGGGGACCTTTTCTCTGTTAATTGTATTAGTAACATTTTTAACCTTAAATCCTTGGTCGACAAGTGCATATTTTAATTCTTCGGGCTCAACATATGAATCTATGCCCTTTAATACTATCTGTAGGCCTTTAGAACTCTTAAGTTGGTATGTGTAAAAATTTGTTTTATTTTTTTCGAATTCACTAACAATTTTTCGAAAATCTTTTTCATCATATATTTGGATTTTAGTTTCATCAATATTACCTCGTTTATTTGGAACGATGTGAAAAGTATTTTCTCCAATGGTCGACAGTAGTTTTTTTAGAAGCGCGTTAGAATTTTTTTCTCTGAGATAAATAGGTGGTGGCTTAAAAGACTTTTGCGATTATGTAGCGGGCTTGTCGTTTTTGTCTTGCAATAATGAAAAACGATTTTGATTTAATATATTTGATACATTTTTTTAGTAGAGGATGCGCTGTTATCCCTAGACATCTTTGAAGCAGATGACATTTTAGAAGAATTTGAGCTTCACCCACGCTTTACCACAGTTATATATCTGTCCATTCCGACTTTAACCTAATAATATTTAACGTTTTTTAAATAATGAAGTTTTAGTAAGACTTGGACTACTTTCATAATAAAGAGCATATACTCGTATGGATATTAAAAAAACTGACCTTTATAACTTTGATTAAAAATTTTAATTTTTAAATAAAATATTCTAACAAAACTATTTTTTAAGGACACGTGTTAAGTCATAATGCAACTGATCTATTTAACACCAAGGCTTGAAGTAAAATGATCACTTTACAAATATGTTTAAGATTTTTTGCTTTTAATTTTAAAGCCACTAATAACGGGAAAATCCACCACCTACGAAATTGTGATTCACTCATCCCTTTTTCCCACAAGTGTAAATTTTTTTCATTATTGTAAATGGAATTTAACTTTTTATGCAAAGCATGTAAAAGCAAAGTGACAAACAGTGGCATAAAAATTAATTTGGATAATTTGTTCGAAAATTTTACAACAACAAACATAATGAGCGCAGGCCAAAGGTGCTTAAAGAGGTAATTTTTAATTGAAATATTCACAAGTCCTATTTGCATTCAAATACACACAAATAATTTTAACAGCGTTATTGCGGCGTGGCTATTTTTTTCCAGCTCAAGGGTTTTAAAAATAGATCGCATAACAAGTGTCCCTTCAGGTATTTTATTGGCAGTTTTACTTTAATACAATCAATTTTATTGTTTGATATTTGTTTCTATCTAATTCGGTTAAAACTTGATTGTTATTGCTAGTTTGAGTATGCAGGACTTTACCTTTAGTATATTTTTTATTTGTTTTAATTTTTAAATTTTGCCTTAAAATATAACAAGTAAAATAAAAACCAATGCCTTGGAAATATTGTTCACAAATTTGTTCAGTAGTTTTAGAGAGATCGTAAAATTTTTACCTAAAAAATTTAAATTTTATAAAGAATTGGCTTTTTTGTGTTTAAGAATTTTTAAAATATAAAAATACAACAACCTCATTTTATTTATTCATGTGATTATATTTTGCTCAGCAAATTTAAAAGTAATATTTTAAGTGCTTAAAGATAAGTTTACTGCAGAATTTCAGTCGCTGAAACATATGTAATATATTTATATTGACTAAAATCATTATTTTTAAAATCATATTTGTTTGTGTACAAATTTTTAATATAAAAATGCATCTGCGTGTTATTTTGATTGAAAATAAAGAAAATGCTCCCATACCTGATTACTGTTTTCAATAAGGCACACACACAATCACACATTTTCCATTACATTTTATGTACACAAATGATTGTATACAATGGCGAATTATGAATAAATATTCCGAGTATGACTGTATTTTTTTAACGATTAAATATTAATATTCTGTGTGTAAAAATATTCAGACTGAAAGTATAAGGCTAAGTTTACATCTGCCATTTCTTGTGTGCCATGTGCCGAAAAAAGCGTAACCACTAATTACTAATGAAAAACTGTTTGATTCAGACATGTATTTATTGATATAAACTGTTTCCAGTCATGTTGGATTTTATAAAATTGTCTATTAGTTATGCATGAAACTTAATAAATACATGTCTGAATCAAACAGTTTTTCATTAGTAATTAGTAGTTACGTTTCTTTTACACATGTTTGGCACATGGCACACAGATGTAAACCCGGCCTAAGAGATTCAATTAGTTTTAAAAGCATGTGCTTTTTTATTTGTAATTGTAGCGTAGCTTCGTTTTTTGTTTAAACGAACTAGAGATACTCTTGTATGTTGGAATCTTAAGTCATAGTTGTGTGAGAGATAATATGTGAGCGTACAAATTGTTTTGCTACAATTAGGATTATGTTTAGTTGCTAAAATTAAGACTGTTTTCAGTGTGACCAGATCCTAAAATTTTTTGCAGCTTAATTGACTTAAAAAAAATGCTAAAAAATAATTTAAGTGCTAAAAATAAGGCTAAAATTTAAAAGTTCTTTTTAAGCCAATATTTTCTTTAAAAGGTTTTATTTTTGCAATTTCTGCACATATTGCCGTACAAATTTTTACTTCCTATTAATAAGGAATTATTTATTGGGGGTAAAAAGTATTCAAAGCAAAACAATAATATTAAGTCACAGAAGGTTCTTGGAAAACATAACGTTCAAAAAATGGTGCTTATAAGAAAAATTTAAAGCTTTCAAATATTCCAACAGAGCTTTTTTCGTATAACAAAAAACACATAGGAAAACTGATATCTCTTTTTGTCACTCACATGTTACAATAACATACACATTTTTTTTTTTTTTTTTTTTTTTTTTTTAATACATATAACTTATTTATTGCATCTTCAAAAAAATGAACTAACAATAAGTAATCAAATCTTAAGTCTAGATATAATTAATGTGTCCGACCAATGCCGAAAACAATTTTAGTGATAGTGTTATTAATACAATAATTATGTACTAGCAAAAAAATTATTCTCAAAAAGTTTCATCTGAGGTATTGCGTATTAGAGCCTTGGTGTCCCTCTTTTTTAAGCGGATGTGTCCAGTAAAGTTCAAGATGTTACGAGCAAGGGGATTAGGATGGGACTCGAGTTTAGTTAAATATTTGCCTGCGTATTTTGAAATTTCTTCAGTCACTAGTGGCATATTTAAATCACGATGTAAATTTGAATTTTTAATGTACCATGGAGCCGATGTTATTAAACGTAAAATTTTGTTTTGTCTTCGTTGGATTTTCTCAACATTTGAAGCTGAAGCAGTGCCCCATAACTGAATTCCGTAGCACCATATTGGTTTCAAAAGCGACTTGTATATTAACAGTTTGCAGTCTAGGCTGAGTGTTGAATTTCTGCCAATCAACCAATGTATTTGAGATAACTTAAGTTTCATTTGAGTTAGCTTAGAGTCAATATGATGTTTCCACGTAAGCCTTCGATCAAGGTGAATACCAAGGTATTTCACGTGAGAATGTTGAGGAATATTCTCATTGTTTATTCGAATGGGGGAACAAGTATCTCTTCTTAGGGAAAACGTTATATGGACACACTTTTGTTCATTTACTTTAATTCTCCATAAGTTCAACCATATTTCCAACTGGGTAATATGTTCCTGGAGATTGCGGGATGCCTCAGAAGGGTTTTCGTGAATACTCATACAGGCTGTATCATCGGCAAACGTAGAGGTATGGATATTATTGCTCACAGGCATATCACAAGTATATATTAAATACAAGACTGGCCCCAGAATACTACCCTGTGGGACACCGGAAGATATAGATTCGGGCACACTCATGAAGTCTCCTTCCACAACAGTGAACTTCCTATCAACAATATAACTTTCCAAAAGTTTTTGAATGTTTAATGGCAGGTATGTCTTCAATTTTAAAACTAGGCCTTCGTGCCATACTTTGTCAAACGCTTGAGAAACATCAATGAAGAGGGCAGAACAATATTTCTTTTCTTCAAATGTCTTCCTTATAACTTGCACCAACCTATGCGTTTGCTCAATTGTGCTATGCTGACTTCTAAAACCAAATTGATGATCTGGGATACACCCATTATCAGCTAAAATTTTGGAAAATTTAGTCATGAGCAGCTTTTCGAAAAGCTTTGAGATTGTTGATAGTAAACTTATAGGCCTATATGACTCAGCCTTGGTAAGATCTTTACCCGGCTTTGGAATCATTTTGATCTTCGCCAGTTTCCAGTTATGTGGAAAATACTGCAATCGCAAAATGGCATTAAAAATAAATAGCAGGATTCTTATTGCGATTAGAGGCAAATTCATCAGCATCTTGTTACTAATTCCATCAATACCTGGAGCTTTCTTTGGGTTGAGTTCAGCAATTATTTTTTGTAATTCACACAGCTTAAACCTTATGGGACGAGGGGGTAGAGAAACTACATTCGGCAAATCAACAGCGCCCGTACATGAATAGGGAGTGAATACAGCTTTTAAATGCTCAGCAAATAAGTTACCTTTCTCGCTATCGCTTCTTGCCCATCCTCCGGTCGAAGTGCGCAGTGGTGATTTAAGCTCAACGGGTCTTTTAAGATTTCTAGCAGCGCGCCATAAAGAGTAATTAGATGCTGACGTGACATCGAGACCTTCTAGAAATTTTTCTAGCCCTTTATCGGGCAACATGTTATTTTAAGAGCAATTACCTTTTTTTCTATTACTGTTACTAAAATAAAAATACATGTTAATTCAAAATTAAAAAAAAAAGTAAATTTTTTTATTTATTTAAAAAAAACTTCTATGTTACATGAATGTCACATTGCCTGAAAAGCTGCATAAATTTTATGATAGGTGGTATGCACGAAAGCAGTTATTATTTTTATTGTAACACAACGCAACGCCACATTTTTCACATAACGTCTGCGATACACCTTGACAATTCGGCATTTTGCATCGAATTCGCTTTTCGGCCCATATCGGCCAATGTCCAACCTGGTCCTTGCGCACAGCTTGCGGTGGAGCATGTTGAGCAGGCCCCTTGGACTTCTTTGCTTGTATATCAGGTTCAATTGACCTGGTTCTCTTCGAGTTTGATTTAGTACCAAGCTTTAGAAGAGTTTCTGCAATTTGCAGACGAAACTATGCAGAAGATAACTGCCTGTCAGTGTTATTGGCAATGCAGTTTTTTTATACAATAGCCATGAGTTTGCCATCACTAAATCTAAGAAGTGGTAAAATATTCGCACTTGCCACCTTTTACTACGAAGCTGAATCTTATATCTTCCCATAATTGCATCAATGAGGTCAACACCTCCCATATGAGCATTATACTGGCCAACAATGGAAGGTCGTTCTATTTCTATGTACTTTTTTTCAGATTTGTCATACCTCTTCACTGGACGTTTCGGAATTTCCCCAACAAAAGTCGATGCTAAATTTACAATTTTGTTATCTTTCCAGGAAACAATTGCAATTTCAATCCCTTCGACACTACACACGAATTCTACAGAAGATCCCCTAACATTTTTCATCATTTCCTTTTCAGCAGGAAGTTTGCAGTTTTGGATTCGGTTTCTTCTTATTGTTCCAACGCTGAAAATTCCTTCTTTTGCTAAATAACCAAGAAGAGGTAGCGAGGTAAAATAGTTATCAAAATGAAGTTGATAATTTTGATTTCGTGGAATGATTCGGGCCAGTCTCATAACAACATTTGAAGACGCACCTAAATCCGGTTTGTTGTCTTGAATGACATTTTCTTTTCCTGTTTCTGGCTCAATCTTATAAGCAAATCCTGATGAGCCACACAGAACATATATCTTATAACCCCATTTATGGGGCTTATTAGGAATGTAGCGCTTCAAAAAGTTTCTAGCTTTCGTGGAACACATCAGTTCATCGACGCAAAGATGTGGCTCTAGAGGAACTTTGCTGAAATTTGTATTTAGCTCATCTATAATAGGGCGTATTTTAAACATTCTATCGTAATTTTTGTCAGTTGCAGCCAAGTTTTGTGTGTTGTCATTAAAATGAATCACACGTCTAATTTTTTCAAATTTTTTTAGAGGCATTACTTCCTGTATCATCGCGGTCCCAATGTTATTGCTCCAATGGCTTGCTGCGTTAGGAAGTTGTATCAGTGACATCATGTACACAACTCCGATAAATTGCTGAATATCTATTTGTTCTACGCGAAAACTATCGCTAATATCCTTTTGAGTGATATATAGATTGGTTTGCTCAGTAATATATATAGCAATATTTCTTTCGAAAAGAAGTAAAAGAAATATTGTATTGGGGTGTCAAGATTTTTGATATCATCAGGCATTGTGATACACCCTTTGAACTGCAGTTGTTGTTCATTTAAAATCAGGCTTTTCCTTTTCCAAAGAATGTTTTCATAACGCTTTTTTTGGTGGTGTGTGCTCTCTGCCTGATCTGGCGGAGCGACTGAGCTTATTGGCTCTATGCTTTCATTTTCAACATATTCTATCAAATCATTTATATCTTCAGCTGCATTTTCTTCTATATCTTCAAGATATTCAGGATCAGCCACACTGTCATCCTCAAACTCAAATCCATCCACACTTTCTTCAAGCATTTCCAAAATTTCCGCGTCCGTGAGCGACTTTGCCATTCTTATACCAGTGCTACAACAATAAAAAATAAACGCGCCAAAGGTCAATGTGACATAAATGTAACACAATAAAATTTCACAGAAAAAAGTGGAATATGGATTACTTTCTACTTTATTTGATGAAAATCACTTTATTACATACCCACGCACTAATTTTTTGCAAATATGATAATATTTCCTTCAAAAATCTTATATTTTTCACAAAAAGTTTTCAGCACTTGTTGAACTCTTGCACTTTTTACAGCAAATAAATATTTGCTAAAAAAAACGTGATAATAATACTATCTCTTTCAATTGTATTTATTTCTTATGGTGCACGGATTGTGTTAGTTCTGTTACAGTGCCCAATGTATTTGTAAAAGTAAAACACAACTATAACTAAACAATTTTAGGGTATGTGGCATTAATGTCACATCGCCTGATAAAGGGCTAGTAATGCTGTTTTTTCCGACGATAGCAACTCTTTGAGTCGTTTAGTACATTCTTTAAGTCTGAGTTTATTTAGGGGTGATCTGTGTTGTTGCCATTCTCTTCTAGCTCTCCTTTTTTCACATACAAGACGTTCAATATCCGCAGAATAAATTCTATTAAAGCCAGTCTGCGGATGGGAAGTAGTGGCATGTTCAGCAGCCTCTTTAATATTTTCGTTAAGATTGGCAACGTTAAATTCAATATCATCGGATGTACTTAGCTTAATGTTTTCCGTACAATGACTACTGAGATATTTTTTGAACCCCAGCCAATTAACACGACTTATCATCTTCACATATGAGTTCGGCAAATCACTCCTTAGTGGGTTAAAAATTGTAACTATTGTGGGAGAGTGATCGGAGGAGAGATCTAGAGAGGCCTCCACGTGAGTTAGGTCCATAGGGATATTTTTCATGACACCAAAATCTATTACATCCGGAATTTTTTGTACGTCAGTAGGCCAATAAGTGGGCTCCCCACACGAAATGACATCCAAGTCCATTTTTGAAATTGTATTAAACAACGCTCGACCTCTAGGTGTAACAAGACGAGAGCCCCAGTACGTATGTTTTGCATTGTAGTCGCCAGCTGCCAGGAAACAAGATCCAAGCGATTTGTAGAACTTCTCATACTGCTCTTCTGTAACTGCAAATCTGGGAGGTGAGTAAATTGATGATATCGCGAAATTCGCACAAAAATTTTCTACGAAAATATTCGTTGCTTGCATATATTCTTCACAAACGTTGTCAAGGACATAGTGCTTGAGTCTTGACTTAATTAGAATTGCTGATCCACCGCATGCTCTCCCTCTCGGGTCCTTTGAATCATATAGAGTGTAACCATTTATTTTGAATAAGCTTCTTGATGTCAAATGAGTCTCAGAGACCAACATTATATCAATATTTTTTTCCATAAGGAAGTGCTCGAGCTCATTTTTGTGTTGGCGGATGCCGTTTGCGTTCCAGAAACATATTTTCAACGTGTTCATGGCTTGTTAATTAATGCTTGAAGCAGAGTATTCTGCATTCGTAGCATTTCTTGCATCATGTTAGTCATATTTGTAGTAAAGTTGTTTATAGTTTGCACTAGATTATCAATAGTGGCTTCAAGGCGGCTGAAATTAAAGCTTGTGTTAGCATTTGTCGAATTACTTGTTGTTGGTGGGGTCACTTTCTGCGTGGGAATTGAATTTGTCTTAACAGCATCCGCATACGATACTCGTAAAGTACTTGGTTGGCTCATTGGAGGAAAAGTGGCGGAGTAAGCATTTGCTGATTGAGCTGGAGTTAATTTAGGTTTTTGTCCCATAGTCTGTTTAACAAAAGAATATACAGGGCAACCTCTGTAGTTAGCGGTGTGATTACCTCCACAATTACTACATTTTTTTTCTGCTTGAACTTTTGGCTTGGTATAACATACACATGTTAAGATCATATACATTTATTCATTTTCGAAAAACAGCCTTTCAGTCTTTATTTGTTTTCTTCAAACCTGGCATAGCTCAAACGTTTTGTTATTTTGAAGTAATCCTTAAATTAAATATCACATGCATAAATACATGTACGATTATATTAAATACAAGACTGGCCCAAAAATACTACCCTTTGGGACACCAGAAGATATAGATTCGGGCACACTTATGAAGTCTCCTTCCACAACAGTGAACTTCCTATCAGTAATATAACTTTCCAAAAGTGTTTGTATGTTTATTGGGAGATATGTTTTCAATTTTAAAACTAGGCCTTCGTGCCATACTTTGTCAAATGCCTGAGAAACATCAATGAAGAGGGCAGAACAATACTTCATTTCTTCAAATGTCTTCCTTATAAATTGAACCAATCTATGCGTTTGCTCAATTGTGCTATGCTGACTTCTAAAACCAAATTGATGGTTAGGGATGCACCTATTATCCGCTTAAATGTTGGAAAATGTAGTCGTGAGCAGCTTTTCAAAAAGCTTTGAGATTGCTGATAGTAAGCTTATAGGCATATATGACTCAGCCTTGGTAGTATCTTTGCCCGGCTTTGGAATCATTTTGATCTCTACAAGTTTCCAGTTATATGGAAAATACTGCATTCGTAAAATGGGATTAAAAGTAAATAGCACGTTTGTTATTGCATTAAAAGGCAAATTCATCAGCATCTTGTTGCTTTCTTCGGGTTGAGTTCAGCAATTATTTTTTGTACTTCACGCAGCTTAAAAATTAAGGCACGAGGTGGTAGAGAAACTACACTCGGCAAATCAACAGCACCCGTATATGAATAGGAAGTGAATACAGATTTTAAATGCTCAGCAAATAAGTTACCTTTCTCACTATCGCTTCTGGCCCATCCTCCGGTCGAAGTGCGCAGTAGTGTTTTTAGCCCAACGGGTCTATTAATATTTCTAGCAGCGCGCCAAAAATAGTAATTAGATGCTGACGTGACATCGAGACCTTCTAGATATTTTTACATATTTGAGTCTGGTTTTATTTAGGGGTGATCTGTGTTGTTGCCATTCTCTTCTAGCTCTCCTTTTTTTCACATACAAGACGTTCAATATCCGTAGAATAAATTCTATTAAAGAAACTCTGCGGTTGGGAGGTAGTGGCATGTTCAGCAGCCTGTTTAATATTTTCGTTAAGATTTGCAACGTTAAATTCAATATCTTCAGATGTTATTAGCTTAATGTTTTCCATACAATGAGTACATAGATATTTTTTAAACCCCAGCCAATTAACAGGATTGATCATCTTCACATATGGGTACGGTAAGGCACTTCTTAGTGGGCTACAAATTGTAACGATTGTGGGAGAGTGATCGGAGGAGAGATGTAGGGAAGCTTCAACATTAATTAAATACCTAGAGATATTTTTCATGACGCCAAAATCTATAAGATCCGGAATTTTATGTATATCCGGAGGCCAGTAAGTGGGCTCCCCACTCGAAACGACGTCCAAGCCCATTTTTGAAATTGTGTTGAACAACGCACGACCCCTCGGCGTAATAAGACGCGAACCCTAGAATGTATGATTTGCATTGTAGTTGCCAGCTGTTACGAAACAAGGCCCAAGTGATTTTTAGAAATTCTCATATTGATCCTCAGTGATTGAGAATCTTGGAGGGGAGTAAATTGATGATATAACGAAATTTGTACAAAAATTTTCAACACAAATATTAGTTGCTTGTAAATATTCTGCACAGATGTTATCAAGAATATAGTGCTTGAGTTTTGATTTTATTACTATCATATAAGGTGTAGCCATTCATTTTAAAAAGGCTTTTCGAAGTTAAATGAGTCTCAGAAACTAACATTACATCAATATTTTTTTCCGAAACGAAGTGCTCGAGCCCATTTTTGTGTTGGCGAATGCCGTTTGCGTTCCAGAAACATATTTTTAAAGTGTTCATGGCTTGTTAATTAATGTTTAAAGCAAAGTATTCTGCATTCGCAGCATTTCTTGCATCATGCTAGTCACATTTCTTGTAAACTTATTTATAGTTTGCACCAGATTATCAATAGTAGCTTCAAGGCGATTAAAGTTAAAGATAGAGTTTGTGTTTGTCGACTTATTTGGCGGTGAAACTTTTTGTCCAGCAATACGATTTGTCTTAACAGCATCGGCATACGATATACGTGAAGTAATTGGTTGGCTCATTTAAGGAAAAGTCGCGGAGTAAGCGTTGGCTGATTGAGCTGGAGCTTACTAAGGTTTTTGACCCATAGCCTGTTTAAATAAAGACTATACAGGACATTCTCTGTAGTTAACGGTGTGATTACCTCCAAAATTACTACACTTTTTATGCGCTTGATCTTTTGGCTTAGTACAGCTAGCAGTACCGTGCAATTCACTGTGGATCACACAAACTGTAGGTAATTTGCAGTAAGTGTTTGTGTGGCCATATTCTTGACAATTATGGCACTGAACGGGCCTGAACGCTTGTATGGTTCTTAACTGTTATTTTTCGGTATAAAAGATATTTTAAGCTATAAATTGGATGAGCCTCATTTTTTCTCAATTTTGTATCATTTGGCTCAAATTCAACGTGAAATAGCGGTTGGGAGATCTTCTCTCCATTTAATATGTTTGATACATTTTTTACCTTAAATCCCTGGAGGACCAGCGCATCTTTTATTTCTTCGGGAATAACATACGAATCTATGCCCTTCAGTACAATTTGCAGGACTTTAGAACTCTTAAGCTGGTAAGTGTAGAAACTTGTTTTTTACTTTTTTCAAATTCAGTAATGATTTTGCGAAAATCTTTTTCTTTATAAATTTGAATTTTCGTATCATCAATGTTACCACGTTTTATTGGAACAATGTGAAATTTATTTTCACCAATGATCGAGATTAATTTTTTAATAAGGGCGATTGAATTTTTTTTTCTCGTATAGAGTGGTGGTGGTTTGGAGGTTTTTTTTCGAGGATACATCGGGTTGTCGTTGTCATCTTGCAAAATTTTAAAACGGTTTTGACGATTAGTAGAGGATGCGCTGTTATCCCTAGACATCTTTAGAGCAGATGAAATTTAAAAGAATTCGGACTTCGCCCACGCTTTACCACAGTTATATATCTATTCATTCCGATTTGGATCTTGGCTTTTGAGCTATTCTTATCAATATTGTTATCAATACGTACATATAAATAATGACGTCAGAAAATCACAGACACACACATACACAAATCTATCTATCTCAACAACACCCTCACCTACCTCAAATCACGATCAGCCTTAAACTTCTCGGACATACATACACACACACATACACATCCACACAGAGGAGATGACGTAATACACAAACACAAAGATACACACATAATGAAATTTGATAATGAAATTCAAATTCCTCTGTCATGAAACACGAAACAATATTTCTTAAATAAACGAAGGTTTCGTAACAACATCTTCGTCCCCACCAAACGATCACGTACATTACATTAACAACATACACACATTATCAAATACATTCCCTCTCCCCATCTGAACAGCTATCAGGGGGTTGCCACTCTCTGCAGCTATTAGATTATTTCCCCAGAGATCCCAAAAATAAATATATACATACAATAACCATACATACGCATAGCAACAACAACTCACAACGCCAAACCAAAGTCTATCAAATAACGATCACTACATGCACATAAAAAAACAGATTCGTTGTCACTACCCTGGAACCAAGTGACTTTGTGTCAACACTAAAATTCTAGTGACAATTGTAATATAATAAGTTTTCTTCTATCCGCCAGTATAAAAGAAAGAGAAAAAACAGATATGACGTACATATTTGTGGTGGAATTGTCAACAACTTGTCAATATACATACATTTGTATGCACGTAATTTATAGAAATGTACCAGTAACTAACTGTCTGGTTAGTATGTCTCCATTTCCCCATAAGAACTAAGTAGTCACCATGTCTATGTCCATAGCACAAACCATTGCATGAAAATTATAGAATAATTATAGAGTAGTACTGGTTACAAAGTCAAAAGCGAGTTAGTACATTTTCACCATCGACATTTCCTACAGGGTATAATGTTTGTCTGCCACTACAAAAAAAGTAGTGGATAGTGGCAAACATACAAGTAAATACAAAAACGCACACATATGCACACACACACACATACATACACATATACAAACACTCACAGATACATACATACACTGTAAGCACAAAGTTTCTCTACAGTAACAACAAAAGCTGTACACACAAGTATGTGTATACGAGTACATACATGCATACATATAAACAAAGAATCAAACTTTAACACACACGCACACACACATAGCCTAACACAATCCCAACATGAAAATCCCCGAAATGCCCCATTTTTAACATGGTTGCCAACATTTTTGTTTTTTCCCGGTTTTGAATTCCCAAACTTGGACTATCGTCCCCATTACCCATCTTCTCATATATTTAGCTTTTATTCGTTTAAAAGAACGAAAATAGCCTCTGCTTTGTTTAATGAGCACAAAATATACAAAGCAGAGACAATTTTATTTCTTTTAAACGAATGAAACATTTTCCCGTGCAAAATAAAACAGAAAAAAACTATTTCCTTCTTGTTAAAAGAAAACTATTCGCACGTAAACTATTGTGCGCCAATTCACCACAATAAAAATTGTGTCAGATTGGTGTATTTGCTGCAATCGTGCGATTCTGCCTTTAGTTAGTAAATATGTGAGGCTGCAAGGGAACATGTCAGCTGTTATTGTTTGCTTTATACATGTGTGTGTATGTATGTGAGAGAGAACTTAAAACCTATTTTCTGTAAATTTCTACTACATACATTACGATATTAAATCAACAGTAACATGTTTTATTTATTTATTTATTTATTATAATATTTAAAGACATAATAAATTATGAAATTAAATTATAAGAAGGTACTAACAACAGAGGTTTTCGGCCTATGTTTTATTTATGTTACAGGTTTTCTCAGTTGATTTGTAACCTCACGATACGAATACACGATACTAATTCTACAATTAGAGCAGAGATGTCAAAAATATAATTATACTTGTATGTGTGAGAAAAGTTGACCCATTTGTTTCTGAAGTACATAGAAAAAAATAAATATTTGGACAAATGCAGTTTAGTAAAGCAGTTAAAAAATTAATAAAAAAAGTTGGAGCCGACCCATATTTTCCGAGTTATGGGGCTCTGAACTTTTCATAGGAAACTGTGGAAAATCTCCAAAAAGTAATGTTTAATAAGCTTATCTGATAGAAACGTAAAAAATAAAAAAAAGATTTATGAAAACAATTTGTGGCGACCCATATTTCCCGAGTTATTGGTCTGAAAAGTTTAAATAGAAAGTGCAGTTTAGTGAAACTACTCCAAAAAAAATTTAAATGTCTTTTTAATACATATTAATTTCCTTCCTTAAAAGTTTTGTAATGTGTGTTATACATTGAATGTCGTGAAAAGCATTAGTGATCATAGAATATATTTCGCATACCACTTCTTTTCTTTCACTGTACCTATAAAGAATTTAACACACCCGCTACGCATGTGTTATCGTTGACAACTAAAGGCTAGGTTAGCCGAACGTTGCTGTTGCCGTACTGTACCGTACCGTAATGTTAGCACGTTTGAGCACTTATAGAACATTTAAAAACGTGCGTACGCTTTACTTTATTTTGTTGTTTTAGAGTTTCATGTTTTCTTTAACATTTGTATTTTCGAATGCATTCTGAAGATCATCGCAAATCGTAATGAAGCTTTAGTTTTTGAACTCATCAAAAACGCATGCGATTTTACTGGGTAATTATGTAATATGTATATTGAAATAAATATCCAGCGAAATAGGCATGCAAAAACGGAATTAAATCATCCAGTTGAGACATTTTCATAAAACGAGTTTTATCTCCAACAAATAATAAGAATAAAATAGCTCAGTGGCAGGGAGTGTGCTTTGACAGTCATAACAGCATGGTTTGTATCCTGGCTGCGACAAGGTTTTTTTTGTTTTGTGAAAAAACGTCATCGAATCAGGGAACTTGCATGAGTTCTATGCACTCATTTCAATGATGAGCAGTT
The DNA here is from genome assembly GCA_936439885.1 of Nowickia ferox. Taxonomy (NCBI): domain Eukaryota; kingdom Metazoa; phylum Arthropoda; class Insecta; order Diptera; family Tachinidae; genus Nowickia; species Nowickia ferox. Next base: position 54,190,712 of record OW387026.1, read on the forward strand.
TTGTTAAATTTGAACCCATGCACGTCAATGACACGCCTGTGTTCAAATCTTGTGTTCGGCACCTAACTTGAACCCATGTATTAACTATTTCTTTGCATGTCTTTTTTGCTGGGTCCGAAAATAACTTAATTATTCGATTGCTAAATAAACTTACCTAAGGATAAGTGTTGGTTTAAAAAAATAAAAAAACTGCTAACTTTTATATCTAAGCACCTTCAGAATTAACAGAGAAAAGGTTCCCAACCCCTATTTCGGGTCGAACTGGAGCCGAATGACATACTATTGAAAAAAAATGAAACCCATCCAATTTATAGCGTAAAGTTTCTCTTGCACCGAAAAATCACAGTTGAAGCGCCACGTAAGCGTTCAGGTACCGCACAGTACCACAATTGCCAAAAATATGGCCATACTAAAACTTACTGCAAATTACCTACAGTTTGTGTTATCTGCGGTGAATTGCACGGTTCTGCTAGCTGTACGAAGCCAAAAGATCAAGCTGAAAAAAAATGTAGTAATTGTGGAGGTAATCACACTGCTAACTATAGAGGATGTGCTGTTCGTTAAACAGACTGTGGGACAAAAATATAAATTAGCTCCAGCTCAATCAGGAAACGCTTTCCCCGCCAATTTTCCTCTAAAGAGCCAACCAAGTACTTCACGTGTATCATCTGCCGTTAAAACAAATTCCTTTCCCGCGCAGAAAGTGTCCCCACCAAGTAATTCAACAAATGCTAACACAAGCTTTAATTTCAGTCGCCTTGAAGCCACTATTGATAATCTGGTGCAAACTATAAACAACTTTACTACAAATATGACTAGCATGATGCAAGAAATGCTGCGAATGCAGAATACTCTGCTTCAAGCATTAATTAACAAGCCATGAACACTTTAAAAATATGTTTCTGGAACGCAAACGGCATTCGCCAACACAAAAATGGGCTCGAGCACTTCGTTTCGGAAAAAAATATTGATGTAATGTTGGTTTCTGAGACTCATTTAACTTCGAAAAGCCTTTTTAAAATGAATGGCTACACCTTATATGATAGTAAGGACCCGAGAGGAAGAGCATGCGGTGGAGCAGTAATTTTAATAAAATCAAAACTCAAGCACTATATTCTTGATAACATCTGTGCAGAATATTTACAAGCAACTAATATTTGTGTTGAAAATTTTTGTACAAATTTCGTTATATCATCAATTTACTCCCCTCCAAGATTCTCAATCACTGGGGATTAATATGAGGATTTCTACAAATCTCTTGGGCCTTGTTTCGTAGCAGCTGGAGACTACAATGCAAAACATACGTTCTAAGATTCACGCCTTATTACCCCTAGAGGAAAAGCGTTATTCAAAACGATTTTAAAAATAGGCTTGGACGTCATTTCGTGTGTAGAGCCCACTTACTGGCCTACAAAAAATTCCGGATGTTATTGATTTGGGAGTCATTAAAAATATTTCTAGAGATTTAGTTCATGTCGAAGCTTCCTTAGATCTCTCCTCCGATCACTCTCCCACTATCGTTACAATCTGTAACCCACTAAGAAGTGATTTACCTCACCCATACTTGAAGATGATCAATCGTATTAATTGGCTGAGATTCTAAAAATATCTTAGTAGCCACCGCACGGAAAACATATTGCTAAGAACATTCGATAATATTGAATCTAACATTGCGAATCTTAACGAAAATATAAAGCAGGCTGCTGAACATGCTTCTACCTCCCACCCGCAGACTGGGTTTTATAGAATTTATTCTAACGATATTAAACGTCTCGTATGTGAAAAAAGAAGAGCTAGACGGGAATGGCACAGCACAGATCGCTCCAGCATAAAATCAGATTTAAAGAGTGCACTAAATGACTCCAAGAGTTGCTTGCATATGAGAAACCTGCATCTATTAAAAATTATCTGGATAACCTTGATGTCACACCAGCATCTAATTACTCTTTGTGGCGCGCTGTGAAAAAGCTTAAAACACCAGTTTAGTTTAAACCACCTCTGCGCACTTCTACCGAAGGTTGGGCAAGAAGTGATACAGAAAAAGGTAACTTGTTTGCAAAGCATTTAAAATCCGTATTTACCCCAAACAGATGTAGTGCTGCTGTTGATTTACCGATTGAAGTTGCTCTACTTCGTCGACCCTTAAAGTTTAAGATGTGTGACATAAAGAAATTATTTACTGAACTCAACCCGATGGAATTAGTAACAAGATGCTCATGAATTTGCCAAGTATTGCAATTAGAATCCTTCTATTTATTTTTAATGCCATAGTAAGACTGGAGTATTGTCCACACCTCTCGAAGGTTGCCAAGGTCAAAATGATTCCAAAGCCAAGGAAAGACCTTACCAAGGCTGAATCGTACAGGCCAATAACTCTACTATCAATAATGTCTAAACTTTTCGAAAAACTGCTTATGATAAAATTGTCCCCAATTCTAATTGGTAGTGGGTGCATACCAGACCATCAAATTGGTTTTAGGAGTCAGCATAGCACCATTGAACAAAGGCATAGATTGGTTCAATTTATAAGAAGAACATTTTAAGAAAAGAAATATTGTTCCGCCCTCTTCATTGCTGTTTTTCAGGCATTTGATAAAGTATAGCATGAAGGCCTTATTTTAAAATTAAAATCATATCTACCAATAAATTTTCTGAAGCTGAAGGACACTTCATGAGTGTGCCCGAATCTATATCATCCGGTGTGCCAAAGAAGAGCATATTCCAGCCAGTTTTGTATTTGATTTATACTTGTGATATGCCTTTGAGCAACTATATCCATACATCTACATTTGCCGATGATACAGCCTGCCTTATTATGCACGAAAACCCTCACGAGGATTCCCGATATCTACAAGAACATATTACACAGCTAGAACTATGGTTAAACTTATGGAGAATTAAAGTTTTTTTTTCATGCGTGTATTTATTTATTGTATCTTCAAAAACTGAACTTACAATAAGTTTTGAAATCTTAAATCTAGAATAATTAGGCTTAACCAGTGTCAGGCATAAACTTAGTGATAGTAATCAATAATACATAAATATCGTATTAAGCACAAAAATATTTTCAAGCTGTTTCATATGGAGTGTTGAGTATTAGAGCCGTAGTGTCCCTCTTTTTTTAAGCGGATGTGTCCAGTAAAATTCAAGATGTTACGAGCAAGGAGATTAGGATGAGACTCGAGTTTTGTTAAGTATTTGGTTGCGTATTTTGCAATTTTTTTAGTCACTAGTGGCATATTTAAATCACGATGTAAATTTGGATTTTTGATGTACCATGGAGCCGATGTATTAGTCTTTAAATCTTGTTTTGCCTTCGTTGGATTCTCTCTATATTGGAAGCTGAAGCAGTGCCCCATAGCTGTATTCCTTAGCACCATATGGGTTTCAAAAGTGACTTGTACATTAAAAGTTTACAATCTAGACTGAGTGTTGAATTTCTACCAATCAGCCAATGCATCTGAGTTAATTTAAATTTAATTTGTGTTAGCTTTGAGTCAATATGGTGTTTCCATGTATGCCGTCGATCATGGTGTATACCAAGCTATTTTACATGTGAATGATGAGGAACAACTTGATTGTTGATTCGAATTGGGGAACAAGTATCTCTTCGCAGGGTAAATGTTAGCTGAACACATTTTTGTTCGTTAGCTTTAATTCCCCATAAGTTTAACCATAGTTCCAGCTGTGTAATATGTTCTGGTAGATATCGGGAAGCCTCGAGAGGATTTTTGTGCATACTAAGGGAGGCTGTAGCATCGGCAAATGTAGATGTATGGATATGGCGCAGAGGTGATTTGCTCAACAGGTGTTTTAAGCTCTCTCGCAGCGCGCCACAAAGAGTAATTAGATGATGGTGTGACATCGAGGTTTTCCAGATAATTTTTAAGAGATGCAGTTTTTCCATATGCAAGAACCTCTTGGAGTCGTTTAGTGCACTCTTTAAATCTGATTTTATGCTGGGGCGATCTGTGCTGTTGCCATTCCCGTCTAGCTCTTCTTTTTTCACATACGAGACGTTCAATATCCGTAGAATAAATTCTATTGAACCCAGTCTGCGGGTGGGAGGTAGAAGCATGTTCAGCAGCCTGCTTTATATTTTCGTTAAGATTCGCAATATTAGATTCAATATCATCGGATGTTCTTAGCATTATGTTTTCCGTGCAATGACTGCTAAGATATTTTTTGAATCTCAGCCAATTAACACGATTGATCATCTTCACATATGGGTGAGGTAAATCACTTCTTAGTGGGTTACAGATTGTAACGATAGTGGGAGAGTGATCGGAGGAGAGATCTAAGGAAGCTTCGACATGAACTAAATCTCTAGAAATATTTTTAATGACTCCCAAATCTATAACATCCGGAATTTTTTGTAGGTCATTAAGTGGGCTCTACACATGAAATAACGTCCAAGCCTATTTTTAAAATCGTGTTGAATAACGCTTTTCCTCTAGGAGTAATAAGGCGTGAATCTTAGAACGTATGTTTTGCATTGTAGTCTCCAGCTGCTACGAAACAAGGCCCAAGAGATTTGTAGAAATCCTCATATTAATCCCCAGTGATTGAGAATCTTGGAGGGGAGTAAATTGATGATATAACAAAATTTGTACAAAAATTTTCAACACAAATATTAGTTGCTTGTAAATATTCTGCACAGATGTTATCAAGAATATAGTGCTTGAGTTTTGATTTTATTAAAATTACTGCTCCACCGCATGCTCTTCCTCTCGGGTCCTTACTATCATATAAGGTGTAGCCATTCATTTTAAAAAGGCTTTTCGAAGTTAAATGAGTCTCAGAAACAACATTACATCAATATTTTTTTCCGAAACGAAGTGCTCGAGCTCATTTTTGTTTTGGCGAATGCCGTTTGCGTTCCAGATACATATTTTTAACGTGTTCATGGCTTGTTAATTAATGCTTGAAGCAAAGTATTCTGCGTTCGCAGCATTTCTGGCATCATGTTAGTCATATTTGTAGTAAAGTTGTTTAAAGTTTGCACCAGATTATCAATAGTGGCTTCAAGGCGACTGAAATTAAAGCTTGTGTTAGCATTTGTTGAATTACTTGGTGGGGACACTTTCTACGTGGGAAAAGAATTTGTCTTAACAGCATCGGCATATGATACACGTGAAGTACTTGGTTGGCTCATTGTAGGAAAATTGGCGGAGAAAGCGTTTGCTGATTGAGCTGGAGGTAATTTAAGTTTTCGCCCCATAGTTTTTTTAATGAAAGAATATACAGGACATCCTCTGTAGTTAGCAGTTTGATTACCTCCACAATTACTACATTTTTTTTTCAGCTTGATCTTTTGCCTACGTACAGCTAGCAGAACCGTGCAATTCACAGCAGATAACACAAACTGTAGGTAATTTGCAGTAAGTTTTTGTATGGCCATATTCTTGGCAATTATGGCACTGTACGGGAACTGAACGCTTACGTGGCTCTTCAACTGTGATTTTTCGTTGTAAGAAAAATTTTACGCTATAAATTGGATCGGTTTCATTTTTTTTTCAATTTTATGTCATTCGGCTCCAGTTCGACCCGAAATAGGGGTTGGGGGACCTTTTCTCTGTTAATTGTATTAGTAACATTTTTAACCTTAAATCCTTGGTCGACAAGTGCATATTTTAATTCTTCGGGCTCAACATATGAATCTATGCCCTTTAATACTATCTGTAGGCCTTTAGAACTCTTAAGTTGGTATGTGTAAAAATTTGTTTTATTTTTTCGAATTCACTAACAATTTTTCGAAAATCTTTTTCATCATATATTTGGATTTTAGTTTCATCAATATTACCTCGTTTAGTTGGAACGATGTGAAAAGTATTTTCTCCAATGGTCGACAGTAGTTTTTTTAGAAGCGCGTTAGAATTTTTTTCTCTCAGATAAATAGGTGGTGGCTTAAAAGACTTTTGCGATTATGTAGCGGGCTTGTCGTTTTTGTCTTGCAATAATGAAAAACGATTTTGATTTAATATATTTGATACATTTTTTTAGTAGAGGATGCGCTGTTATCCCTAGACATCTTTGGAGCAGATGACATTTTAGAAGAATTTGCGCTTCACCCACGCTTTACCACAGTTATATATCTGTCCATTCCGACTTTAACCTAATAATATTTAACGTTTTTTAAATAATGAAGCTTTAGTAAGACTTGGACTACTTTCATAATAAAGAGCATATACTCGTATGGATATTAAAAAAACTGACCTTTATAACTTTGATTAAAAATTTTAATTTTTAAATAAAATATTCTAACAAAACTATTTTTTAAGGACACGTGTTAAGTCATAATGCAACTGATCTATTTAACACCAAGGCTTGAAGTAAAATGATGACTTTACAAATATGTTTAAGATTTTTTACTTTTAATTTTAAAGCCACTAATAACGGGAAAATCCACCACCTACGAAATTTTGATTCACTCATCCCTTTTTCCAACAAGTGTAAATTTTTTTCATTATTGTAAATGGAATTTAACTTTTTATGCAAAGCATGTAAAAGCAAAGTGACAAACAGTGGCATAAAAATTAATTTGGATAATTTGTTCGCAAATTTTACAACAACAAACATAATGAGCGCAGGCCAAAGGTGCTTAAAGAGGTAATTTTTAATTGAAATATTCACAAGTCCCATTTGCATTCAAATACACACAAACAATTTTAACAGCGTTATTGCGGCGTGGCTATTTTTTTCCAGCTCAAGGGTTTTAAAAATAGATCGCATAACAAGTGTCCCTTCAGGTATTTTATTGGCAGTTTTACTTTAATACAAGCAATTTTATTGTTTGATATTTGTTTCTATCTAATTCGGTTAAAACTTGATTATTATTGCTAGTTTGAGTATGCAGGACTGTACCTTTAGTATATTTTTTATTTGTTTTAATTTTTAAATTTTGCCTTAAAATATAACAAGTAAAATAAAAACCAATGCCTTGGAAATATTGTTCACAAATTTGTTCAGTAGTTTTAGAGATATCGTAAAATTTTTACCTAAAAAATTTAAATTTTATAAAGAATAGGATTTTTTGTGTTTAAGAATTTTTAAAATATAAAAATACAATAACCTCATTTTATTTATTCATGTGATTATATTTTGCTCAGCAAATTTAAAAGTAATATTTTAAGTGCTTAAAGATAAGTTTACTGCAGAATTTCAGTCGCTGAAACATATGTAATATATTTATATTGACTAAAATCATTATTTTTAAAATCATATTTGTTTGTGTACAAATTTTTAATATAAAAATGCATCTGCGTGTTATTTTGATTGAAAATAAAGAAAATGCTCCCATACCTGATTACTGTTTTCAATAAGGCACACACACAATCACACATTTTCCATTACATTTTATGTACACAAATGATTGTATACAATGGCGAATTATGAATAAATATTCCGAGTATGACTGTATTTTTTTAACGATTAAATATTAATATTCTGTGTCTAAGTTTACATCTGGCATTTCTTGTGTGCCATGTGCCGAAAAAAGCGTAACCACTAATTACTAATGAAAAACTGTTTGATTCAGACATGTATTTATTGATATAAACTGTTTCCAGTCATGTTGGATTTTATAAAATTGTCTATTAGTTATGCATGAAATTTAATAAATACATGTCTGAATCAAACAGTTTTTCATTAGTAATTAGTAGTTACGTTTCTTTTACACATGGCACACAGATGTAAACCCGGCCTAAGAGATTCAATTAGTTTTAAAAGCATGTGCTTTTTTATTTGTAGTTGTAGCGTAGCTTCGTTTTTTGTTTAAACGAAGTAGAGATACTCTTGTATGTTGGAATCTTAAGTCATAGTTGTGTGAAAGATAATATGTGAGCGTACAAATTGTTTTGCTACAATTAGGATTATGTTTAGTTGCTAAAATTAAGACTGTTTTCAGTGTGACCAGATCCTAAAATTTTTTGCAGCTTAATTGACTTAAAAAAAATGCTAAAAAATAATTTAAGTGCTAAAAATAAGGCTAAAATTTAAAAGTTCTTTTTAAGCCAATATTTTCTTTAAAAGGTTTTATTTTTGCAATTTCTGCACATATTGCCGTAGAAATTTTTACTTCCTATTAATAAGGAATTATTTATTGGGGGTAAAAAGTATTCAAAGCAAAACAATAATATTAAGTCACAGAAGGTTCTTGGAAAACATAACGTTCAAAAAATGGTGCTTATAAGAAAAATTTAAAGCTTTCAAATATTCCAACAGAGCTTTTTTCGTATAACAAAAAACACATAGGAAAACTGATATCTCTTTTTGTCACTCACATGTTACAATAACATACACATGTTAAGATCATATACATTTATTCATTTTCGAAAAACAGCCTTTCAGTCTTTATTTGTTTTCTTCAAACCTGGCATAGCTCAAACGTTTTGTTATTTTGAAGTAATCCTTAAATTAAATATCACATGCATAAATACATGTACGATTATATTAAAGACAAGACTGGCCCAAAAATACTACCCTTTGGGACACCAGAAGATATAGATTCGGGCACACTTATGAAGTCTCCTTCCACAACAGTGAACTTCCTATCAGTAATATAACTTTCCAAAAGTGTTTGTATGTTTATTGGGAGATATGTTTTCAATTTTAGAACTAGGCGATCGTGCCATACTTTGTCAAATGCCTGAGAAACATCAATGAAGAGGGCAGAACAATACTTCATTTCTTCAAATGTCTTCCTTATAAATTGAACCAATCTATGCGTTTGCTCAATTGTGCTATGCTGACTTCTAAAACCAAATTGATGGTTAGGGATGCACCTATTATCCGCTTAAATTTTGGAAAATTTAGTCATGAGCAGCTTTTCGAAAAGCTTTGAGATTGTTGATAGTAAACTTATAGGCCTATATGACTCAGCCTTGGTAAGATCTTTACCCGGCTTTGGAATCATTTTGATCTTCGCCAGTTTCCAGTTATGTGGAAAATACTGCAATCGCAAAATGGCATTAAAAATAAATAGCAGGATTCTTATTGCGATTAGAGGCAAATTCATCAGCATCTTGTTACTAATTCCATCAATACCTGGAGCTTTCTTTGGGTTGAGTTCAGCAATTATTTTTTGTAATTCACACAGCTTAAACCTTATGGGACGAGGGGGTAGAGAAACTACATTCGGCAAATCAACAGCGCCCGTACATGAATAGGGAGTGAATACAGCTTTTAAATGCTCAGCAAATAAGTTACCTTTCTCGCTATCGCTTCTTGCCCATCCTCCGGTCGAAGTGCGCAGTGGTGATTTAAGCTCAACGGGTCTTTTAAGATTTCTAGCAGCGCGCCATAAAGAGTAATTAGATGCTGACGTGACATCGAGACCTTCTAGAAATTTTTCTAGCCCTTTATCGGGCAACATGTTATTTTAAGAGCAATTACCTTTTTTTCTATTACTGTTACTAAAATAAAAATACATGTTAATTCAAAATTAAAAAAAAAAGTAAATTTTTTTATTTATTTAAAAAAAACTTCTATGTTACATGAATGTCACATTGCCTGAAAAGCTGCATAAATTTTATGATAGGTGGTATGCACGAAAGCAGTTATTATTTTTATTGTAACACAACGCAACGCCACATTTTTCACATAACGTCTGCGATACACCTTGACAATTCGGCATTTTGCATCGAATTCGCTTTTCGGCCCATATCGGCCAATGTCCAACCTGGTCCTTGCGCACAGCTTGCGGTGGAGCATGTTGAGCAGGCCCCTTGGACTTCTTTGCTTGTATATCAGGTTCAATTGACCTGGTTCTCTTCGAGTTTGATTTAGTACCAAGCTTTAGAAGAGTTTCTGCAATTTGCAGACGAAACTCTGCAGAAGATAACTGCCTGTCAGTGTTATTGGCAATGCAGTTTTTTTATACAATAGCCATGAGTTTGCCATCACTAAATCTAAGAAGTGGTAAAATATTCGCACTTGCCACCTTTTACTACGAAGCTGAATCTTATATCTTCCCATAATTGCATCAATGAGGTCAACACCTCCCATATGAGCATTATACTGGCCAACAATGGAAGGTCGTTCTATTTCTATGTACTTTTTTTCAGATTTGTCATACCTCTTCACTGGACGTTTCGGAATTTCCCCAACAAAAGTCGATGCTAAATTTACAATTTTGTTATCTTTCCAGGAAACAATTGCAATTTCAATCCCTTCGACACTACACACGAATTCTACAGAAGATCCCCTAACATTTTTCATCATTTCCTTTTCAGCAGGAAGTTTGCAGTTTTGGATTCGGTTTCTTCTTATTGTTCCAACGCTGAAAATTCCTTCTTTTGCTAAATAACCAAGAAGAGGTAGCGAGGTAAAATAGTTATCAAAATGAAGTTGATAATTTTGATTTCGTGGAATGATTCGGGCCAGTCTCATAACAACATTTGAAGACGCACCTAAATCCGGTTTGTTGTCTTGAATGACATTTTCTTTTCCTGTTTCTGGCTCAATCTTATAAGCAAATCCTGATGAGCCACACAGAACATATATCTTATAACCCCATTTATGGGGCTTATTAGGAATGTAGCGTTTCAAAAAGTTTCTAGCTTTCGTGGAACACATCAGTTCATCGACGCAAAGATGTGGCTCTAGAGGAACTTTGCTGAAATTTGTATTTAGCTCATCTATAATAGGGCGTATTTTAAACATTCTATCGTAATTTTTGTCAGTTGCAGCCAAGTTTTGTGTGTTGTCATTAAAATGAATCACACGTCTAATTTTTTCAAATTTTTTTAGAGGCATTACTTCCTGTATCATCGCGGTCCCAATGTTATTGCTCCAATGGCTTGCTGCGTTAGGAAGTTGTATCAGTGACATCATGTACACAACTCCGATAAATTGCTGAATATCTATTTGTTCTACGCGAAAACTATCGCTAATATCCTTTTGAGTGATATATAGATTGGTTTGCTCAGTAATATATATAGCAATATTTCTTTCGAAAAGAAGTAAAAGAAATATTGTATTGGGGTGTCAAGATTTTTGATATCATCAGGCATTGTGATACACCCTTTGAACTGCAGTTGTTGTTCATTTAAAATCAGGCTTTTCCTTTTCCAAAGAATGTTTTCATAACGCTTTTTTTGGTGGTGTGTGCTCTCTGCCTGATCTGGCGGAGCGACTGAGCTTATTGGCTCTATGCTTTCATTTTCAACATATTCTATCAAATCATTTATATCTTCAGCTGCATTTTCTTCCATATCTTCAAGATATTCAGGATCAGCCACACTGTCATCCTCAAACTCAAATCCATCCACACTTTCTTCAAGCATTTCCAAAATTTCCGCGTCCGTGAGCGACTTTGCCATTCTTATACCAGTGCTACAACAATAAAAAATAAACGCGCCAAAGGTCAATGTGACATAAATGTAACACAATAAAATTTCACAGAAAAAAGTGGAATATGGATTACTTTCTACTTTATTTGATGAAAATCACTTTATTACATACCCACGCACTAATTTTTTGCAAATATGATAATATTTCCTTCAAAAATCTTATATTTTTCACAAAAAGTTTTCAGCACTTGTTGAACTCTTGCACTTTTTACAGCAAATAAATATTTGCTAAAAAAAACGTGATAATAATACTATCTCTTTCAATTGTATTTATTTCTTATGGTGCACGGATTGTGTTAGTTCTGTTACAGTGCCCAATGTATTTGTAAAAGTAAAACACAACTATAACTAAACAATTTTAGGGTATGTGGCATTAATGTCACATCGCCTGATAAAGGGCTAGTAATGCTGTTTTTTCCGACGATAGCAACTCTTTGAGTCGTTTAGTACATTCTTTAAGTCTGAGTTTATTTAGGGGTGATCTGTGTTGTTGCCATTCTCTTCTAGCTCTCCTTTTTTCACATACAAGACGTTCAATATCCGCAGAATAAATTCTATTAAAGCCAGTCTGCGGATGGGAAGTAGTGGCATGTTCAGCAGCCTCTTTAATATTTTCGTTAAGATTGGCAACGTTAAATTCAATATCATCGGATGTACTTAGCTTAATGTTTTCCGTACAATGACTACTGAGATATTTTTTGAACCCCAGCCAATTAACACGACTTATCATCTTCACATATGAGTTCGGCAAATCACTCCTTAGTGGGTTAAAAATTGTAACTATTGTGGGAGAGTGATGGGAGGAGAGATCTAGAGAGGCCTCCACGTGAGTTAGGTCCATAGGGATATTTTTCATGACACCAAAATCTATTACATCCAGAATTTTTTGTACGTCAGTAGGCCAATAAGTGGGCTCCCCACACGAAATGACATCCAAGTCCATTTTTGAAATTGTATTAAACAACGCTCGACCTCTAGGTGTAACAAGACGAGAGCCCCAGTACGTATGTTTTGCATTGTAGTCGCCAGCTGCCAGGAAACAAGATCCAAGCGATTTGTAGAACTTCTCATACTGCTCTTCTGTAACTGCAAATCTGGGAAGTGAGTAAATTGATGATATCGCGAAATTCGCACAAAAATTTTCTACGAAAATATTCGTTGCTTGCATATATTCTTCACAAACGTTGTCAAGGATATAGTGCTTGAGTCTTGACTTAATTAGAATTGCTGATCCACCGCATGCTCTCCCTCTCGGGTCCTTTGAATCATATAGAGTGTAACCATTTATTTTGAATAAGCTTCTTGATGTCAAATGAGTCTCAGAGACCAACATTATATCAATATTTTTTTCCATAAGGAAGTGCTCGAGCTCATTTTTGTGTTGGCGGATGCCGTTTGCGTTCCAGAAACATATTTTCAACGTGTTCATGGCTTGTTAATTAATGCTTGAAGCAGAGTATTCTGCATTCGTAGCATTTCTTGCATCATGTTAGTCATATTTGTAGTAAAGTTGTTTATAGTTTGCACTAGATTATCAATAGTGGCTTCAAGGCGGCTGAAATTAAAGCTTGTGTTAGCATTTGTCGAATTACTTGTTGTTGGTGGGGTCACTTTCTGCGTGGGAATTGAATTTGTCTTAACAGCATCCGCATACGATACTCGTAAAGTACTTGGTTGGCTCATTGGAGGAAAAGTGGCGGAGTAAGCATTTGCTGATTGAGCTGGAGTTAATTTAGGTTTTTGTCCCATAGTCTGTTTAACAAAAGAATATACAGGGCAACCTCTGTAGTTAGCGGTGTGATTACCTCCACAATTACTACATTTTTTTTCTGCTTGAACTTTTGGCTTGGTATAACATACACATGTTAAGATCATATACATTTATTCATTTTCGAAAAACAGCCTTTCAGTCTTTATTTGTTTTCTTCAAACCTGGCATAGCTCAAACGTTTTGTTATTTTGAAGTAATCCTTAAATTAAATATCACATGCATAAATACATGTACGATTATATTAAATACAAGACTGGCCCAAAAATACTACCCTTTGGGACACCAGAAGATATAGATTCGGGCACACTTATGAAGTCTCCTTCCACAACAGTGAACTTCCTATCAGTAATATAACTTTCCAAAAGTGTTTGTATGTTTATTGGGAGATATGTTTTCAATTTTAAAACTAGGCCTTCGTGCCATACTTTGTCAAATGCCTGAGAAACATCAATGAAGAGGGCAGAACAATACTTCATTTCTTCAAATGTCTTCCTTATAAATTGAACCAATCTATGCGTTTGCTCAATTGTGCTATGCTGACTTCTAAAACCAAATTGATGGTTAGGGATGCACCTATTATCCGCTTAAATGTTGGAAAATGTAGTCGTGAGCAGCTTTTCAAAAAGCTTTGAGATTGCTGATAGTAAGCTTATAGGCATATATGACTCAGCCTTGGTAGTATCTTTGCCCGGCTTTGGAATCATTTTGATCTCTACAAGTTTCCAGTTATATGGAAAATACTGCATTCGTAAAATGGGATTAAAAGTAAATAGCACGTTTGTTATTGCATTAAAAGGCAAATTCATCAGCATCTTGTTGCTTTCTTCGGGTTGAGTTCAGCAATTATTTTTTGTACTTCACGCAGCTTAAAAATTAAGGCACGAGGTGGTAGAGAAACTACACTCGGCAAATCAACAGCACCCGTATATGAATAGGAAGTGAATACAGATTTTAAATGCTCAGCAAATAAGTTACCTTTCTCACTATCGCTTCTGGCCCATCCTCCGGTCGAAGTGCGCAGTAGTGTTTTTAGCCCAACGGGTCTATTAATATTTCTAGCAGCGCGCCAAAAATAGTAATTAGATGCTGACGTGACATCGAGACCTTCTAGATATTTTTCCAGTAATGCAGTTTTTTCCGACGATAGCACCTCTTTGAGTCGTTTAGTACATATTTGAGTCTGGTTTTATTTAGGGGTGATCTGTGTTGTTGCCATTCTCTTCTAGCTCTCCTTTTTTTCACATACAAGACGTTCAATATCCGTAGAATAAATTCTATTAAAGAAACTCTGCGGTTGGGAGGTAGTGGCATGTTCAGCAGCCTGTTTAATATTTTCGTTAAGATTTGCAACGTTAAATTCAATATCTTCAGATGTTATTAGCTTAATGTTTTCCGTACAATGAGTACATAGATATTTTTTAAACCCCAGCCAATTAACAGGATTGATCATCTTCACATATGGGTACGGTAAGGCACTTCTTAGTGGGCTACAAATTGTAACGATTGTGGGAGAGTGATCGGAGGAGAGATGTAGGGAAGCTTCAACATTAATTAAATACCTAGAGATATTTTTCATGACGCCAAAATCTATAACATCCGGAATTTTATGTATATCCGGAGGCCAGTAAGTGGGCTCCCCACTCGAAACGACGTCCAAGCCCATTTTTGAAATGGTGTTGAACAACGCACGACCCCTCGGCGTAATAAGACGCGAACCCTAGAATGTATGATTTGCATTGTAGTTGCCAGCTGTTACGAAACAAGGCCCAAGTGATTTTTAGAAATTCTCATATTGATCCTCAGTGATTGAGAATCTTGGAGGGGAGTAAATTGATGATATAACGAAATTTGTACAAAAATTTTCAACACAAATATTAGTTGCTTGTAAATATTCTGCACAGATGTTATCAAGAATATAGTGCTTGAGTTTTGATTTTATTACTATCATATAAGGTGTAGCCATTCATTTTAAAAAGGCTTTTCGAAGTTAAATGAGTCTCAGAAACTAACATTACATCAATATTTTTTTCCGAAACGAAGTGCTCGAGCCCATTTTTGTGTTGGCGAATGCCGTTTGCGTTCCAGAAACATATTTTTAAAGTGTTCATGGCTTGTTAATTAATGTTTGAAGCAAAGTATTCTGCATTCGCAGCATTTCTTGCATCATGCTAGTCATATTTCTTGTAAACTTATTTATAGTTTGCACCAGATTATCAATAGTAGCTTCAAGGCGATTAAAGTTAAAGATAGAGTTTGTGTTTGTCGACTTATTTGGCGGTGAAACTTTTTGTCCAGCAATACGATTTGTCTTAACAGCATCGGCATACGATATACGTGAAGTAATTGGTTGGCTCATTTAAGGAAAAGTCGCGCAGTAAGCGTTGGCTGATTGAGCTGGAGCTTATTAAGGTTTTTGACCCATAGCCTGTTTAAATAAAGAATATACAGGACATTCTCTGTAGTTAACGGTGTGATTACCTCCAAAATTACTACACTTTTTATCCGCTTGATCTTTTGGCTTAGTACAGCTAGCAGTACCGTGCAATTCACTGTGGATCACACAAACTGTAGGTAATTTGCAGTAAGTGTTTGTGTGGCCATATTCTTGACAATTGTGGCACTGAACGGGCCCTGAACGCTTGTATGGTTCTTAACTGTTATTTTTCGGTATAAAAGATATTTTAAGCTATAAATTGGATGAGCCTCATTTTTTCTCAATTTTGTATCATTTGGCTCAAATTCAACGTGAAATAGAGGTTGGGAGATCTTCTCTCCATTTAATATGTTTGATACATTTTTTACCTTAAATCCCTGGAGGACCAGCGCATCTTTTATTTCTTCGGGAATAACATACGAATCTATGCCCTTCAGTACAATTTGCAGGACTTTAGAACTCTTAAGCTGGTAAGTGTAGAAACTTGTTTTACTTTTTTCAAATTCAGTAATCATTTTGCGAAAATCTTTTTCTTTATACATTTGAATTTTCGTATCATCAATGTTACCACGTTTTATTGGAACAATGTGAAATTTATTTTCACCAATCATCGAGATTAATTTTTTAATAAGGGCGTTTGAATTTTTGTTTCTCGTATAGAGTGGTGGTGGTTTGGAGGTTTTTTTTCGAGGATACATCGGGTTGTCGTTGTCATCTTGCAAAATTTTAAAACGGTTTTGACGATTAGTAGAGGATGCGCTGTTATCCCTAGACATCTTTAGAGCAGATGAAATTTAAAAGAATTCGGACTTCGCCCACGCTTTACCACAGTTATATATCTATTCATTCCGATTTGGATCTTGGCTTTTGAGCTATTGTTATCAATATTGTTATCAATACGTACATATAAATAATGACGTCAGAAAATCACAGACACACACATACACAAATCTATCTATCTCAACAACACCCTCACCTACCTCAAATCACGATCAGCCTTAAACTTCTCGGACATACATACACACACACATACACATCCACACAGAGGAGATGACGTAATACACAAACACAAGGATACACACATAATGAAATTTGATAATGAAATTCAAATTCCTCTGTCATGAAACACGAAACAATATTTCTTAAATAAACGAAGGTTTCGTAACAACATCTTCGTCCCCACCAAACGATCACGTACATTACATTAACAACATACACACATTATCAAATACATTCCCTCTCCCCATCTGAACAGCTATCAGGGGGTTGCCACTCTCTGCAGCTATTAGATTATTTCCCCAGAGATCCCAAAAATAAATATATACATACAATAACCATACATACGCATAGCAACAACAACTCACAACGCCAAACCAAAGTCTATCAAATAACGATCACTACATGCACATAAAAAAACAGATTCGTTGTCACTACCCTGGAAACAAGTGACTTTGTGTCAACACTAAAATTCTAGTGACAATTGTAATATAATAAGTTTTCTTCTATCCGCCAGTATAAAAGAAAGAGAAAAAACAGATATGACGTACATATTTGTGGTGGAATTGTCAACAACTTGTCAATATACATACATTTGTATGCACATAATTTATAGAAATGTACCAGTAACTAACTGTCTGGTTAGTATGTCTCCATTTCCCCATAAGAACTAAGTAGTCACCATGTCTATGTCCATAGCACAAACCATTGCATGAAAATTATAGAATAATTATAGAGTAGTACTGGTTACAAAGTCAAAAGCGAGTTAGTACATTTTCACCATCGACATTTCCTACAGGGTATAATGTTTGTCTGCCACTACAAAAAAAGTAGTGGATAGTGGCAAACATACAAGTAAATACAAAAACGCACACATATGCACACACACACACATACATACACATATACAAACACTCACAGATACATACATACACTGTAAGCACAAAGTTTCTCTACAGTAACAACAAAAGCTGTACACACAAGTATGTGTATACGAGTACATACATGCATACATATAAACAAAGAATCAAACTTTAACACACACGCACACACACATAGCCTAACACAATCCCAACATGAAAATCCCCGAAATGCCCCATTTGTAACATGGTTGCCAACATTTTTGTTTTTTCCCGGTTTTGAATTCCCAAACTTGGACTATCGTCCCCATTACCCATCTTCTCATATATTTAGCTTTTATTCGTTTAAAAGAACGAAAATAGCCTCTGCTTTGTTTAATGAGCACAAAATATACAAAGCAGAGACAATTTTATTTCTTTTAAACGAATGAAACATTTTCCCGTGCAAAATAAAACAGAAAAAAACTATTTCCTTCTTGTTAAAAGAAAACTATTCGCACGTAAACTATTGTGCGCCAATTCACCACAATAAAAATTGTGTCAGATTGGTGTATTTGCGGCAATCGTGCGATTCTGCCTTTAGTTAGTAAATATGTGAGGCTGCAAGGGAACATGTCAGCTGTTATTGTTTGCTTTATACATGTGTGTGTATGTATGTGAGAGAGAACTTAAAACCTATTTTCTGTAAATTTCTACTACATACATTACGATATTAAATCAACAGTAACATGTTTTATTTATTTATTTATTTATTATAATATTTAAAGACATAATAAATTATAAAATTAAATTATAAGAAGGTACTAACAACAGAGGTTTTCGGCCTATGTTTTATTTATGTTACAGGTTTTCTCAGTTGATTTGTAACCTCACGATACGAATACACGATACTAATTCTACAATTAGAGCAGAGATGTCAAAAATATAATTATACTTGTATGTGTGAGAAAAGTTGACCCATTTGTTTCTGAAGTACATAGAAAAAAATAAATATTTGGACAAATGCAGTTTAGTAAAGCAGTTAAAAAATTAATAAAAAAAGTTGGAGCCGACCCATATTTTCCGAGTTATGGGGCTCTGAACTTTTCATAGGAAATTGTGGAAAATCTCCAAAAAGTAATGTTTAATAAGCTTATCTGATAGAAACGTAAAAAATAAAAAAAAGATTTATGAAAACAATTTGTGGCGACCCATATTTCCCGAGTTATTGGTCTGAAAAGTTTAAATAGAAAGTGCAGTTTAGTGAAACTACTCCAAAAAAAATTTAAATGTCTTTTTAATACATATTAATTTCCTTCCTTAAAAGTTTTGTAATGTGTGTTATACATTGAATGTCGTGAAAAGCATTAGTGATCATAGAATATATTTCGCATACCACTTCTTTTCTTTCACTGTACCTATAAAGAATTTAACACACCCGCTACGCATGTGTTATCGTTGACAACTAAAGGCTAGGTTAGCCGAACGTTGCTGTTGCCGTACTGTACCGTACCGTAATGTTAGCACGTTTGAGCACTTATAGAACATTTAAAAACGTGCGTACGCTTTACTTTATTTTGTTGTTTTAGAGTTTCATGTTTTCTTTAACATTTGTATTTTCGAATGCATTCTGAAGATCATCGCAAATCGTAATGAAGCTTTAGTTTTTGAACTCATCAAAAACGCATGCGATTTTACTGGGTAATTATGTAATATGTATATTGAAATAAATATCCAGCGAAATAGGCATGCAAAAACGGAATTAAATCATCTAGTTGAGACATTTTCATAAAACGAGTTTTATCTCCAACAAATAATAAGAATAAAATAGCTCAGTGGCAGGGAGTGTGCTTTGACAGTCATAACAGCATGGTTTGTATCCTGGCTGCGACAAGGTTTTTTTTGTTTTGTGAAAAAACGTCATCGAATCAGGGAACTTGCATGAGTTCTATGCACTCATTTCAATGATGAGCAGTTTTGTTAAATTTGAACCCATGCACGTCAATGACACGCCTGTGTTCAAATCTTGTGTTCGGAACCTAACTTGAACCCATGTATTAACTATTTCTTTGCATGTCTTTTTTGCTGGGTCCGAAAATAACTTAATTATTCGATTGCTAAATAAACTTACCTAAGGATAAGTGTTGGTTTAAAAAAATAAAAAAATTGCTAACTTTTATATCTAAGCACCTTCAGAATTAACAGAGAAAAGGTTCCCAACCCCTATTTCGGGTCGAACTGGAGCCGAATGACATACAATTGAAAAAAAATGAAACCCATCCAATTTATAGCGTAAAGTTTCTCTTGCACCGAAAAATCACAGTTGAAGCGCCACGTAAGCGTTCAGGTACCGCACAGTACCACAATTGCCAAAAATATGGCCATACTAAAACTTACTGCAAATTACCTACAGTTTGTGTTATCTGCGGTGAATTGCAATTGTGGAGGTAATCACACTGCTAACTATAGAGGATGTGCTGTTCGTTAAACAGATTGTGGGACAAAAATATAAATTAGCTCCAGCTCAATCAGCAAACGCTTTCCTCTAAAGAGCCAACCAAGTACTTCACGTGTATCATCTGCCGTTAAAACAAATTCCTTTCCCGCGCAGAAAGTGTCCCCACCAAGTAATTCAACAAATGCTAACACAAGCTTTAATTTCAGTCGCCTTGAAGCCACTATTGATAATCTGGTGCAAACTATAAACAACTTTACTACAAATATGACTAGCATGATGCAAGAAATGCTGCGAATGCAGAATACTCTGCTTCAAGCATTAATTAACAAGCCATGAACACTTTAAAAATATGTTTCTGGAACGCAAACGGCATTCGCCAACACAAAAATGGGCTCGAGCACTTCGTTTCGGAAAAAAATATTGATGTAATGTTGGTTTCTGAGACTCATTTAACTTCGAAAAGCCTTTTTAAAATGAATGGCTACACCTTATATGATAGTAAGGACCCGAGAGGAAGAGCATGCGGTGGAGCAGTAATTTTAATAAAATCAAAACTCAAGCACTATATTCTTGATAACATCTGTGCAGAATATTTACAAGCAACTAATATTTGTGTTGAAAATTTTTGTACAAATTTCGTTATATCATCAATTTACTCCCCTCCAAGATTCTCAATCACTGGGGATTAATATGAGGATTTCTACAAATCTCTTGGGCCTTGTTTCGTAGCAGCTGGAGACTACAATGCAAAACATACGTTCTAAAATTCACGCCTTATTACCCCTAGAGGAAAAGCGTTATTCAACACGATTTTAAAAATAGGCTTGGACGTCATTTCGTGTGTAGAGCCCACTTACTGGCCTACAAAAAATTCCGGATGTTATAGATTTGGGAGTCATTAAAAATATTTCTAGAGATTTAGTTCATGTCGAAGCTTCCTTAGATCTCTCCTCCGATCACTCTCCCACTATCGTTACAATCTGTAACCCACTAAGAAGTGATTTACCTCACCCATATGTGAAGATGATCAATCGTGTTAATTGGCTGAGATTCAAAAAATATCTTAGCAGTCATTGCACGGAAAACATAATGCTAAGAACATCCGATGATATTGAATCTAATATTGCGAATCTTAACGAAAATATAAAGCAGGCTGCTGAACATGCTTCTACCTCCCACCCGCAGACTGGGTTCAATAGAATTTACTCTACGGATATTGAACGTCTCGTATGTGAAAAAAGAAGAGCTAGACGGGAATGGCAACAGCACAGATCGCCCCAGCATAAAATCAGATTTAAAGAGTGCACTAAACGACTCCAAGAGGTTCTTGCATATGGAAAAACTGCATCTCTTAAAAATTATCTGGAAAACCTCGATGTCACACCATCATCTAATTACTCTTTGTGGCGCGCTGCGAGAGAGCTTAAAACACCTGTTGAGCAAATCACCTCTGCGCCATATCCATACATCTACATTTGCCGATCAAAGATCAAGCTGAAAACAAATGTAGTAATTGTGGAGGTAATCACACTGCTAACTATAGAGGATGTGCTGTTCGTTAAACAGACTGTGGGACAAAAATATAAATTAGCTCCAGCTCAATCAGCAAACGCTTTCCCCGTCAATTTTCCTCTAAAGAGCCAACCAAGTACTTCACGTGTATCATCTGCCGTTAAAACAAATTCCTTTCCCGCGCAGAAAGTGTCCCCACCAAGTAATTCAACAAATGCTAACACAAGATTTAATTTCAGTCGCCTTGGAGCCACTATTGATAATCTGGTGCAAACTATAAACAACTTTACTACAAATATGACTAGCATGATGCAAGAAATGCTGCGAATGCAGAATACTCTGCTTCAAGCATTAATTAACAAGCCATGAACACTTTAAAAATATGTTTCTGGAACGCAAACGGCATTCGCCAACACAAAAATGGGCTCGAGCACTTCGTTTCGGAAAAAAATATTGATGTAATGTTGGTTTCTGAGACTCATTTAACTTCGAAAAGCCTTTTTAAAATGAATGGCTACACCTTATATGATAGTATGGACCCGAGAGGAAGAGCATGCGGTGGAGCAGTAATTTTAATAAAATCAAAACTCAAGCACTATATTCTTGATAACATCTGTGCAGAATATTTACAAGCAACTAATATTTGTGTTGAAAATTTTTGTACAAATTTCGTTATATCATCAATTTACTCCCCTCCAAGATTCTCAATCACTGGGGATTAATATGAGGATTTCTACAAATCTCTTGGGCCTTGTTTCGTAGCAGCTGGAGACTACAATGCAAAACATACGTTCTAAGATTCACGCATTATTACCCCTAGAGGAAAAGCGTTATTCAAAACGATTTTAAAAATAGGCTTGGACG
This sequence comes from Nowickia ferox, assembly GCA_936439885.1. Lineage (NCBI taxonomy): Eukaryota > Metazoa > Arthropoda > Insecta > Diptera > Tachinidae > Nowickia > Nowickia ferox. The sequence goes on from OW387026.1 coordinate 54,212,937, forward strand.
TCATTTCGTGTGTAGAGCCCACTTACTGGCCTACAAAAAATTCCGGATGTTATAGATTTGGGAGTCATTAAAAATATTTCTAGAGATTTAGTTCATGTCGAAGCTTCCTTAGATCTTTCCTCCGATCACTCTCCCACTATCGTTACAATCTGTAACCCACTAAGAAGTGATTTACCTCACCTATATGTGAAGATGATCAATCGTATTAATTGGCTGATATTCGAAAAATATCTTAGTAGCCACCGCACGGAAAACATATTGCTAAGAACATTCGATAATATTGAATCTAACATTGCGAATCTTAACCAAAATATAAAGCAGGCTGCTGAACATGCTTCTACCTCCCACCCGCAGACTGGGTTTTATAGAATTTATTCTACGGATATTAAACGTCTCGTATGTGAAAAAAGAAGAGCTAGACGGGAATGGCACAGCACAGATCGCTCCAGCATAAAATCAGATTTAAAGAGTGCACTAAATGACTCCAAGAGTTGCTTGCATATGAGAAACCTGCATCTATTAAAAATTATCTGGATAACCTTGATGTCACACCAGCATCTAATTACTCTTTGTGGCGCGCTGTGAAAAAGCTTAAAACACCAGTTTAGTTTAAACCACCTCTGCGCACTTCTACCGAAGGTTGGGCAAGAAGTGATACAGAAAAAGGTAACTTGTTTGCAAAGCATTTAAAATCCGTATTTACCCCAAACAGATGTAGTGCTGCTGTTGATTTACCGATTGAAGTTGCTCTACTTCGTCGACCCTTAAAGTTTAAGATGCGTGACATAAAGAAATTAATTACTGAACTCAACCCCATGGAATTAGTAACAAGATGCTCATGAATTTGCCAAGTATTGCAATTAGAATCCTTCTATTTATTTTTAATGCCATAGTAAGACTGGAGTATTGTCCACACCTCTCGAAGGTTGCCAAGGTCAAAATGATTCCAAAGCCAAGGAAAGACCTTACCAAGGCTGAATCGTACAGGCCAATAACTCTACTATCAATAATGTCTAAACTTTTCGAAAAACTGCTTATGATAAAATTGTCCCCAATTCTAATTGGTAGTGGGTGCATACCAGACCATCAGTTTGGTTTTAGGAGTCAGCATAGCACCATTGAACAAAGGCATAGATTGGTTCAATTTATAAGAAGAACATTTTAAGAAAAGAAATATTGTTCCGCCCTCTTCATTGCTGTTTTTCAGGCATTTGATAAAGTATAGCATGAAGGCCTTATTTTAAAATTAAAATCATATCTACCAATAAATTTTCTGAAGCTATTGGAAAGTTATATTACTACCCGGAAGATCACGGTTGTTGAAGGACACTTCATGAGTGTGCCCGAATCTATATCATCCGGTGTGCCAAAGAAGAGCATATTGGGGCCAGTTTTGTATTTGATTTATACTTGTGATATGCCTTTGAGCAACTATATCCATACATCTACATTTGCCGATGATACAGCCGGCCTTATTATGCACGAAAACCCTCACGTGGATTCCCGATATCTACAAGAACATATTACACAGCTAGAACTATGGTTAAACTTATAGAGAATTAAAGTTTTTTTTTCATGCGTATATTTATTTATTGTATCTTCAAAAACTGAACTTACAATAAGTTTTGAAATCTTAAATCTAGATATAATAATTAGGCTTAACCAGTGTCAGGCATAAACTTAGTGATAGTAATCAATAATACATAAATATCGTATTAAGCACAAAAATATTTTCAAGCTGTTTCATATGGAGTGTTGAGTATTAGAGCCGTAGTGTCCCTCTTTTTTTAAGCGGATGTGTCCAGTAAAATTCAAGATGTTACCAGCAAGGGGATTAGGATGAGATTCGAGTTTTGTTAAGTATTTGGGTGCGTATTTTGCAATTTTTTTAGTCACTAGTGGCATATTTAAATCACGATGTAAATTTGGATTTTTGATGTACCATGGAGCCGATGTATTAGTCTTTAAATCTTGTTTTGCCTTCGTTGGATTCTCACTATATTGGAAGCTGAAGCAGTGCCCCATAGCTGTATTCCTTAGCACCATATGGGTTTCAAAAGTGACTTGTACATTAAAAGTTTACAATCTAGACTGAGTGTTGAATTTCTACAAATCAGCCAATGCATCTGAGTTAATTTAAATTTAATTTGTGTTAGCTTTGAGTCAATATGGTGTTTCCATGTATGCCGTCGATCATGGTGTATACCAAGGTATTTTACATGTGAATGATGAGGAACAACTTGATTGTTGATTCGAATTGGGGAACAAGTATCTCTTCGCAGGGTAAATGTTAGCTGAACACATTTTTGTTCGTTAACTTTAATTCCCCATAAGTTTAACCATAGTTCCAGCTGTGTAATATGTTCTGGTAGATATCGGGAAGCCTTTTGAGGATTTTTGTGCATACTAAGGGAGGCTGTAGCATCGGCAAATGTAGATGTATGGATATGGCGCAGAGGTGATTTGCTCAACAGGTGTTTTAAGCTCTCTCGCAGCGCGCCACAAAGAGTAATTAGATGATGGTGTGACATCGAGGTTTTCCAGATAATTTTTAAGAGATGCAGTTTTTCCATATGCAAGAACCTCTTGGAGTCGTTTAGTGCACTCTTTAAATCTGATTTTATGCTGGGGCGATCTGTGCTGTTGCCATTCCCGTCAAGCTCTTCTTTTTTCACATACGAGACGTTCAATATCCGTAGAGTAAATTCTATTGAACCCAGTCTGCGGGTGGGAGGTAGAAGCATGTTCAGCAGCCTGCTTTATATTTTCGTTAAGATTCGCAATATTAGATTCAATATCATCGGATGTTCTTAGCATTATGTTTTCCGTGCAATGACTGCTAAGATATTTTTTGAATCTCAGCCAATTAACACGATTGATCATCTTCACATATGGGTGAGGTAAATCACTTCTTAGTGGGTTACAGATTGTAACGATAGTGGGAGAGTGATCGGAGGAGAGATCTAAGGAAGCTTCGACATGAACTAAATCTCTAGAAATATTTTTAATGACTCCCAATTCTATAAGATCCGGAATTTTTTGTAGGTCAGTAAGTGGGCTCTACACATGAAATGACGTCCAAGCCTATTTTTAAAATCGTGTTGAATAACGCTTTTCCTCTAGGGGTAATAAGGCGTGAATCTTAGAACGTATGTTTTGCATTGTAGTCTCCAGCTGCTACGAAACAAGGCCCAAGAGATTTGTAGAAATCCTCATATTAATCCCCAGTGATTGAGAATCTTGGAGGGGAGTAAATTGATGATATAACAAAATTTGTACAAAAATTTTCAACACAAATATTAGTTGCTTGTAAATATTCTGCACAGATGTTATCAAGAATATAGTGCTTGAGTTTTGATTTTATTAAAATTACTGCTCTACCGCATGCTCTTCCTCTCGGGTTCTTACTATCATATAAGGTGTAGCCATTCATTTTAAAAAGGCTTTTCGAAGTTAAATGAGTCCCAGAAACTAACATTACATCAATATTTTTTTCCGAAACGAAGTGCTCGAGCTCATTTTTGTGTTGGCGAATGCCGTTTGCGTTCCAGAAACATATTTTTAACGTGTTCATGGCTTGTTAATTAATGCTTGAAGCAGAGTATTCTGCGTTCGCAGCATTTCTGGCATCATGTTAGTCATATTTGTAGTAAAGTTGTTTAAAGTTTGCACCAGATTATCAATAGTAGCTTCAAGGCGACTGAAATTAAAGCTTGTGTTAGCATTTGTTGAATTATTTGGTGGGGACACTTTCTGCGTGGGAAAAGAATTTGTCTTAACAGCATCGGCATATGATACACGTGAAGTACTTGGTTGGCTCATTGTAGGAAAATTGGCGGAGAAAGCGTTTGCTGATTGAGCTGGAGGTAATTTAAGTTTTCGTCCCAGTTTTTTTAACGAAAGAATATACAGGACATCCTCTGTAGTTAGCAGTGTGATTACCTCCACAATTACTACATTTTTTTTCAGCTTGATCTTTTGCCTATGTACAGCTAGCAGAACCGTGCAATTCACAGCAGATAACACAAACTGTAGGTAATTTGCAGTAAGTTTTTGTATGGCCATATTCTTGCCAATTATGGCACTGTACGGGAACTGAACGCTTACGTGGCTCTTCAACTGTGATTTTTCGTTGTAAGAAAAACTTTACGCTATAAATTGGATCGGTTTCATTTTTTTTAAATTTTATGTCATTCGGCTCCAGTTCAACCCGAAATAGGGGTTGGGGGACCTTTTCTCTGTTAATTATATAGGGTGTTTTATATTGAGATATAGAACTTTAAGTTGGCATCACTTTTTTAACTGGCGGCCATTTTGTCAGCTGTCAAGTGATTAATATTTAGTTTGGTTTGCCATTTCATCATGAACAGGTTGACAAAAGAACAACGCTTGCAAATCGTGCAAAGTTATTTCGAAAATAATGGTTCAGTTCGCGAAGTTTACCGCAAGCTCCGTCCATTTTATGGTCGACATAATCGTCCATCAGAGCAATTAATTCGGTTAACCGGTCAATTGGCCACCAAGATCGTGTGATTTGACACCATTGGATTATTTTCTTTGGGGATATGTGAAGTCGCTCGTCTACGCCAACAAACCAGAAACGTTAGGGGACTTGGAAGCCAACATTCGTGGCGTTATTGCCAACATACGGCCCCATATGCTCGAAAAAGTGGTTGAAAATTGGACCTGTAGAATTGGCTTTATTCGAGCCAGCCGCGGCGGCCACATGCCCAAAATCATATTTAAAAGTTAATGGCATAAAATTATCCTTCCAATAAAGCCAAATTGATGGACATTAAAACGATTTTCTTGTGTTTTATTTCAATTCTAAGTTCTATACCACTAAAAAAAACACCCTTTATTAGTAACATTTTTAACCTTAAATCCTTGGTCGACAAGTGCATATTTTAATTCTTCGGGCTCAACATATGAATCTATGCCCTTTAAGACTATCTGTAGGCCTTTAGAACTCTTAAGTTGGTATGTGTAAAAATTTGTTTTATTTTTTTCGGATTCACTAACAATTTTTCGAAAATCTTTTTCATCATATATTTGGATCTTAGTTTCATCAATATTACCTCGTTTAATTGGAATGATGTGAAAAGCATTTTCACCAATGGCCGACAATAGTTGTTTTAAAAGCGCGTCACAGTTTTTTTCTCTCAGATAGATAGGTGGTGGCTTAAAAGACTTTAGCGATAATGCAGCGGGCTTGTCGTTATTGTCTTGCAATAGTGAAAACCGATTTTGACGATTAGTAGATGATGCGCTGTTATCCCTAGACATTTTTGGAGCAGATGAAATTTTTGAAGAATTTGGGCTTTGCCCGCGCTTTACCACAGTTATATACCTATCCATTCCGACTTGTACCTTGGGCTTAGTGCTACTGTTATCTGTAGTGATAACCTTGTTAAGTGATGTATACGAGCCCGAAGGGGATGATATCACTGACTTATATAAAGAAGTACTAGGCAATTGTAATGTTAACGAATCACTAGTTGGCATTGGACAAAGCGAAGTTGATCGCTGACGAAAAATTGGCTTTGTCGTTAGAAAAAGACTATCATCAGATTTTTCATTTTTATTGTTAACATTAAGAGTTTCAGAACTCACATTAAAATATGCATTTCTGCCGTTTGAACTCACTTCACAATTTTTTGTTTTTGAGGTACTCATGTAGAGTATTCCTCAAAAGCACTTTGTTTGCGGGTTTTGTTTGTTTTTGTTTTTTGTTTCTTGCTAAGTTAAAAAAATTATCAGCAATATTTGCTTTGCTTATTTATCAAAGTTAATATGTATTACGGTTATTATGTATTACGAATATTTTTTGTTTAATATGTATATGAAAAAAAAACTCCGCTAAGACGTCTGTTCACTATGAAGGTTCAGCGAGAACTCGAGAATTAAAGTTAACGAACAAAAGTGTGTTCAGCTAACATTTACCCTGCGAAGAGATACTTGTTCCCCAATTCGAATCAACAATCAAATTGTTCCTCAACATTCACATGTAAAATACCTTGGTATATATTATGTTTCTATATTTATCAACATTTATTATATAACTAACTGAAAAAGCATAAAATAATTTGACAAGTAAAAATACAATTCAAAGATATTATGATTAATAAAATATTGTTTCTAATAAGTGAAATAATGCAAAGTAAATACATATTAATTCCTCCGCGTTAACTTTCTATAATAACCAGGGGTATGACTTGTTGATTGTCTTTTAATTCTGGCAGATCTTCTTAGTATTGCTTGACTGGATAGCTCAGGACGTTCTACGGACTTAAAAGTGGTGGCTGTTGAATCAGATGGAATTACAGATGCATAATCATTACGTGGAAGTTCGATTTCTTCATTATTAAAGATAGCAGGTTTTTCTGAAAAGACAGATGATTCCTTACAAGTAAAATACGGTAACAAAAACCCTAAATCTTGAGACTTCTTCACATTCATATTTGTTATATTTTGTTGAATGTTTATTGTATTTTTTCGTATTTGATTTTGATGACGTTTAATAGTTTTATTATCTGATGTCTTAAGTAGATATAACATATTACCCAATATTTTGAATATTCTTCCATCTATCCAACATTTAGATTTTCCATACATTCTTGCTATTACACAATCGTTAGTCGCAAACTTTTATGATTTAACTTGTGAATAAACTTTTTCTTTCGGACTTAATAAACTAAGCATAATCCTAGGCTGTCGACCATGAAGTATTTCGGCAGGTGACTTGCCGTTTTCAGTAGGGGTTGAACGATATGATGATAAAAAGCTTAACAAAGATTCTTCAACATTCTTTCCAGATTCTATATTCTTCTTAAATGAAGTTTTGAAAGAACGAACAAACCGTTCTGCTTGACCATTGGAAGCTGGATGAAATGGCGCTGTTGTCATATGATGAACACCATTTGATGAACAAAATTTACTAAACTCCTCTGAACTAAATTGAGGTCCATTATCTGACACTATGACTTCCGGAAGACCTTCTATTGAAAATATATTCTTTAATTTAATAATAGTCGCTGATGTAGTAGTCGAATTCATTTTAAGAACATAAGGATAATGAGAAAAATCATCAACGCAAATGAACCACGACGAATTTTTAAATGGTCCAGCAAAATCTATATGAATCCGCTGCCAGGGTTTTGTAGGTGTTTCCCATGAGCTAAATTCTTTCTTAGGCCCAGAAATTACAGAAGAGCATGACGAACATCTTGCAATTATATCTTCTATAGACTTGTCTATTCCAGGCCACCAACAATAACGGCGAGCCAGCTGTTTAGTTTTCACTATACCCCAATGACCTTCATGTAATAAATTTAAAATGATGTTCTGGAAACATTTAGGTACAACTATTCGGTGTGTATCTCCTTGAAGTAATATCACTCCATCTACTGTTGTTAAATATTCCTTTCCTGAAAAATATGGTTTTAAATCATTATTCACCTTGTTCTGCCAACCTTCTTTTATATATTTTAGGACTTCTGACAATAATTTGTCTTTCTTTGTACAATTTGCAATTTTTATAGCGTTTACAGCTAAATTTATATCCATTTTATCTAACTTATTATCAAAATCTTTATCAGATGAAAATGGTAATAGTGATAATGCATCTGCATTTTTATGGTCAAGAGTAGATTTATATTTAATATCAAATAAATAACCTGATAAAAATATAGACCATCGTTGGAGACGGCTTGCTGTATGTATTGGAATTGCTTTCCGTGGATTGAATATTGTAACCAAAGGCTGATGATCTGTGACAAAAATAAATTTTCTGCCGTATAGATATTCATGAAACTTCTTAACTCCAAATATAATGGCTAATGCTTCTTTTTCTATTTGGCTGTAATTCCTTTGGTGGACATTTAATGTCTTTGAAGCATGTGCTATCGGTTTTTCCATCTGGATATATGTGAGAAAGAACTGCTCCTAATCCAAAAGATGATGCATCGGTTGCTAATAACAATTGCAAATTATCGTCGAAATGGTAGAGCTTAGTCGTGGAAATAAGCTGCTGTTTAAGATTTTCAAATGCTTTATCTTGACATTCACCCCACACAAATGGACTATTTTTCCTTCGCAACTTGTTAACAGGCTCACACAACATTGAGAAATTGTTTATATATTTCATATAATATGTTACTTTACCCATGAAATCTTGTAAATCATGCAAATTTTTCGGTCGAGGTAAATTCTGAATAGCTAATAAACCTTTATTAGATGGCTCAATTCCATTTTTGCTAATTATATTCCCAAGCTATTCAATTTTGTCTTTTAAAAAGGAACATTTTCCTACATTACATGTTAAACCAGTATTTTCTAGTTTTGACAGAAGTTTTTCCAAATTTTGTTTATGATCTTCATAAGTTTTACCCGTGACTACTATGTCATCAAGATAATTCACCGTGTTTGGAATATCAGATATTAGTTGTTGAAGAAAGCGTTGAAAAATTGCTGGTGCACAAGAAACGCCAAAAGGCAGCTTTTGGTATTGATATAAACCAAGTAAACCAAGTTTACAACTAATATTATTTTGGATTCCTCGTCCATGGGAATTTGAAAATAGGCGTCTGACAAACCTATTTTTGAGTATAGAGAACCACCTCTCAATTTATATAATAAATCTTGAAACTTTGGAATAGGGTATTGCTCCAAATCCAACTGGGGATTAACCGTTTGTTTAAAATCAGCGCAAATTCGAATTTTAGAATTGGGCTTAGATACTATTACAATAGGAGAAGCCCATTGGCTATATGAAACTGATTTTCAAATACCTAATTCCTCCAAACGCTTCGCTTCCTTTATAAAAAGTTCTTGTAGAGCGTACGGAATCTGTCTTGCTTTTGAAAATTTTAGAACTGCATTTTCTTTTAAATATAAATGTGCTTGAAATACATTGCAACATTCTAATGTGTTCGAGAATAATTTTGGAAATTTATTTGAAATATTTTGCTCTTCCAAACTGTCTAATTGAAAAATATTAACGCAGGTAAATGCATCATACCAATCTAAGCCAAAAATATTTGAGCCTTCATATGTATCAACTACCAATAGCTTCAAAATTCTTGTTTGTGTTCCTAATGACACATTAACATCTAGCATTCCGAGAACGGGAATATTCTGATTACCATAGGCTTTTAAAATAGTATTAGTTTTCAATAATGGCAAGTTTCTAAAAAAATTTTAGGATTTTAAATCAATCATTGAACATGATGCGCCTGTGTCAAATTGAAATTAAATTTTTCTCTCATTTACTAAAACATTCAAGAATAATTAAATAAAATAAATAAAAATAAATCTCTACGAATAAGGAGATTCTTAATTTGATGGCAGTGTTCTGAAGATGTATTAAATTCTTCCAAGATGTATTAAATTCTTCCAAATTTTCAACGTTATTTATAATTTTTGACTTACATACCGGAGCTATATGACCAGTTTTCCCACATTTATGGCATTTGGCATTACGAAACTTGCACTCTTCTTTTCTATGGGTTTTAAAACAACTCGAACATGAGGGTAATTGATTTCTTTGTGACATATTTCTGACGTTTTTTTTAGCTTGAGAGTTTTGCTTTTGAAATCCGTTATTAGCGCTATTATGTTTAACTTGCTGTACATCTTGTGGAAAGACCTTGCCTCTTAAGGTAGAGGTCCTTGTTTCATTCTATACTTTGTTCGCGTTGAGTTACATGCACTGCTTTTCATGCGCCATTTTATTTTTGTTTTGATCAGCTGTGTGCGTTTGTTTATAAATTCTTATAAAGAATATATTTAATTTTATGTGCAATAAATGTCTATGAACAATTTCAAAAAAAAAAAAAGGTTTTGGGTACGGCCGTTGTATTTAGAACGGAATTTAAGTGGGTTTTTTGAAACCACATTTAAAAAGTTAAAACCTCTGACCCTGAACAATTTCGAACCGCTACAAGAATGTCTGGAGATGTCTTTGACTATTTATTCAGCATTTTAAAAGATAGTCTTGAGAAGAACTCGGCCAGGGCTATTCCAGCAGATTGTCGGCTGTTGTTGACTTTAATGTAAGTAAATTGAAAATTACATATAAATGTATGCACATTATTGGCTTAAGCAATAACCTTTCTAAGCAGCTATTTAATACAGATTTAGCGGAGAAGACACTAATATGCAAAATTTGTTACTGAGAAAAGTGTGGTGAGAAGTTAATTAAAATACATCATTTTTAATAAGAAAATTTTTTTATTGAAAAAAAAGAAAAAAATTATCCACGGCAAAATAATATTTATCGATAACGAAAGAAATAAAGTATTATTTAACATCTTTAGCATTCAAGAACAGCTGACTTTTTCATGGTGCTTGTAACGCGAACAAAAGTAGAAAGTAGACCTACTTTTTGCTTTGAACGCGCCTACGCGTTCTGCGGTTTTTGCAATGTAACTTGTCACATACTATTACATTTATTCTACTTTTTTGACAGATGCATAGAAAGCGTAACGCGCAAAAAGCGAGCTATGGACCTCTACCTTTAATGTCCGTAATGATGCTTGTGTTGACTCAAATGTTTCCGCTATACCAACAACTTCCTCTAAAGATGGGTTTTGCTTTTGCAAAGACGCAGTGCATACTAATTCATGGGATGTATTTAAAATAAGTGCATCTCTTATCATCTCATCAACGTACTCCGTATTACATTGTTTGTACGTAAATGAACAGTTTCGGGCTAAGCCTTTCAATTCTAGTAACCACTTCGAATATGACTCACCTTCTTGCATAACTCTGTTGTGAAACTTGAATCTTGCAGCTAATACATGAACCTTTGATGCAAAATATTGTTCCAATTTAGACATTATCTCTGCGAAAGTATTGCTTTGAACGTTTTCTAAACCGAATAATTTTCTCGATAATTCAAAAAGATCTGAGCCCATCCAAGATATAAAATACGACTTCATTTGATCGGCATCTTGAACATCATATGCTTTGAAATGTTCCTTTAGTTGGTTAGAATAAGAATCAAAATTATCGGAACTGATTTCAAATTTTGGAAATGGTGGAATATTCAGCTGCGTTAACGTTTTGCATAAAACGGGCAAAAAATCCTTGTTGGTTTTCAATTAGCTGTTAAGTCCAAGCTTGTTGTTCTTTTAGTAAGTTTGCAAATTGTTGTTCCATGATTATATTTTGTAAAAGAAATTTTCCTCGTAGCCAATTATTATGTTTCTATATTTATCAACATTTATTATATAACTAACTGAAAAAGCATAAAATAATTTGACAAGTAAAAATACAATTCAAAGATATTATGATTAATAAAATATTGTTTCTAATAAGTAAAATAATGCAAAGTAAATACATATCAGTATACACCTTGATCGACGGCTTACATGGAAACACCATATTGACTCAAAGCTGGCACAAATGAAACTTAAATTAACTCAGATACACGGCTGACTGGTAGAAATCCAACACTCAGTCTAGATTGTAAACTTTTAATATACAAGTCGCTTTTGAAACCCATATGGTGCTACGAAATACAGCTATGGGGCACTGCTTCAGCTTCCAATATAGAGAGAATCCAACGAAAGAAAACAAAACAAGATTTTAAGACGTAATAACATCGGCTCCATGGTACATCAAAAATTCAAATTTACATCGTGATTTAAATATGCCACTAGTGACTGAAGAAATTAAGAAATACGCAGGCAAATACTTAACAAAACTCGAGTCTCATCCTAATCCACTTGCTCATAACATCTTGAATTTTACTGGACACATCCGCTTAAAAAAGAGGGACACTATGGCTCTAATACTCAACACTCCAGATGAAACAGCTTGAAAATATTTATGTGCTTAATACGATATTTATGTATTATTGATTACTATCACTAAGTTTATGCTGACAGTGGTTGGGCCTAATTATTATATTTAGATTTAAGATTTGAAAACTTATTGTTAGTGCATTTTTTGAAGACACAATAAATAAGTATTCGCATGAAAAAAAAAATATTATTTCGCATGAAAATTTGAAATGTTGAAGATATTTCATATGTTTTTTCCAAGATGAACAGAATACTACTACTGCAACATTTGTTCATGAACGATTCATTCGAATTTTTAAATATGTATTTTGACAGCATTTCACATGAAATGTTGAACAAAATATCAGGATTTAGGGCCAAAGTACGATGGGTTGATTGTAGGGGTGCTAGTCCCGAAATCCCGATCGATTAAGTCAATCCCGAAATTTTTTTACTAAGTTTTGCTTGTTTTTTTAAATAAATTCATCATAACCATCTCTATAGTCTTTCCAATTACCAACTCACGTATTGTTATGCACAGAATCAACTATCAACTCACTACTGAGTAACAACTCAACTTCTAAGTAACGACTGACTTGCCATTGCATACGTCACCCCTTTTTATAGTTCGCACAAAGTCACTACAATGTTTTAGCAAAATCTAGACATCATCATCATCATCTAAAATGTTGTTTCCTTATTTTTGTTTTTCGTTTGAATTGCCATGCATTTTTGTATGTAAATATGTGTATCTTCTTAAAGGGCCACTCAGACTATTATACTTTGTATTTATACATGTCAAAAATTCAAATAATACGTGCAAGTGCGATATTGTGAATGCAAAATGTCATAACGAATGGTAAATAATACGATAAAAATTTGACATCCCATAATACTTAACAATTTTTTGAAAAATTTCTAAACGATAATACTTTTCATCTGATCAGAGTTGCATTATTACAAAATCCAAACTAACAAGTCGCCTGTTTCGACGTCGATGCCGTGCCGTCGTTTATGCTATATGTCTTTGTCTTAAACCCGATATAAATATTGTATATGCTTATCGTATTGAATAATTTTTTGTGTAAGGCATGCCTGAAAGTTAACAAAACTGTCGTATTTTCATTTGCTTTATCTTATTTATATCAAGTACTTTAACCGCCGTCTATTTTCAAAGGCCGGCACTACCACAGCTTGCTTGAAACTGCTCTGCCGCCGAAAGTAAGTATGCAGACCCGCAAAACAATGAATATGTAAAAGAATTAAATCATTGTTTACTACACCTAAATTTTTCGTAAGAATGTTCATATAGCGTTAGTTTTATGAACATTCTTTTACAGATAAAAAAAATCTTACTGAAGTATAATGAAAAATTAATTATTAATTGTAAAATATTTAGATTGATTACAATAATAGCTGGTAACGCACATACCGTTTTTAATTATTTAATATGATATAACTTAAGTCTATTCTTATGAACTACTTGTGTTTTATTTGTTTCCCTATCAACTATAGTTACATTATTTCTTAAATATATTTTCTTAATTTTGTAAGGTCTTCTATATTGGGTTTCTAACTTATGACCTGCTTCATGTTTGAGTACAACTAGATCTCCTATTTTAAAATTATATTCTATTATTTCCTTATCGTAATTTAATTTTTACTTAAGTTTATGCCTATTTAGTAATTGTTGAGCTGTCTTATATGCTACTTCTAACCTAAATTTGGATTCCTTAGCATAACTGTCTATATTATAGAGTGGAGTAATTCTATCTACTTCATTAAACTGTTGAAAAGAATACGGCTGTTTTGCAAAAACTAATTCATATTGACAGTAATTATGTACTATTGAAGGTGTTGTATTAAAACAGTAAGTGAAATAGCCATACATCCCAATCAGTTTTATCAACTGTTATATAAGATCGTACGTATTCATTAAAAGTTTTACGACTTCTTTCAATTGTACGTAATGTCTGATGATGGTATGCAGTTGAAGTTAGTTTTTCTATTTTTAATATATTGCATAATTCTGTCAATAATTCATTTTTATATTCGGTACCTATGTCCGAAATGACCGTCTTCATTGGACAATAGGTAAGTATAAAATTATCAAATATTGCTTTAGCGATTGTTTTAGCACTTTTGTCTTTTACTGGTATGGTAACTAAATATTTAGTTAAATCACATATTATTGCGATTGCGTATTCATTTCTAAATAATGATTTAGGAAACGGTCCTATAGTGTCTACGTACACCGTGTCAAATGGTTTTGTTTGTGTTGGTGTAATTGCCATTGAACTCTTTGAATGATTTAGTGTTTTGGCAGTTTGACATTTATGACATGTTTTCTGTCTTTGGACATATTTTTCGGATAGTAATATCTGTTCTATAAAGTCCACAATGTCCTCCTTCTATGGGATCATCGTGATATTTCAGCATAATTTCAAGAATTGCCTTAGTATTCTTTTTATCAATTTGGGTCACCTCATTTAGTAGCGCTTATTTTCAATAATTTATTACTTATAAATTTAAATTCATTAATAGAGATAAATTCTCACTAAGTGCCACTTGTAAATTATATATATTGTGTTTACCGGCCACTTTTTGGAGCCTAGAGAAAAATTGTCCTGAGTCAAAATTCTCGTTAGTAAACAAATCATTAATTTGTATAAATGTTACTATAGATTTTCCACGTTTGATATAACACCTTCCGGGGGTAATCTTTAGTTTATAGTATTTTCTGACGTCAGTGTTTGTTAAAGGTACATATATACTGGGCTTATCATTATTTTTATTTTTATCTAATTTATGCTGTTTTATGTATTGGTCATCGATCTAGTCGTGACTCTTAATATAGAAAAAATTGTATTATTCATGTCTTTAAGATCGTTTATTGTTATTCGTGATAGAGCGTCAGCAACATAGTTATCTTTTCCCGTAAGATATTCTTCTGTAAAGTCATATTCTTCTAAATCGAGTCTAATTCTTGTTAATTTGAAGGTTCGGTTTTTCATTGAAAACAAATAAGAAAGTGGTCTATCATCAGTACGGTCAAGAAAATATTTTCCATATATATATGGTCTGAAGTGGGTAATTGCCCAATCAATTGCAGTTAATTCTTGCTCAAAGTATTTGTTACTTTCTCCCTTTGTGACTGTTTTGGATTATTGTGTTAAAACCGCACCACAGGCATATTTACTTGCATCTGGTGTTATACAAAATTCTATAGCAAAATCAGGATATTGGAGTAAAGTTGGACTCATTAATGCGTTTTTTAGGTATTTAAATGCAAAATCACAATCTTTTGTCCATTGAAATGGTGTATTTTTCTTGGATAATTTTGTTAAATGTCTGGAGTATTCCGAAAAACTTTTAATGAATCTTCGATAGTAGTTACAAACGGCTACGAATATTTTTGAACTGTCTGCGTCTGTTGGTGTTGGATAGTTTTCAATTATTGAATATTTACTATCGTCTGGTGATATTCCTTTATCTGTACATTTGTGACCAAGATATGTTACTTCTCTCATGAAGAATGAACATTTTTCAGGATGTAATTTAAGATTGTACTGTCTACATATATCGAAAACGTTTCTTGAATTCGAAAGCATGTGTTTTTAAAACATACCAGTACGAATAAATCCTCCATATATAGAAAGGATTGGTCTGGTTTTAAACCACTAAAGGCAAGTGTCATCATTCGTTGAAACGAATTGGGTGCTATTTTTAAACCATACGGTAATCTAATAACTCTGTGTGAACCATTGTTGGTTGACAAAGCTATTAAGTCTCTGAAGTTTTTCTCTAAACTAATCAAGTGAAAGCCTGACATTAAGTCTAAACAGGAAAAATATTTTGCTCTACTAAGTTAGTCTAAGATTCTGGGCAATGGGAATTTATCTGCAATTAATTTTTTATTTATTTGTCTGTAGTCTATGACACGTCTCCATCTTTTCTGTTCAGAGTAAGGAAGTGATTTCTTTGGTACTAACAAGATTGGACTGTTGTATTCAGAATAGGAAGGTTCAATAATTTTATTGTTTATCAATTTTTTCACTTGTTTCTTCTTTGTGTGTATGTGGTACACGATAATTTTTAGTATATATTGGTTCTTTATCTTTTACTCTAAGCTTCTGTTCATAAAAATTATTAGTTGTTATGGTTTCTGATTATAAACCGAAAATATCACTATATGTTGAACATAGTTCCGTTAATGTAGTTTTAAATTGTTGTGGAAAGTTTTTCTTTAAAATTTTTAATATTTCTCATTTTCGTTTGGAATTTCTGCCTAAATTTGCTTTGATAATATCATAATCAGAGATGTTTTCGGTTTTTATGTTACTTTGTTTAATTTTAGTGATGGTGTTATTAGTGTTTAGAATACGAATAAATGCTTTGTCCGATTTAAATAATGTATTTGGTATAAAAACACCTGGTTCATTTTCTTGATTTGAAATTAATATTTCATTATTTAAATTGTTAAAATTTACTTGACGTATTACTTCACATCTTGGAGGTATATTAATTGCTTTGCAGTTATTCGTAATCGGTATATCTATTGTATGTGGTATATTAAATGGTCTAAGGATAAGGTAATCATTATCTTGGTTGAAGTCCAATATACAGTTATATTTTTTTATTTTTTTACTTATCTGTGATTTTTTGTTTACGGTTTTTTTTTGTTTTTGTTATTTCTATATGTAAAATTATTAGCAAAGCAAAAAAAAAAAGAAGCTTATTTATCAAAGTTAATATGTATGTACTACGAATTTTTTTGTATGATTTTTTTGTTTGGTATTAATGTAAGAAAAATTCCGCTATTACGTCTGTTCACTATGAAGGTAAACTAATATGTAAATAATATAAAGATGTATGTGTGTTTGCCTGATTTTGATATACACAGTATTTGTATTTATATCGTTGCATGCTCACAATAAAAAATTAAAAATGTGAATTCCATAATTAGCTTTATATGCTAAGGCAATGTTGTTATTGTTTATTGTATATTTTAAGTTTCTATTATCTGTTAATCCTGGTATACGAAGTCTGATCAAAAAATAACCATTATTTTCAAATTTCGTTAGTTACGTATGTTCGATGGCAATATCAGCCATCTTGGATTGTCAGTTTGTTTTTGACAGATAAAAAGGTTAGTCGTGTTTTGGTGTGCTCTTCGATTTTTTACTAAAGTTTGAGCAAAAACAACGTCGCATGGACATCGCTCAGGAGCTGTTGAACATCGTCAACGACGATCCAGATTTCCTCAAAAGGTCATAACTGGTGACGAATCATGGGTGTATGGCTATGACATTGAAACCAAAGCCCAATCATCCCAATGGAAGCGTCCAGAAGAGCCAAGACCGAAAAAAGCACGTCAAGTTCGGTCAAATGTGAAGGGTTTGCTCACTGTTTTCTTCGACTGCAATGGCGTGGTGCATCATGAATTCTTGCCACAAGGTCGTACGGTCAATAAGGAATACTACCTTGAAGTTATGCGCCGTTTGCGCGAAGTAATTCGTCAGAAACGCACAGAATTGTGGAAAAAACAATAATGGATTTTGCACCATAATAATGCACCAGCTCACACATCGATGCTTGTGCGTGAGTTTTTGGCCAAAAACAAAGCAGTTATCATTCCGCAACCACCGTATTCACCGGACTTGGCTCCCGCTGACTTTTTCCTCTTCCCAAAACTGAAGACACAGATGAAAGGAAAGCGTTTTGCTACGATTGAGGAGATAAAAGAAAAATCGAAACAGGAGCTGTTAGCGATACAAAAAAGCGGGTTTCAGAAGTGTTTCGAGGATTGGAAAAAACGATGGCATAAGTGTATTATATCTGATGGGGATTACTTTGAAGGGGATAATATATGTAGTTACTGATGAATAAATAAATACTTTTTGAAAAAATTTAAAATAACGGTTATTTTTTGATCAGACTCGTATATTTGACGCTGTAATAATGTTTATTATCATCAGGGTTGCCATTTTTATTATTTTGTAGGTGTTTGTGAGAATTAATAAGTGTTTTAATTAAACATGGGGGGAAACTATTATCTATTAATATTTTAGTGATTTTTTGTATATTACGTGCGTGAAATTGTTCGTCACTAATATCCAAGACTTTATGTATGAGATTTCTTGCCGTGTTGATATTTGAAACTTCGGTTGAGTTGCTTTAAAGTTATTATTATTGTTATTGTTATAATTCTTATTATTTTTACGTGGGTAATTTTTTCTTCCACGTAATCGTGTGTTATTACCACGGTAATTATTTCCAGCTTTGTGCTTTAGTCCATAGTACATAATGGCGTTTTGTTGACCTGTGGCGTCTGTACAACTATTGACAAATTTACTTATTGCATCATTCATGTTAGTAGTTGTAGAATGGGCGTCCGGCGTACATTAAAATTGTGAAATTTGGGTGAAATTTCAAAGAATTCTTTAAAATTATGCTGAAATTTGTGAAATTTGTTTGAAATTCTTTAAAATTCGTGTGAATTTTTACAATTTTGTTTTTTTGTTTACATTAACTGTTTTTTGTTTATATTAAGTGTATGTATATATAAATGTATGGATGTATGAATGTATATAGGACCGTGGGAATTTGTGCGTGGAATATTTTGTGGGAATACATTAAGGGGGTTTATAGGTTTCAGGCTTTTATATGTAAATGATTTCCTAATGCCGACTGGGTGTATCTAGCTGTAGGAATTGAAGTCTAGCTGTGATTGGTGGAGGGCGGGGTGTGTCTAGACTGTGGGACCTTAAGGCTCACCGTCATTTGGGTAGGTGAGGGTGTTGTTGTAATATGTAACCGTTGGAATTCGGGGTCGTTTACGTCTGCTGGAATTTAAGCCAAGCTATGCTTGGTTGGGGGTGGGATGTATTTGAGGTAGACCGACTGTGTGTATGTATGTCTGTGGGAATTTAAGGCTGATCGTGATTGGTGGAGAGCGGGGCGTTGTTGTAATATGAGGTAAGGTAGGGGTGTTCATGTATATGTATCCGTGGGAATCTGTGCGTATGTATTGCTGTAGAAGTTTAAGGCTGATCGTGATTTGAGGTGGGTGAGGGTGTTGTAGTAATAATATGTAGGACTGTGGTATTTGTATGTCTGTAGGAGTTTAAGGCTGATTGTAATTTGGATTGATGAGATTAATCCATTGTATGTGACCTTTAGAATTTGTGTATGTATATCTCTAGGAATTTAAGGCTGACTGTGATTTGTGAGGGGAGGGTGTTGTTGAAAAAGCTTGAATTTTTCGTAAATGAATTCTAGTATGTGTGTGTATGTGATTTTCTCACACTAGTATTTATATGTAAGTAGACATAAATTGTTTCTCATATGGACTTTTGGTGCTATAGAATATTATCATATATCTGAACTCCCCTAATCCTAGTATGTTTTTCGTATTGGACGATGAGATTGCTTTATATTTTGACAAGCTTAAATTTGTCCAGTGTTAAAGTCTGTCGGTCAGAAATTTTTTTATATTTGGATAAATATTAATTTCAGATTTTGTAAAATTCTTGTGTACAATCGTGGCGATTTTGTGTGTGTGTATGTATATGTGTGCGGGATCGAGTTTGGCTGTCTGTGATAGGTTTGTTTATTTAAGTACATTTGTCTTCTTCGACTAAAGGCTTTTCAAGCGTCAATAGCTTGAATGTTTTCATGATGTAGATATGTAAGTGTGATTGTTAAAATCTAATAAACACTTGAGCATGGGTAAGAAATTTGATAATATGTGTACAAATTGAATTAGTGTATTTATGTGTGTAAATACAAATAAGTCTGTGACTCCCTGTTTAAAGACATTTTTTGTCATGTGCGGTCCTTTATTGTTTTTGTAAATATTCGCCTGATCTTTTGTTTATAGATGTGAAATATCTCCATAGTTTTTTTATTTGAAATTAAAAAACGTTCTTTTTTAGATGTATTTACTTAAAAGTTTGTATCTGCTTTAAGTGTTGGAAACTTCATTTTCAACTCAATGATTATATTAATTTATTATTTTAACATAGATGTCTTTGATTTTATAATTCATATGTTGATGAAGAAACATACTCATATTTGTTTTAAACGTCAAGCAATATACATTACAAATTTAGTTTTTTTTAAATAAATGTTTATATATAATTTTATTCCTGACAACGTTATTTAATTTTAAATAAAAGAACAAAGTTTTGAGCTGTCTTTTAGATCAGAAGTGGGATAAATACATTAAATTGGTATACATCCTTAGGAGAGCAAAGATTTTTTTTGTTCATTTACGAAGACAAGTATTATTATTTTTTAAGAAAAATGAGGAAACTTGTTACTTTATAAGTTGACGAGCTGAAGCAATTACTTCGTGAGCGAGAATTACCAACGACAGGTACCAAAATGGAATTAATTATGCGCTTAACATAAATTCTGGGTATGGACGGAATTGAAGAGAGCAATAAGAATAGTAATGCTTCGGAACCAAACGTCTTCGGCAAGCACTTCTACAAATATTCAACGGCAAAACGAAAACGATATGCTAAATATTTCTCGAAATTAAGTAAATGTTATGGATTTACAATGACAGGTAACTGAACTAAAGGAAATGATGAAAAATGCAATGATAATTTTTCAAGAAAACACACAGGAAAAACAAAATGTGTCACAAAATACAAATAGACAACAAGTAGCAGTAGAAATGGAAAGACAAAATGTGGGTTGTGATCAAAGCAGCAGCGAAAATCCAAATGTAAGTAATAATTTATACTATCCTCATGTTGCACGTTCAATAAATAGTTGTTCTGTGAGGGAGATTGCTGAAACGATACCGGAGTTCGATCCAACTAATGAAATGTCGTTGTCCGCTGAGCAGTACATTCAAAGAGTAGATACCGCTATACGTGCCTATAAATGGGACGAAAAATGCTTAATGTTGGCAATTTATAGTCGAATGAAAGGTGTTGCTCGCCTATGGTTGGATTCTTTACAGATATTATACTCAAGATGGAGTATTTTTGCTGTAGCATTACGTAATGAATTTGGGTCTAGTCACGATGAAGCTGATGTACATTTTAAGATCGTTAATGCTACAAGAAAGAGTTAAGAAAAAGTAACAGACTATTGTTTTCGTATGTCTTCTCTTGGTAAGCGGTATGGACTAAGCGAAACATCAATTGCTAAATACTCGAGAGAAGGACTTCAAAGTCGTGAACTCCAAATAGCTATTGCTGCTCATAAAATTAATACGGTAAGACAATTACGTGAAATTCTACATGAATATAAAATAAATATACCTGATAAATGCTTAGTGAAATCTTTCGAAAATAAATCAAAAACAAACAAAACTGATACCGCAAATAAAAATGCAAATACAGTTGTTAGTACCACAAAACAAAGTACAAAAAATGTTAGAGAAATGAAATGTTTTAATTGTAACGAAGTAGGACACATATATTCAAACTGTTTGAAACCTCGACGTAGAGCACGATGTACAAAATGTAATAAGGTTCACTCGAAGAACGAAATTGAGTGTAGACAAAATACTACGGTACTTAGTATGTTTTTCTATAATGATGAACATTTCAAAATAAAAGTAAATCTGGGTAACAAAGTATTGAGTGCTTTAATAAATACTTGTAGCCAGTGTAGCTTGATAAAGAAATCAGTTTCTGATCAAATTGGCTGCAACCGAAAATTTTGTAACATGAGAATTTCCGGTATTTGTGGCGGAATATGTGTAGCTAATCAAAAGATTTTTGTTAACTTGCAGATAAATAACGTTGTTATAAGCCATAATCGGCATACAAATTATACAAAAGTAGTGTCTTTAAAAAGTGAGGCCCTATAACCCCTTTGTATTTTAAAACAGCTGGGGGGTCCCAGCTAAAACTTTGGCGTTCAAAAGAACTGCCAAAAGAAGCTTTGAAACTTTAAATGAAACAAGGCTAAATACCGATTTATGTTAATCAAATTAAAGTCTGATTTTATTTTGGTTTTTCTTTGGCTTATATACTAATTTTCAAAATAAATAATATATCTTAACCTCTCTAACTTATTCTAAACATACAACTATTATTGGTTTCTCTTTCAATACTATGAAGGATCGTATTCACATTTCCCTTTGACCAATCATCGTGTTTTATATTTATAATTGCACTTAGACAGAAATGTGTCACTTAAATAATTATTCGTAAGCAATTCAACATTGCACCATGCATGCAAACAACGAAAGTAATGTTATTGACAACTTCAGAAATTGTAATGTGAAATTGATAATACAGGATGGTACTGTCAAAATTGAGAATAACGATAAAACAAAATTACTGTCAATCAATTGAAACTAATAAAATTCAATTTGAAAATGTTGATCAGAATATGAATCGTAATGAAATTCATGAGTGAAGAGATTTAAAATTCGATTTGAACGACGAAAATGTTAGAGCAACATTAATTGAATTGGTACAAAGTAACGAAGATGTCTGTGCTTGCAATTTACGAAATCTTGGGAAGACTGATTTGGTAGAAATGAAGATTAGATTAACATATACAAAAATCGTAACACAGGCCCCATATCGTGTCCCTGAACCGAAAAGAAATGTAATTTCAAAGGCAATTAAAGAACTTTTAGAAAATGATATAATTACAAGGTCAGAATCTGAGTATGCTAGTCCAGTAGTACTACAGAAGAAGAAAAACGGAAGTGATCGTTTATGCGTTGATTGCAGGCAAATTAACAAATTAATGCCAAAAGAAAATTGTACATCACAGAATATCGAAGAATGTTTGAAAGTAGCCATGAAATATAAATATTTCACAACGTTGGACCTTAATAGCGATTATTACAAAATTTCTATTGAGCCTGACAGTCGCAAATACACAACTTTCATCACGACGGATGGCCTCTACAAATTTCAACGCAATGGTCTTTCAGAGATGGATGGCTAAAATCCAGGAACGTGCTGGTAAAGATAGATAATATGATCCATTATATGGATGATATTCTGATTGGTAGTAATACGTTAGATGAGATGTTTATTAAACTACAAAGAGTTTTGAATGTACTTAAAGACGCAAATCTGACTTTGAATATAGAGAAATGTGAATTCCTAAAAACGACAATTGATTTCCTCGGACATCGCTTAATTCCATAAGGCATACGGCCTGATGAAATAAAATCAAACGCTGTCGAAAACTTTTTACGTCCTACTAATGTTACCGAAGTGCGCAAATTTCTTGGGTTAAGCTCATATTTTCGTAGATTTATTCCTGCTTATTCACTTATATCGGAACTTATGAGACAACTATTACGTAAAGATCAAAAATTATATTGGACTGATCAGCAAGAAGAAGAATTTAAGAACTTAAAATCAAAATTGTCGACTCGACCTGTTATGCCAGCTTTCCGTTTGTATGCCGAGCATGAAATACACACTGATGCGAGTTCTATAGGTTTAGCAGGTGTACTACTACAAAGAGAAGGCAACGAACTGAAACCTGTGGCATACGATAGCCGTTCAACAAGTGATTCTGAAAAAATTTCCACAGTTATGAACTGGAAACTCTAGCAATAGTCGAAACATTTTAAAGATTCCGTTATTATATATACGGTAAACCAGTAAAGGTAGTGACTAATTGTAGTGCAGTAAAGTCAGCAATGACAAAACGGGAGCTAATTCCACGTATAGATCGCTGGTGGTTGAAAATTCAGGACTTTGATATAGATATCGAACATCGAAAGAGCCAATGTATGGAAGTATGGAACATGTTGATGCTCTTAGTCGATCTCCGAACGAACCTCCAAGTGATATTGACGTTGCCACACTTAGAGTGAATAAAGTAAATCTTCACAATGATGACTGGTTGTATGGTATGCAGATTCAAGACGATGCGATAAAAGAAATTATTAAGAAACTAGAAGCAACAGATAAAATGATTGTTAAAGAATATTTTATTGAGAATTGTAGACTGTTTCGAAGATATAATGAAAAATATTTGTGGGTGGTTCCAAAGTCGTTAAGATGGAGAGTTGTTGAAGACTGCCACGATAAACAAGGACATATTGGTACTAAGAAAACGATTACAAAACTTTTAAGCTATGTATGGTTCCCAAGAATACGAAATTTCGTGAAGTCATATATTGGAGCTTGTATTGAGTGCGCATGCAATAAACAAAGAGGTGGTCGTATTGAAGGTGAATATCATTTCAGTGATATAGAGCCAGTACCATTTAACACGATTCACTTGGATCACTTGGGACCATTTCCAAAAAGCAGCAAGTATAACGAGTATATCTTGGTTTTAGTTGATTCGTTTACAAAATTCATATGTTATAAATGTCGTAAATGAATTTTCCAGCTATTTTAGGGTACCCGTACGTATAATTACTGATCGAGGAACATCGTTCACCTCAAAAGATTTTGAAAAATATTGTTCAGATAACGATATAAAGCATGTTCTCAACGCTGTAAGAACTCCCCATGCTAACGGACATGCAGAACGTGCTAACAGAACTTTCCTTTCTATGCTTTTATTTTTATTTTTTATTTTTGCTTTTATTTAACACTCAATGGTCTTTGAACACTATGGTAAACAAAACGTCTGGTAAAAGTCCACACGAACTATTATTTTGTTATCCACCTCGAGATATTTTACAAAACAAAATATTATTAGCAGCACATAATAATAGTACTCTAACCGAAGAAGAGATGCAGAAGGTAAGAAATGAAGCTTATCAACGTATTAATGGCCAGAGGAAAATTTGCTAAGAAACGATTTGACGATCGATATGCAAAACCACACAAATACGAAGTCGGTGAACTTGTACTTCCCGAAAATGAGCCTTCAAGCACTGGTTCTTCACGAAAACTAGAGCCACTTTGTAAAGGTCCTTTTATTATTACAAAAGTTATTGGTAATGATCGATATATGCTTGAGGACATTCCAAAGTCAAAACGAAAGTCACGTATTTATTCATCAATTTATGCTTCTGACCGATTAAGACCATGTTGAATGTTACCACCTTTATTTGATGATGATGATTCTATACACATTTCTGAAGACGACAGTCCAAGAGAACAAAGCGAGGTCGCTTCAAATGTAGGATAGCCGACTTTATTTTCAACTCAATGATTATATTAATTGATTATTTTAACATAGATATCTTTGATTTCATAATTCATATGTTGATGAAGAAACATACTCATATTTGTTTTAAACGTCAAGCAATATACATTAAAAATTTAGTTTTTTTTAAATAAATGTTAATATATAATTTTATTCCTGACAACGTTATTTAATTTTAAGTAAAATACCAAGTTTTGAGCTGTCTTTTATAAGTAAAATTTAATTCCTCTCTAGTTATAGTAACTATGGTAGAAATATTTAATATATTTAATTTCCATTTGCTTAAAGTTGATGTAGCCTATATAGTCAACGTTAGAAATATTTCGATATAAAAATTTTTCCAACCCAAAAATTTTTCCTTTACCTTTTACATTTATTTTAGAATATATTTTAAAAGTTACTAATCATTTTGAAATGAAACTGATCTAGCAGTCTAGCTTAGGTGATGATAGCTTTTTTGTTAGCCAGTTTGCCTGTTTTTACTTTTTAATTTTTATTGATAAACATTTAAAATTAACAGGGAGTTTTACAATGAAATTGTTATACTCATTATTATTGAAAACATCCGCTACTTCTTTTTGTAATGAAAATCATTCGAATTAGTTTTGAAACCTTGCACGTCTATTAAAAAATTTTTTTTTTATATTCATATTACTTAATTTAAAAGACTTTCCGGTTTCAAATTAAATTTCTATATCATTTGGTCCGCTATTGAATAAAATGAGCTTTTATCTTAAACTCTGATACAGTTACCAGCGCTTGAGATTCTTTCATATACGAGTAGATGATACATATAATATAGAACTGCATAGCGTTAATGTTTTAATTTTATGTTAAGATCATAATATAGATATGAGACTGAATTTAAATGTACTTTTAAGTTAGTCAAATCACAATGAACAAACTTATTTCCTTCTTGAAAAGCGATCAACAGAAAACGAAGTCGTTTTCTATGAATTTAGGTCTACCCTCTCGACGGTTGCTCTAGTATACAAGATGACTTTGCATGTCGGAATTTCTACCTGTCTTTTGTCGGCGTTATGAGTAATTAAATGTTAAAATTTTAATTACCCAAATTGTGCTACTTGATAATGTTACTATGTTTACATTAATAGGATATATGTTTATTTTATGAAGGGTGATCGCCTATGCCTTTTATTTGATGCTCTAGATCATATGTTTTTTTTCTCATTGTGTTAAAGTTCAGCCTATTGTATACTTATTTCTGCTATGTTTAAGTATGCTTTGTGTTCATGTCAGACAGACTGTAATATCAGTTGGTCAGTAAGTCTCTTGTTTTATTTATTTTTTCTTCTGATGTATAACTACTTTTTTTGATTTTACTACTTGAAATAGAGAACATTAATATAATTAATATAATTTTTTTTTTTTCATTAAAAATAGTGGATTTGTGAGTGTGTACATATGCAAATGTATTCATATCTACATATATGCGAATAAATGTATGTATGTAGAAATTAGTTTACATACAAAGAAATACATGTTTAATAAACAACTATTACACCAAATCGATCCCAAAAAACTCAGTCACCTCCACCATGAATTCTGCGTAGGTGTTTTCATATAGTGTCAGAAACATTGGAATACCTACGTTTGAGAGAATTCTGCCTCAAATATTTCTACATCAGGTTTGTTGGTTGACCCCTTGAAGTTATTGTTGGTGATGTAGCCTGAGTTGTATCGGATACAGGTATTATGATTTCTCACTTAAAAAATGTCCTCATCACCTTCTATCAGGTTTTTATATTTTTCTAACATACATGTCCTAGCATGCTTTTGTCGATAGTGATGCGAGCGTCCGAGATGTAATGGTGTTTCAGTTAAAACTCTATGCTATTAGAATCTACAATTTCGGTCTTTTGAATCTTTTACAGAGTAGATACATACTTATGTATTTCATTTAGCACAGAGTCCTAAAATTTCTTTGCTTACAAAATTGTGTGGCGTAAAGAATTCTTTTAAATTTGCATGCTTCGGCATGCTTTCAATATTTTTATCTGTAAATTTATTTGATACTCATACAGATACAGATATAAAGTAAGATCTGCTTACATTGCATTTTACAATTTATATATGCTTCAGCATGATTCCAGTTGAAGTCCATATTTATTCATTAAGTTTGTTTGATACTAATTCATACACATGTACATTCTTAAAGATTGGAAATCTAAATCCAATTTATGTAGTTTATCTATATTTTTTAAAGATTTTATAGCTATAGCAATGAATAGAGTGAAGATCTATTTTTTAAAATTTCGCTTGCTAGAGCTTTCGAAATGGAAAATGTACAATTTTCACTATAAAAAGTGATAATATTATGTGTTACTGAATATTACACTGTGTTGTAATTTATTTTGAGCGCTTAAGTTTTCATAATATTTCATACAAGCCAACAAGTTTAGAGAATTTCCAGTATATTAAGTTAATTATCTTTCTTAAGACCTATCAATCCTAATCAATCCTTCAAAAAACAAAACAAACTAGATTTTTCCTTTTTAATTTTATTTTTACTTTCACTAATTTTCAACATTTTCTTCATATTCAAATTACTATATTTAGCAGCTTTTTCTCATTTGTTGAGTTAACTTTAATCGGAAACATTTTAATAGTGAGATGAACTTTTATATTGTATACGAGTACATTAAGTAATTCTTTGTATATTTCAATACACTGATATGAACCATCATCACATCATTCCTCTTATTGATCTATTTAATCATTCTACTGTAGGTGCTTTCATATCGAATAATATTTATTCTTTTATTTAGACATGCATTTAAGTGTTTATTAAAAAATTCTCTAAGACCACCTGGTTGTAGGTTTTTTGGTACTCATACCAATTCAAAAGTATTTTCCATTGCCTTGATATTTGCGAGTGCACCTTTTATTTTTAGTGGTACTGACCATATAAACCACAGGGGAGACCAGAGTTGTAGAAAGTGACTTAAGAAAAAAGCTCAAATCATCTGATTTGATCACTGTTAAAAATGGACAAATTTAGTGTGTTTGTTATTGAATATTTTTAGTATAATAATCAAAACAAACAGCAGAAATGTATACTTAGTGAAATGAACAATTGAAAATTTTTAAAAAATTAAATGAAAAATTTTGCAGTGTTGAACTAAATAAAACAATGTGTCAAACATTATTAGTAATATTAAAGTGATTAAAATTAGTTTCCAAATGCTTACAAACTCAATTTTAAAAATTTTCCTTCAAAAATATTGATTTTTAACTTTAACTTGCAAAAAGCAAACAACGAATGAGACCACAAAGCATAAATTGAAAATACACTTGAGCACAAAATTAAATGGAGGAATTTATGGTATTGAATTAAAAAACACAATGCGAAAAGGAATATTATTATTAATAAAGTGACTAAAATTTGTTTTCAAATGATTAGAGGCTTTGTTTTAAGCATTTTCGTTCGCAAATATTAATTTTTACCATTTATTTACAAAAACTAGGCTGCGAATGAGACCACAAGGAATATAACGTAATTACTTTAAAATAATACCATGCGAAAGAAAAAGTAAAGAGGATTTGATGACTGTGTGAGCGAGACCTCTAAAAACACCACAAAATCACAATTATCTTCCGTCTTACTTTGTGCTCAATTTTAGAATAATTAATGACACAGCTTATTAGATTTATCTTTTTATATTTTTTCTTTATTTCCGTCAGACGACGTTATGCATGTGCTTACAACAATTCAAAAAACATCTGCTTATTTTGTACTTATTTTCTATGTATCCACTTGTCAGTCAATATTTTTAAGAGTTGCCATATTGGCTCCAAACTGTCTTATAACATGCTCTTTTTATTTATTTTTTAAATGAATTTAACAATATAAATGTACTGACTAAATAAATCTATATCTAAATATACTTAGTTCTATTTCCCCTAAAAGCCTTCCCATTCCCTATAATGTTGGGGTTTCTGAATCACCCTGCCTGCACGCGTTACCAGCCTAGTTAAACCAGTAACACCCCCAGTTTCAATTGGACTAGTCACATTGTTGGTCTTTTCATAATTTGAACTATCAGACCCATTTCTATTCTCTTCATCCTGCAATACAACACTAGCCTGTCCCTTATTGACTGTTCCCCGTAATATTTCCCCATTCTCATTCTCCTTCACATTCGGCCCGCTTCTATCCAACGATTGCCCCTTCTGCATTACCTTTCTCCCTCCATTCTGTTCATTTCCCTCATCATCGATATAGACAAAATTATTACAAGCATCCTTATTTCTTGACTTACATAACAATCGCCTATTCTATATACGACCTGTCATTATAAATTAATACTATTGTCCCATGTTGCCATCGACAATCTTTCAAAAACAAAACTTTATCCCCAATTCTAAATTTATGCAATAGCCTGGCTGGCCTATTATAATAAAACTGTTGTTTCACCCTCTTCCGCGCTATCCGTTCCCGAACTCTGTGTACGCCTTTTTGCCTCTCACTCAATATCCCGCTAGGCACCGGATGTCTTGTCTTTAATGTTCTACCCATGAATAATTCTGCTGGCGATAAAAGAATATCCTGCAACGGAGTAACATTATACTCCAGAATTTGGTCCTGGTAATCGCACCTTCCACCAAGAATATTTTTTTTAAATGCCCTTAGCAATAGATACTGCTTTTTCCGCCAGTCCATTACTCTGTGGGAAGTTAGGGCTCGAAAATTTTATTTGGAAATTATAACAATCTGAAAATTGTTTAAACCTATAACTATTAAATGGCACATTATCTGATCTAATTTCAGTGGGTACACCAAACCTACAGAATATTTGCTTCAAAACAGTAATAACGGCATTTATTGATTTATTTTTTAGTTTTTCTGCAATCAGCCAACCGGAGTAAGAGTCAACAATAGCCAAATAGGATTCCCATGAATTTTCAAAAATATCAATTGCCACCTGCTCCTAAGCATATTTGGGTTCTGGGTGTTGTAACAGTGGCTCTTTCTGGTTCTGCCTACGCATCCTTTCGCAAATCACACAACCACTAATAAACTGTTCGATATCTGTCGACAGCCCGGGCCAATAATATAATCCCCGTGCACGCATGCTTGTTTTTTCTACTCCTAGATGAGCAGAGTGTAACAGACGTATGGTCTGTCTTCGCAGATCATTTGGAGCAACCAGTCGTTCTCTAAAAAATAATAATCTGTCGTTACAACTCAGTTCATCTCTGAGCGGATAGAACTTCTTCTCGTCACCTGTAATTTTTCTACCTTTTGGTCACTCCCCTTGAATGTACTCAAACACTTATCAGCACTAGTAGCATATATTAGTTAGTCTATTCCGTTCCGACATGCAAGTTTTCCTAATCATCGCATGTATAGGGTGTTTTTTATTGAGGTATAAAACTTTAAGTTGACATCACTTTTTTAACTGGCGGCCATTTTGTCAGCTGTCAAGTGATTAATATTTAGTTTGGTTTGCCATTTCATCATGAACAGGTTGACAAAAGAACAACGCTTGCAAATCGTGCAAATTTATTTCGAAAATAATGGTTCAGTTCGCGAAGTTTACCGCAAGCTCCGTCCATTTTATGGTCAACATAATCGTCCATCAGAGCAATTAATTCGGTTAACCATGGATTGGCCACCAAGATCGTGTGATTTGACACCATTGGATTATTTTCTTTGGGGATATGTGAAGTCGCTCGTCTACGCCAACAAACCAGAAACGTTAGGGGACTTGGAAGCCAACATTCGTGGCGTTATTGCCAACATACGGCCCCATATGCTCGAAAAAGTGGTTGAAAATTGGACCTGTAGAATTGGCTTTATTCGAGCCAGCCGCGGCGGCCAAATGCCCGAAATCATATTTAAACGTTAATGGCATAAATTATCCTTCCAATAAAGCCAAATTGATGGACATTAAAACGATTTTCTTGTGTTTTATTTCAATTCGAAGTTCTATACCTCTAAAAAAAACACCCTTGCCTGATTCAGTGTCAGGCAAAAATGTCCTTGAGAGGCAATCTGCCACTGCCATTTGCTTTCCCGGCACATATTTTATCGTCAAAGCCAGATATTTCAAAAGTTGCATAAACATGTTCTGGAGTCTTGTTGTTACCTTATCTAAGTTCTTCCTAATCAGAGTTTCTAGCGGATTATGATCCGAATGCACCTCTATCTCTCGCCCGTAAATAAAGTAGTGAAATTTTTCACATGCAACTACTACTGCGAGTAACTCTTTATCTATCTGTGCATATCTTTGTTCACACTCATTTAAACTCCGAGATGCAAAGCCAACGGGATAACCTTTGAAGCATCCGTTTGAATAACAATTGGTAGTTCTGGGTCATAAATTCTCAATATGGGCGGGGTACGAATTATTTTCTTTAATCGCTCAATCTCCCTACAATGATTCACATTCCAATGCCACTTAACATTATTGCGAGTAAATTATCGCAGATTAGCAGTTATTGCCGACAAATTAGGTGTATACCGTGCAAGAAATTTGCACATTCCCGATATCCGCAATACGTCCTGATTGTTATTTGGCATTGGCATGTCTTCAATTGCTTTTATATGTTTCCTATCTGGTTTGATTGTCCCCTCCGAGATTACCTGTCCCTTAAACCGCACTTCTATTGACCTATACTGAACCTTGCTTCCATTAAACCGCACCTTAAATTCTTTTGCCCTATTAATTACCCTGATTAGCTGCTCGTCATGTTCCTGTTTAGTCCGTCCGAAAATATATAAATCATCAAAATACACTTCAACTCCCTCTAGGTCACCAAATATTCTTAGAATATATCGCATGAATATTTCTGGAGCACTACTCAATCCGAAAGGCATGCGATTCCATTTATACAATCCAAATTGAGTCATGAACGTTGTCAACTCTGAGCACTTTTCATCAAGGACAACCTGCCAAAAACCCGTTTTTAAGGTCCATGACTGTGAAGAATTTGGCGCCCCCATCCGACTTATTATTGACTCAGACATCGGTATGGTACAACGTTCCCTCTTGATGCATTCATTCAACGGTTTGGGATCAAGGCATATTCTTAATGAACCATCCGTCTTCTCTATAATTTGCACATTATTTACCCATTCTGTAGGTTTGTTCACCTTACTTATAACACCATCCTTTATCATTACCTCCGACTGTTTTCTTATTCGCTCATGTAAACTAAATGGTATTCTTTTTGTATAATTAAGTCTAGTCAATTAGGCACATACTACCAAGTCCATCAAAACTTCAATATTTTCTCGAATAAATTCGTCCTTGCCATCAGGCAAAACACGTATAATCTTTCCAGTTGTTGATGTACTCATAGCCTTTCTACCATTTACTATTCCACAACAATCAGTGATGTCAATTCTCTTAATTAGCCCTAAGCCCTCACACGAATCTCTTCCTAATATTGGCTGATGATCATTACCTAATACCTCAAACACAACGCTCACTGGCTGTCTACTACCGCCAATAGTACATTCCAATCTGATTCTTCCCACTATTTCTATTTACGTATTGGCATAGGCAAACAAGCGAATATTCGAATTACAAATTTTATTCTCTAAATTCATTTTTTTTTCACATATTTCAAAGGCGAACAATTTACATCCGCGCCCGTATCCATTTTAAATACCACTTCATAGCCATCCAATTTTATCTTCTTAAACCAACCACCACCACCATAACTTATTCTACAATCATAAATATTTCCAATTAAACTTATGATACAGTTCTTCTTATAATTTTCTTCATAACTATTACCTTCATCAAAATACTCTGTGTTGACTGGATTCATCTCTTCTCCCTCTATGGAGGTTGATAGTACATTTACACGCCGGTCATTTATTCCACCACCAGACAACTTCAACCGACACATTACCGCAAAATGCCCCGGCTGCTTGCACCTGTTACATTTTCGCCCACTTTTTGTTGCTGGGCAGACTTTCGAATGTTCATTCGTACAGGTAGAGCCACATCGGTAGCGCAGTGTTTTTTTCCGTTGCTTCAGATTTTTCAATCGTTCAATACAATGCATCGCATCGATTCGGACATGATCTTTTTTTTCCAGTGTCTTTTTGTTTTTTTCAGCTAGCTCTGCAACTTTGCACTTGTGAATAATATCATCTAAACTACTTTTTTTGGACTCTAAGAGTTTTGTTTGTAGATTCTTATCAAACACAACCAGAATTATTTTATCTCGCAGTATCCGATCTTCAAATTTCTTACATGAATTTGGGCAAGTAAATTCACAATATTTAATTTGCTTGCGTAGGGCCGTCTCAAACTCACAAAACGGCTGACCTTGTTATTGTGTGATATTGAAAAACTTAAAGGTTTCCATAGTCACACTTTTCTTGGGATTTCAGTACTCATGGAATTTGCTCAAAATGATTTCAATAGTTTCTTCCTCTGTTAAATTAAAGGAGTTATACACATCTAGCTCCTTTTCTACAATGTAGTGCAGCTGCAACGCAATCTTTACATCGTTTGCATTCTTCTTTTTGCCTGATGCCAACAAATATATATTAAATCGCTGCTTCCATATCGGCCAGTATTTTCCGGGATCGTCAAACTGCATTGGTTCAGGGCCACTAATACCCGCAGGACTGGAGTTCGTTTACTAAATGTCTTTTTAAAGACGTTGAGTTGTTTTCAGATTTTTTTTTTGGAGAGTGTTATGATTTACTTGATGCACCTTCAGCTATTTATACTAACATCTAGTTCATTTTTAAATCTATAAATTTTATCGTTCAGCTGTTCAATTTGTTTTTCAAAAGATGATTTAATTTTTAGAATATCTTTTCAATTTTGAAATTGTCTTCTTCACGTTGTAGTCAATCAATTTACATTTGAATATATTCTTGAATTATATTATTGCCCTAACTTAAACTATATTATTAATTCGTCATTTAGTTTTTCGATTTGAGTAGAAAAATTTATTGATAATATCATTCTCTTTCAGAGAACGATGATGATTCTGTATACATTAGTGGAAATTATAACAAGATTGTGTAATCAACTATTGTTCCTTCTGCAAATTTCGTTAATATACTTACCTCTATCTTGGCTAATGGTTTCTGAGACTTTAAGCTTTGATTATTTTCAACTTCTGTCATGATTTTACTTTCTTCTTTCTTCGAAGTTGTTTCAATATATTTATAACCATTTATCAATTTCTTGAGATGGTCTGCTAGAGGTTCAAATGTATCTCTTAATTGTTCACATGTATTTATTTCACCAGTTTCACCAAATCATTTCTTGTCGTCATCAACTGCTTTAAAACTTTATCTTCAATGTTTGCTATCATCAGCTACGATATCAGGTTATCAGGCAGCTTCTCTGGTTTTCAGATCAGCTTATCAGGTATCAGATTTGCTTATTAGGTAGCTGGTCTGGTTTTCAGATCAGCTTATCAGGTATCAGAGTAGCTTATTAGGTAACTGGTCTGATTTTCAGATCAGGTTATCAAGCAGCTGGTGTGGTTTTCATATCAGCTTATTAGGTATCAGATTAGCTTATCAGGTAGCTGGTCTGGTTTTCAGATCAACTTATCAGGTATTAGATCAGGTTATCAGGAGTTGTTCTGATTTTTCATATCGGGTTATCTGGTTCAGATTGGGTCAGCGTAGCTGATCAGGTTACAAGTAGCTGGTCATTTATAACATTTATATGAATGAAGTTTAAAGTCAGATAAATACGAAAAAGTAAACTTTTATGTACTCAAACTGTTTTCTATAACGGTCATCGTTTAAGTCAATATTTTGGCTTATAAACAAAAATTCATGTTTATTTACATGCTTTTTAGTTTTCTAATCTTCCTTAAACATTATAATTACATTAGCATTCTCTAGTATCAAATGTTTAGAGATTCTGGCATAAGTTTGTCATAAGTAGAATAAATCAACATTCTTATATCAACCCGTACAAAACTGTGCTTCTCACACGTAACATCGTTAAATTTCATATTTGAATTACTTTTAGCTTCGTTAGGAGAAATAACAGATTCATTATTTGTAAATGCGTAATACCATATTTCTTTAATTAATAAAATTAATTTCTTCAGATATTATAGAGATTTTAAGAATATATAGAGATTTCAAACTTTAGTCCATTAGGACTATAGTAGTAGGGAACTGGGGATACTGCGTCAATTAAAATTTTAAAATTTTGCTGAAATTTGTGTGAAATTTCCAAGAATTCTTTAAAATTTTGCTGAAATTTGAGAAATTGTGTTTTCGGTGCGCTTTGATGTTTTTTTGTTTACATTAAGTGTTTTTTGTTTACATTAAGTGTTTTTTGTTTACATTAACTGTTTTTTGTTTATATTAAGTGTATGTATGTTTGTATGTATGTATGTAATTTTTAATAAGGATTTAACTTGTTACACATGAAATTCATTGTGCATTATTTTTTAAATTTTTTACAAGATTAGTAGTAAAACATGCTTTTCCTTTATGTACATATGACCGTGGGAAATTGTGCGCGGAATATTTAGTGGGAATGCATTAAGGGGGTTTATAGGTTTGAAGCTTTTGAATGTATATGATTTTCTAATGCCTTTCTTTATTTTTTTCAAATACCGACGGGAAAACATGTTTATTTTTTCGAATGCCGACGGGAAAACATGTTTATTCATCATTATCAAAATCATGAAATTTCATTCGAACAAACATTAAACTAGAATAATTAACAACACTAGTACATATGGATCTACAAATTGATTTTATGTATGTATGTACATACAAATAAGTCTGAGGCTCCCTGTTTAAATACATTTTTTTGTCATGTGCGGTCTTTGGTTGTTGCTGTTGTAAATATTCGCCTGGTCTTTTGTGTATAGATGTGAAATATCTCCATAGTTTTTTTATTTCAAATTAAAAAAAAAGTTCTTTTAATTTTTAAATTTATTTACTTAAAAGTTTGTGAGGAGTTTCTGTTTTAAGTAAAATTGGATTCCTCTCTAGTTGTGGTAACTTTAGTATAAATATTTAATATATTTTATTTCCATTTGTTTAAAGTTGATGTAGCCTATATAGTCAACGTTAGAAATTTTTCGGTGTAAAATTTTTTCCAACTATCATCAATAATCATCTTTTTTTTCACCTTTTAGATATATTTTAGAACATCCTGCAATGGCTTTTAAATAATGAGAAACGCTTTGAAATGAAACTGATCCAGCAGTCCAGCTTAGGTGATGATAGTTTTTTGTTAACCACTTTGCTTCTCTTTCCTTTTTTATTGATAATCATTTAAAATCAAATGGTGGTTTTATAATGAAATTGTTATACTCATTATTGTTGAAAACATCCGCTACTTCTTTTTGTAATCGAAATCATTCGAAACCTTACTCGTCTATTAAAACCATTTTTTCATTCATATTACTTAATTTATACGACTTTCTGGACTTTCTATTATTCGATCATCAGTAAAAATGCAGTAGCTGAGGTCCTTGGTTGCTGTTTCATATTAAATTTCTATATCAATTGGCACGCTATTGAATAAAAGGAGCTTTTATCTTAAACTCTGATGCAGTTACAAGCGCTTGAAATTCTTTCATATACGAGTAGTATATACATATCATATAGATACATATCATATAGAACTGCATAACGTTAATGTTTTAATTTTATGTTAAGATCATCATATGGATATGAGACTGAATTTAAATGTACGTTTAAGTTAGTCAAATCACAATGAACAAACTTATTTTCTTCTTGAAAAGCGATCAACAGAAAACGAAATGATTTTCTGTGAATTTAGGTCTATCCTCTCGACGGTTCCTCTAGTATACAAGATGACTTTGCATGTCGGAATTTCTACCTGTCTTTTGTCGGCGTTATGAGTAATTAAATGTTAAAATTTTAATTACCCAAATTGTGCTACTTGATAATCTTACTATGTTTACATTAATAGGATATATGTTTATTTTATGAAGGGTGATCGCCTATGCCTTTTATTTGATGCTCTAGATCATATGTTTTTTTTCTCATTGTGTTAAAGTTCAGCCTATTGTATACTTATTTCTGCTATGTTTAAGTATGCTTTGTGTTCATGTCAGACAGACTGTAATATCAGTTGGTCAGTAAGTCTCTTGTTTTATTTATTTTTTCTTCTGATGTATAACTACTTTTTTTGATTTTACTACTTGAAATAGAGAACATTAATATAATTTTTAAATCCACTATTTTTAATGCAAATATGTATATATTTGCATTAAAAATAGTGGATTTGTGAGTGTGTACATATGCAAATGTGTTCATATCTACATATATGCGAATAAATGTATGTATGTAGAAATTAGTTTACATACAAAGAAATACATGTTTAATAAACAACTATTACACCAAATCGATCCCAAAAAACTCAGTCACCTCCACCATGAATTCTGCGTAGGTGTTTTCATATAGTGTCAGAAACATTGGAATACCTACGTTTGAGAGAATTTTGCCTCAAATATTTCTACATCAGGTTTGTTGGTTGACCCCTTGAAGTTATTGTTGGTGATGTAGCCTGAGTTGTATCGGATTCAGATATTATGATTTCTCACTTAAAAAATGTCCTCATCACCTTCTATCAGGTTTTTATATTTTTCTAACATACATGTCCTAGCATGCTTTTGTCGATAGTGATGCGAGCGTCCGAGATGTAATGGTGTTTCAGTTAAAACTCTATGCTATTAGAATCTACAATTTCGGTCTTTTGAATCTTTTACAGAGTAGATACATACTTATGTATTTCATTTAGCACAGAGTCCTAAAATTTCTTTGCTTACAAAATTGTGTGGCGTAAAGAATTCTTTTAAATTTGCATGCTTCGGCATGCTTTCAATATTTTTATCTGTAAATTTATTTGATACTCATACAGATACAGATATAAAGTAAGATCTGCTTACATTGCATTTTACAATTTATATATGCTTCAGCATGATTCCAGTTGAAGTCCATATTTATTCATTAAGTTTGTTTGATACTAATTCATACACATGTACATTCTTAAAGATTGGAAAACTAAATCCAATTTATGTAGTTTATCTATATTTTTTAAAGATTTTATAGCTATAGCAATGAATAGAGTGTTGAGTTAACTTTAATCGTATACTTTAATTGTATACGAGTACATTAAGTAATTCTTTGTATATTTCAATACACTGATATGAACCATCATCACATCATTCCTCTTATTGATCTATTTAATCATTCTACTGTAGGTGCTTTCATATCGAATAATATTTATTCTTTTATTTAGACATGCATTTAAGTGTTTATTAAAAAATTCTCTAAGACCACCTGGTTGTAGGTTTTTTGGTACTCATACCAATTCAAAAGTATTTTCCATTGCCTTGATATTTGCGAGTGCACCTTCTATTTTTAGTGGTACTGACCATATAAACCACAGGGGAGACCAGAGTTGTAGAAAGTGACTTAAGAAAAAAGCTCAAATCATCTGATTTGATCACTGTTAAAAATGGACAAATTTAGTGTGTTTGTTATTGAATATTTTTAGTATAATAATCAAAACAAACAGCAGAAATGTATACCTAGTGAAATGAACAATTGAAAATTTTTAAAAAATTAAATGAAAAATTTTGCAGTGTTGAACTAAATAAAACAATGTGTAAAACATTATTAGTAATATTAAAGTGATTAAAATTAGTTTCCAAATGCTTACAAACTCAATTTTAAAAATTTTCCTTCAAAAATATTAATTTTTAACTTTAACTTGCAAAAAGCAAACAACGAATGAGACCACAAAGAATAAATTGAAAATACACTTGAGCACAAAATTAAATGGAGGAATTTGTGGTATTGAATTAAAAAACACAATGCGAAAAGAATTATTAGTATTAATAAAGTGACTAAAATTTGTTTTCAAATGATTAGAGACTTTGTTTTAAGCATTTTCGTTCGCAAATATTAATTTTTACCATTTATTTACAAAAACTAGGCTGCGAATGAGACCACAAGGAATATAACGTAATTACTTTAAAATAATACCATGCGAAAGAAAAAGTAAAGAGGATTTGATGACTGTGTGAGCGAGACCTCTAAAAACACCACAAAATCACAATTATCTTCCGTCTTACTTTGTGCTCAATTTTAGAATAATTAATGACACAGCTTATTAGATTTATCTTTTTATATTTTTTCTTTATTTCCGTCAGACGACGTTATGCATGTGCTTACAACAATTCAAAAAACATCTGCTTATTTTGTACTTATTTTCTATGTATCCACTTGTCAGTCAATATTTTTAAGAGTTGCCATATTGGCTCCAAACTGTCTTATAACATGCTCTTTTTATTTATTTTTTAAATGAATTTAACAATATAAATGTACTGACTAAATAAATCTATATCTAAATATACTTAGTTCTATTTCCCCTAAAAGCCTTCCCATTCCCTATAATGTTGGGGTTTCTGAATCACCCTGCCTGCACGCGTTACCAGCCTAGTTAAACCAGTAACACCCCCAGTTTCAATTGGACTAGTCACATTGTTGGTCTTTTCATAATTTGAACTATCAGACCCATTTCTATTCTCTTCATCCTGCAATACAACACTAGCCTGTCCCTTATTGACTGTTCCCCGTAATATTTCCCCATTCTCATTCTCCTTCACATTCGGCCCGCTTCTATCCAACGATTGCCCCTTCTGCATTACCTTTCTCCCTCCATTCTGTTCATTTCCCTCATCATCGATATAGACAAAATTATTACAAGCATCCTTATTTCTTGACTTACATAACAATCGCCTATTCTATATACGACCTGTCATTATAAATTAATACTATTGTCCCATGTTGCCATCGACAATCTTTCAAAAACAAAACTTTATCCCCAATTCTAAATTTATGCAATAGCCTGGCTGGCCTATTATAATAAAACTGTTGTTTCACCCTCTTCCGCGCTATCCGTTCCCGAACTCTGTGTACGCCTTTTTGCCTCTCACTCAATATCCCGCTAGGCACCGGATGTCTTGTCTTTAATGTTCTACCCATGAATAATTCTGCTGGCGATAAAAGAATATCCTGCAACGGAGTAACATTATACTCCAGAATTTGGTCCTGGTAATCGCACCTTCCACCAAGAATATTTTTTTTAAATGCCCTTAGCAATAGATACTGCTTTTTCCGCCAGTCCATTACTCTGTGGGAAGTTAGGGCTCGAAAATTTTATTTGGAAATTATAACAATCTGAAAATTGTTTAAACCTATAACTATTAAATGGCACATTATCTGATCTAATTTCAGTGGGTACACCAAACCTACAGAATATTTGCTTCAAAACAGTAATAACGGCATTTATTGATTTATTTTTTAGTTTTTCTGCAATCAGCCAACCGGAGTAAGAGTCAACAATAGCCAAATAGGATTCCCATGAATTTTCAAAAATATCCATTGCCACCTGCTCCTAAGCATATTTGGGTTCTGGGTGTTGTAACAGTGGCTCTTTCTGGTTCTGCCTACGCATCCTTTCGCAAATCACACAACCACTAATAAACTGTTCGATATCTGTCGACAGCCCGGGCCAATAATATAATCCCCGTGCACGCATGCTTGTTTTTTCTACTCCTAGATGAGCAGAGTGTAACAGACGTATGGTCTGTCTTCGCAGATCATTCGGAGCAACCAGTCGTTCTCTAAAAAATAATAATCTGTCGTTACAACTCAGTTCATCTCTGAGCGGATATAACTTCTTCTCGTCACCTGTAATTTTTCTACCTTTTGGTCACTCCCCTTGAATGTACTCAAACACTTATCAGCACTAGTAGCATATATTAGTTAGTCTATTCCGTTCCGACATGCAAGTTTTCCTAATCATTGCATGTACAACTGACGCCAAGGCAACTTGCCTGATTCAGTGTCAGGCAAAAATGTCCTGAGAGGCAATCTGCCACTGCCATTTGCTTTCCCGGCACATATTTTATCGTCAAAGCCAGATATTTCAAAAGTTGCATAAACATGTTCTGGAGCCTTGTTGTTACCTTATCTAAGTTCTTCCTAATCAGAGTTTCTAGCGGATTATGATCCGAATGCACCTCTATCTCTCGCCCGTAAATAAAGTAGTGAAATTTTTCACATGCAACTACTACTGCGAGTAACTCTTTCTCTATCTGTGCATATCTTTGTTCACACTCATTTAAACTCCGAGATGCACAGGCAACGGGATAACCTTTTTGCAACAGCACACAATCGATACCATCCTTTGAAGCATCCGTTTGAATAACAATTGGTAGTTCTGGGTCATAAATTCTCAATATGGGCGGGGTACGAATTATTTTCTTTAATCGCTCAATCTCCCTACAA
This sequence comes from Nowickia ferox, assembly GCA_936439885.1. NCBI lineage: Eukaryota > Metazoa > Arthropoda > Insecta > Diptera > Tachinidae > Nowickia > Nowickia ferox. The sequence continues at coordinate 54,254,145 of OW387026.1, forward strand.
TGATTCACATTCCAATGCCACTTAACATTATTGCGAGTAAATTATCGCAGATTAGCAGTTATTGCCGACAAATTAGGTATATACCGTGCAAGAAATTTGCACATTCCCGATATCCGCAATACGTCCTGATTGTTCTTTGGCATTGGCATGTCTTCAATTGCTTTTATATGTTTCCTATCTGGTTTGATTGTCCCCTCCGAGATTACCTGTCCCTTAAACCGCACTTGTATTGACCTATACTGAACCTTGCTTCCATTAAACCGCACCTTAAATTCGTTTGCCCTATTAATTACCCTGATTAGCTGCTCGTCATATTCCTGTTTAGTCCGTCCGAAAATACATAAATCATCAAAATACACTTCAACTCCCTCTAGGTCACCAAATATTCTTAGAATATATCGCATGAATATTTCTGGAGCACTACTCAATCCGAAAGGCATGCGATTCCATTTATACAATCCAAATGGAGTCATGAACGTTGTCAACTCTGAGCACTTTTCATCAAGGACAACCTGCCAAAAACCCGTTTTTAAGGTCTATGACTGTGAAGAATTTGGCGCCCCCATCCGACTTATTATTGACTCAGACATCGGTATGGTACAACGTTCCCTCTTGATGCATTCATTCAACGGTTTGGGATCAAGGCATATTCTTAATGAACCATCCGTCTTCTCTATAATTTGCACATTATTTACCCATTCTGTAGGTTTGTTCACCTTACTTATAACACCATCCTTTATCATTACCTCCGACTGTTTTCTTAGTCGCTCATGTAAACTAAATGGTATTCTTTTTGTATAATTAAGTCTAGTCAATTAGGCACTTCTCTAGCATACTACCAAGTCCATCAAAACTTCAATATTTTCTCGAATAAATTCGTCCTTGCCATCAGGCAAAACACGTATAATCTTTCCAGTTGTTGATGTACTCATAGCCTTTCTACCATTTACTATTCCACAACAATCAGTGATGTCAATTCTCTTAATTAGCCCTAAGCCCTCACACGAATCTCTTCCTAATATTGGCTGATGATCATTACCTACTACCTCAAACACAACGCTCACTGGCTGTCTACTACCGCCAATAGTACATTCCAATCTGATTCTTCCCACTATTTCTATTTACGTATTGGCATAGGCAAACAAGCGAATATTCGAATTACAAATTTTATTCTCTAAATTCATTTTTTTTTCACATATTTCAAAGGCGAACAATTTACATCCGCGCCCGTATCCATTTTAAATACCACTTCATAGCCATCCAATTTTATCTTCTTAAACCAACCACCACCACCATAACTTATTCTACAATCATAAATATTTCCAATTAAACTTATGATACAGTTCTTCTTATAATTTTCTTCATAACTATTACCTTCATCAAAATACTCTGTGTTGACTGGATTCATCTCTTCTCCCTCTATGGAGGTTGATAGTACATTTACACGCCGGTCATTTATTCCACCACCAGACAACTTCAACCGACACATTACCGCAAAATGCCCCGGCTGCTTGCACCTGTTACATTTTCGCCCACTTTTTGTTGCTGGGCAGACTTTCGAATGTTCATTCGTACAGGTAGAGCCACATCGGTAGCGCAGTGTTTTTTTCCGTTGCTTCAGATTTTTCAATCGTTCAATACAATGCATCGCATCGATTCGGACATGATCTTTTTTTCCAGTGTCTTTTTGTTTTTTTCAGCTAGCTCTGCAACTTTGCACTTGTGAATAATATCATCCAAACTACTTTTTTTGGACTCTAAGAGTTTTGTTTGTAGATTCTTATCAAACACAACCAGAATTATTTTATCTCGCAGTATCCGATCTTCAAATTTCTTACATGAATTTGGGCAAGTAAATTCACAATATTTAATTTGCTTGCGTAGGGCCGTCTCAAACTCACAAAACGGCTGACCTTGTTATTGTGTGATATTGAAAAACTTAAAGGTTTCCATAGTCACACTTTTCTTGGGATTTCAGTACTCATGGAATTTGCTCAAAATGATTTCAATAGTTTCTTCCTCTGTTAAATTAAAGGAGTTATACACATCTAGCTCCTTTTCTACAATGTAGTGCAGCTGCAACGCAATCTTTACATCGTTTGCATTCTTCTTTTTGCCTGATGCCAACAAATATATATTAAATCGCTGCTTCCATATCGGCCAGTATTTTCCGGGATCGTCAAACTGCATTGGTTCAGGGCCACTAATACCCGCAGGACTGGAGTTCGTTTACTAAATGTCTTTTTAAAGACGTTGAGTTGTTTTCAGTTTTTTTTTTTGGAGAGTGTTATGATTTACTTGATGCACCTTCAGCTATTTATACTAACATCTAGTTCATTTTTAAATCTATAAATTTTATCGTTCAGCTGTTCAATTTGTTTTTCAAAAGATGATTTAATTTTTAGAATATCTTTTCAATTTTGAAATTGTCTTCTTCACGTTGTAGTCAATCAATTTACATTTGAATATATTCTTGAATTATATTATTGCCCTAACTTAAACTATATTATTAATTCGTCATTTAGTTTTTCGATTTGAGTAGAAAAATTTATTGATAATATCATTCTCTTTCAGAGAACGATGATGATTCTGTATACATTAGTGGAAATTATAACAAGATGGTGTAATCAACTATTGTTCCTTCTGCAAATTTCGTTAATATACTTACCTCTATCTTGGCTAATGGTTTCTGAGACTTTAAGCTTTGATTATTTTCAACTTCTGTCATGATTTTACTTTCTTCTTTCTTCGAAGTTGTTTCAATACATTTATAACCATTTATCAATTTCTTGAGATGGTCTGCTAGAGGTTCAAATGTATCTCTTAATTGTTCACATGTATTTATTTCACCAGTTTCACCAAATCATTTCTTGTCGTCATCAACTGCTTTAAAACTTTATCTTCAATGTTTGCTATCATCAGCTACCATATCAGGTTATCAGGCAGCTTGTCTGGTTTTCAGATCAGGTATTAGATCAGGTTATCAGGAGTTGTTCTGATTTTTCATATCGGGTTATCTGGTTCAGATTGGGTCAGCGTAGCTGATCAGGTTACAAGTAGCTGGTCATTTATAACATTTATATGAATGAAGTTTAAAGTCAGATAAATACGAAAAAGTAAACTTTTATGTACTCAAACTGTTTTCTATAACGATCATCGTTTAAGTCAATATTTTGGCTTATAAACAAAAATTCATGTTTATTTACATGCTTTTTAGTTTTCTAATCTTCCTTAAACATTATAATTACATTAGCATTCTCTAGTATCAAATGTTTAGAGATTCTGGCATAAGTTTGTCATAAGTAGAATAAATCAACATTCTTATATCAACCCGTACAAAACTGTGTTTCTCACACGCAACATCGTTAAATTTCATATTGGAATTACTTTTAGCTTCGTTAGGAGAAATAACAGATTCATTATTTGTAAATGCGTAATACCCTATTTCTTTAATTAATAAAATTAATTTCTTCAGATATTATAGAGATTTTAAGAATATATAGAGATTTCAAACTTTAGTCCATTAGGACTATAGTAGTAGGGAACTGGGGATACTGCGTCAATTAAAATTTTAAAATTTTGCTGAAATTTGTGTGAAATTTCCAAGAATTCTTTAAAATTTTGCTGAAATTTGAGAAATTGTGTTTTCGGTGCGCTTTGATGTTTTTTTGTTTACATTAACGGCCTGGCCCATGATGTCGACAAGAAAGTTTCTTTCGCTTACTTACATTGAAAACAAAAACAAATTCTATTATTTTGTTTTTGTTTTCGAAAGAAACTTTCTTGTCGACATCGTGGGCCAGGCCGTAAGTGTTTTTTGTTTACATTAACTGTTTTTTGTTTATATTAAGTGTATGTATGTTTGTATGTATGTATGTAATTTTTAATAATTTAACTTGTTACACATGAAATTCATTGTGCATTATTTTTTAAATTTTTTACAAGATTAGTAGTAAAACATGCTTTTCCTTTATGTACATATGACCGTGGGAACTTGTGCGCGGAATATTTTGTGGGAATGCATTAAGGGGGTTTATAGGTTTGAAGCTTTTGCATGTATATGATTTTCTAATGCTTTTCTTTATTTTTTTCAAATACCGACGGGAAAACATGTTTATTTTTTCGAATGCCGACGGGAAAACATGTTTATTCATCATTATCAAAATCATGAAATTTCATTCGAACAAACATTAAACTAGAATAATTAACAACACTAGTACATATGGATCTACAAATTGATTTTATGTATGTATGTACATACAAATAAGTCTGAGGCTCCCTGTTTAAATACATTTTTTTGTCATGTGCGGTCTTTGGTTGTTGCTGTTGTAAATATTCGCCTGGTCTTTTGTGTATAGATGTGAAATATCTCCATAGTTTTTTTATTTCAAATTAAAAAAAACGTTCTTTTAATTTTTAAATTTATTTACTTAAAAGTTTGTGAGGAGTTTCTGTTTTAAGTAAAATTGGATTCCTCTCTAGTTGTAGTAACTTTAGTATAAATATTTAATATATTTTATTTCCATTTGTTTAAAGTTGATGTAGCCTATATAGTCAACGTTAGAAATTTTTCGGTGTAAAATTTTTTCCAACTATCATCAAAAATCATCTTTTTTCTTCACCTTTTAGATATATTTTAGAACATCTTGCATTTTCTTTCAGATCAGCTTATCAGGACCTGGTCTGGTTTTCAGATCAGCTTATCAGGACAACAACAACAACTCAATGTCTTTAAAAAGAAATTTAGCAAACGAACTCTATAATAAATCTCGAAAATTGTTTGTGCCTTGTAGATATGTAATGAAAGGAATAGTTGATCTTTTATGGAGCTGATTTAGGTGAAATGGGAAACTATTCTTCAGAAAATAGAAATTATTGATTATTGTAGACTGTAAATGATTCATTCTCAAAGTTTCTATGGCCAATACCGTAGAAAATAAAAGTTGCACTCGAAAAAACCTAGGCTGTGGAAAATATTTTTGAAATGTTACGAGTACCAAAAAACTTACAAATGGATGATTGTAAAGAATTTTTTAATAGACACTGGAAAATTCATGCATAAGTAGAAGATTAAACATTACTTAATATGAAAGCATCAATAGTAGAATGCTTTAATCGATCATCCAAAGGAATTATGTGTTAAGAATTTAGCATTAATGGTTCATATAAGTGGATTGATATATATATATATATATATAAGGATTTACTTAGTGCCTAAAATAGAAAAGGTCATCTCAGAATTAAAATGTTTGCAATTAAAGTTAACTCAACAAATGAGGAAAAGGTGGAAAATACAGTATACAGTAATGTGAAGATGTAGAAAATGTTGGAATTTAATGACAATATAAATAAAATTAAAAAGGAAAAATCTAGTTTGTCATGTTTTTTGTTGGTCTGTATGAAATATTTTGAAAACACACAGTGCAACATTCAGCAACACATCGTATTATCATTTTTTATAGTAAAAGTTGTACATTTTCCATTACGAAAGCAGTAGCTCACAAAATTTAAAAATGTGAATCTGGGCTAATTATAATAGATCTTCACTCTGATAATTTCTATACCTATCAGATCTTTAGAAAATATAGATAAACTAAGCAAATTGGACTTTGATATCCAATCTTTAAGAATGTACATATGTATGAATGGGTATTAAACAAACTTACAGAATAAATATAGACTACAACTAGAATCAAGCTGACGCATGCATAAATTGTAAAATGTAGTGTAAACGATCTTACTTTATACTATGCTTATTTTTCTTTTGTGATTTTCAAAAATATTAATATTTGTGAATTCTCAAATAGTTTATGAAATTCTGTGTATAAGATAAGAGGTTTGTGACTGTTCAAAATGTGTGGTTGAAGTCTACTGACGATTTTTTAAAGCAACAATGAAATGCATATAGACATCGCTTAACCACTAGCAAATAAATTTCACTTATATTTATACTATAGTTACTACAACTAGAGAGGAATCCAATTTTACTTAAAACAGAAACTCTTCACAAACTTTTAAGTAAATACATTTAAAAATTAAAAGAACGTTAGTTTTAATTTCAAATAAAAAAAAAACTATGCAGATATTTCACATCTATAAAGAAAACACCAGGCGAATATTTACAACAGCAACAACAAAAGACCGCACATGACAAAATAATGTATTTAAACAGGGAGCCCCAGACTTATTTGTATGTACATACATACATAAAATCAATTTGTAGATCCATATGTACATATGTATACATATTATCAAATTTCTTACCCATGCTCAAGTATTTATTGGATTTTAACAAACACACTTACATATCTACATCATGAAAACATACAAACCGTTCTCCAAGCTATTGACGCTTGAAGACGAAAGTCGAAGAATACAAATGTACTTAAATAAACAAACTTATCACATACCAGTCAATCTCTGACGCGAGGTAATTCCTTGGTGAAGGAATGAATCAAAAAAAATATAAAGTTTTTTTACACCGAAACGTGTGTTTCTTTATTGTTTATATTCTTAAGACTAGTTACAATATTTTCTTAACATCTATTTATATTAATGAGTATGTTTACCGTTTCTTTGTCTGCAAGAATTACGTTTATGGTTTCTTTGCCTCTTATCTCGGAATATGTTTATAAGAATTATGTTTATGGTTTCTTTGTCTCTTATCTTGGGATATGTTTCCTGCAAGAATTACGTTTATGGTTTCTTTGTTCTAACTTATGTAAGTGATAATGTTGATGTTGACCTTGGTCCCTATCATAAAAATGTGTGTGTCTACTTATCTATTAAGTGATAATGTTGATGTTGACCTTGGTCCCTATCATAAAAATGTGTGTGTCTACTTATCTATTTATGCCAGTGTTGCCAGGTAGACTATACCCTGCGCATTAACTCCCCTCCTTCTTAAAATAAAGTGTCCTCAATTTTCTTAAACAATACTGCTTTGTGCTCTTAATCTTCTTAATTCTATTTCATAAATGCGTTCGGCTATTCTTCTTCTTTCTGTTCGTTTTACTTCCTTGCAGTAGCTAATTAATTTTATTATGATATATGTACATAGTATTGTGGCTAAGATTCCGAGAATTAAGTAAATGGTGGTTTGTATGGGGTGGTCTTCTATAGGGATTAAATATTCTGACATTTCTTGTAAATTTGAAAATTTATGGTATGAGTCTGAATATAATATATGGAGGATTTCCATGCGTTCGTCATATTTTTGATGTATAGCTTCTTTTATTTCTTGTTGATGGTTAAAATAGTCTTTTGCGTCTATATTGGTTGAAACATTAAATTGAATTAACTTAGGTTCTTTAATTATTTGACCATTCCAAATATGTTCGTCATCAGTCAAGATGTAACCGTTCTCTAGTATTGTGAGTGGTGCGTTATTTTCTTGAATTATGTCACATTTAGCTGGCTTATTTTCTAATATATTTATAGTACAATTATTACCTTTGTTTATTTTACAAATATTATTTCCTAAGAGATTTTTACATTGTGTTACTGAGGTATAAATACCATTACAAACAGTAATTTGTTTGTGCAATACTAATTTTCCATGCTTATATGCTAATGGGAATATATTATATAACTTACATATATTTTTCAATATAGGGTATTTATAAATTGTAATTATAGCTTGATTGAAAAAACATATATGGATATCTTAATACTCTAGGATGTTTATTAATGGTAAGTCAAAAGCTTCATTAGATACGATCTCTTTTATTTCATTTAGATTCAATATTCCTGAATAAAAATTTCCATTTTTAGCAAAATTTATGGTAATTGTTATAGCTTCAAGTTCACGATATACTTCATTGATTATAATATTATCTGTGATAGCTTTAGGATTTAATGTTTCTAAGATTTGTTCAAACCGTGAGTTTACGATTTTTTGTCTGTTATTGTTTTCTATTAATTGATTAAGTCCTGTCTTTATTTCGATTAAGTCGTCGTGATCTGGTGTCCCAGTGAAAAATTTTAATGTTGAACCTAGAAAGTTTAGTGCTTTTTTTTCGCGATGTGTATTCGGTATTAATTGTGTTTTTAAAGATTCAATTCTACCTATTAATATTTGTTCTTCCTGGTTTTGTTCTGTATTATACATGTTTTGCATTATATCTTCATATGGTCTCAGTATTTTTGTTAAGTTAACTACGTGATACAGATATGATGTGTCTTTGAACACATAAGCTGGGGTTCCTTCTATGAGTACATATTTTTTGTTTGTTAAATCAGTTATTTTGTCGCCAAAAGTAATTGCGAGGAATACAATTCTAATTATTGTTGACTTGTACATGGTGTAGTTTGTCTGCGTATACTATCTTTATGTATAACCTTACCCTTCGCTGTTAGGATTGTGTCCCCACGATCTTTTTTTACCTTGTGTTGTAAGTACTTGATATGGTTTTTGTTGCGGCGGTGTGTTTTAGAGTAAATTATATCTCCTTCCTTGTAGTTTATTGAGTGTCGATTTTTATTATGGTAATTGAGTAGTTTTTCCTGTTTGTCCTCGAGTTTCTGCTTAATGTCAGAATATCGTTCTCTGTTGAAAAACACGTCCTCAGGTCTATATCCTGTTGTGGAATGAATCGTTTTATTATATTGTCTTACTGCATTGAATAATTCGTCTCCTGGTGTAGTGTTATTCTGTTGTGCCAAGGCTGTTGAGATTTCGATCAGAGTGCTATGGACACGTTCAACTTGACTGTTGGTTGTCGAATGATGAATGGGTGTTACTGTATGTTGTATTAATAGTCGCTCATAGACACTTTTTGCTACTATGCCAGCGAATACATTTTCATTATCAGTCATTAAATGTTTGGTATTTGGGTAGATTTGTGTGAGAATTTCTTCTATATACTCATGACAGTTTGTTTTGCTATGTAATTTGCGTATGTAACAATATTTTGAGTATTTATCAATGGTGCTGATGTATGTTTGGTTATTCATGTAAAATATATCCATCTGTATGTACTCTCCTACTTTCGTGGGTATTGGTGTTTTCCCTATTGGTTGTTTATTTGGTCTTCGTTCATATTTATTTTGTAGGCAGATATTACAATCTATACATTCTTTTTTACACATATCTCGAATGTTCGGCCAATAGTGTGTTAACGATATTTCTTAAGCGTTATTTTTATAATTTCTATGTGCTCGTCTATGTGTTCGCATTACTATTTCTTTTGGTTCTTCTACGTTAATGACATCTTGTAATTGTGTTTGTTATAACAAACAAATTGGATGGGAATGTAGTGATAATATCACTTTGTAGATGAAATAATGTTTCTTCGCTTAATTTTAGTGCATTTTGAACTTTTGGATTTGTTATTTGTTTTAGTCTGTCTATCAATTCATGTTTTGTTTTATAATATATGGTATGCCTAACTCGATCTGGAAAAATGGTACATGTATCTATTTCGATTATTGCATTTTCGTCAAATATTGGTATTATTTGATTCCTAAAAGCATTTAGTGGTTGTTTGACTCTCTTGATACCTTCTGAAGGTGAACTTTGAGCTGAGTGTTGTGCACAACTGGATGTATTGTTAATTTGTTGCCGTGATAAAGCATCTGCAACAACATTCTGGTGTCCAGGCTTGTACACTAATTTTGCTCCATATTCTTCTATGAAGTTTTTCCATCTTTTAAGTTTGGTGTTTGGATTCTTGTCCGAGATAGAAAAGATTAATGACTGATGGTCAGTGTATATTGTTGGGTCAGCAATACCATAAAGATAGTTTCTTAATTTTTGTAAAGCCCAAACGATAGCTAACAATTCCTTTTCGTTTGTGCTGTAATTTTGCTCTGTTTCATTTAGGGTTCGTGAAATAAATGCTATTGGTTTCTTATACTGGGAAAGTACTGCGCCGATGGCAAAGTTACTTGCGTCGGTGGTTAACTCGAATGGTTCTGAAAATTCAGGTTGAAATAATTCGACCTGTGCCTGAAGGGCGTTTTTTATTTTATTTAATGCGTCTAGTGCTGCTTGGTCGAGATTTATTTTTACTTTTGTACTTTGATTTTTACTAATTCCACCATTATCTCCTCTGAGATGTACTGTGAGTGGTTTTACAATAGCTGCGAAGTTTTTAACAAATTTCCTGTAGTAACTTGCTAAGCCTAGGAATGATCTAAGTTCCTTTAAATTTGTGGGAATGGGATAGTTTTTTATTGTTTCCACCTTCTTAGGGTCTACTGTTATTTTATTGTGCTTAATGATGTGTCCTAGATACTCTACAGAATCTTGAAAGAAGTGCGATTTTTCATCAGAAATTTTCATGTTAGCGTTATGGAGTGCATTAATTATAATGGAAATGTGCTCCATATGTTCTTCGGGTGAGGAGGAATATATTAGGACATCATCTATATAAACATATGCAAACTTCCCTATATACGGGCGTAGAATATCATCTATGCATCGTTGAAAAATGGAAGGAGGTCTTAAAAACGACCAAACGGCATCCTTAAAAATTCATACTTTGCACCGTTCACACTGAACGCTGTTTTTTCCCTGTCCGATTCTTTTATGAGAATTTGATGGAATCCTGATTCCAAATCTAACGTGGTGAATACTTTTGCTTTTCCCAAGTTCTGGATTGTCATACCAACATCTGGAATTGGATAACGGTCGGTAATTGTTTGAGCGTTTAGCTTCTGGAAATCAACTACCATTCGCCTTTTGGGTTTTCCTTCTTCATCGGTACCCTTTTTTGCGACTGTCCAGATGGGGGAATTGTACGGACTCCTACTTGGTTGAATAATTTTATTATCCAGTAATTTCTGTATTTCATTATTAATAAATTCGTTGTCTGATATTGGATAAGGGTATTGTCTTACATAAATAGGGTCTTCAGATTTTGTTCTGATAGATGCCTGAATGGTTGTAGTAAATGGCAATACTTCCTTAGTTTCCCTATTCCTTTGCATTATTTTTTCAATATCTTTCCTGTAAATTTCGTTATTAATTGTATAATTTATCTTTTCCGCATTTTTTCCTAAATTTTCCTTATATCTATATTTTAGACTATAGTCAAAGAGATTGATCTCTGCCTTGATTAATCTTAACCCTTGTTCTCCTAAAAGCATATCAAATTCTTGAAGGGCCTCTGTTTCATAGAAAGTTAAATTGTGGTTTAAGACAGTAATAATTTTTTTCGTATTTACCATTGAATATCCATGAAGTGTTTTGACTTTCACTGGATTAATTTTAATTGGTTTCCCTATCTTACAACTAGTACTAATATAATTACTTGTAGCTCCTGTATCTATTAAAATATTTATTGATCTACCTGTTTCTCTGCAAGTGCGTTGTAGACATGGCAGACCATTCACTCGCCTAAAAAAGCACTTCCGGTTTCAAAATCGTCTTCGGTATATTGGGGCTGGAGTGATTGAAGATCCTCATCTTGTGTTTGATGTACTCGTTGAACCTTATTAAAGTTGTGTGTTGAAAAATTATTTTCCCTCTTCACAGGATTTTGATTGTTGCGGAATGGATTATGATGTGTAGTAGTGTTTTGTTGAGGATTATTGCTACCCCATCTTTGTTGTTGCGGTAAATTTGGAGGCCTTCTGTATTGTGTTGAGTTGTCGACTTCCATCGGTTCTACTTGGTTTCTTCGTGGTGCCGCATAATTGTGGTGTCGTTGTTGAACATGATGTGATGGCTTTAGTTGGAGGTGTTCATTTTCTCCATATCGTTGTTCATTACGGTGTTCCTGCCGTCTTACGTTGATATTTTCAAAGTGCCGATCTTCATTGTCGTGATAGATGGTGCAGGCAATGGCATAAGCTTTTTCCAGACTCTTGGGTTGGTTAGCATAGAGGATACCTTTTGTGTAATTGCTTCTTAATCCCATTATAAAGGTGCGGATCGCATCCTCGTTGGCATCTGATAGTCTTCCTCTTCTCATATTCTCATCTGAGGTTTCAATTTTTTGTTGTATGAGGGTTAATGCTTGATGAATTTCATCATGGAACTCGGTCAGAGTTTTGTTCCCCTGTTTGATTCTCGTCATAATTTCTTTTAATACATATAATGGACGTTTATCCGCATACGTAAAGTCTAAGCGGTTTATTACGGCATAGAAATTTAGTTCTGTTCCGTTTACGGATAAAACTTTTGATGCAGCGCCAATAATCTTTGCACGTATAATGCATACACAGTTATAGTATTCAGGACTATTTGAAAATTGCTTAATGTTTTCCATTTGGGTCCATACCTGATTTCTCCATGGGTTATATTCTCCTTCCAGTCCACTGAATGTTGGTAAACACTTGAATATTTCTGTGTTGATTTGAGTGGCACTCGTTATGTGTGGTTTTAGTGCAGGCGTTGCCGGAATTGTGGTTACAGCAACTGGTGTATTGCTTTTCAATGTTTCGAAGTCTGTTTTCAGGAATGCGAGTTGTTCAGTTAGTGCCTGAATATGAGCTAGGAGAGTTGCAGCTTCAGTCATGTTGATGTCTTCTTCTAGCAGGCGTCTTGAATTTAATATTTGCTGTCGTTTTCCGTGTGAAGCCAGTGTATATTTTTCACTTTATTTTACTTTTCTTTTAAATTTTTGTTAAATTTTTAGGAATTTTATTTTTGTTAATTCCAATCTTTCAGGAATGTTTTATTTTTCCAATTTTTCAGGAATTTTATTTTTATCCTTCTTCAGGATTGTGGAAATTTTATTTGGCTGGGAATACAAGATTATTTCGCTTGCATCCCGGTTGAGCCCCCTGTTAATTCCTTGGTGAAGGAATGAATCAAAAAAATATATAAAGTTTTTTTACACCGAAACGTGTGTTTCTTTATTGTTTATATTCTTAAGACTAGTTACAATATTTTCTTAACATCTATTTATATTAATGAGTATGTTTACCGTTTCTTTGTCTGCAAGAATTACGTTTATGGTTTCTTTGTCTCTTATCTCGGAATATGTTTATAAGAATTATGTTTATGGTTTCTTTGTCTCTTATCTTGGGATATGTTTCCTGCAAGAATTACGTTTATGGTTTCTTTGTTCTAACTTATGTAAGTGATAATGTTGATGTTGACCTTGGTTCCTATCATAAAAATGTGTGTGTCTACTTATCTATTAACTGATAATGTTGATGTTGACCTTGGTCCCTATCATAAAAATGTGTGTGTCTACTTATCTATTTATGCCAGTGTTGCCAGGTAGACTATACCCTGTGCATTAACTCGCGCATACACACATACCGACACAAAATCGCCACGATCGTACACAAGAATTTTGCAAAATCTGAAATTAATATTTATTCAAATATAAACAAATTTCTGACCGACAGACTTTAACACTTTACAAATTTAAGCTTCATAAAATATAAAGCAATCTCATCCTCCAATATGAAAAAAATACTAGGATTAGGGAAGTTCAGATATATGATAATATTTTCTAGCAAAAAATGTTCATATGAGAAATAATTTATTTCTACGTACATATAAATACTAGGGTGAGAAAATCACATACACAAACACATACTAAAATTCATCTACGAAAAATTAAACCTATTTCAACAACGCCCCTCCTCTCACAAATCACAGTCAGCCTAAAGTTCTTACAGATATACATACACAAAATCTCAAGGTAACATACAATCTATCAATCTCACAACCTAAATCATGATCAGCCTTAAACTCATATAGACATACATACACACAAATACGGATACATATACATGAACACCTTCACCTCACCTCTCATTAATCATGATCAGCCTTAAACTCCTTCAGATATACACACAAATTGCGCGGTTATATATTACATGAACACCTCGCCTCTCATAAATCACGATAAGTCTTAAATTTAAATCACGATCAGCCTTAAACTTTTACAGACATACATTCACAAAAATTCCTACAGACATAAACACCCAAATTCCTATAGTTACATATTACAATAACACCCCCCCCCCCCCCCGCCTACCACAAATCAAGGACAGCCTTAAACTGCTACATATACATACATACATACACACACATAGGCACATTCTATCTATCTATCACAACAACACCCTCCCCCACCTGAAATCACAATCAGCCTTAAACTCCTACGAACATACATATACACAGATTCCCACGGATACGTATTACATGAACACTCTCACCACACCTTTCATAAATCACAGACAGCCTTAAAAATACATGTACAGAGATTCCCACGGATACATATTACAACAACTCCCCGCCCTCTATCAGTCGATCTACCTCAAAAACATCACGCCCACCCACCAAGCACAGCTTGGCTTAAATTCCAACAAGCATAAACTCCGCCGAATTCCCACGGTCGCTGATTCACCGATATTACGTACCAAGTTATTTTTAGGAGAATTTTTTAATAAACACTTAAATTCATGTCTAAATAGTAGAATGATTTAATAGATCAATAAAAGGAATGATGTGGTTATGGTTCATGTATGTAAGTGTATTGAAATATACAAAGAATTACTTAATGTACTCGTATACAATATAAAAGTTCATCTCACTATTAAAATGTTTCAGATTAAAGCTAGCTCAACAAATGAGAAAAAGCTGCTAAATATAGTAGTTTGAAGATGAACAAAATGTTGAAATTTAATGAAATTAAAAAATTATATTAAACAGGAAAAATCTAGTATGGTTTGTATTTGTGAAGGAATGATTAGGAATGATAGGTCTTAAGAGAGATAATTAACTTAATATACTGGAGGTTATCTGAACTTGGTGGCTTGTATGAAATATTATGAAAACTTAAGCGTTCAAAATAAATTAGAACACAGTTTAATATTCAGTAACACATAATATTATCATTTTTATAGTGAAAATTTTACATTTCCCATTTCGAAAGCTCTAGCAAGCGAAATTTTAAAACATGCCCATGGGCTATTATAATATATTTTCACTCTATTCATTTCTATAGCTATCAAATCTTTAGAAAATATAGATAAACTACATAAATTGGAGTTAGATTTCAAATCTTTAAGAATGTACATGTGTATGAATTAGTATCAAACAAACTTACTGAATAAATATGGACTTCAACTGGAATCATGCTGAAGCATACATAAATTGTAAAATGCAATGTAAGCAGATCTTACTTTATATCTTTATCTGTATGAGTATTAAATAAATTTACAGAAAAAATATTGAAACATTACTGATGAAAATATGGTCTACTATCCAGAAGGTTCCCAAATGTTGAAACATAATTTTTATGTTGATGACGGCCTGGGTGGTTCAGATAATTTAAAAATTGCCATTGAGACACAAAAGCAACTGATTACACTTTTTAGAGCCCATGGCTTCATTTTAAAAAAATGGTGTGCAAATCGCCCTCAGCTACTTAAAAATATTCCAGTATTCAAGAGGTGGACTTGGACTTTAACAATAATAAGTAAAGTAAAAACGCTTTGATTAATGTGGCTACCTAAATCTGATGGATTTTGCATCAAGGTAAAATTAGACAATATCAGGAGTGTATCTTAACGAACTACAGCTTCAGACATCGCAAAATTGTTTGATCCCCTCGGACTGCTGGCGTCAGTAGTTGCGAAGGCAAAAATATTCATTCAACAACTATGGTAACAAAAATTGGATTGGGATGAGCAACTTCCAGAAAATCTCCGTATTGCATGGAATACCTTTAGGGAAGACTTACAAGATTTATATAATATGGAAATTCCACGAAATATATTCAAGGGTGAATTGCCAATAGGGCATCAATTACATATATTCGCAGATGCATCCGAGAGAGCATTTGGTGCAGTCGCATATGTGCGTGCGAAGCTAAAAGATGGACGAATGATAGTACAATTGCTCTGCGCAAAAAGTCGGGTTGCTCCATTGAAACAACAAATTTTGCCACGTCTTGAACTATGCGGTGAAGTTACAGCTGCACAACACCTACCAATATTCTTATGGAGTGATTTCGAAATTGTGCTGTCCTGGATAAATACACAATCGACTTTGTATAACACGTTTGTAGCCAACCGAGTAGCAACATTTCAGTCATTAATACTGGCAAATCAATGGCGTTACGTGTCTGCAAAAGATAATCCAGCTGACATATTATCCAGGGGGTTGCCAGCGCCAAAATTTCGCTCATCCATGTTGTGGTTCTACGGACCACTGTTCCTACATGGAAAAGAAGAAATGTGGCCACCTAAGTTCCCTCATCGGTTACAAATCAGCAGCGACATAGAAATGAAGAAAACACGTTCAGTTGCAATTAATACAGTTGCCTCTGACGATTATATATATAAAATTCAACACAAAAATTCCTTCGTAAGATTACAGAGGATAATAGGTTATGGTCTAAGATTCATCCAATATGCAAGAATGAAAAACGAAGATCGAGCAACACATAGAGCACTTACTCCAAGCGAACTACATAATTGCTTGTGTCTGATTGTAAAAAAAAATTCAGAATTCTGATTTTTTACTGAAAATTGAACAACTTAAGAAAGGTAAGGAGATTGAAAAGAAAAGTTCAATTATTAGTTTGACGCCATTTCTTGATCAGCAAGGTATTCTGAGAGTTGGAGGACGATTGGAGGCCTCTACGTTGCCGTACGACATGAAACATCCAATGCTTATTTCACATAATGACCATCTTATAAAGCTTCTATTTAAGATGGCTCATGAAGAATACAATCATTGCAGACCGCAAGCATTATTGAATATAATAAGACAAAGGTTTTGGCCAATAAAAGGCAAAATAATGGCAAGATCCACACTTCAAAAATATTTAAGATGTGCTAAGGCTCATCCGCAACTGTGCCAACAACTCATGGGCAATTTACCTCATATTCCGATTACTCCGGCCCGTCCATTCGTTAATGCTGGAGGCGACTATTGTTCACCATTCTGGATTCATTACAGAGTCCGCGGAAAAAAACAGACAAAGGCATATATAGCGACATTTCGTTGTTTTGCAATGAAGGCTATCCATCTTGAACTGGTCTCCGATTTAACAACCGAAGCATTTAAGTGCGTCGCTGTTGGTGTCAAAATATTTATTCAGATAACGCTACTAATTTCGTAGGAGCTAATAATCAGTTATCAGAACTAGCTGACACCATTTACTCTGACAAGGGACAGGAATTCGTTATCTCGACCGCCAGCTAAAAAGGAATACAATTCCATTTTATTCCACCAAGAGCACCGCACTTTGGGAAAAGCTGCTGTAAAATCAGCAATGTATGTGCTAATACGTAGTTTTGCAACGAAATCTTTGACACAAGAAGAATTGGAAGCACTCATAATAGAAATTGGAGTAATACTGAATTCACGCCCACTAACCCCTATGTCAAATGATCCAAACAGCCTTGAAGCACTGACTCCTGGCCACTTTCTCATAGGCGAACTACATGTTACTCAAATAGATAGCAGGGCTGTACCAATCAATAATTCGAGACTTCAGCATTGGAAACTTGTAGCACACCTCAAACAACTACAACGTTCCCTCTTGATGCATTCATTCAATGGTTTGGGATCAAGGCATATTCTTAATGAACCATCCGTCATCTCTATAATTTGCACATTATTTACCCATTCTGTAGGTTTGTTCACCTTACTTATAACACCATCCTTTATCATTACATCCGACTGTTTTCTTAGTCGCTCATGTAAACTAAAGGGTATTATTTTTCTATAATTAAGTCTAGTCAATTAGGCACTTCTCTGGCATACTACCAAGTCCATCAAAACTTCAATATTTTCTCGAATAAATTCGTCCTTGCCATCAGGCAAAACACGTATAATCTTTCCAGTTGTTGATGTACTCATAGCCTTTCTACCATTTACTATTCCACAACAATCAGTGATGTCAATTCTCTTAATTAGCCCTAAGCCCTCACGCGAATCTCTTCCTAATATTGGCTGATGGTCATTACCTACTACCTCAAACACAACGCTCACTGGCCAATAGTACATTCCAATCTGATTCTTCCCACTATTTCTATTTCCGTATTGCCATAGGCAAACAAGCGAATATTCGAATTACAAATTTTATTCTCTAAATTCATTTTTTTCACATATTTCAAAGGCAAACAATTTACTTCCGCGCCCGTATCCATTTTAAATACCACTTCATAGCCATCCAATTTTATCTTCTTAAACCAACCACCACCACCATAACTTATTCTACAATCATAAATATTTCCAATTAAACTTATGATACAGTTCTTCTTATAATTTTCTTCATAACTATTACCTTCATCAAAATACTCTGTGTTGACTGGATTCATCTCTTCTCCCTCTATGGAGGTTGATAGTACATTTACCCGCCGGTCATTTATTCCACCACCAGACAACTTCAACCGACATATTACCGCAAAATGCCCCGGCTGCTTGTACCTGTTACATTTTCGCCCACTTTTTGTTGCTGGGCAGACTTTCGAATGTTCATTCGTCCAGGTAGAGCCACATCGGTAGCGCAGTGTTTTTTTCTGTTGCTTCAGATTTTTCAATCGTTCATTACAATGCATCGCATCGATTCGGACATGATCTTTTTTTCCAGTGTCTTTTTGTTTTTTTCAGCTAGCTCTGCAACTTTGCACTTGTGAATAATATCATCCAAACTATTTTTTTTGGACTCTAAGAGTTTTGTTTGTAGATTCTTATCAAACACAACCAGAATTATTTTATCTCGCAGTATCCGATCTTCAAATTTCTTACATGAATTTGGGCAAGTAAATTCACAATATTTAATTTGCTTGCGTAGGGCCGTCTCAAACTCACAAAACGGCTGACCTTGTTATTGTGTGATATTGAAAAACTTAAAGGTTTCCATAGTCACACTTTTCTTGGGATTTCAGTACTCATGGAATTTGCTCAATGTGATTTCAATAGTTTCTTCCTCCTCTGTTAAATTAAAGGAGTTATACACATCTAGCCCCTTTTCTCCAATGTAGTGCAGCTGCAATGCAACCTTTACATCGTTTGCATTCTTCTTTTTGCCTGATGCCAACACATATATATTAAATCGTTGCTTCCATATCGTCCAGTATTTTCCGGGATCGTCAAACTGCATTGGTTCAGGGCCACTAATACCCGCAGGACTGGAGTTCGTTTACTAAATGTCTTTTTAAAGACGTTGAGTTGTTTTCAGATTTTTTTTTTGGAGAGTGTTATGATTTACTTGATGCACCTTCAGCTATTTATACTAACATCTAGTTCATTTTTAAATCTATAAATTTTATCGTTCAGCTGTTCAATTTGTTTTTCAAAAGATGATTTAATTTTTAGAATATCTTTTCAATTTTGAAATTGTCTTCTATCTCTAATTTTATTTCACGTTGTAGTCAATCAATTTACATTTGAATATATTCTTGAATTATATTATTGCCCTACCTTAAACTATATTATTAATTCGTCATTTAGTTTTTCGATTTGAGTAGAAAAATTCATTCTCTTTAAGAGAACGATGATGATTCTGTATACATTAGTGGAAATTATAACAAGATGGTGTAATCAACTATTCTTCCTTCTACAAATTTCGTTAATATATTTACCTCTATATTGGCTAATGGTTTCTGAGACTTTAAGCTTTGATTATTTTCAACTTCTGTCATCATTTTACTTTCTTCTTTCTTCGAAGTTGTTTCAATACATTTATAACCATTTATCAATTTCTTGAGATGGTCTGCTAGAGGTTCAAATGTATCTCTTAATTGTTCACATGTATTTATTTCACCAGTTTCATCAAATCATTTCTTGTCGTCATCAACTGCTTTAAAACTTTATCTTCAATGTTTGCTATCATCAGCTACCATATCAGGTTATCAGGCAGCTTGTCTGGTTTTCAGATCAGCTTATCAGGTATCAGATTTGCTTATTAGGTAGCTGGTCTGGTTTTCAGATCAGCTTATCAGGTATCAAATTAGCTTCTTAGGTAGCTGGTCTGGTTTTCAGATCAGCTTATCAGGTATCAGAGTAGCTTATTAGGTAACTGGTCTGATTTTCAGATCAGGTTATCAAGCAGCTGGTGTGGTTTTCATATCAGCTTATTAGGTATCAGATTAGCTTATCAGGTAGCTGGTCTGGTTTTCAGATCAACTTATCAGGTATTAGATCAGGTTATCAGGAGTTGTTCTGATTTTTCATATCGGGTTATCTGGTTCAGATTGGGTCAGCGTAGCTGATCAGGTTACAAGTAGCTGGTCATTTATAACATTTATATGAATGAAGTTTAAAGTCAGATAAATACGAAAAAGTAAACTTTTATGTACTCGAACTGTTTTCTATAACGATCATCGTTTAAGTCAATATTTTGGCTTATAAACAAAAATTCATGTTTATTTACATGCTTTTTAGTTTTCTAATCTTCCTTAAACATTATAATTACATTAGCATTCTCTAGTATCAAATGTTTAGAGATTCTGGCATAAGTTTGTCATAAGTAGAATAAATCAACATTCTTATATCAACCCGTACAAAACTGTGCTTCTCACACGCAACATCGTTAAATTTATATTTGAATTACTTTTAGCTTTGTTAGGAGAAATAACAGATTCATTATTTGTAAATGCGTAATACCCTATTTCTTTAATTAATAAAATTAACTGGGGATACTGCGTCAATTAAAATTTTAAAATTTTGCTGAAATTTGTGTGAAATTTCCAAGAATTCTTTAAAATTTTGCTGAAATTTGAGAAATTGTGTTTTCGGTGCGCTTTGATGTTTTTTTGTTTACATTAAGTGTTTTTTGTTTACATTAACTGTTTTTTGTTTATATTAAGTGTATGTATGTTTGTATGTATGTATGTAATTTTTAATAAGGATTTAACTTGTTACACATGAAATTCATTGTGCATTATTTTTTAAATTTTTTACAAGATTAGTAGTAAAACATGCTTTTCCTTTATGTACATATGAACGTGGGAACTTGTGCGCGGAATACTTTGTGGGAATGCATTAAGGGGGTTTATAGGTTTGAAGCTTTTGCATGTATATGATTTTCTAATGCCTTTCTTTATTTTTTTCAAATACCGACGGGAAAACATGTTTATTTTTTCGAATGCCGACGGGAAAACATGTTTTATTTTTTCGAACGCCGACGGGAAAACATGTTTTCCATTGTCTTCCCATAAACAGCAATGTTTAAAAGCTTGAAAAAATCGTTTTCAAAGTTATTTTTAGCATTTGTCCTATAGAATGTGTTTAAGTCAATTTATTTTTTAAGCCAAGGAGATTGCTTAAATCTGAGGATTCTATGGATTTGTTTTAAGATGGGGCCATTTGAAATGCCTTGTTTTAAAACTCTATAGTGTATGGCGTAATTAGTTTTTGAGTGTAAGTCTGCAACTAATTTTTTGATTTTGGATCCCCCAACGTGCTTATTTTGGGGACAAAATGGCAAATCATTATGTAGATCATGCACTGAATCGGGATAATCTATATCCACTTCTAAAGTGTACCCACACTCTGCAGAATTAAAAATCTTTGTAAAATCAAAATCAGTATCACATATCCACACAAATTCTCCGCAAGGAAGATATTCGGACATCGTCCAACCGTAAAGGTTATTTGCGTCTAAGTATACAAGAAATTCTGAAGGCTTTTCTTTATCAAAGTCTTCCAAATACTTATTATTCGCTTTTGAACATTGAACTAGTCCACCTTTAATTCCGTTTTGCATAAACATGTACATTTCAGAATCAGTGAACTGTTCCAGTGAAACTTGTGTGGTTTTCAACATTGCATCCCAAGATAAGCCTGTATAATAGTTACAGGGGTCCAAATCGTATATACCTTTAAAAATTTTCCTAAAATTTTCAAACACATCGGTTAGAAGAAGAACATCTGTCTTTAAGTAGAGCTCAGTATATTCAAGGAGGGTTTTACAGTTAAACTCCCTCTATATTTTTTGAGCATGTTCATACTCGACTACGTCACATTCTTCATTCGTTAGAATATTGAAGAACTCTTATCTACTAGGGAGTTTAGTTTCCTTAAACTTTGTCATGAAATCCATGTAAGAGTATGGAAATACACCCTTTCTTCAGCAACGAAACATGATCGAACAGTATTGAAATCATTGCTATCAAGATTTTTCGTTAAAGTTCTAAACTTGAAGCCATAAATCTAAATGAGTCTATAAATCTTATCTCGAATACATGTTTTGCATCTAACTTGATGACAATTTAAAGAGAAATATAACGCTCAGTGTTCTGGGGAATCACTTTATTGTGGCATTTTTTATATTGGAAAGTGTTTTGAAAACTACGTGCATATCATATGCAGAAAGATTATGAATATGATTATAACCGGTATGAACTGAGGTGTTTTATAATTCAAATTGCATTCGCTATGAGCTGCCCCACGATAATTACCCATAAGATCACAATGATCTCTAACTTTATCGTTATATAAAATTTTCTTACATATATGACAATTTTGTGCGTTATTATATTTAGCTATTTCTACTGGGGTCATGAACATTTTCTTAACTTTATGTAAATACTTAAGGTAAATATCTGTACAATCTTCAACTATTTTTTTAATAAATATATTCGCCGAATCTTCACCAAAATAATTTCTATATAAATTATTTTCTCTATTAAAGCTACAATTAATAAAATAACAGATTCATATACAGATTTCATGTTTATATACATTTGTGGTACTTCTACCTACAGCATCATCAACTTTTTCCAAAATAGACTCAAAGTCCGCGTAGATTACAAATGGTGCATCCCACTGTTTGTAGTAGTTCTTAAACTTCATAATAGTTTCACCTTCGCGCATACTGATGACTTTTTTGCCGCAAATATTTTTATGATGAATATACACATAATCATCATGTGTATTATATTGGCAGGTGTTGCAAATCAGGATCTTACTTCTGTGTGATGTCATGTTGGAACGAAGAAGTCTGAAGAAGATAGAGAAATAAAATAATATGTAAATAAATATAACAATAACAAGTAAAATGTAAAAAAAAAAAAATAAAAAATACACAGATGAAACTTACTTTGATATATCTTTGAAGAGCACATAGTGGAAGTTTTCATTTGACTGGAGTAATAACAGATTAACGTGAATTTGTTTCTCTCCTTTCGTTACATAGTACGGTCCAATAAGTGATGTTCCATTATGACCAAATACATTTATGTTCACATCATTTTGATTCTCGAATTGTTTTATCTGCTTCAATTGGAGGGGAAACTCTAGGCCTTCGAAATTTAATACAATTGCCCCTATATTAATATTATCATCAGAAATATTTGTAATATTGTAATTTCTACAGTTTTTTCGTTGTTTAGGATTCAGACCGCTATTTACATTCAAAGCCGCAATGAGACACCATTTAAAGCAATAAACATCAGAGTTCTCGATATTTATACATGCATGCTTGGCTGCAATATTTTTTGGGAGAGGGATAAAGTTCGATCGTCTTATTATGGACGCCTTGTTTATATTAACTTCAAGGGAATTTATTGAAATCAAGGTCCATCCGCTATCCCTCTCTTGAAATTCTTCCATTTTGGCTCTAAGCTCATCGGTCTGTTTTTTGTACATCTCCTCTATGTCATCAGAGAGGGTCACCAACATCATCTTTGAGATGTGTACAAGTTGGCTAACAGTCATCTCATCATTCACCATTTTCATATAATCACATATGAGCTCCATATTAAATTTAAACGTAGTATGTATCCTACTACGTTCATTAAGTTGTTTTACTATGGAGCTCTTTCCAGATGCGAGAAACAAGACACCCACATTTTTGTTGAGGAGAATATATGTATCGATCCTCCCATTGAAGTTACTTATTCTTCTAGTGAAAAAATCTTTAATCTGCTCTTGTTGACAGCTGTTTTTGTGTTTTATGGTTCTGACGTGAGCCATACAACCATTTGATGGAATCATCTCATCACAATCCTCACAATATGTATTTGTTTTTAATATTTAGCTTACTAGTTCCCAACATAGCCTTCGACTGGCTAGCATAGGTGTGCGTTTCTATATGCTTATTTACTTTTGTTTGAGTCATGAAGACCTTATTACAGATCGGACAACTTGCGGTATTCAGTTTATTTAATTATTTTCATTATTTATTTATAATTTATTTAATTATTTTATTTATAAACAATTTATTTAATTATTTTATTTATAAAAAATTTTTTTAATTATTTTTTTTTATACACTATAAACTTGTTTATCAAACAATAATTAGTTTTAAGTTTTGTAGTTTTTTTTTATTGTTTTCAAACACTTTAAAAATTTGGTTTGGAAAATAGGTTGTGACTTGTTGAGATATCAAAGTAACTGATGACAATCTACATTATTTTTTCTACTTATATACATTACATGAGAATCGCGTAGTAGTCATCAAATCTAATTCCTCTGATGGTATTACGACATCACCACTAAAAAAAAAAGTAAAATATACTAAAATAAAAATATAATTACCATAAAACTCTGCTTCTGAACCCGATGGGACTTAAAATATTTAATATCTGAAATGCACTTGTACATATAAAACCTATGCCATCTCCATAAGAATAGCAATGCCAATAGCGTAGAAAACATATATACACATATATATAAATATGTATGAAGAAGTATTGATGTAATTCACACAAGCAATGATATTCTTCAAAGCAAAAATAGATACGATCACATACATTAATCCAACAACATAAACATGCATACATACATTACCAAATGCATTCTCTATCCCCCTCCATTCCAAACATCTATCAGGGTTGCCACTACCTACAGCTTTTATATTATTTCCCCAGAGGCCCCAAAAATAAATGTATACATACAATAATAATCATACATACGCAAAGCAACGAAAACTCAGAGGAGCAAACCAAAGTCAATCAAATAACGATCACTACATACACACAAACACACAGATCCCTTGTTACTACCCTGCAGTCAGACTGGGACCTAGTGCCTTTGTGTCAACACTAAAATTCTAGTGACAATTGTAGTATAATAAGTTTTCTTCTATCCGTCAGTATAAAAGAAAGAGAGAAAACAGATATGACGTATTTGTGGTAGAATTGTCAACAACTTGTCAATATACATACATTTGTATGCACGTAAATTATAGAAATGTACCAGTAACTAACTTTCTGGTTGGTATGCCTCAATTTTCCCATAAGAACTAAGTAGTCACTATGTCTATGTCTATAGCACAAAGCATTTCATGAATAATTATCGAATAATTATAGACTAGTACTGGTTACAAAGTTAAAAGCGAGTTAGTACATTTTCACCATCGCCATTTCCTACTGGGTAGAATGTTGCATCCATCTACTGTAAGCACAACGTTTCTTTACAATAACAAAAGCTGTACACGCAAGTACATATATACATACACACATACATACATACATAGAAAGAATCAAACTGACACACAGCCATACATAGCCAGCATGAAAATCTCCAAATTCCCTCCATAGGCAACAGGGTTGCCACCGTTTTTGTTATTTTCCGGTTTTGAATTCCCAAACTTGGACTCAGGTCACGATTACCTATCTACTTACCAAAAAAGTTACCGTGCATAGAACCAACAATATCAGTTACTCACTAGCCACTCCACCGCTGAAGCTAGTTAAAAATTTCAGTTTTTCAACAAATAAAATACAATTTTTCCGACGACTAGCGTCTTTTTTTATTATTATATTTTGTGAATTAAGAATACTGACGGCTATGCGTCCTCTCACAATATTTTTTCTTAACTTTCTTAACTATCTAATCTCCGCATTTTTGTTCTCTTAAATACTAATGTTACTTAGACTATTTCTTTGTTCAGTTTGAACAAAGTGAAGTATATCCAAAATATGTTATCAACGTGGATATTGAAATCATGTTTGGTTCGATCTTTTTTGTCTTTCTTATCTTTAGGGTTGTTTACAATTTTTATCCTAATTGTCATAGGCTATTTATTAATATTTAGTTCTATGTTTAGTTTAACTTGTCTTATGCTTATGTTTTATATGTTTATACCCGAAACATGTTATCAACGTGGATATTAATATCATGTTTGGTTCGACATTAACTCTCTCCCTCCTAAATATGAATCGTCCCGATTCAGGCAGTTTAATTTTTTAGTTTTATTAACTCATTTTCAAATAAAATTTTAAAGTTTACATTAGCTCTTTGCTGTCTGTATGCCGTACGATATTTAAATATATTTAAAGCTATGTATATGCAAATTATAACTGCTATAGTAGTTATTGTAAAAATAAAAAATGATCTTACTGGGTGATTTTCTATAGGTATGGTACATTTTCTTAATGAGTCGAAATTGTTAAATGCATACTCTGTTTCTGTGTACAAAATTTTTGCTATCTCAAAATCTTCAGTATGTTTCGTATGTATCGCCTTTAACATTTCAACCTGTGTGTTTGTATATGTTACATTATCTACATTACATTATCTGTGAATTGTACTAATGTTATTCCTGTTGTTGATAAGTTATTTACTACGTGAATTCCGTCCAATAATATAAATCCTTCGTTTATTCTTAATATGGATTGGTTATATTCCTGAATGACTGATCATTTGGTTTTCCTATTTTCTAACAATGGAATGATGCAGTCGTCTGTGTCATTATTTCTTTTGCATATATTCTTCCCTAAGAAATTTTTACATTCTGTGATTCTGATGTAGTCGTGTTCGCATTTTGTTGTTTCGTTATCTATCTGGAACTAATTGGGTTTATTTTAAAATATTCACATTGCTCCTTTAATATTGGGTATTTGTATATGGAAATTATAAGGTCATAATTCCTTGCAATATCTATGTCTGCATATTCCAATATATTAATTATTGAGACTTTTATTAACTCATGTTGGATTATTTCTTTTAATTCATCCATGTCTAGTGCGTCTGATAAATACTCATTGTTTTTTCCTGCGTTAATAGTTCGCACCAGTAGTAGTAATTGATCATGAACTTGCTCTAGGATAATATGACTTTTCAATTTTGTTTTGTTGATTGTATCTAAGATTTTTTCAAATCTAGAGTTTATTAATTTTTGTTTTTCATTGTTTTAGATTAGTGTATTTATGGTTTTCTCTATTTTTATGACGTCATAGTGATCTGGAATACCTATAATAAATTTTAGTATAGATTCTAAGAAGTTTATTCCTCTTTTCTGAATACTGTGCTCTTGGAGTTTCGATTTTTTTTATCCATATTAATTCTTCTGTTGTAGGTTTGTAGTTTCCTTCAAGCACTTGAGCGTAGTATGTGTATATTGCTGTTAAATTGGTAATCATCAAATAAAAATACGTCATCACTTCTTGTCAATACGTATTTTCGTAATCTTAAGTCTTGTAGTTTAACATCTGCTTGACTTAGAACGGCGATTGTGATGACCATGACTAGTGATATTAGGGATGTCATTCTCATCTTTAGTAGTTTTTTATATTGTTTTTGTGAATGATCTGTCCTCCTTGTAATAAAATCGTGTCGCTTTTGCTTCTGATATTATTCCTGGCTAATAGTATCTGGTCTCCTTCTTTGAAAGTTCTATGTTTTGTGCCTAGATTTAGCCGTTGTAAGGTTCTGGCTGAGGCGTCTTCGAGTTTCTGTTTTACGTCTTCCTTATTGTAATTAATTAGATTAAAATGTATATCTCTTGGTTTATAACCCGTGACTGAGTGTATTGTATTATTAAGTTCCTTAATCGAAAAATATATCTCTTCTGTGGCCGATGTTGAGTTCTTTATTTTCAATATTCGTGACAATTCTGATATTGAGTTGTGTGCGCTTTCTATCTGCCTGTTTGCCTTTGATCTGAAAATTGGTGTTTGAATTTTTGTTATGCCGTATTTTATGCAAAATTGTTTTACCATTGGTGTATTTAGAGCGGCTTCGTTATCAGTAATTAGTCGTTTAGAATTCCGGTAATTGTTAATAATTATCTCTTCTAGTTTCCTTTCCATCTCATTCTTTGAGTTTAATTCTATGATAGCTATGTATTTAGAGAATTTGTCTATACCTACTAGATAAGATTTGTGCTCATTGAAATAAATGTCCATGTGTATGTATTCGCCTGGTTGTTTAGGTATATCTGAAGTCTGTAATTGTTCTCTTGTGGGATTGCGTTCGTATTTTCCATATAGACAGGCTGTGCATATTTTATTAAATGCTTTACAATGTTTCTTCATATCAGCCCAATAATATTGCTCCATCAGTTCACGTATGTTATATTTGTATCCTCTATGTGCTCTGTCGTGTGTTTGTTGTATTAACTTAATTTGATCTTCTTTTTGCGTTACATCCCTTAGTTTTGTTGGTGTATATACGAATTAAATGTTTTAATGAATTGAAAAGGCTAATGTTCGTATCGCCTTTTAAGCCAAATTACATGTGATAATTATTAATGAACAAATAACATCAAAGTTAGTTGTAAATATTCTGACAACACATAGTTGAACGGAACAGCCAGCCGTTTTCGAAGGTCACTAAACCTTCATCATCAGCGTTCTTCTGTGTTTGGTCCAATGTGTGTGGTGTCAGTTGATGTAGATTTCTGCCTTATATACGAAACTTTTCTGCAAATGGAATATGTGAATTGGTTTGATTCATCGTATTTCAATTTGCTGAAATGTGTTTTTGTAATGAAGGCCCCAAATTTACCATCACTATATTTACAACAGTCTTACCATTGTCGTTTTTTCATTACTAATTATGCACATGTTAGTTAATTTGCTTATTTTTGTTCTACTTAAGACAAACTTTTTTGGTTTGTTACTATTAAGTATATTTTTATTTAACTTTTTGCCACAAGCCCATGACTTAATTTTAGTTAATTTAATTATTATTACTCGAACTACATTTGTTTTTATATTTTAATAAATTGAACAGGCTAATGTTCGTATCACCTTTTAAGCCAAATTACATGTGATAATTATTAATGAACAAATAACATCAAAGTTAGTTGTAAATATTCTGATAACACATAGTTGAACGGAACAGCCAGCCGTTTTCGAAGGCCACTAAACCTTCATCATCAGCGTTCTTCTGTGTTTGGTCCATTGTGTGTGGTGTCAGTTGAAAAAAAATAAGCAAATTAACTAATATGTGCATAATTAGTAATGAAAAAACGTTAATGGTAAGACTGTTGTAAATTTAGTGATGGTAAATTTGGGCCTTCGTTACAAAACACATTTCAGCAAATTGAAATACGATGAATCAAACCAATTCACATATTCCATTTGCAGAAAAGTTTCGTATATAAGGCAGAAATCTACATCAACTGACACCACACTCAGTGGACCAAACACAGAAGAACGCTGATGATGAAGGTTTAGTGGCCTTCGAACGTGTGATACAAAGTCGATTGTGTATTTATCCAGGACAGCACAATTTCGAAATCACTCCATAAGAATATTGGTAGGTGTTGTGCAGCTGTAACTTCACCGCATAGTTCAAGACGTGGCAAAATTTGTTGTTTCAATGGAGCAACCCGACTTTTTGCGCAGAGCAATTGTACTATCATTCGTCCATCTTTTAGCTTCGCACGCACATATGCGACTGCACCAAATGCTCTCTCGGATGCATCTGCGAATATATGTAATTGATGCCCTATTGGCAATTCACCCTTGAATATATGTCGTGGAATTTCCATATTATATAAATCTTGTAAGTCTTCCCTAAAGGTATTCCATGGAATACGGAGATTTTCTGGAAGTTGCTCATCCCAATCCAATTTTTGTTGCCATAGTTGTTGAATGAATATTTTTGCCTTCGCAACTACTGGCGCCAGCAGTCCGAGGGGATCAAACAATTTTGCGATGTCTGAAGCTGTAGTTCGTTAAGATACACTCCTGATATTGTCTAATTTTACCTTGATGCAAAATCCATCAGATTTAGGTAGCCACATTAATCAAAGCGTTTTTACTTTACTTGTTATTGTTAAAGTCCAAGTCCACCTCTTGAATACTGGAATATTTTGAAGTAGCTGAGGGCGATTTGCACACCATTTTTTTAAAATGAAGCCATGGGCTCTAAAAAGTGTAATCAGTTGCTTTTGTGTCTCAATGGTAATTTTTAGATTATCTGAACCACCCAGGCCGTCATCAACATAAAAATTATGTTTCAACATTTGGGAACCTTCTGGATAGTCGACCATATTTTCATCAGTAATGTTTCAATATTTTTTCTGTAAATTTATTTAATACTCATAAAGATAAAGATATAAAGTAAGATCTGCTTACATTGCATTTGACAATTTATATATACTTCAGCATGATTCCAGTTGAAGTCCATATTTATCCAGTAAGTTTGTTTGATACTAATTCATACACATGTACATTCTTAAAGATTTGAAATCTAAGTCCAATTTATGTAGTTTATCTATATTTTCTAAAGATTTGATAACTAGAGAAATGAAAAGAGTGAAGATCTATTATAATAGCCCATGGGCATATTTTAAAATTTCGCTTGCTAGAGCTTTCGAAATGGAAAATGTACAATTTTCACTATAAAAAATTATAATATTATGTGTTACTGAATATTACACTGTGTTGTAATTTCTTTTGAGCGCTTAAGTTTTCGTAATATTTCAGTCATTAACACTGGCAAATCAATAGCGTTACGTGTCTGCAAAAGATAATCCAGCTGACATATTATCCAGGGGGTTGCCAGCGCCAAAGCTTCGCTCATCCATGTTGTGGTTCTACGGATCACTGTTCCTACATGGAAAAGAAGAAATGTGGCCACCTAAGTTCCCTCATCGGTTACAAATCAGCAGCGACATAGAAATGAAAAAAACACGTTCAGTTGCAATTAATACAGTTGCCTCTGACGAATATATATTCAAAATTCAACACAAAAATTCCTTCGTAAGATTACAGAGGATAATAGGTTATGGTCTAAGATTCATCCAACATGCAAGAATGAAAAAGGAAGATCGAGCAACACATAGAGCACTTACTCCAAGCGAACTGCATAATTCCTTGTGTCTGATTGTAAAATCCATTCATAAATCTGATTTTTTACTGAAAATTGAACAACTTAAGAAAGGTAAGGAGATTGAAAAGAAAAGTTCAATTATTAGTTTGACGCCATTTCTTGATCAGCAAGGTATTCTGAGAGTTGGAGGACGATTGGAGGCCTCTACGTTGCCGTACGACATGAAACATCCAATGCTTATTTCACATAATGAACATCTTATAAAGCTTCTATTTAAGATGGCTCATGAAGAATACAATCATTGCAGACCGCAAGCATTATTGAATATAATAAGACAAAGGTTTTGGCCAATAAAAGGCAAAATAATGGCAAGATCCACACTTCAAAAATGTTTAAGATGTGCTAAGGCTCATCCGCAACTGTGCCAACAACTCATGGGCAATTTACCTCATACTCCGATTACTCCAGCCCGTCCATTCGTTAATGCTGGAGGCGGCTATTGTTGACCATTCTGGATTCATTACAGGGTCCGCGGAAAAAAACAGACAAAGGCATATATAGCGACATTTTGTTGTTTTGCAATGAAGGCTATCCATCTTGAACTGGTCTCCGATTTAACAACCGAAGCATTTAAGTGCGTCGCTGTTGGTGTCAAAATATTTATTCAGATAACGCTACTAATTAGTAGGAGCTAAAAATCAGTTATCAGAACTAGCTGACACCATTTACTCTGACAAGGGACAGGAATTCGTTAACTCCACCGCCAGCTAAAAAGGAATACAATTCCATTTTATTCCACCAAGAGCACCGCACTTTGGGGGAAGCTGCTGTAAAATCAGCAATGTATGTGCTAATACGTAGCTTTGCAACGAAATCTTTGACACAAGAAGAATTGGAAGCACTCATAATAGAAATTGGAGTAATACTGAATTCACGCCCACTAACCCCTATGTCAAATGATCCAAACAGCCTTGAAGCACTGACTCCTGGCCACTTTCTCATAGGCGAACTACATGTTACACAAATAGATAGCAGGGCTGTACCAATCAATAATTCGAGACTTCAGCATTGGAAACTTGTAGCACACCTCAAACAAAAATTTTGGAAAAGATGGTCTTCTGAATATCTAAATCAACTTCAGCAACGTCATAAGTGGAACAAGCAGTCCCCTAACCTTAAAATTGGGGACATGGTAATTATAAAAGAGGACAACCTGCCAGTCATGAAATTGCTATTGGCGAGAGTAGTAAACACTTGTCCGGGTGCCGATGGTAATGTCAAGGTCGTAGAAGTAAAAACAGCTAATGGACAGTTCAAATGTCCAATACATCAAATAGCGTTACTACCTATCGACCAAGACTCTAAAGCAGCTGTATCTCTTGATGACAATAGTAAGGCAACAAGTGATTTCACATCTACGTCAAGTGAAGAGCCTAAGGCTAAAAGGCAGAAAAAGGTCAAAATACCAACAAATTATCTAACCATGGCATTAATCATGTTATTATTGCTAGTACCACTTGCTCTTGGAACTCCAGTCTAGAATAAGAAATTTGGATCAAAGGTAGGAATCCATTTTGAGCAAATTGGAACTACAGCTATTTAAACGACGGAATGGAATCTATTTGTATACTATGATTTAGCTCCATATTGGTCAGAAACATCAATTCTTGTCAATGGTACACGGTATTACAAACCTTGTATAAAATTTTAGAAACAAATTCATCTTGTCTCAGTATCTTTGACCACTTTCAACACATGGAAAGTGAATTACAACTAGAAAACCGACTACTACGAGTTAAACGAGGGGCGCTGAATATCGTTGGTAACGTTGCCCATTCATTATTTGGCGTCCTGGATTCATGTATACGCCGAACAGATGTCAGAAACAATAAAACAAGTCAACGACAATCAATCGTATTTGCTAAAATTATTGAAGAATCAAACATCAATTGTTGATTCTACAATTAATATCATACGGCAGAATCAAATAACAGCTAATTCAAGATTTGAACGATTGGAGAAAGAAATTAAAATCTATTCAGATGATATAAATAACATCAACAATGCATTAGTACAAGTACAACTAAATCAAGTATTTCATTCAGCGGTTATTGAATTAACTCTAATCGCAAACAATATAAGAAAGATACAATCATCAATCCTTGACACTCTATTGGATACGCATCATGGAAAAATCAGTCCATGGCTACTTACTCCAGAACAAAGTGAATCTTCCAGTGACAGAAAAAACTGACTTGCTACAGTTATTCAGACTCATGAAGGTTAAGGGCAGACTAACACACCACCACGCTGTTTTCAAAATAACCTTACCATTGGTTGAACGTGAAAAACTCATGCTGTTTCACTACATTCCTGTACCCAATATAATGAACAATACCGTGGTAGCCATTAAACCATGTAATGATTTCTTGGGTATATCTACTTTACGGGAACAATACATTCCTTTTACAAATTCTGAGTTAAGTGCTTGCGACACAATTGAACAAGGCGTTTTCGTATGTTCCAACATTCAAATCCGTTAAAACTATGGCTCGGATATCTGTACATGTGAAATAAATTTATTACACAATAGAACAAAACCAAATTGTATTCTGGAGAAAACTGATATCAGATGGGTACCCCTCAGCAAAGGCAATCAATGGATATATGTTGCGTCACCATTTTCAAGGGCCACAGCTGTTTGGAACAGGGAAATCATTCCTATATCACTAAAGGGCTCCGGTTTGCGGACGCTTGATCCAGAATATATATTCAAGCAAGATTTTGTCAACATAAATGGATTGAAAACTATATCAAGCACAGTAAGGTCATCATATACAAGTCTTGGCAAAATTTCAGACTTATCATTACCAAAAAATACTACAGTCTTCATAAACAATAACGAATCAACCTCAACAAATTTAGAGAGTGTATATGCTAAGAATATTAAGGACCTAACAACTCTATAAAGGTCACTGGAACAATATGAAATCGCTGAGTTACCTAATAACTTGAAATCCCACCAGTCTCATAGTTATACAATTGGCTACCTAGCACTCGTAGTAAGCCTGATAGCACTAATCATTTTGCTGTCAACATGCAACTCAACAAAAATGCAAAAAACCCACATCCAACTACAACAATCGATTCCACTGAAAAGGGCATTGAGCTCCAACAATACGTCGAAGAACACAAGATGACCCCTCTACCAATGCCACGCCAGCATTCCAAATTTACCCTTGATGTTTAGCAGCAGGTGACGATAATCAATCAATTAGTTCGCTTACTAACCTAGTTTTAATAACAACACTATGTTCCAATATAGTTTGAAATTTAATTTTTTTTTTATCAAATTAACCTGGCCAATCAAATTAACCTAACCATGATGACTTCGAACTTTCTTCAATATCCGTTTTACTTTGAACAATCGTTCAACGCGGGAGTGAATGTTTAAAAACCCATCATATGGGTATGAGACTGAATTTAAATGTACTTTTAAATAAGTCAAATCACAATGAACAAACTTATTTTCTTGTTGAAAAGCAATCAACAGAAAACGGGGGCGTTCTCTATTTTCAGCCAATTTAACATTCCAAATATGGCTAGTTACTGTGTTTAATTTCGGTTTAATATGACAATCCCAACTGCGAAATGCCATGGGTATGGAAGCACCATTGTTAATAATTTTAATCATATTCAATTTGCTAAGGTCGGATAATTGTACATGTGGGATTCTCCATGAGTTGAGTGAAATTGTAAGTTTAGATTTTTCAGTAGAAACACTCGAGCGTAAAAGATCTTCATCGTTCTTATCGCGTAAGAGTATCAGTTCATGTTTTCCATTTAATATAACTTTGTTGTAGTCTTCAGCGAATTCTAGAAGCATTTTTAGAGGTACATAGAAATTTAAAAAACCATTTGCAAGAGTGACATCGTCAATTTTGTTCCATCCAGCATTTTGCATCACATTGCTTTCTGTTGCTGATAGAGAAACCAAATGTTTTATGATGTTGTGGCTCCTAAATGTCTTGTATGATGAATTTCAATTCTATTGAGCTCATAACGAATTTCATCAAATAGATATGCTACAAAGGTGTTTTTTAATATAAAGTTCTCTGAAGAAGAACAAGATTTAGGGGTATTATCATCGGAAACAAACTCCTCTACATAAATGTAGCTCTGACTGGGTAGCACGTACAAATCTTGATTTTGTATAAAAATTCTGATTTCATCATTATTATATTCTCATCAGAGAAGGGTTTATCTGAGACATCTATTATTGAACTCATTTTAGCTTCAATTTAAAATTCAAGGACTTTAGAAAATTTTTATTTGATATTGTTAGTGCTTTCTGTTGAAGTGGTCGCTTTAATGTTGTTGGCCTTAAATGTATTGTAATTTCCTCTTCTCGGAAATTAATTAAATCATCAACTACGCGCAGCGCTAGTGAACTTATCTCTCGGGTGTTTACACGTAAATAGATAAGATTTCTTGGGTTCTCATCTATTTTATAACCTGGAGCCACATTAATCGGAAATTCATGAATTGTATGCGATTTAGAGTTATTCATATATGTACATAATTAATAAATTATGTATTAATAGCTATACTTCATCAAATTCGCAGGAGATTCACTTTAAAAATATTAACTGGAAGATCTAAGTAAGAATATTTGTTTGGTGTTAGGATTTTGCTATTGAATCTTAAAAATTTTCCAATTGTATTATCTTTATTAAGATATACAGGATCCTTGGAACTATTAACTTTAACTTGCATTGTATATTTATTGACTTCGATAAAAATCTTATTTTCTGGACAGAGTCGTTTGTATTACTCTTGTATAAAATCAACAATATCATTCAATTCATAAGATCCAATTGGTATTTAAATTTTATGTTCCCCTAAATGGAACATATTGCTATAGAAGTCAACATTTGGAATACTGTTGTATGAATAAAAATCAGTTAGAGCACACTCATATGCACCACGTAATTCAATAGGACGAAAGTAACTAGCAGATAACTTTGATGAGTTAGAGCTCAGAGTAAGTGTTATTGACATTATAACTGTCTGATTACAAATAAATAAAATTTAGTACAATGTATGGTTTATAACTATGATTTAAATATTTATTTCATTTTCTTATTTTAAAATTAACATTAGTTTCTTAATATTACTGCTATTGTTGTTGATGGTGGTGGTGTTTAGCTATAATATTTTATTCTTACTTATCCAAGAATTGTGTTGATTAGAAAATCCCAGCCATTTAACGTATACCTCCTTTCCTTTAGTTTGAAGAACCTTTTCAACTAGATATGTATTTGGATATCTAGTTTTCGAAAGTTCATCAGTATAGAATCCACCTTTAATAGGATTACCAAGATAATCTTCTAATATGAACGTTGTAGGATTTGTATTTTGAACTCTTGTAATTGTGAAAATTTCTGTGGTCCAATTTGGAGTATAACCTTTTTCAAATGTATGCTTATATTTGCTTATGCGTACATGATCTCCAACATTAAATTTCGATATTTTTTACATCTTCAAATGACTGTATACTGTATTTAGTATCTTTTGCTCATTTGTTGAGTTGACTTTAATCGGAGACATTTTAATGGTGCGATGAACTTTTCTGTTGTATGCATTAAGTAAATCTATTACGATATCCACTTAATGAACCATTACAGCTAAATTCTTTCCACATCATTCCTTTCAATGTTCTGTTAAATCGTTCTACTATTGATGCTTTCATATTGCGATATGTTGAGCAGTGATTAATGTTGTATTTAGGCATTAATTTTCCAAAGTGTTTGTTGAAAAATTCTTTACCATCATCTGTTTGTAAGTTTTTTGGTACTCGTCCTAATTCAAAAATATTTGCCATTACCTTGGTTGTTTCGAGTGCAGTTTTAGTTTTTAGTGGTACTGCTCATGCAAATTTTGAAAATGTGTCAATTACAGTTAACAAAATCGATAATTTCTGTTTTCTCTAGAATAGTTCCCTATTTCAACTAAATCAGCTTACCAAAGATCATTTATTCCTTTTATTACAACTCTATGACACATAAAAACTTTTCGAGCCTGCTTAAGCAGTTCGTTTACTAAATTTCTTTTTGAAGACATTAAGTTGTTTTACAGATTTTTTGGAGAGTGTTGTGATCTACTTGACGCACTTTCAGCTATTGATACGAACATGTAATTTTCCAATCTATAAATTTTCTCATTAAGCTGTTCAATTTGTTCTTCAAAAGATGATTTAATTTTTAGAATGTATTTTTGAATTATATAATTGTCTTCTATCTCTAATTTTATTTCGCGTTGTAGCTCCTCGATTTGCATTTTAATATCTTATCGAATTATATTATTGTCTTCCTTAAAGTACGTTAATAATTACTCTTTTTGTTTTTCGATTTGAATTTACAGAAACAATTTATTGATAACATCGTTTTCCTCTACAGCTTTTGCAACATTTTTGATCCTTTTGTTTTGGACATCAATGTTGTTGTTCGTATCCATAAATAACCCCAGCAGTTTAGGTGCATTTTTCAAAGAAATTATGCTGCTAGTATCGTTTAAATAATGTCAAAATTTATCAACAGACATACTTACATATGTATATACTTTATTAAAGTTAATGTATTATATTTGCTTCACGTAGTTCTTCAGTAGTCGAAGACGATCTACTAACTCGTTTGGATCGTCCCAGTATATATAGTTTTGGTTATGGGTGTTAAATTGCATCAATCCGTTACGTAAGTAGCTACCTTTTGCCTTAGATACTGTTGATTCGAATAAATTTTTCTGATTTTTCTCGTCAATAAATTTCTTGATAATATGTTTATATTTGTATCCTGTAGTACCCTTGATTTGCCCATCAATTTTATAGTCTCTTTTATATGTATTAGTAGTAGTTAAAATCTTTTTATAGATTTCGAGTTCAAATTTATCATAGTTTTAGGGTGTTTTATAAAACATTAGAGAAAATAGTCCGGGTGTTAGAGCCCATATTTGACCACCAACTTATATTTTATCTTCATTCAATTTGAGGTTACTATTGCCAAATTGCCAATCATTATTGAAAACTTTATGTGGACCATAGTTTGTATCTAATTCATTTCTCGCTTCCAAGACTGATAAGTCAGTATAAGTGGCATCGGTAGTGGAAGTCTGTGAGTAGAAATCATCTTCGTCATCGTCACCATCATTTTCATAATTAGCATCATTAAACAAGATGGTATTATCAAATATTGTTCCTTCTGCAAGTTTCTTTAGTGTACTTGTCTCTATCTTGACTGATGGCTTCTGAGGCTTTAAACTTGTATTATTTTCAACTTCTGTCTTCATTTTACTTTCTTCTTTTATTGGAATTCTTTCAATATTTTTAGAAATATTTATGAATTCTTTGAGAGGTTTTGTTAAAGGTTTAAATGTTTTTGTTAGTTGTTCACGTGTATATATTTCTCCCCTTTTTATACTACGAAGCTTTTTCTTCAAGACATTTCTTGTCTACACCAACTTCTTTAAGACTTTTTCATCCATGTTTGCTATCAGCAAATAGTAGATTAGGTAGCAACTATTATATCAGGTATCAGCTATTAGATCAGCTTATCAGGTATCAGATCAGCTCATCAAATCAGGTTATCAGGTATCAGATCTGGTTATCAGTAACCTTGTGTAGTTTTCAGATCATGTAATTAGCTATCAGATTAACTTATGAGGTAGCTGGTCTGGTTTTCAGATCAGCTTATCAGGTATCAGATCAGGTTATCAGGTACTTGGTCTAGTTTTCAGATCAGGTTATCAGCAATCAGATCAGCTTATTAGGTAGCTGGTCTGGTTTTCAGATCAGGTTATCAGCTATCAGATGAGCTTATTAGGTAGCTGGTCTGGTTTTCAGATCAGGTTATCAGCTATCAGATCAGCTTATTAAGTAGCTGGTCTGGTTTTCAGAGCAGGTTATCAGGTATCAGATTAACTTATTAGGTAGCTGGTCTGGTTTTCAGATCAGCTTATCAGGTATCAGATCAGGTTATCAGGTACCTGGTCTAGTTTTCAGATCAGCTTATTAGGTAGTTGGTCTGGTTTTCAGATCAGGTCATCAGCTATCAGATGAGCTTATTAGGTAGCTGGTCTGCTTTTCAGATCAGGTTATCAGCTATCAGATCAGCCTATTAGGTAGCTTGTCTGGTTTTCAGATCAGCTTGTCAGGTATCAGATCGGGTTATCAAGTATAAGATCACGTTATATGCAAATAGGTGTATGAAGTTTAAAGTGAGATTAATAATTAAAGGTAATGTTTTATGAGTAGCTATTTATATAGTTATAAAATAGTCAAATTGCTTTCTTTCGTTTAATTCGGTATCTTTGCTTATCATAAAAAATCCATATGTATCTTTCCAACATTCTCGACAAATTTCTTGGAATTTTTTATAGCTCATTTTGCTAGCAACATGATCCCTGCAAACGTGTTTTATATTTGTCTCATCTTGTTTAAACATTATTATAACATTTGCATTGTATCTTATTAAATGCTTGGGAATTCTTGTATAAGTTTGACACAAGTAGAATGAATCAACATCCTTATGTCGTCCAATGTAAAAATATGTACGTATCTTATTCTGCTTCTCACATGGAACATCATCAAATATCATAATTGAATTAGTTTTAACTTCATCAGGTGGAATAACTGTTTCATTATCGCTGAATGTATAACACCCCATACCTTTAATTGGTGAAATTAATTTCTTCGGGTATTTTTATGTTGTTTTACTAACTGCATTTTTGTAACTAAATGCATTTTGCTGAACCTTCATAGTGAACACACGTCTTAGCGGAGTTTTTTTTTATCACATACTAAACAAACAAAAAATCA
Source organism: Nowickia ferox (assembly GCA_936439885.1). Classification (NCBI taxonomy): domain Eukaryota; kingdom Metazoa; phylum Arthropoda; class Insecta; order Diptera; family Tachinidae; genus Nowickia; species Nowickia ferox. Next base: position 54,293,897 of record OW387026.1, read on the forward strand.
TACAAAAAAATATTCGTAATACATAATAATCGTAATACATATTAACTTTGATAAATAAGCAAAGCAAATATTGCTAATATTTTTTTTTTACATAGCAAGAATCAACAAAACAAAAAATAAAAAAACCGCAAAGTGCCCTTGAGGAATACTCTATATGAGTACCTCAAAAAAGAAAAATTGTGAAGTAAGTTCTAACGGCAGAAATGCCTATTTTACTGTGAGTTCTGAAGCTCTGAATGAAAACAATAAAAGTAAAAAACCTGATGATAGTTTTTTTTAACGGCGAAGCCACTTTTTCGTCAGCGATCAACTTCGTCCTATGCCAACAAGTGATTCGTTAACATTATAGTTGCCTAGTACCTCATCATTTAAGCCAGCGACATCATCTGCTCCGGGCTCGTGCTCATCTCTTAACCAAGTTATCACTATTGATAACAATAGCTCAAAACCCAGGGTCCAAGTCGGAATGGTTAGTTATATAACCGTGGCAAAGCGTGGGCGAAGGCCAAATTCTTCTAAAATTTCATCTGCTTAAAAGATGTCAAGGGATAACAGAACATCCTCTACTAATCGTCAAAACCGTTTTAAAATATTACAAGATGACAACGACAAACCCTGTATCTGGATGTATTCTCGAACAAAACTTCCAAACCACTACCAATCTATTTGAGAGAAAAAAATTAAAACGCCCTTATTAAGAAATTAATCGCGATCATTGGTAAAAATAAATTTCACATTGTTCCAATTAAACGTGGTAACATTGATGAAACGAATATTCAAATTTATGAAGAAAAAGATTTTCGCAAAATGGTTAGTGAATTTGAAAAAAGTAAAACAAGTTTCTACACTTACCAGCTCAAGAGTGCTAAATGCTTACAGATTGTTTTGAAAGGCACAGATTCGTATGTTGCTCCCGAAGAAATAAAAGATGCGCTCGTCCTCCAGGGATTTAAGGTGAAAAATGTATCAAACATATTAACTAGGGAGAAGATCCCCCAACCACTATTTCGCATTGTATTTGAGTCACATGATATAAAATTGAGAAAAAATGAGACCTATCCAATTTATAGTTTAAAATATCTATTATACCGAAAACTAACAGTTGAAGAACCACACAAGCGTTCAGGGCCCGTACAGTGTCACAATTGCCAAGAATATGGCCACACAAAAACCTACTGCAAATTTCCTACAGTTTGTATGATCTGTGGTAAATTGCACGGTATTGCTAGATGTACTAAGCCAAAAGATCAAGCGGATAAAAAGTGTAGTAATTGTGGAGGTAATCACACCGCCAACTACAGAGAATGTCCTGTATATTATTTCGTTAAACAGGCTATGGGTCAAAAACCTAAATTAGTTCCAGTTCAATCAGCCAACCCTTACTCTGCGACTTTTCCTCAAATAAGCCAACCAATTACTTCACTCATATCGTATGGTGATGCTGTTAGGACAAATTCTATTACCGCAAAAAAAGTTTCACCTCCAAATAATTCGACAAACACAAAACTCTAGCTTTAACTTTAATCGCCTTGAAGCTATTATTGATAATCTGGTGCAAACTATAAACAGATGTGACTGGCATGATGCAAGAAATGCTGCGAATGCAGAATACTCTGCTTCAAGCATTAATTAACAAGCCACGAACACGTTAAAAATATGTTTCTGGAACGCAAATGGCATTCGCCAACATAAAAATGAACTTGAGCACTTGCTCATGAAAAAAAATAATGTTGGTTTCTGAGACTCATTTGACTTCGAGAAGCCTATTCAAAATCAATGGCTACATGTTATATGATACAAAGGACCCGAGAGGAAGAGGATGCAGAGGATCAGCAATTTGAATAAAGTCGAGACTCAAGCACTACATTCTTGATAGCATTTTTGAAGAACACCTACAAGCAAAAAATATCTGCATTGAAATTTTTTTTACAAATTTCGTGTTATCGTCAATTTACTCCCCTCCCAGATTTTCAATCACTGAGGATCAATACGAGAATTTCTACAAATATCTTGGGCCTTGTTTTGTAGCAGCTGGTGACTACAATGCAAAACATACGTTCTGGGGTTCGCGTGTTATTACGCCGAGGGGTCGGGCGTTGTTCAACAAAATTTCAAAAATGGGCTTAGACGTCATTTCGAGTGGGGAGCCCACTTACTGGCCTACGACTATTCACAAAATTCCGGATGTTATAGATTTTAGCGTCATGAAAAATATCTCTAGGTATTTAATTAATGTTGAAGCTTCCCTAGATCTCTCCTCCGATCACTCTCCCACAATCGTTACAATTTGTAGCGCATTAAGAAGTGTCTTACGTCACCCATACGTGAAGATGATCAATCGTATTAATTGGCTGGGATAGTATCTCAGTAGCCATTGTACGGAAAACATTAAGATAAGAACATCCGAAGATATTGAATTAAACTTTGCCAATATTAACGAAAATATTAAACAGGCTGCTGAACATGCCACTACCTCTTAACCGCAGACTGGCTTTGAATTTATTCTACGGATATTGAACGTCTTGTATGTGAAAAAAAGAGAGCTAGAAGAGAATGGCAACAACACAGATCAACCCTTAATAAAATCAGACTCAAAGAATGTACTAAACGACTCAAAGATTTGCTATAGTCGGAAAAAATTGCATTACTGGAAAAATATCTAGAAGGTCTCGATGTCACGTCAGCATGTAATTACTCTTTTTGGCGCGCTGCTAGAAATATTAATAGACCCGTTGGGCTGAAAACACTACTGCGCACTTCGACCGGAGGATGGGCCAGAAGCGATAGTGAGAAAGGTAACTTATTTGCTGAGCATTTAAAATCTGTATTCACACCCTATTCATGTACGGGTGCTGTTGATTTGCCGAGTGTAGTTTCACTACCCCCTCGTCCTTTAAAGTTTAAGCTGCGTGAAGTACAAAAAATAATTGTTGAACTCAAACCGAAGAAAGTTCCAGGTATTGATGGAATTAGTAACAAGATGCTGATGAATTTGCCTCTAATTGCAATAAGAATCCTGCTATTTATTTTTAATGCCATTTTACGAATGCAGTATTTTCCACATAACTGGAAACTTGCGAAGATCAAAATGATTCCAAAGCCGGGCAAAGATCCTACCAAGGCTGACTCATGTAGGCCTATAAGCTTACTATCAACAATCTCAAAGTTTTTCGAAAAGCTGCTCATGACTAACTTGTCCAAAATTTTAGCTGATAATGGGTGCATCCCTGACCATCAATTTGGTTTTAGAAGTCAGCATAGCACAATTGAGCAAATGCATAGATTGGGCCAATTTATAAGGAAGACATTTGAAGAAAAGAAATATTGTTCTGCCCTCTTCATTGATAGAAGAAAAGAAGTATTGTTCTGCCCTCTTCATTGATGTGTCTCAGGCATTTAACAAAGTATGGCACTAAGGCCTAGTTTTAAAATTGAAGACATATCTGCCAGTAGACATACAACAACTTTTGGAAAATTATATTACTGAATGGAACTTCACTGTTTTGGAAGGAGACTTCATGAGTGTGCCCGAGTCTATATCTTCCGGTGTTTCAACAGGGTAGTATTCTTGGGCCAGTCTTGTATTTAATATATACTTGTGATATGCCTGTGTGAAATAATATTCTTACCTCTACATTTGCCGATGATACAGCCTGTCTGAGTTGCATGAAAACCCTTATGAGGCATCCCGAAATCTCCAGGAACATATTACCCAGCTGGAAATATGGTTGAACTTATGGAGAATTAAAGTAAATGATCAAAAGTGTGTCCATATAACCTTTACCTTAACAAGAGATACTTGTTCCCCTATTCGAATTAACAATCAAAATATTCCTCAACATACTCAAGTGAAATGCCTTGGTATACACCTTGATCGAAGGCTTACATGGAAACATCATATTGACTCTAAACTAACTCAAATGAAACTTAAGTTAATTCAAACACATTGTTTGATTTACAAGTCGCTTTTGAAACCAATATGATGCTACGGAATTCAGCTAGGGGGCACTGCTTCAGCTTCCAATGTAGATAGAATCCAAATAAGACAGAACAAAGTTTTACCTTTGATAACATCGGCTCCATGGTACATTAAAAATTAAAATTTACAATTATTGACTGAAGAAAAAGCAAAATACATAGGCAAGTACTTAACAAAACTCGAGTCCTATCCTAATCCCCTTGCTCGTAACATCTTGAATTTTACTGGACACATCCGCTTAAAAAAGAGGGACACTACGGCTCTAATAATCAACACTCCAGATGCAGCTCCTTGAATATACTTTTATTTTTATTTTTTCTTCGCTTAGCACAACTCTTATGTATCATTAATTTAATATCACTAAGCTTATGTCCGACATATATTTAGATTTAAGATTTGATCACTTATTGTTAGTTCATATTTGAAGATACAATAAATAAATATGTAAAAAAAAAATTATTACCTCTTATATAAAAAATTAGATAATATGGTTATACGATATTAGAAAACGTTTAGTCATAAAAACACCGTCGTTGGAGGAATTATAATAGACAAAATAATAAACTCTCTACCTGTTGAACTTTATCTTCCTGGATATCAGTACTGTGGACCTGGAACAAAACTAAAACAACTTTTAAATCGAGGTGATAAAGGAATTAATTTATTAGACTTTGCGTATAAAAAACACGATATTGCTTATTCCAAAAATAAGGATTTAAATACTAGACATAAAGCTGATAAATACTTGAAAATTCAGCTTGGGATGGAGTTTTATCAAAAGATAGTAGTATTGCTGAAAAATCATTTGCATATATGGTTACTATCGCAATGAAAGCAAAAACAAAATTTATGAAAGATATTTTGAACAGTCACAAACGTCTTATCTTATGCCCAAACTTTAAACTTATTATTTGTGAATTCTCAAATAGTTTTTGAAAGTCTGTGCATAAAGTAAGAGGTTTGTGACTGTTGAAAAATGTGGTTGAAATCTACTGATGATTTGGTAAAGCACCAGCAAATTAATTTCAATTAAAATATCCTACACCGTCACTCTACCATGAGCGACAGAAGGATTCGCAGAAGAACCGTGGATAGCGGATTCTTCGCCCGACGTTCTTCAAAAAAACCTTTTAGAATGATCCGCAAAAGAGCTATGGAAGCCAAGAACAAAAAAATTTCACTTTAAAAGACCACATCGACTAGAGTGTCCAAAATGGAAACCATACTGCTATAATATTAAAGGGTTTTCTGCTAGACGTTGGCTGAATAATAAGCCTTTCACAGCTGGAGTACCTGACTCAGTTGCCTCGTAAACTGTAGTACTTGCTTACTATGTCACAAAATGGCATAATAAGTATGAGAGCAGTTATTTATACCACAACAGCATAGAAAGTAAGTGAATTCGTATTTTACATGTACTCTTTAAAAGAGAACGTCTGGCACCCCCGGCATATGACATACCAAGCCAAACACGTTATAGCAGTATTCGCAAAAAACATATTTTTGCGTTCTGATAGTATTTGTCACAATAATATGAATTGACTTCCTCTAACGACGAGTATTAACCTAATTAAATCAAATGCAAATAAAAAAATGTATCATTGTTTACCTCTATTTTCAGCATTAATAACAACCATCAATATGTTGGCCCAGAATGGCCATCACAACTATAAAGGGTACATTGTTGACATTTCCAATCGTAATGAAGTATATGAGAGAGCAGCCCAGACTGTTAACGAAGTAGGCCACGTCGATATTTTGATAAACAATGCCGGGACTGTTTGTTGTAAACCTTTTTGGGACCTTCCCGATCTCGTCATTCAAAATACATATAACATAAATATTATATCGCACTATTGGACAGTGAAAATATTTCTGCCATACATGATGCAGCATAATCGAGGCCATATAGTTACCGTGGGATCAGTTACTGGAATGCTAGGTACCTACGGGTGCACGGATTATAGTGCAACAAAATATGCCTGCATAGGTTTCCATGAAAGTCTATTGATTGATCTCAAGACCCATGGTTATGATAACATTCACATGACATTAATTTGCCCATATTATATAAATACGGGTATGTTCTCAGGTGTGCAACCTCGTATATTCCCCATGTTGGAGCCTCAATATGTGGCTGATCAAATAGTAGCAGCCGTCCTTAAGAACGAAACGTGGTGTGTATTACCTAATTCTATACGCGCATTTACGCCCCTCAAATGGTAATTTAATACTAAACCTAAAAAAATTCATATTAGATATTTAAATTAAAAAATATTTTTACTTTATAGCTTATTACCTGCCAAAATTTGCTGGGAACTAATGTCTCGTATAATCCGTGGACCCGAATCGATGATGTTATTTCAAGGTCGCGATCGTGCAACTGTTCGTTGAATTATTTCTGTAATTGTCGTTGTTTATTTTATATTTTAAATAATTACAGCCGTATTCATAAAAAAATTAATTCAGGTTTAATATACTAATATGCATTAGTTAAAAAACGTTTAGAATTTTAAATATTGGTATACATAATCAGCATTTTAAATACAAATCAACTAACTTACCTTCTTTTTTTAATTTCGTGGCAATATTGTATTCTTTATTTGCTACTTGCACCTTATTGCTGCAAAACAACGATTATTAATTAACAAAGTACTCTTACCTATATTTGTTTGTTTGTCCCTTCTCAGAAAAATTTTGATTTTACAAAATAAAAAATGTGTTCCAACTTGTATATGTTAAAAAAATAAAAAAAGAGTTAACAGCGAATCTTTGTTAAAAGTTCTTTTGTATGATTTTTATTATTATTGCAGATTAAGATGCACTAGAAAGACGAGTTTTGTTTTATTCGTGATCAGTGCTTATACATCCCTAGTTAATTTTCTACAATAATTGCTATTTTTATTATTTGTTTACACATCAAGTGAAAAAAGATGGAATCGGAATGGAAAGCAGATCGATCTTTTGCTTGTACATTTTCTTTTGGAGTCCTGTTGAAATTTCTGCAATAGCTTCAAGAGATGCCTAAAAAATATCGCTTTATAGAAATTTCGATATTTGAGAAAGTAAATGTCGATATATACCGCCGATATTTCTAAAACCGATATATCGATTCTTATCTACGAGTATCGGGTTTCGGTATTTTTAAAAGCTCTATAAAGTTTAGCCGTTTTTTAACTGTACGATATTGGCATAATTTTTAGTGATGGGAAGAAAAAAAAAAGAGAAATTTCATAATAACAGTGCATCTATAAGGTGACCCCACTAAGCCAGGTGACTTTTATTTGTTAACTAACAGGCTTATTATGAACATCAACCTGCGATTGATAAGAGAAATTTTTCCAACAAAGTTCATAAATCAGTATTAGGAAATGCCATCGGTTGAAAAGAGGTATCAACCAGAGAATGACAATAAGTACTGCAAAAAATATAAATAAGTAAATGGTCTTAATTTTAGCAACTGTGCATAAGCCTAATTGTTGCACAAACAATTTGTACGCTCATATATTTTGTCTCAACCAACTATGAATGAAGGTCGTGTTACATACAACTTCAACGTTGGCAGAAATGCGAAAAGCAAAATGTATGACACAATAAATATGTCCACTCACTGTCTGTTTTATTGCTTGTTTAACGCATAGAATACAGCACAATTTGATTACTCTGATGCCACTAACTCGTTTTTTATGTAAATTTAATAAAGGTTTAATAAAACCTCATATATATATGCGAGTTTGGCCAAACAAATTAAGATAATTAAATCAACTGATTGTCAAAGCACGCAAAAAGTTGAGAGTTGCCTAATTTTTCGCTTCGCTTTGCATTAAAAGTACTTTATGTGACATGTTTCATATAAGCATGTACATTGAACATTTCATTTTAGATGTGAAAGCGAATCTTCAACGCAATGCGAAGCAAACGTTTTATCTGACAGGGTCTTTCATATGAATTCAATTTTAAAATATGGCCTTCATGCCAAACACATGCAGAACAATACTTCTTTTCTTCAAATGTTCTTCTTATAAATTGAACCAATCTATGCTTTTTCTCAATGGTGCTATGCTGACTTCTAAAACCAAATTGATGGTCCAGGATGCACCCACTACCAATTAAAATTGGGGACAATTTTGTCATGAGCAGATTTTCGAAAAGTTTTGACATTGTTGATAGTAGACTTATTGGCCTGTCTGATTCAGCATTGGTAAGATTTTGACCTTGGTAAACTTCCAGGGGTGAGGATAGTACTCTAGTCGCACTATGGCATGAAAAATAAATAGAAGGATTATAATTGCAATACGAGGCAAATTCAGCAGCTTCGTGTTACTAACTCCATCAATACCTGGAGCTTTCTACGGGTTGAGTTCAGTAATTGGTTTATGTACGTCACGCAGCTTAAACTTTAAGGGTCGAGGGGATAGAACAACTACACTCGGCAAATTAACAGCACTTGTACATGAATTGGGAGTGAAAACAGATTTTAAATGCTCAGCAAATAACTTACTTTTCTCAATATCGCTTCTTGCCCAGCGGGTCTTTTAAGATTTCTAGCAGCGTGCCATAATCAGTAATTAGATGCTGACCTGACATCGAGACCTTCTAGATGATAGCAACTTTTTGAGTCGTTCAGTACATTCTTTAAAACTGATTTTATGTTGGGGTGATCTGTGCTGTTGCCATTCCCCTCTAGCTCTTCTTTTTTCACATATCAGACGTTCAATATCCGTAGAATAAATTCTATTAAACCCAGTCTGCGGATGAGAAGTAGTGGCATGTTCAGCAGCCTGCTTAATATTTTCGTTAAGATTGGCAAAAATATTCGTAATACATAATAACCGTAATACATATTAACTTTGATAAATAAGCAAATGGGACAAAAATTTAAATTAGCTCCAGCTCAATCAGCAAACGGTTTCTCCGCCAATTTTCCTCCAATGAGCCAACCAAGTACTTCACGTGTATCATATACCGATGCTGTTAAAACAAATTATTTTCCCACGCAGAAAGTGTCCCCACCAAGTAATTCAACAAATGCTAACACAAGCTTTAATTTCAGTCGCCTTGAAGCTACTATTGATAATCTGGTTCAAACTATAAACAACTTTACTACAAATATGACTAGCATGATGAAAGAAATGCTGCGAATGCAGAATACTCTGCTTCAAGCATTAATTAACAAGCCATGAACACTTTAAAAATATGTTTCTGGAACGCAAACGGCATTCGCCAACACAAAAATTAGCTCGAGCACTTCCTTTCGGAAAAAAATATTGATGTAATGTTGGTTTCTTAGACTCATTTGACTTCGAGAAGTTTATTTAAAATGAACGGCTACACCTTATACGATACTAAGGATCCGAGATGAGGAGCATGCGGTTGATAAGCAATTTTAATAAAGTCAAGACTTAAGCACTATATTATTGATAACATCTGAGCAGAGCTGCAGACTACAATGCAAAACATACGTTCAGGGGTTCACGCCTTACTACATCTAGAGGAAGAGCGTTTTTCAATACAATTTCAAAAATGGGCTTGGACGTCATTTCGAGTGGAGAGCCCACTTACTGGCCTACAGACATACAAAAAATTCCAGAAGTTATAGATTTCGGCGTCATGAAAAATATTTCAAGGGATTTAGTTCATGTCGAAGCTTCCCTAGATATCTCCTCCGATCACTCAACTATTATCGTTACAATATGTAACTCACTTAGAAGTGATTTACCTCACCCATATGTGAAGATGATCAATCGTGTTAATTGGCTGAGATTCAAAAAATATGTTAGTAGTCATTGCACGGAAAACATAACGCTAATAAAATCTGATGATATTGAATCTAACATTGCGATTCTTAACGAAAACACTAAGCAGACAGCTGAACATGCTATTACCTCCCACCCGCAGACTGGGTTTAACACTATATATGTTAGATATATATATATAGATATTGAACGTCTCGTATGTGAAAAAAGAAGAGTTAGAAGGGAATGGCAACAACGCAGATCATCTGAAAGAACTGCATATCTTAAAAATTAACTGGAAAATCTCGATGTCACACCAGCATCTAATTACTCTTTGTGTTGCGCTGCGAGAACGCGTAAAACATCCGTCGAGTTTAAACTACCTCTGGGCACTTCTACCGGAGGTTGGGCAAGAAGCGATACTGAAAAAGGTAACATATTTTCTCAGCATTTAAAATCCGTATTTACCCCAAACACATGCACGGGCGTTGTTGATTTGCCGTGTGTTAGTAGTAGGGAACTGCGGGTCCTGCGACAATTAAAATTGTGAAATTTTTGTGAAATTTCTAAAAATTCTATACTGAAATTTTTGAAATTTTAAAATTTTGCTGAAATTTGTCTGAAATTTGAGAAATTGTGTTTTCGGTGCGCTTTGATGTTTTTTTGTTTACATTAGGAGTTTTTTTGTTTACATTAACTGTTTTTTGTTTATATTAATGGTATGTATGTATGTATGTATGTATGAATGACCGGGGGAACTTGTGCGCGGAAGATTTTGTGGGAATACATTAAGGAGGTTTATAGGTTTGAAGCTTTTATATGTATATGATTTTCTAATGCCGACGGCAAAACATGATTATTTTTTGTAATGCCGACGGGATAACATCTTTATTTTTTCCAAATGCCGACGGGAAAACATGTTTTATTTTTTCGAATGCCGACGGGAAAACATGTTTATTTTTTTCAAATGCCGACGGGAAAATCATGGAAATGATTTTTCCTAATGCCGACGGAAAATTTGTGGGTGTGTCTAGCTGTAGGAATTGAAGTCAGGCTGTGATTGGTGTAGCGCGGAGTGTGTCTAGATTGTGAGACCTTAAGGCTGACCGTGATTTGGGTAGGTGAGGGTGTTTTGTAATATGTAACCGTGGGAATTCGGTGGCGTTTATGCTTGTTGGAATTTAAGCCAAGCTATGCTTGGTGGGGGGCGGGATGTATTTGAGGTAGATCGACTGGTGGAGGGCGGGGAGTTGTTTTAATATGTATCCGTTGGAATCTGTGTACATGTATGTATGTATGTCTTTTAGAAGTTTAAGGCTGTGTGTGAGTTTAATGCTGAATGTGATTTGAGGTGGGGGACGGTGTTGTTGTGAAAGGTAGATAGACAGAATGTGCGTATGTGTGTGTGTGTATGTATGTATATGTAGGAGTTTAAGGCTGTCCTTGATTTGAGGTTATTGTAATATGTATCTATAAGAATTTGGGTGTTTATATGTCTGTAGGAATTTTTGTGCATGTATGTCTGAAGGAGTTTAAGGCTGATCGTAATTTGAATTGTTGAGATTGATCGATTGTATGTGACTTCGGGAATTTGTGTATGTATATCTGTAGGAAAGTTAAGGCTTATCGTGATTTATGAGGGGCGAAGTGTTCATGTAATATAACCGCGCAATTTGTGTATATATCTGTAGGAGTTTAAGGCTGATCATGATTAATGAGAAGTGAGGTGAAGGTGTTCATATATATGTATGCGTATTTGTGTGTATGTATGTCTATATGAGTTTAAGGCTGATCGTTATTTAGGTTGTTGAGATTGATAGATTGTATATTACATTGAGAGTTTGTGTATGTATATCTATAAGAACTTTAGGCTGACTGTGATTTGTGAGGGGAGGGGCGTTGTTGAAATAGGTTTAATTTTCCTTAGATGAATTTTAGTATGTGTGTGTGTGTATGTGATTTTCTCACCCTAGTATTTATATGTACGTTGAAATAAATTATTTCTCATATGAAAATTTTTTGCTAGAAAATATTATCATATATCTGAACTTCCCTAATCCTATTATGTTTTTTATATTGGAGGATGAGATTGCTTTATATTTTATCAAGCTTAAATTTGTCCAGTGTTAAAGTCTGTCGGTCAGAAATTTGTTTATATTTGTATAAATATTAATTTCAGATTTTGCAAAATTCTTGTGTACGATCGTGGCGATTTTGTATGTGTATGTGTGTATGCGCGATAGAGTTTGACTGGTCTGTGATAAGTTTGTTTATTTAAGTACATTTGTCTTCTTCGACTTTCATCTTCAAGCGACAATAGCTCGGAGAACGGTTTGTATGTTTTCATGATGTAGATATGTAAGTGTGATTGTTAAAATCCAATAACTACTTGAGCATGGATAAGAAATTTGATAATATGTACATATGTACATTTGGATCTACAAATTGATTTTATGTATGTATGTATGTACATACAAATAAGTCTGGGGCTCCTTGTTTAAATAAATTATTTTTTTGTCATGAGCGGTCTTTTATTGCTGTTGTAAATATTCGCCTGGTCTTTTGTATATAGAAGTGAAATATCTCAATAGTTTTTTTTATTTGAAATTAAAAAACGTTCTTTTAATTTTTAGATGTATATAGTTACTTACTTAAAAGTTTGTTAGGAGTTTCTGTTTTAAGTAAAATTGAATTCCTCTCTAGTTGTAGTAACTAAGTAGAAATATTTGATATATTTTATTTCCATTTGTTAAAAGTTGATGTAGCCTATATAGTCACCGTTAGAAATTTTTCGGTGTAAAATTTTTTCCAACCATCGTCTTTTTTCTTCACCTTTTACATATATTTTAAAACATCCTGCAATGGCTTTTAAATAATGAGAAACGCTTTGAAATGAAACTGATCCAGCAGGTGATGATAGTTTTTTATTAACCACTTTGCTTCTCTTTCCTTTTTTATTGATAAACATTTAAAATCAAATGGTGGTTTTATAATGAAATTGTTATACTCATTATTGTTGAAAACATCCGCTACTTCTTTTTGTAATGAAAATCATTCGAATTAGTTTTGAAACCTTACACGTTTATTAAAATTTTTTTTTCATTCATATTACTTAATTTATAAGACTTTCCGGACTTTCTATTATTCGATCATCAGTAAAAATGCAGTAGCTGAGGTCCTTGCTTTCTGTTTCAAATTAAATTTCTATATCAATTGACCCGCTTTTGAATAAATGGAGCTTTTATCTTAAACTCTGATGCAGTTACAAGCGCTTGAAATTCTTTCATATACGAGTCGTAGATACATATCATATATATACATATCATATAGAACTGCATAACTTTCATGTTTTAATTTTATATTAAGATCATCATATGGATATGAGACTAAATTTAAATGTACTTTTAAATTAGTCAAATCACAATGAACAAACTTATTTTCTTCTTGAAAAGCGATCAACAGAAAACGAAGTAATTTTCCGTGAATTTAGGTCTAGCCTCTCGACGGTTCCTCTAGTATACAAGATGACTTTGCATGTCGGAATTTCTGGCTGTCCTTTGTCGGCGTTATAAGTAATTAAATGTTAAAATTTTAATTGCCTAAATTGTGCTACTTGATAATGTTACTATGTTTACATTAATAGGCTATATGTATATTTTATGAAGGCTGATCGTCTATGCATTTTATTTGATGCTCTAGATGATATGTTTTTTTTCTCATTGTATTAAAGTTTAGCGTATTGTATACATTTTTCTGCTATGTTTAAATATGCTTTGTGTTCATGTTAGACAGGCTGTATATGTCAGTCGGTAAGTTAGTCTCTTGTTTTATTTATTTTTTCTTCTGATGTATCACTATTTTTTTTTTGGATGTTACTACTTGAAATATAGAACATTAATATAATTTTTAAATCCGTTATTTTTAATGAAAATATATACATATATGCAAGTATATGTATGTTTGTAGAAATTAGTTTACATACAAAGAAATACATGTTTAATAAACAAGTATTACACCAAATCTCTCAAGATCTCCAAAAACTCAGTCACCTCTACCATTAATTCAGCCTAGGTGTTTTCATATAGTGTCAGAAACATTGGAATATCTACGTTTGAAGGAATTTTTGCTTCAAATATTTCTACATGCAGATTTTTGTTTGGACAATTTCCGTAGTGGCCTTAATTTTTAAAAGATGTGACGCAAGCGTCCGAGATGTAGTGGTGTTTCAGTTAAAAATCTATACTATTAGAATTTACGATTTCGCTATTTTTATTCTTTTACAAAGTAGATACATATTTATGTATTTCATTTAGTATAGAATCATAATATTTTTTTACTTACAAATTTATGTGACGTGAGGAATTATTTTAAATTTGCATGCTTCGGCATGCTTTCAATATTTTTTCTGTAAATTTATTTAATACTCATATAGATACAGATATAAAGTAAGATCTGCTTATATTGCATCTTACAATTTATGTATGCTTCAGCATGATTCCAGTTGAAGTCCATTTTTATTCAGTATGTTTGTTTGATACTAATTCATACACATATAATTCTTAAAGATTGGAAATCTAAGCCCAATTTATGTAGTTTATCTATATTTTCTAAAGATTTGATAGCTATAGAAATGAATAGAGTGAAGATCTATTATAATAGCCCATGGGCATATTTTCAAATTTCGCTTGCTAGAGCTTTCGAAATGGAAAATGTACAATTTTCACTATAAAAAATTATAATATTATGTGTTACTGAATATTACGCTGTGTTGTAATTTATTTTGAACGCTTAACTTTTCACAATATTTCATACAGACCAACAAGTTTAGAGAATTTCCAGTATATTAAGTTAATTATCTTTCTTAAGACCTATCATTCCTTCAAAAATACAAACCAAACTAGATTTTTCCTGCTTAATTTTATTTTTTACTTTCATTAAATTTCAACATTTTGTTGATCTTCAAATTATTATATTTAGCAGGTTTTTCTCATTTGTTGAGTTTAATTTAAATGATTAAATAGTGAGATGAACTTTTATATTGTATACGAGTACATTAAGTAATTCTTTATATATTTCAATACACTTATATGAACCATCATCACATAATTCCTTTGGATGATCTATTAAATCATTCTACTATTGATGCTTTCATATTAAGTAATGTTTTATATTCTACTTATAAATGAATTTTCCAGTGTATATTAAAAAATTCTTTACAATCATCCATTTGTAAGTTTTTTGGTACTCGTAACATTTCAAAAATATTTTCTACAGCCTAGGTTTTTTCGAGTGCAACTTTTATTTTCAACGGTATTGACCATAGAAACTTTGAGAATGAATCATTTACAGTCTACAATAATCAATAATTTCTATTTTCTGTAGAATAGTTTCCCATTTCACCTAAATCAGCTCCATAAAAATCAACTTTTCCTTTCATTACATATCTACAATGCACAAACAATTTTGGAGATTTATTATAGAGTTCGTTTACTAAATTTCTTTTTAAAGACATTGAGTTGTTTTAAAATTTTTTTTGGAGAGTGTTGTGATTTACTTGATGCACTTTCAGCTATTTATACTATCATGTAGTTAATTTTCCAATCTATAAATTTTATCGTTCAGCTCTTCAATTTGCTTTTTCAAAAGATGATTTAATTTTTAATATGTGTTTTTTAAATTTTATAACTATCTTCTATCTCTAATTGTATTTCACGTTGTACTCCATCTATTTGCATTTTAATATATTCTTGAATTATATTAATTCCTTAAGCTGTATTATAAATTTGTCCTATAGCTTATCGTTTTGACTTTTCTGAAACAATATACTGATAACATCATTCTCCGTCAGTGAATGATGATGATTCTCTATCCATATATTGGTAGAAATTATATATTTTATATAGTTTTCAAAATCAAATTTCTCATAGTATTTCCATGTTTTATTATCAATTATTAAAGAAAATAAAAGAGCCTATATTTGACCATAAACTTGTATTTTATCTTCATTCAGTTTTAGGTTACTATCACCAAACTTCCATTCATTATTCAAATCTTAATGTGAGCCATAGTTTGTATCTAATTCCATAGTTTGTATCTAATTCAATTCTTCCTTCCAAGACTGATAAATGAGTATAAGTGTCTTCAGAATTGGAAGTCTATGAGTAAAATCATCTTCATCATCCTCATCATCATTCTCAGTATTAGCATCATTAAATAAGATGATATCATCAAATATTGTTCCTTCTGAAAGCTTCTTTGGTGTACTTGTCTCTATATTGGCTGATGGCTTTAAACTTATGTTATTTTCAGCTTCTATCTTGATTTTACTTTCTTCTTTCTTGTGAATTCTTTCAATATTTCTAGAACTATTTATGAATTCTTTGAGAGGTTCTGTTATAGGTTTAAATGTATCTTTTCTAGCTCACATGTATCTATTTCACCATTTTTTATACTACGAAGCTTTTTCTTCAAGACATTTCTTGTCAACACCAACTGTTTTAAAATTTTCTCATCCATGTTTAGCAAATAAGATCTGGTCTGGTTTTCAGATCAGCTTATCAGGACCTGGTCTAGTTTTCAGATCAGCTTATCAGGACCTGGTCTGGTTTTCAGATCTGCTTATCAGGACCTGGTCTGGTTTTCAGATCAGCTTATCAGAACCTGGTCTGGTTTTCAGATCAGCTTATCAGGAACTGGTCTGATTTTCAGATCAACTTATCTGATTCAGATTGGGTTATCAGTTTACAAGTAGCTGGCCATTTATAACAATTAGATGATTGGAGTTTAAGGTCAGATGAAAAACGAAAAAAAAACTTTTATGTAGTCAAATTCTTTTTTTTTTTCTTATAAACAAATTCCATATTTATCCTTCCAACATGCTTTATATTTGTCTCATCTTACTTAAACATTATAATTACATTATGATTATCTAGTATCAAATGTTTGGTAATTCTGGTATAAGTTTGACATCAGCAGAATGCATCAACATTCTTATCTCACTCCATACAAAAATATGTTTCTCACATGTAACATCGTTAAATATCATATCGGAATTCCTTTTAGCTTTATTAGGAGAAATAACCGATTCAGTATCTGTAAATGAGTAATATCCCATGCCTTTAAATAATGAAATTATGTAATATCTTTAAGTATCCATATTTGGGTTGATAGAGAGATTTTGAGTATTAATATGTAGATGTTTTTAAATTTTAGTTCATTAAGACTTTTTAGCAAGCCAATCATAACATGTAATTTTTTATTTTATTTTCTTACAATTTGACAGACCAACTATTTTTACGAAAATAAAATTTGGTAGAAGGGAACTATGACTTGTTTTTGAACTAACGTGTGATGAATCATCAAAATTTCGAACCATCCTATTTTTAGGTTGTTTTGACTATGAGTATGCACCAATATTTATGAAATGTGTTTCATAAATATTGTCTCTTATTTAGAAAAAATAAAATAATACAGCTATACGAGGCCAGAAAATATTTTCTGGTATCGTATAGCTGTATTATTTTATTTTTCCTATATAAGAGGTAATGGTCCCTACTCATAGTCAAAAAAAAGTATATTTTAAGAGTTTAACCCAGTATTATCATAAAAAATACTGATTTTAAACTCTTACAGTCTTATTTATAAAAATTATTAAGGTTTTTTAAAGGTTTTTTAAACAAAGTTTCATAAAAAATTTTTCTTAAAAAGCCTATATAAAGTCTTAATAATTTTTATAAATAAGGCTGTTACAATATACTTTGTTTCACTAACCACATTTGTGTAACTAATTGCCTTTCATAAATATTGACGTATACTCATAATCAAAACAAATGATAGTTTTATGTTGTTTTGATTGTGAGTATGGATCATTATATCTTATTAAAATAAATAAAATAATGCAGCTACACGATTTCAGAAAATATTTTCTGATATCGTAAAGCTGTATTATTTTATTTTTTTATAATAAGAGATAATATTTATAAAATGCATTTATTTACACAAATGTGGTTAGTGAAACAAAGTATATTTTAACAGCCTTATTGATAAAACTAATTAAGGTTTGATAAAAGCTTTTTTAAAAAAATTTTTTATGAAAATTTGTCTAAAAAACCTTAATTAGTTTTAAAAATAAGACTGTTAGAGTTTAAAATCAATATTTTTTATGATAATACTGGTTTTAAACTCTTAAAATATACTTTGTTTTGACTATGAGTAGGGACCATTATCTCTTATATAGGAAAAATAAAATAATATAGCTATGCGATACCAGAAAATATATTTCTGGTGTCGTATAGCTGTATTATTTTAATTTTTCTAAATAAGAGACAATATTTATGAAACACATTTCATAAATATTGGTGCATACTCATAGTCAAAACAACCTAAAAATAGGATGGTTCGAAATTTTGATGATTCATCAAACGTTAGTTCAAAACAAGTCATAGTTCCCTTCTACCAAATTTTATTTTCGTAAAAATAGTTGGTCTGTCAAATTGTAAGAAAATAAAATAAAAAATTATATGTTATGATTGGCTTGCTAAAAAGTCTTAATGAACTAAAATTTAAAAACATCTACATATTAATACTCAAAATCTCTCTATCAACCCAAATATGGATACTTAAAGATATTACATAATTTCATTATTTAAAGGCATGGGATATTACTCATTTACAGATACTGAATCGGTTATTTCTCCTAATAAAGCTAAAAGGAATTCCGATATGATATTTAACGATGTTACATGTGAGAAACATATTTTTGTATGGAGTGAGATAAGAATGTTGATGCATTCTGCTGATGTCAAACTTATACCAGAATCACCAAACATTTGATACTAGATAATCATAATGTAATTATAATGTTTAAGTAAGATGAGACAAATATAAAGCATGTTGGAAGGATAAATATGGAATTTGTTTATAAGAAGAAAAAAAAGAATTTGACTACATACAAGTTTTTTTTTCGTTTTTCATCTGACCTTAAACTCCAATCATCTAATTGTTATAAATGGCCAGCTACTTGTAAACTGATAACCCAATCTGAATCAGATAAGTTGATCTGAAAATCAGACCAGTTCCTGATAAGCTGATCTGAAAACCAGACCAGGTTCTGATAAGCTGATCTGAAAACCAGACCAGGTCCTGCTAAGCTGATCTGAAAACCAGACCAGGTCCTGATAAGCTGATCTGAAAACTAGACCAGGTCCTGATAAGCTGATTTGAAAACCAGACCAGATCTTATTTGCTAAACATGGATGAGAAAATTTTAAAACAGTTGGTGTTGACAAGAAATGTCTTGAAGAAAAAGCTTCGTAGTATAAAAAACCTATAACAGAACCTCTCAAAGAATTCATAAATAGTTCTAGAAATATTGAAAGAATTCACAAGAAAGAAGAAAGTAAAATCAAGATAGAAGCTGAAAATAACATAAGTTTAAAGCCATCAGTCAATATAGAGACAAGTACACCGAAGAAGCTTTCAGAAGGAACAATATTTGATGATATCATCTTATTTAATGATGCTAATACTGAGAATGATGATGATGATGATGAAGATGATTTTTACTCATATACTTCCAATTCTGAAGACACTTATACTCATTTATCAGTTTTGGAAAGAAGAATTGAATTAGATACAAACTATGGACCACATTAAGATTTGAATAATGAATGGAAGTTTGGTGGTAGTAACCTAAAACCAAATGAAGATAAAATATAAGTTGATGGACAAATATAGGCTCTTTTATTTTCTTAAATAATTGATAATAAAATATGGAAATACTATGAGAAATTTGATTTTGAAAACTATATAAAATATATAATTTCTACTAATATATGGATAGAGAATCATCATCATTCACTGACGGAGAATGATGTTATCAGTAAATTGTTTCTGGAAACTCCAAATTCTAAACTATAGGACAAATTTATAATACAGCTTAAGGAATTAATATAATTCAAGAATATATTAAAATGCAAATAGATGGAGTACAACGTGAAATACAATTAGAGATAGAAGATAGTTATAAAATTGAAAAAACCTCATATTAAAAATTAAATCATCTTTTGAAAAAACAAATTGAAGAGCTGAACGATAAAATTTATGGATTGGAAAATTAACTACATGATAGTATAAATAGCTGAAAGTGCATCAAGTAGATCACAACACTCTCCAAAAAAAATTCTAAAACAACTCAATGTCTTTAAAAAGAAATTTAGTAAACGAACTCTATAATAAATCTCGAAAATTGTTTGTGCATTGTAGATATGTAATGAAAGAAATAGTTGATCTTTTATGGAGCTGATTTAGGTGAAATGGGAAACTATTCTACAGAAAATAGAAATTATTGATTATTGTAGACTGTAAATGATTCATTCTCAAAGTTTCTATGGTCAATACCGTTGAAAATAAAAGTTGCACTCGAAAAAACCTAGGCTGTGGAAAATATTTTTGAAATGTTACGAGTACCAAAAAACTTACAAATGGATGATTGTAAAGAATTTTTTAATAGACACTGGAAAATTCATTTAAAGTAGAATATTAAACATTACTTAATATGAAAGCATCAATAGTAGAATGATTTAATAGATCATCCAAAGGAATTATGTGATGATGGTTCATATAAGTGTATTGAAATATATAAAGAATTACTTAATGTACTCGTATACAATATAAAAGTTCATCTCACTATTTAAATGATTGCAATTAAAGTTAACTCAACAAATGAGAAAAAGCTGCTAAATATAATAATTTGAAGATCAACAAAATGTTGAAATTTAATGAAAGTAAAAAATAAAATTAAGCAGGAAAAATCTAGTTTGGTTTGTATTTTTGAAGGAATGATAGGTCTTAAGAAAGATAAGATAGGAAAGATAGGATAGGAAACCTATCCAACTGGCTGACTTGAT
Source organism: Nowickia ferox (assembly GCA_936439885.1). Classification (NCBI taxonomy): domain Eukaryota; kingdom Metazoa; phylum Arthropoda; class Insecta; order Diptera; family Tachinidae; genus Nowickia; species Nowickia ferox. The sequence goes on from OW387026.1 coordinate 54,314,518, forward strand.
AATCTGAGTTCAACTTTGCAGTGAAACTCCTATGGATTATATAAACATAATATGTTTTAATATGTATGTCTTTACGAAAACAGCTTAAACACAAATGCTTTAATCACAGGGACATGATCAATCGTGTTAATTGGCTGAGATTCAAAAAATATCTTAGAAGTCATTGCACGAAAAACATAATGCTAAGAACATCCGATGATATTGAAACTAACATTGCGAATCTTAACGAAAATATAAAGCAGGCTGCTGAACATGCTTCTACCTCCCACCCGCAGACTGGGTTCAATGGAATTTATTCTACGGATATTGAACGTCTCGTATGTGAAAAAAGAAGAGCTAGACGGGAATGGCAACAGCACAGATCGCCCCAGCACAAAATCAGATTTAAAGAGTGCACTAAACGACTCCAAGAGTTGCTTGCATATGAAAAAACTGCATCTCTTAAAAATTATCTCGAAAACCTCGATGTCACACCAGCATCTAATTACTCTTTGTGGCGCGCTGCGAAAAAGCTTAAAACACCCGTTGAGTTTAAACCACATCTGCGCACATCTACCGAAGGTTGGGCAAGAAATGATACGGAAAAAGGTAACTTGTTTGCAAAGCATTTAAAATCCGTATTTACCCCAAACATTGCTGAACTCAACCCGAAGAAAGCTCCAGGTATTGATGGAATTAGTATCAAGATGCTGATGAATTTGCCACGTATTGCAATTACAATCCTTCTATTTATTCTTAATGCCATGTTAAGACTAGAGTATAATCCACACCTCTGGAAGCTTGCCAAGGTCAAAATAATTCCAAAGCCAGGCAAAGACCTTACCATGGCTGAATCGTACAGGCCAATAAGTCTACTATCAACAATGTCTAAACTTTTCGAAAAACTGCTTATGATAAAATTGTTCCCATTTCTAACTGATAATACGTGCATACCAGACCATCAGTTTGGTTTTAGGAGTCAGCATAGCACTATTGAACAAACGCATAGATTAGTTCAATTTATAAGAAGAACATTTGAAGTAGTAGGGAATTGCCAATCCGGGGACAATTAAACTTGTGAAATTGTGGGGTGAAATTGTTAAATTGTGGCTGAAATTGTTAAATTGTGGGCTGAAATTGTTAAATTGTGGCTGAAATTTTAAAATTCTTGGAAATTCTTGGAAATTTGATACCTAAGTGTGTGTATGTGTGTGTGTGTGTGTGTTTTCGGCGGCGCTTTGATGTTTTTGTTTACATAAGGAGTTTTTTGTTTACATTAACCCTTGTGTGAACGGGTGATTTTTTTTGTGGTGACATTAATTGTGTGAACGGGTGATTTTTTTGTGGGGTGGATTAAGGGGTTTCATAAGATTAATATTTCATAAGTATACATGTATGCCGACTGGAAAATCATGAAAATGATTTTTCCTAATACCAACGGGAAAATCATGAGATGATTTTTCCTAATACCAACGGGAAAATCATGAGATGATTTTTCCTAATACCAATGGAGGGAGTTGTGAAACTTAATTTTTCCTAATGCCGACGGCAATACATGATTATTTTTCATAATGCCGACGGCAATGCATCATTATTTTTTCTAATGCCTACGGCAATGTATGATAATTTTTCCTAATGCCTACGGCAAAACATGATTATTTTTTTCAAATGCCGACGGCAATGCATGATTACTATATTTCTTAATGCCGACGGGAAAATGATTTTTCCAAAGGGAAAATTGCCAGTGTTGCCAGACTGTATAAATTTGTTATCGTAATACTATATCAGTAATATCAGAGAAAATAGATTTGAAGACTACTAGGCGATTCTCATATGAATCGTGGGAACGTGTATGTGTGATTTCCTAACGCTATAAATTGTTTATAAATAAAATAAATTGTTTATAAATAAAATAATTGAATAAATTAATTTAATTTATTTAATTATTAAATATTTAATTTATTTTATTATAAAATGTTCTCATGTATGTGAACACCCTAAAATGTTCTCATGTATGTGAACCCCCTAATGCTTGTGTGTGGGTGGTCCAGCTTGATTGTCGCTGGTAATTGTATATTGTGTTTATTTGTTTAATAAATATATTTGTATGTATGTATGTATGTATGAATGTATAATGTATAAATGAATGTATGAATGTATAAATGTGCGATCGTGGGAACTTGTGCGTGGAATATTTTGTGCTTGTGTAGAATACATTTATATTTTGCAACGTAGTCATTTTCTTTGTCTACGATTATTTTAAAGCAGAGGATTTTAAACTAAGTACAGTCATCAGCAGAGAAACAAAAAGTAAAAATTATGAATGCCGCAAGGCTACTGCTACTAATTTTCGTATAAATACGCCAACTTTTATAACCAACACATCAGTACTTTATTGTATTTACAAGTAGTAGTATCATTAGCAATTGTGTTAAATTCAAATATAAATTCTATAAACTAATTAAAAATGAGTTCTTCTGGATATATGTGTAATAGATGTCATAAGGTATATAAATACCAAAAGTCCTTTTTGGACCATGTTAAAAATCATAGTGTGCAGGATCAAGAGATCGTAAGCCGGGACAGAAATCAAGAGCAACCGCAGTCATCTCTTCAAAATCATCAACAACAGCTAAATACATTTCATCATCATCAGCAACAACCCTCTTTACAGTACCTCCAATATCAACTACCAATGAATCATCAACAATACGGCATACCTAACTGTTACCCTACATCAATGTCATGGAATAATCAGTTTTTGGGATCAGGAGTACCAATGCAATATGAGTATCCAAGTTACAATTATAATCCCGTCACACCAGATAACCAAATGCAGCAGTATTCCAATTTGATGCAATGGCAACCTCTTACTTATCATCAACAAGAGCAGCAGCAGCAGCAGCAGCAGCAGCAACAACAACAACAACAACACGCTCAACAACAAGGTGTGGATATCCTTGGAGGGGCCTTATACAACGATGCTATGGACATAACTTTACCGGAAAGTGATGGAGAAGTAGATGTAGAAGAAATAGGAGAAGAAACTCTGCCAACTCCAATGAGTACTCCCCATGTCAGGACAGAAGAAGATAATGTGAGATATTATAAAATATCGAAAGCCTTCAAAAATCATATCGCCACATACGCAATTCTAAATAAAAAAGATCAACTTCTCTTGGAAGAATTTATTAAGGAAAAGAAAAATATTTTTATGGAGAGACTTCAAATGAATTTAACTAAACATACAATAATTAAATTTCATGTGAGTATTGTGGCGGGGTATATAAAAATTGTGGGAGAGGAATTGGAGTTGTGCATAATATCACATGTAGCCAAAATGAGTTTACTGACAAAGGCAGACAATATAGAAGAAATATTACGTAAACAGGTTGAGGAGATTTCAACCAAAATGTCCGAATTTGAAGAGCGAGATTCTGGTTGGACCTTGTCACGCATAGTCCGAGCAGAAATCAACATCAACAAATCGTCGCTCGTCAAAGGCTCGAATTGGATATCCACTCCTGAAAAACTTGTAAGAAGATTTGCCTGCATCAATATTGAAAATAATGATGAATATTGCTTCAAGTGGTGTCTGATTGCTGCAATGGATACAACGAAATACGATCGGCCAAAACGTTGCAGTTCGTATAATATCCAGGACATTGCTGCAGAGACAATTGTTACGCGAAATGGTGTAGCGTTAAATTTCAAAAATTTAAGCTACCCATTAGCACTTAACAAAATCAAAGAGTTTGAGACAAATAATCCGAGTATAAGTGTGAACGTATTTGGGTATGATGAGGGAGCAAATCAGATCATTGGTCCTTGTTATGTGACCAAGGACGAGAAAGTGAACCACGTCAACTTGCTGCTTTTAGAGAATGGTGAAGTTCATCACTACATATTGATAAAGAACATGTCAAAGTAAGTTAGAAAATTATAAAACTTTTTATTTTAAGGATACATATACCAGTTTATATATTTTATACTATGTACATTTAACTTATAAACTTTTATTTATTTTTTTATCATTCATAGACTTTTACGGAATCAGATAACAAAGAACGGACACGAACTACATTTCTGCAACAGCTGTCTCCAGTACACCCACATCGAAAATGGTATGACAAATCATAAGGCGGAGTGCGGTAAAATTGTTACAACTATGCCATCAGGTCCGGATGCAATTCTGAGCTTCAAGGGACTTCAAAGAAAAATGGATGTACCCTTCGTGGTATATGCGGACTTCGAATGCATCTTGGAAGAAGTTAGTAATAGTGTAAGTAATAAAACTAGTCTAGTCAAAAAGCACACTCCTTGTGCATTTAGCTATTATATTAAGTGTCTCCATAGCAATAAGTTAGATAAATTAAGGATATACACAGGAAAAGATGCCTCAAAAAAATTTGTATCATATTTAATTAAAGACTGTGAGTATATATACAATAGTCACTTAGTAAATAATAGACAAATGGATACTTTATCCCCTTCTGATATTTATAATTTTTATAGTGCGGTGAATTGTCATATTTGTCAAAAATTTCTAGGTAAAGATCGCGTTAGAGATCATTGTCACATTAGTGGTAAATATAGAGGTGCAGCCCACAATAACTGTAATTTAAATTACCAAATCCCCAAGTTTATACCAGTTTACTTTCACAATTACTCAAATTATGACTCACATCTTTTTATTAAAGATCTAGGTGAAATTTCAATGCAACTGAAAGTACTCCCTCTCAATAAGGAACTTTATATATCCCTCTCCCAATTTACAGAAATGAGTGATGGCCATAAGCTTGAAATAAGATTTCTTGATACAATACGCTTTATGGCTGAGAGTTTGGAATCATTAGCCTGCAATTTGTCGGATAATGATTTCAAAACTATAAGGTCCTTATTTCAGTCAGAAAAAGAATTTCAGCTTATTAAGAAAAAAGGTATTTTCCCGTATGAGTACCTAAATTCATTCCAAAAATTAGATGAGTGTCAGCTGCCTTCACGCAGTGATTTCTTTAATAAGTTGAACAATAAAGAGTGTTCTTTAGAGGAATACTCACATGCTGAAGAGGTATGGAATACTTTTGGTTGCAAAACTATGAAAGATTACATGGAACTTTACTTAAAAACAGATGTCCTCTTACTGACAGATATTTTCGAGAACTTTAGAAAAGTTTGTAAAGGTATTTATGAGCTCGATCCATGCCAATATTATACAGCACCTGGCCTTTCCTGGGATGCAATGCTCAAATACACAAAAATTGAATTAGAATTATTGACAGACATAGACATGTACAATTTTATGAAAAAAGGTATACGTGGAGGGATCGTACAGTGTAGTCAAAGATATTCGAAAGCGAATAACAAATATTTGGAAGATTTCGATAAAGAGAAGCCCTCAGAATTTCTCGTCTATTTAGACGCTAACAATTTGTATGGTTGGGCGATGTCGGAATATCTTCCTCATGGTGGGTTCAGATGGTTATCGCAAGACGAGCTGAATCTGGATCCAAACAGCATAGCTGACAATGGAACAGACGGTTATGTATATGAGGTCACGTTGGATTATCCCTCTCATTTACACGACTTGCATAATGACCTTCCTTTTTGCGCTGAAAATAAAAAAGTTATGCAAGCGAAGTATAGCAAGTTGATAACCGATTTCTCTACAAAGCAATCATACGTGATACACTTTAGAGTTCTGAAACAATGCTTAGAATATGGCTTAGTTTTAAAGAAAACTCATCGTATTCTAGCATTTAAACAATCTCCATGGTTAAAAGGCTATATTGACCTAAATACCAGACATAGGGCCACTGCTAAAAATGCTTTTGAAAAAAATTTTTTCAAACTACTTAATAATGCAGTGTATGGTAAAACCATGGAAAATGTGGATAAGAGGAGAGATGTTAAAATTGTTAATAGTTGGGAGAGAACGAATCGGAACCATTTGGGTGCCCAAGATTGGATATCAAAACCAAATTTTCATAGTTTATCTATATTTTCCGAAGATCTGGTAGCAATCGAAATGACTAGGGTCAAAACCTGCTACAATAAACCAATTTACTTAGGATTTTGTGTACTCGAGCTGTCCAAATGGAAAATGTATAATTTCCATTACGGGTACATGCAACCTAAGTTTAAGACAAAACTCTCATTGAACTATATGGACACGGACTCTTTTATATATTCAATAAAAACGGACGACTTTTACGCTGACATCAAAAATGACATACAAGAACAATTTGATACATCGGACTATCCTACAGACAATATTTATAATTTTCCACTAGTAAATAAAAAAGTCATTGGTATGATGAAGGATGAAAATTGCGGTAAAATAATGACAGAATTTGTTGGGCTGCGATCAAAAATGTACTCATTCAGTGTACAAAATCAAAATGACGTTAAAAAATCGAAGGGGGTAAAGAGAGCCATATTAGATAAATATAGTTTAGCTACTTATAAAAATTGTTTATTTAATAAGACTAATGTGTATGATAATATGTTAACATTTAAATCTAAGCTACATCAGATATATACTAGTCAACTAAATAAGGTAGTCTTAAGTTATGGAGACGATAAGAGAAAAATTAGATCAAATAACATTAATACATATGCATGGTATCATTTTCGTATTAAGGAAACTAACCCTGAATACGAACTTGATATGTTGCTTGATGAGATTGCTAGAATGCAAGAAAATTGTTAAAATTAATTAATTTTTAGTTAATTTTTAAATTGTAAATAAAATCCTATTCATTAAGAAAAATTGTTGTATATAAAATCATATTTATTAAATAAGAAAAATTATTGTAAATAAAATCCTATTTATTTTTTAAGAAAAATTATTGTACATATCTATATGAATTTTTAAGAAAAAATTTGAAATAAAATATTGAAAAAAGAATGAAATGGTGTTTATTTCTTTATTGGCTTTACTTCGTTGGATCAAACAGTTTTTGTTTTTGCTTATATGTAAATTCTTGTTTTCATATTGCTTAAACATGCACAGTCTTGTCTTCACATAAATTAAACATGCACAATCTTGTTTTCTTTGAGAGGTTCTCTACAAGAGAAATTGAATTTCACAATATTGTGAAATTCCATTAGATATTTTTATAAAGAGACACAATTAAGATAATCGGATAAGTCCTTATATTTTTCACTACTTACAAGTTTCTGTTATTTTGTATTCGAACAGATGATTCCTAATTTTCCTTTAGAAAAAATAATACAAAACAAGGAATATTTTAATAATACAATTTTATTTTATTTCTGTTAATAATACCATTTAATTTAATTTCTTAAATATTTTATTTATAATGATGGAAACATTTCATAGTATCCAATTATTAGATGTTGTAATATACTTTTCCGTAAAAAATATATTGTACATCTACAAGTATCAGGTCCTTCCTCGCAATTCGGATCATACCAGGGACAGTTTGCAAAATGCCCTTCTGTATTGTCTTCATCTTCCATGACGCCATATTCTTCGTTCTCATCCAGCATATTTTGGAAAAATTTTATCATCTCCCAATGATCGAAAAGCCTGAAGCTTTCAAAATCTGTTAGAAATTGGTTTAGAGTACGTCTAATTTGACTCATTTTATTTGCTGATAAATGAATGATGATGACGATTGTTGGAAGGTTTTTTTAAGACTAATTTGTTCTTTAAATTTTTAAAGCAACATCTCCTGATCTTTAAAATATCTATACTAGCATCTCTATTCCATACTTCTTTTTAACCCTCTATCTCTCTCTCTCTCTCTTTATACCTTTTCTCTCTATAACTATCTCTTTCTCTCTATCACTATACCCCACTTATTCACCATAAATATTTTCGATTAGCCTTCTTGAAGTCATCACCAATACTTTTCAGTTCATTTTCAATTAAACATTCAAAGTGATAAGAACTAAATAAAAAAAATGGACTCCACCAAAAATCTAACATCAAGATTTAATTCTCTGAAAAACAAAACATTAATTCATATAAAGGAGCTTGAGACATCAATTAAATACAATATTCAAAATGTAAAACATGTAACAACCAAATATGGACCCACACTAAAAGTTGAATTGGAAAACAACATTATGTTCCTGCCTAAACGGTACAACAGTTTAACCGATGATGAAATTAAGGATCTCTCGAGCGGATCATATCACTTAAGCAGAGAAGGTGAACAAAACTTAATCCTTGAGAGTGAGCTGAGTGAATTTTTGATTCAAAATTCACAGTATCCTATTTGGCAATAAAATACATTAATTCTGTATTAAATTATAAATAAAAAGACATTAAAGAGTTTTGTAAAATATAAATGTTTGTGTTTTTATTTAATATTTTCAGTTATTTCATAAAGAAATTTAAGACATAAATGTCCACAGGTAAATGTATTAAAATTCTGATGTTGATTATAGTTGTATTTTATATTTGTACCAAGATATTTGACTACTTCTGAAGGAGGTTGTAAGTTTCCAAAGCTGTCGAAATATTCTTTTTCATTGATGTTTTTATAATATGCTACCCAATGTGTACCAGGTCCTGTTGATACATCTAAATTGATTATTCCACATTCTATTTTCTTTGATCGTTTTGGTAGAGTATTTAACATGAAAACTCCTCTAAAATATGGAATATTTATAGAGAAACGTCTTAGGTCCACATCAGATAGTGGTCTGTTGGGTAGCATCTTTAAGAGTTTTTTGATTCTTCTTTATGAACTAAGCCATAACCCTTTTTATATGGTTTTAAGTAAAGTCCTTTTCCAACTGCTATAGATTCCATCGCTTTATTATGTCTAGTTGCTTCATCAAGTTGATTTTTTGCATTCCTTGTTGCATTAACAGCCTTAGCTATAGCAGCACCTCCAGTTGTTAGACTACCAATTGCACCCAGAGCAGTTAAAATCGGTATTAGAGGCAAAAACCCACCAATTTTTGGGACACGTATCACACGTGGTACTATAATTTGAGACTTTCTTCCTTTTAATGACTTGTTAATACTTTTTCGTGCAATTTTAATAGCTGAGTTAATATCTAATGGTTTTTCTTTTTTTAGTATTTTTGTTGCAGCTCTAACTGATGTTCTAAATAGTGTTTTAACATTTAGTTTGTTCCTTTTTACATTTTTCTTTTTCTCCACACCCACACCAAATTTTGTTTTGGCTTTCATTGCGTTAGTAACCATATATGCAAATGATTTTTCAGCAAGACTACTATCTTTTGATAAAACTCGATCCCAAGCGGAGTTTTCAAGTATTTTATCAGCTTTATGTCTGGTACTTAAATCCTTATTTTTGGAATAAGCAATATGGTGATTTTTACACGCAGAGTCCAATAAATTAATTCCTTTATCACCTCGATTTAAACGTTTTTGTAGTTTTGTTCCAGGTCCACAGTACTGATATCCAGGTAGATGCAGTTCAACAGGTAGAGAGTTTATTATTTTGTCTACTAGACCTCCTCCAACGACGGTGTTTTTATGACTAAAAGTTTTCTGATATCGTATAACCATATTATCTAATTTTTCCTATATAAGAGGTAATATATATGAAATGCATTTAGTTACAAAAATGCAGTTAGTAAAACAACATAAAAATATTTTAGTTCGTAATATTGATGATTCAGCGAACATCAGTTCAAAAATAAAGAATAGTCCTCTCTTACCAAATTCTATTCGTGCTCTAATAGTGGGACCATCAAATTGTGGAAAGACTAATGTTATGATTGGCTTGCTAGAAAGTCCTAATGGACTCAAGTTTGAAAACATCTATTTATACTCAAAATCTCTCTATCAACCTAAATATGAATACCTAAAGAAACTAATTTCACCAATTAAAGGTATGGGGTATTATACATTCACCGATAATGAATCAGTTATTCCACCTGACGAAGCTAAAACTAATTCAATTATGATATTTGATGATGTTGCATGTGAAAAGCAGAATAATATACGTACATATTTTTGTATGGAGTGAGATAAGAATGTTGATGCATTCTGCTGATGTCAAACTTATACCAGAATCACCAAACATTTGATACTAGATAATCATAATGTAATTATAATTTTTAAGTAAGATGAGACAAATATAAAGCATGTTGGAAGGATAAATATGGATTTTGATTATAAGCAACGATATTGAATTGAACGATGATCGTTATAGAAAAAAAGAGAATTTGACTACATAAAAGTTTACTTTTTCGTTTTTCATCTGACCTTAAACTGCATTCATCTAAATGTTATAAATGGGGAGCTACTTGTAAACTGATAACCCAATCTGAATCAGATAAGCTGATCTGAAAACCATACCAGGTCCTGATAAGCTGATCTGAAAACCAGACCAGGTCCTGAAAAGCTGATCTGAAAACCAGACCAGGTCCTGATAAGCTGATCTGAAAACCAGACCAGGTCCTATTAAGCTGATCTGAAAACCAGACCAGGTCCTGAAAAGCTGATCTGAAAACCAGACCAGGTCCTGATAAGCTGATCTGAAAACCAGACCAGGTCCTATTAAGCTGATCTGAAAACCAGACCAGGTCCTGAAAAGCTGATCTGAAAACCAGACCAGGTCATGATAAGCTGATCTGAAAAACAGATCAGGTCCTGATAAGCTGATCTGAAAACCAGACCAGTTACCTGATAACCTGATCTGATAGCTGATCTAATAGCTGATACCTGTTATTTACTATTATTAAATATGGATGAGAAAATTTTAAAACAGTTGGTGTTGACAAGAAATGTCTTGAAGAAAAAGCTTCGTAGTATAAAAACTGGTGAAATAGATACATGTGAGCAATAAAAGATACATTTAAACCTATAACAGAACCTCTCAAAGAATTCATAAATAGTTCTAGAAATATTGAAAGAATTCGCAAGAAAGAAGAAAGTAAAATCAAGATAGAAGCTGAAAATAATACAAGTTTAAAGCCATCAGTCAATATAGAGACAAGTACACCAAAGAAACTTTCAGAAGGAACAATATTTGATGATATCATCTTATTTAATGATGCTAATACTGAGAATGATGATAAGGATGATGAAGATGATTTTTACTCATAGACTTCCAATTCTGAAGACACTTATACTCATTTATCAGTCTTGGAAGGAAGAATTGAATTAGATACAAACTATGACCCACATCAAGATTTGAATAATGAATGAAAGTTTGGTGATAGTAACCTAAAACTAAATGAAGATAAAATACAAGTTGATGGTCAAATATAGGCCCTAATAGTAGCTTTATTTTCTTTAATGATTGATAATAAAACATGGAAATACTATGAGAAATTTGATGTTGAAAAATATATAAAATATATAATTTCTACTAATCATCATCATCATTCACTGACAGAGAATGATGTTATCAGTAAATTGTTTCTGGAAACTCCAAACGATAAACTATAGGACAAATTAATAATATAGCTTAAGGAATTAATATAATTCAAGAATATATTAAAATGCAAATTGATAGAGTACAACGTGAAATACAATTAGAGATAGAAGATAGTTATAAAATTGATAAAATACATACTAAAAATCAAATCATCTTTTGAAAAAACAAATTGAAGAGGTGAACGATAAAATTTATAGATTGGAAAATGAACTACATGATAGTATAAATAGCTGAAAGTGCATCAAGTAGATCACAACACTCTCCAAAAAATCTTTAAAATAACTCAATGTCTTTAAAAAGAAATTTAGTAGACGAACTCTATAATAAATCTCGAAAATTGTTTGTGCATTGTAGATATGTAATGAAAGGAATAGTTGATCTTTTATGGAGCTGATTTAGGTGAAATGGGAAACTATTCTACAGAAAATAGAAATTATTGATTATTGTAGACTGTAAATGATTCATTCACAAAGTTTCTATGGTCAATACCGTTGAAAATAAAAGTTGCATTCGAAAAAACCTAGGCTGTGGAAAATATTTTTGAAATGTTATGAGTACGAAAAAGCTTACAATTGGATGATTGTAAAGAATTTTTTAATAGACACTGGAAAATTCATGCATATGTAGAATATTAAACATTACTTAATATGAAAGCATCAATAGTAGAATGATTTAATAGATCATCCAAAGGAATTATGTGATGATGGTTCATATAAATGAAATATACCAAGAATTACTTAATGTACTCGTATACAATATAAAAGTTCATCTCACTATTTAAATTTTTCCGATTAAAGTTAACTCAACAAATGAGAAAAAGCTGCTAAATATAATAATTTGAAGATGAACAAAATGTTGAAATTTAATGAAAGTAAAAAATAAAATTAAACAGGAAAAATCTAGTTTGGTTTGTATTTTTGAAGGAATGATAGGTCTTAAGAAAGATAATTAACTTAATATACTGGAAATTCTCTAAACTTGTTGGCCTGTATGAAATATTGTGAAAACTTAAGTGATCAAAATAAATTACAACACAGTGTAATATTCAGTAACACCTAATATTATCACTTTTTATAGTGAAAATTGTACATTTTCCATTTCGAAAGCTCTAGCAAGCGAAATTTTGAAATATGCCCATGGGCTATTATAATAGATCTTTACTCTATTAATTTCTATAGCTATCAAATCTTTAGAAAATATAGATAAACTACATAAATTGGACTTAGATTTCCAATCTTTAAGACTGTATATGTGTATGAATTAGTATCAAACAAACTTACTGAATAAATATGGACTTCAACTGGAATCATGCTGAAGCATACATAAATTGTAAAATGCAATGTAAGCAGATCTTACTTTATATCTGTATCTGTATGAGTATCAAATAAATTTACAGAAAAAATATTGAAAGCATGCCTAAGCATGCAAATTAAAAAGAATGTCACACAATTTTGTAAGCAAAGAAATTTTATGACTCTGTGCTAAATGAAATACATAAATAAGTATCTACTTTGTAAAAGAATAAAAAGAGCGAAATCGTAAAATCTAATAGTATAGATTTTTAATTGAAACACCACTACATGTCGGACTCTCGCGTCACTATCGATAGAAGCATGCTAAGGCATGCATGCTAGCAAAATATATAAATCTGTTAGAAGGTGATGAGAAACTTGTTTCTAATCATTAATCTGTAGACAGCAATTGTATCTGGATCAACCCAACTCATGAATGAAATGTATACAGATATAGTTGATAGTAATGAGAACCTTTTTTAAGTAGGAAATGATTACATCTGAATGTGATACAACCCAGCCTACGTCAACAATAACTTCAAGGATGTCAACCAGCAAACCTCATGTAGAAAAACTCGATGTAAAAATTCTCTCAAACATAGATATTCTAGTGTTTCTGACACTATAAAAACACCGACGGTGAATTGATGGTGGAGGTAACTGCGTTATTTGAGATCGATTTTCTAGAATAATTGATTATTAAACATGTATTTCTTTGTAGATAAAGTAATTTCTCTATACATACATACATATATTTACCTATATGTATATATGAACACATTTAAAAATTATACAAATATTCTCTTTTTCAAGTAGTAAAATCTGAAAAAATAGTAGTGATACATTAAAAGAAAAAAAAAAATATTAAAAAGAGAGACTGAGTGATCAACTGATACGTACACTTTGTCTGACAGGTAAATAAAGCGCGCTTAAAAATATCAGAAATATATGTACAATACACTGAACTTTAATAAAATGAGAAAAAAAATCATCTAGAACATCAAATAAAAGCCATAGGCGAGTAACCTTCATAAGATAAACATATACCTTATTAATGAAAACATATTATCAGTATGAAGTAACACAATTTGAGGAATTAAAATTTTAACATTTAATTGTCCCTTAACGCTGACAAAGAGTAGACAGATATGTTGACATAGAAAGTCATCTTGTATACTAGAGGAACCGTTGAGAGGCCAGACCTAAATTGTAAGAAAACGATTTCGTTTTCTGTTGATCGCTATTCAAGAAGAAAACAAGTTTCCTCATTATGATTTAACTAATTTAAAAGTACATTTAAATTTAGTCTCATATCTAAATGATGATGATCTTAACATAAAAATTAAAAATAAACGTTATGCAATTCTATATTATATGTACTCGTATCTAAGATTCCAACAAAGCTATTATATGAAAGAATCTCAAGCACTTCCAAATGCACTAAAGTTTAAGATAAAAGTTCCTTTTATTCAATAGCGGCCCAATTGATATAGAAATTTAATATGAAACAGTAAGCAAGGACCTCAGCTACTGCATTTTTATTAATGATCGAATAATAGAAAGTCCTGAAAGTCTTATAAATTAAGTAATATGAATGAAAAAATGGTTTTAATAGACGAGTAAGGTTTCGAATGATTTTCATTACAAAAAGAAGTAGCGGATGTTTTTAACAATAATGAGTATAACAATTTCATTATAAAACCACCATTTGATTTTAAATGTTTATCAATAAAAAAGGAAAGAGAAGCAAAGTGGTTAAAAAAAGCTGGACTGCTAGATCAGTTTCATTTCAAAGCGTTTATTATTTTTAAAGCCAATGCAAGATGTTCTAAAATATATGAAACAGGTGAAGAAAAAAGATGATAGTTGGAAAAAATTTTACACCGAAAAATTTCTAACGTTGACTATATAGGCTACATCAACTTTAAACAAATGGAAATAAAATATATTAAATATTTATACTATAGTTACTACAACTAGAGAGGAATTAAATTTTACTTAAAACAGAAACTCCTCACTAACTTTTAAGTAAATACATCTAAAAATTAAAAGAACGTTTTTTTAATTTCAAATAAAAAAACTATCGAGATATTTCACATGTATACACAAAAGACCAGGCGAATATTTACAACAGCAACAACAGCACATGACAAAAAAAAATGTATTTAAACAGGGAGCCCCAGACTTATTTGTATGTACATACATACATACATAAAATCAATTTGTAGATCCATATGTACATATGTACACATATTATCAAATTTCTTACCCATGCTCAAGTATTTATTGGATTTTAACAATCACACTTACATATCTACATCATGAAAACATACAAACCGTTCTCCAAGCTATTGACGCTTGAAGACGAAAGTCGAAGAAGACAAATGTACTTAAATAAACAAACTTATCACAGACCAGTCAAACTCTATCGCGCATACGCACACACACAAAATCACCACGATCGTACGCAAGAATTTTGCAAAATCTGAAATTAATATTTATACAAATATAAACAAATTTCTGACCGACATACTTTAACACTGGACAAATTTAAGCTTGATAAAATATAAAGCAATCTCATCCTCCAATATGAAAAACATACTAGGATTAGGGAAGTTCAGATATATGATAATATTTTCTAGCAAAAAATGTTCATATGAGAAACAATTTATTTCTACGTACATATAAATACTATGGTGAGAAAATCACATACACACACACACATACTAAAATTCATTTACGAAAAATTACACCTATTTCAACAACGCCCCTCCCCTCACAAAACACAGTCAGCCTAAAGTTCTTACAGATATACATACACAAAATCTCAAGGTAACATACAATCTATCAATCTCACAACCTAAATCACGATCAGCCTTATACTCATATAGACATACATACACACAAATACGTATACATATACATGAACACCTTCACCTCACCTCTCATTAATCATGATATATTTAATGAACACTTCGCCCCTCACAAATCACGATAAGCCTTAAATCTCCTACAGATATACATACACAAATTCTCAAGGTCACATACAATCGATCAATCTCAACAATCGTAATCACCATCAGCCTTAAACTCCTATATACATACATGCATAAATATTCCTACAAACATATAAACACCCAAATTCCTATAGATACATATTACAATAACACCCCCCCGCCTACCTCAAATCAAGGACAACCTTAAACTCCTACATATACATACATACACACACACACACATAGGCACATTCTATCTATCTATCACAACGACACCCTCCCCCACCTCAAATCACAATCAGCATTAAACTCCTACGAACATACATATACACAGATTCCCACGGATACGTATTACATGAACACTCTCACCTCGCCTTTCATAAATCACAGACAGCCTTAAACTCTTACAGACATACATACATACATGTACACAGATTCCCACGGATACATATTACAACAACTCCCCACCCTCCACCAGTCGATCTACCTCAAATACATCCCGCCCCTCCACGAGCACAGCTTGGCTTAAATTCCAACAAGCATATACGTCACCGAATTCCCACGGTTACATATTACAAAACACCCTCACCTACCCAAATCACGGTCAGCCTTAAGGTCTCACAATCTAGACAAACCCCGTCCTCCACCAATCACAGCCAGACTTCAATTCCTACAGCTAGACACACCCTCAAATTTTCCGTCGGCATTAGGAAAAATCATTTCCATGATTTTCCCGTCGGCATTTGAAAAAACTAAACATGTTTTCCCGTCGGCATTTGAAAAAAATAAACATGTTTTCCCGTTGGCATCAGGAAATCATACACATATAAAAGCCTCAAACCTATAAACCCCTTAATGTATTCCTACAAAATATTCCGCACACAAATTTCCACGGATACATATTACAACACCCGCCCCCACCAAACACAGGCTGCCTTAAAGATACACCCGCAAATTCCCACGGTTACATGTTACAAAAGCCTCACCTGCCCAAATCACGGACATCAACAAATTTCCACAGTCTAACAACAATCATAACTTTCCCGTCGGCATTAGAAAAAATAAAGATGTTTTCCCTTCGGCATTAGGAAAAATCATACAAATATAAAAATCTTAAAGCTATAAACCCCCTTAATGTATTCCCACAAAATATTCCACGCACAAGTTCCCACGGTCATACATACATACATACATACATACATATACTTAATATAAATAAAAAAAGTTAATATAAACAAAAAACTACTAATGTAAACAAAAAACACAGACGGACGGACGGACACACACACGTAGGTATCAAATTTCACAAATTTCCAAGAATTTTAAAATTTCAGCCACAATTTAACAATTTCAGCCACAATTTAACAATTTCAGCCCACAATTTAACAATTTCAGCCACAATTTAACAATTTCAGCCCACAATTTAACAATTTCAGCCACAATTTAACAATTTCAGCCCACAATTTAACAATTTCAGCCACAATTTAACAATTTCACCCCACAATTTCACAAGTTTAATTGTCCCCGGATTGGCAATTCCCTACTACTATTTGAAGAAATTAAATATTGTTCTGCCCTCTTCATTGATGTTTCTCAGGGATTTGATAAAGTATGGCATGAAGGCCTTATTTTAAAATTGAAATCATATCTACCAATAAATTTTCTGAAGCTATTGGAAAGTTATATTACTACCCGGAAGTTCACGGTTGTTGAAGGAGACTTCATGAGTGTGCCCGAATCAATCTCATCCGGTGTGCCACAGGGGAGTATACTGGGGCCAGTTTTGTATTTGATTTACACTTGTGATATGCCTGTGAGCAGTGACATCCACAAATCTACAGGGTGTTTTTTTAGGGGTATAGAACTTCGAATTGAAATAAAACACAAGAAAATCGTTTTAATGTCCATCAATTTGGCTTTATTGGAAGGATAATTTTATGCCATTAACGTTTAAATATGATTTCGGGCATGTGGCCGCCGCGGCTGGCTCGAATAAAGCCAATTCTACAGGTCCAATTTTCAACCACTTTTTCGAGCATATGGGGCCGTATGTTGGCAATAACTCCACGAATGTTGGCTTCCAAGTCCCCTAACGTTTCTGGTTTGTTGGCGTAGACGAGCGACTTCACATATCCCCAAAGAAAATAATCCAATGGTGTCAAATCACACGATCTTGGTGGCCAATTGAAAGGTCCATTCCGCGAAATTATGCGCTCATCGAATGTTTCCTTCAATAAATCGATTGTGACGTGCGCTGTGTGGCATGTAGCGCCGTTTTGTTGGAACCACAACTCATCCACATTCATGCCATCCAATTCGGGAACAAAATAGTCGGTTATTGCTGTGCACGGTGGCGAATCGATTCATTCGGGTTCTCTTCAACACTTTGCTCTACAGCGGCAATTGTTTCTTCGGTGCGCACTGTTCGACGTCTCTGCGGATGCGTATTATCACATAGAGTAAACGTAGTGCGAAAACGATCCATGGTTAACCGAATTAATTGCTCTGATGGACGATTATGTCGACCATAAAATGGACGGAGCTTGCGGTAAACTTCGCGAACTGAACCATTATTTTCGAAATAAATTTGCACGATTTGCAAGCGTTGTTCTTTTGTCAACCTGTTCATGATGAAATGGCAAACCAAACTAAATATTAATCACTTGAGAGCTGACAAAATGGCCGCCAGTTAAAAAGTGATGCCAACTTAAAGTTCTATACCTCAATAAAAAACACCCAATACATTTGCTTATGGTACAGCTTGCCTTCGTATGCACGAAAACTTTCACGAGGCATCTCGATATCTTCAGGAACATATTACCCAGCTGGAACTATGGCTAAACTTATGGAGAATAAAAGTAAACGAACAGAAATGTGCTCAGATAACATTTACCCTACGAAAAGATACTTGTTCCGCTATTAGAATAAATAATAAATTTGTTCCTCAACACTCACATGTGAAATACCTTGGTGTATACCTTGACCGACGGCTTACATGGAAACTCCACATTGAATATAAGCTAACAGAAATGAAAATAAAATTACTCAGGTACATTGGCTGATTGGTAGAAATTCCACGTTGAGTCTACATTGTAAACTTTTGATATACAAGTCGCTCTTGAAACCTATATTGTGCTACGGAACACAGCGGGAATCCAACCAAGGCAAAGTAAGAAAAAATTAAAATTTACATCGTGATTTAAATATGCCACTAGTGACTGAAAAAATTAAAAAATACGCAGGCAAATACTTAACAAAACTCGAGTCTCATCCTAGTACACTTGCTCGTAACATCTTGAATTTTACTGGACACATCCGTTTAAAAAAGAGGAACACTCAACACTCGAGATGAAACAGCTTGAAAATATTTTCGTGCTTAATACGATATTTATGTATTATTGATTACTATCACTAAGTTTATGCCTGACACTGGTTGGGCGTAATTATTATATCTAGATTTAAGATTTGAATACTTATTGTTAGTTCATTTCATTTTTTTAAGATACAATAAATAAATATACGCATGAAAAAAAGAAGATTGGCAATGTTAGATTAAATTTCATCGCGTGTACTTAGCGTAATGTTTTACGAGCAACGACTACTAAAATACTTTTTGAAACCCGGCTAATTAACACGATTGATCCTCTTCACATATGGGTGAGGTAAAAAACTTCTTAGTGGGTTATAGATTGTAACGACAGTGGGAGAGTGATCGGAGGAGAGACCTAGAGAAGCTTCAACATGAACTAAATATTTTTCATGACGTCAAAATCTATAACATCTGGAATTTTTTGTATGTCAGTAGACCAGTAAGTAGGGTCCCCACTCGAAATGACGTCTAATCCCAATTTTGAACTTGTGTTGAATAACGCTCTCCTCTAAGGCGCGAACCCCAAAACGTATGTTTTGCATTGTGATCTCCAGCTGATACGAAACAAGGTCCAAGCGATTTGTAGAAATCCTCGTATTGATCCTCAATGATTGAGAATCTTGGAGGAGAGTAAATTGATGATATAACGAAATTTTGCAAAAAAAAATTTCAACACAAATATTAGTTGCTTGTAGATGTTCTGCACAAATGTTATCAAAAATATAGTGCTCTAGTCTTGACTTTATTAGAATTGCTGATCCACCGCATGCTCTTCCTCTCGGGCCCTTTGGATCATATAAGGTGTAGCCATTCATTTTGAAAAGGCTACTCGAAGTCAAATGAGTATCAGAAACCAATGTAGCAGTATCTAATTTAATGTTTGCATTACTTTGAACGTCTGCACGGACAATTAAAAGATTCTAATATTTCACTAATGTTGAAGTCGTACTAGTGAGAACTATTCAAGGTCAAGTACAAATGTGCATCAACGGCAAATTTAAGAAAGAGTTTTTTATTGTTGGCACCTGAACAGCCACACATACCTGCTACACAAAAACACTCGCGATCGTGAGAATGAATTTGTATTTTAAACAAGCATCATATTACGGCCAGATTCCACACGAAAATATGTGCACTAATATTAAGTAAATAATAGATTTAATTTCACTTTATTTTTGTGCATACATGTTCATATGTTTCAACATAAGTATGTGTATATGTAGGGTTAAGATTTATTCTCATAAGTAGTATATAAGCTATGGTAATTTAATTTTAATTTTAATCTGGAAATTACTGCGGCCCTAGAGCTGCAACTAATAAAACTGCAACTAAATAAAAATAAATTTTTTTAATGGTTATATGGCGATCCTGCAATATTTTTTAGAATAAAGGAATACATAGCATATCTGCTTATCCTTTATCTAAAAATAAGAAAGGACAATAGGATCCAACATACAGAGCTTATGCTAAGTTGGATTCCTATTAATTATTTTTCGCCAAGATGATGAAGAAATGCCTCCTTATGTGCCCATCAAAGAATTGACACCAGCCGAATTGAAGAAACGCGAAAAGGGACTGCGTAAGCTAAGGGACGATTTGCGATAAAGAAGCTAAAACAGTCACAGCACGAAGAAAAACTTTGTTGTCACTTCGAATATTGTATTGTCTACAAATCCTCCAGCGACCAAACCAGCAGCATTCACATCGAAGAGTGCCTTAAGTGTTACACCCACTACGGCGGTACCATTGCCAGCACATACCAAAAGTTCACATTCCAATAGTAATAACATCTCATCTTCAGTTAGCATAAGCGCAACAAATAGCCGCTCGAATACAAATTCCTTCATATAGAAAAAAGAAATTATTTTTAATCCTGTTCACTATTTTTCGCCAAGTTTTTCCTTAAATGGACCCAAATTTGACTCACACAAAAAAAAAAATTTTTTTTAATACCAATTTGAAGCTTTCTACGTAAAAATTTTGTAATATATACATACATCCTTATATAAGAAGTTCTTGCATTATTTTCGTTAAAAAAAAAAATAATTCTACAAAATATATACATATGTACATATTAACAAATACTCTTTGGTAAAAATAATTTGTAAATGGCCTTTTATTTTTTGAAATTTTCGGTTTTCGCAATGAATAGAAATAACAATAAAAATAAGGCTAGGCCAAAAAACCGAGTAGAATACGAAGAAGAGGAAATTGAAAGAGCTATAAAATTTTTAACTGAACTGTGGAAGGATTTAGGAATAGAAGGAACCCCTACTAGGGATGATGTAATTAACAGACGAAAAGTGGAATTAGAAACAGTGTTGTTAATGAGAAAATATCTAGATTGGTAATTTTTTTTTTTTTACAATATAATGGGAGCAAAAGAATCTAAAGTAGATCATCCCAACGCAAATGTTGTCAATAACGTAGAAATTATTGACCACAAGGAAGAAATTAACTCTATATGGCTACTTATATTAATCCTTACAATAATAACAGCTCTTAATCTACTACTTAAAATTTACTTAGCACATAAAAGGTCGCTCAAAAAGCAGTACATTAGTAGGGCAAATGATTTAGATAAAGTTTAAGTCTGTATGGATTGGCAAACTATCCTTAGTAAATGTAGAAATATTAAAACAGAATTTGAAAAATCATATAAATGTCTCAGTATAGACAGACCAATAAAACATGACACCCTAAATAAACATTTTAAAATTATTTTAGATTGCTTAGAAAAAACAAGAGTGATCCTAAATACTAATTATGCGCGACTAACATCTACACACAAGACTGCAGCAGACGCATTTTTTTATGATATTAGGAACAAAATACTAAAACTAGCAGCCAAAAAGAACATACAAATTGAATTGCCAGAAACAATACATGAACAAACTGATATAATAATAATTTTCCCCCCTAAAGATGATGAAAACTGTTACGAAATGAGCCAAACAGTCGTAGAATTTCTCAGTACAGCTTCGAAGTTAATTACGGACTTCGATGGCAAATCTGAAAACTTGCGTTCCTTTATAGACTCACTATCACTGGTTGAATCTATTAAAAGTTCACATGCAACAACTGCAGTTTCATTAATTAAAACAAAACTCAAAGGAAACGCAAGAAATTTAATAAACACTGAGTCAACCATCTCAGAAATTATAAATAAGTTACAAAATACAGTAAAGGGTGAATCGGTAGAAGTAATAACGGCAAAAATACAAAATATAAAACAGAATAATAAAACTGCAAATACATATTATGCAGAAATTGAGAATCTTGCAAAATCCCTCGAAAATGCTTACATTACAGACGGGATACCATGTGAGTTAGCAACTAAATACTCCACACAAGTGGCAGTAAAAGCTATCACCAAAAACTGCACCATCGATAAAGTAAAACTTATCATGGAAGCAGGACAATTCAATACCATGAATGATGCCATTAGTAAATTTGTCAACAGTTGCACAGAAGCAACTGGACAACAAAATTCTATACTATACTACAAGCAACGTCAAAACACTCGGAATAATAACTTCCGAGGTAATTACACAAGATTCCGTGGAAGAAGCAACTTCCCAAGAAATAATAGCAACAATAATAGTAACAACAACTATAACAACAGAAATAATAGCAACACTAACTACAGTCAGAGACAAAACAATAACAGTAGAAACAGACGTCAAGTCAGAGCAACAGAATCAAACGAAATTGATTCGGAAAACCTATATGTTCCCCTAAGAGAAATCCAATAAATAAACATGTCTACAATTTAAATCTCAACTTATGTTTTTGCGTTCAATTACAAATAAACAAAATTAAAACACCAATAACACTACTAATTGATACTGGAGCAGACACCTCACTAATAAAAATTTCACATTTGCATCCAAATGAAATAAATACTAACAAGATAACAACAATAAGAGGAATAGGACAGGGGAAATACATTCCGTTGGAAGCATATTTTTTGATCTAAAACACAAAAATTTTCTTATACCACATAATTTTCAAGTAGTAGAAAATGATTTTCCAATACCATGCGATGGAATTATCGGCATCGACTTTATAAAAAAATATAATTGCATTCTAGATTTCAATAATGACTATGATTACCTTGTACTACGACCTTTCAATATCTCAAAACCAATAGAAATACTAATCACAAATAATGGTGATGAAATAATCCTACCTCCAAGATCCGAAGTCATACGTCAAGTAAAACTAACATCAGTAAATAATGAATTACTAATCCCAAATCAAGAAATAGAACCAGCTGTTTTCATAGCGAACACATTAGTAACAACAATCAAAGCTTTCATTCGTATCCTAAATACTAACAACAATATTAGCAAAATTAAACAAAACAAAATCAAAACCGAAAACATCTCAAATTATGATATAGTTAAAAACAATTATAAAACAAAAATAAATAGAAACAAAGAAGTTCTAAAACTTTTAAAAGGAAATTTTCCACCACAATTCAATAATACTTTAACAACATTATGCGCTTCATATTGTGATATTTTCGGTTTAGAAACAGAAGCTATAACTACTAACAATTTCTATAAACAAAAGTTGAGAATAAAAGATACACAACCAGTATACATTAAAATTACAGAATTCCACACGCACACAAAGAAGAAATTGATAAACAAGTAAAAAAGTTAATAGACAACAAAAGAGTCGAACCTTCACACTCCGAATTCAATAGTCCAATCCTATTGGTACCCAAGAAGTCATTACCAAATTCAGAAAAAAAAGATGGAGACTTGTAATAGATTATAGGCAAATTAATAAGAAACTAGTGGCTGACAAATTTCCATTACCTAGAATTGACGATATTCTAGACCAACTCGGCAGAGCGAAGTATTTTTCTTGTTTAGACCTTATGTCAGGGTTTCACCAAATTAGTTTGGAGAAAAATTCAAGAGACTTTACATAATTTTCCACCAATAATGGTTCATACAGATTTACAAGGCTACCCTACGGCCTAAAAATAGCTCCAAATGCATTCAAAAGAATGATGACACTTGCTTTTAGTGGTTTAAAACCACATCAAGCATTTCTTTATATGGACGACCTAGTTGTCTTGGGATGCTCAGAAAAACATATGCTCTCAAATCTGAAAGACGTTTTCGATTTATGTCGCAAATACAACCTAAAACTTCATCCTGAAAAATGTTCATTTTTTATGAAAGAAGTAACATATCTTGGTCATAAATGTACAAACAAAGGAATATTGCCAGATGATAGTAAATACTCGATAATTGAAAATTACCCAACACCACAAGATGCTGATAGTGCAAGAAGATTTGTAGCTTTTTGCAACTATTACAGGAGATTTATTAAAAACTTTTCTGAATATTCAAGACATTTAACAAAACTAACCAAGAAAAATGTTCCATTCGAATGGACAAAAGATTCTGAATTTGCATTTAAATACCTAAAGAAAGCGTTAATAAGCCCCACATTACTACAATAACCCGATTTTAATAAAGAATTTTGCATAACCACAGATGCAAGTAAATACGCTTGTGGAGCAGTTTTAACACAAGAACACGAAGGTAAACATTTACCAATAGCGTATGCTTCAAAAACACTTACTAAAGGTGAAAGTAATAAATCAACAATTGAGCAAGAATTAACCGCCATACATTGGGCTACAACACACTTCCGACCATACATATATGGAAAACATTTTCTTGTCCGAACCGACCATAGACCACTATCTTATTTATTTTCAATGAAAAATCCAAGCTCCAAATTAACAAGAATGAGACTTGATCTCGAAGAATATAATTTTACAGTTGAGTACCTTAGGGGAAAAGATAATTATGTTGCAGACGCTTTATCACGAATAACCATAAATGACCTAAAAGACATGAATATTAAAATTTGTTCTATATTAAGAGTCACGACCAGATCAATGACCAATAAAAGGAAAAAGAATTAAATAGTAATTTGAAATTTATTTGCTGGAGGTCAAGCATTGTCTATATATTTCATTGGTGCTTAGCCAAATCATCAGTAGACTTTAACCACATTTTGAACAGTCACAACAAACCTCTTATCTTATGCACAGACTTTCAAAAACTATTTGAGAATTCACAAATAATAATCACAAATAATAATATTTCTGAAAATCACAAGCGAAACACAAGCAATAGGCATAGAAACTATAAAGTCTACTGATGATTTGGCTAAGCACCAATGAAATATATAGACAATGCTTGACCTCCAGCAAATAAATTTCAAATTAAAATAAACTTATGACAATATGTCGAATAATAAATTTCTTAAATATTAAATAGTAATTCACATACCAAACAGCATAATATTAATAAAAATAATAATGATTATAAGCCCAGTATATATATATGTACCATTAAATAACACTGATGTCAGAAAATATAATAAACTAAAGATTTCCCCCGGAAGATGTTATATCAAACGAGGAAAATCTATAGTAACATACATATATACAAATTAATGATTTGTTTACTAAAGGGAACTTTGACTTAGGACAATTTTTCTCTAGGCTCGAATATGTGGCCGGTAAACATAATATTAAGTGAGAACATTTTCGAATTTATCTCTATTAATGAATTTAAAGTTATGGGCAATAAAATATTGAATAAAATTAAAGTAGCGCTACTAAATGAGGTGACCCAAATTGATAGTAAGAATGCCAAGGCAATTCTCGAATTTATGCTGAAATATCACGATGATCCTATAGAAGGAGGACATTGCGGAATATATAGAACAATAGAAAAAATTAAGAGATATTATTATTGGAAAAATATGTCAAAAGACATATCTAAATACGTAAAATCATGTTATAATTGCCAAACTTCCAAAACAACAAAACATAAAAAGTCCAATGATTATCACACAGACACCTGATAAGGCCTTTGATACGGTTTATGTGGATACTATTGCACCATTTCCAAATTCATTGAAAGAAAACGAATATGCGATCACACTAATATGTGATTTAACTAAGTATTTGGTAACAATACCGATTAGAGACAAAAGTGCCAAAACAATTGCTAAAGCAATTTTTGAAAATTTCATACTCACCTATGGTCCGATGAAGACGTTCATTTCGGACATGGGAACAGAGTATAAGAATTCTATTTTAACAGAAATTTGTAACTTGATGAAAATTGAAAAACTAAACTCAACAGCTTACCACCATCAAACATTAGGAACAATAGAAAGAAGCCATAGAACCTTTAACGAATATGTACGCTCTTACATTTCAGTAGACAAAACTGACTGTAACGAATGGTTAAAATATTTTACATATTGCTTTAATACAACACCTTCAACAGTTCATAGTTACTGTCCTTATGAATTAGTTTTTTCAAAACTCCCGAATAAATTTCATCAATTCACTGAAGTGGATAGAATTTCTCCTTTATATAATATAGATGACTACGCCAAAGAGGCAAAATTTAGGTTAGAAATAGCGTATAAGAGGGCCCAACAATTACTAGATAAGAATAAAATTAAGCAAAAAGAAAATTACGATAAGAATGTTAATGATTACAATTTAAATATAGGCATAAGGTGGAGCCAAACTATAAAGGTCCATACGAAATTAAAAACATAGATATAAGAAATAATGTAACAATAGTAGATAAGAAAACTAATAAAGAAAAAATAGTTCACAAAAATAGAATTAAGTTGTATCATAAGTAATAGAAACAAAAAAAAAATAAAATTAGGAACAATATAAATAAGTAAATATTGATACTCCGGAGTATGTAATAAATAAAATAATAATACATATATTATACTTATTAAACTAAAATAAATTCTAATTCTTCTTTAAACATATTTGTAAAAGAATGTCCATGGAACTAACGTTATATGAACATTCTTGCGAAAAGTGGAGGTGTAGCAGTATCTAATTTAATGTTTGCATTACTTTGAACGTCTGCACGTACAATTAAAAGATTCTAATATTTCACTAATGTTGAAATCGTACTAGTGACAACTATTCAAGGTCAAGTACAAATGTGCATTGACGGCAAATTTAAGAAAGAGTTTTTTATTGTTGGCACCTGAACAGCCACACATACCTGCTGCGCAAAAACAATGGCGATCATGAGAATGAATTTGTATTTTAAACAAGCATCATATTACGGCCAGATTCCACACGAAAATATGTGCACTAATATTAAGTAAATAATAGATTTAATTTCACTTTATTTTTGTGCATACATGTTCATATGTTTCAACATAAGTATGTGTATATGTAGGGTTAAGATTTATTCTCATAAGTAGTATATAAGCTATGGTAATTTAATTTTAATTTTAATCTGGAAATTACTGCGGCCCTAGAGCTGCAACTAATAAAACTGCAACTAAATAAAAATAAATTTTTTTAATGGTTATACCAATATTGTATCAATATTTTTTCCGTGAGGAAGTGCTCGAGTTCTTACGGCAGAAATGCATTCGCAGCATTTCTTGCATCATGCTAGTAATATTTGTAGTAAAGTTGTTTATAGTTTGCACCAGATTATCAATAGTAGCTTCAAGGCGACTGAAATTAAAGCTTGTGAAGTACTTGGTTGGCTCAGTTGAGAAAAATTGCCGGAAAAATCGTTTGCTGGTTGAGCTGGAGCTACTTTAGGTTTTCTCCCATAGTCTGTTTCACGAAAGAATATACAGGACATACTCTGTAGTTGGGAGAGTGATTACCTCCACAGTTACTAAATTTTTTTCAGCTTGATCTTTTGGCTTAGAAACCTTACGCTAAAAATTGGATGAGTTTAACTTTTTTTTCAATTGTATGTCGTTCGGCTCCAGTTCAACTCGAAATAGGGGTTGGGGGACCTTCTACTTTTTCGGGGTCAATATATGAATCTATGCCCTTTAATGATATCTGTAGACCTATAGAACTTTTAAGTTGGTATGTGAAAAACTTGTTTTATTTTTTCAAATTCACTAACAATTTTTCGGAAATCTGAAAAATCATATACTTGGATTTTAGTTTCATCAATATTTCCTCGTTTAATTGGAATGATGTGAAAAGTATTTTCACGAATGCCCGACAATAGTTTTTTTAGAAGCGCCTTAGAATTTTTAGACCTTCACCAAAAATGGTAAAGGCTATATATAGGTTTCTCCAGATTTTTGAAACTTCTACAAAATTCATATGCGGCCAAATAAAGTAAGTTATTCTGGATCCTTATGAATAGGAGATGAAAAAAAAGACATGTCCGTCTGTCCGAAAGTGATTTTCTGAAGCTCCCAAAAGAGTTAGAGAGCATTTGTCTTGGCACGGTTGGCATTGAAAATCAGCAAAAATAAAGAATCGGTTCTTGCATTTTCTATATATAAAGTTTTATCACACATTTTTTTACAAATCTACAAAAAAAAAGTTGCCGTGCATAGAACCAACAATAATTCAGTTACTAACCTCACTAGCCACTCCACCGCTGAAGCTTGCTTGAATTTACTTTATAGTTACTTTACTTACACATTTTCTTTAATAAGCATTATTTCGTATTAAACCCCTTTTGTCACCAATACATAGACATTACCATATGTTTTTTTTGTTTCGCTCATGCTTTTTCGTACGCATGCATATGAATTGATGTGTATAACTATCAGTACCGTCATGCAAAAAACTATATTTTTATATGTATATATAAATATACGCTATCACGACGACTATTCATCTCGTACATACATACATACATATGTACACATGCATGTTTACAACATTTGTAAACAGTTTTCTTGTGCCTGTCCTGAATATATTAAAGTTTTTTAGTTGTGACTGTTTTTAATTTAGTGTGCGATATATAGGTAAATTCGATGTGAATACATATGCATATGTATGCACATCTATAAAATATATTTAAAAAAATTACGTATATTCATTAATTTTACAAATCAATAAATAAATAATTGTTTTTATTTTTAATGCATGGAAACTTTCAATAACATTTCTGTGTATTTCTAAAATTAATAAAGTAATACAAACCAATTTATAATTGCAGTAAATATGTATGGTACAAAAATTAAAGAATCATTTTTGAATAAATTTTTCATTTTATTTTTTAGAATACAAAATATATCAATATTTGATCAATTCACAAGCCTTGTTTTATCGTTTAAAGTCGTATATATAAAAAAAAGAAAAAACATTTTACAAATAACTTCATTTTGTATTGAGAACATTTGTTTCAAATCTATTTAAACGATACAATAAGGAATAAGAGAATTGAGCAATTGTGATTTTAGTTTTATCATTGTCACAAAAGCTTAGAAAAAATATATTTAGTTAATTTTAATTAAAAGTTAAGTTGATTTTATATACTTCAGTTTCAGTTTTTCATATTTAAGTATGAAAGATGCTCAATAAAGGTCAAGAATTATTCAAGAACTTTTTACATTCAGGAAATAAATAATAATAGTTAACGGTTGACCAATGTTTAAAAAAAAACTATTTAAAATAAGTGATAACAATGAAAAATAAGTGATAAAAGTAAAATATGGACAAAAGGAGCAAAATTTTCACACCGCCCGACTTTGATTTTTCATCGCCCATCAATTGTTTGTTTATTTCGTTTTGTAAAACAACAAAATATCGTACTTTACTACGTTCGTTGGCTATTTAAGAACTATTCAAAATCAGTGAAATAAGCGGTAAAAAAAACATGTTGAATTTATAGATAAATAGCACTTAATTGCAAAGTCAAACAATTATCAAATTATTATGCAGTATAAAGCATGTAAAAATTTAGACAAAATGCTCCCCAGTCCAGCAAGCACATTTTTTTTTTAATTTGAAAACTTGTCGAATATTGCTTAGACGTACATATAGTATGTATATAGTACATTACACACAAATTGCCGAAAGTATTTATTTTATTCACTCCAACAGTAGTTTCTGGTACAATGGCCATAAAAAATCACGTGTGTAAAAAATGCACTGATAGCATGCAAACCGACCTATAATAACCTAACTTAACTATAAACACTTTTGGCACCATAACTTTTAAATGCGACACTTTTCGCAAAAATTTTATATAACAATTTTTGGTTAAAATAAAAAGCACATTTTTCCTGTGTGTAATTTTGCCTTAACTATGGCCTATCATGGTTCCTTAACGGGATAAAACTAAGTTTTTTGTAAAGGCTCTTTTCAATCTCTCAGTAAAATTAAGATAGCCATAATTATAATCTGTGTTCATAATTTTTTAAGGTAAGATTTGTACATTATGTAGCCTCATTACATTTGGACAAAATATGTATCATTTAATTATATAATGACCAAAACATCACATACCAATTTATTATAAGCTTTCACACAAAAAAGTTATATGAATTTTGTAATATCAATTAAAATATTTGTAATATCAATTAAAAAATTAATTAAATTTTCACCTATAAAGAATTTGATAATATAAATTAAGCATTCAAGAGATTTATTATTCGACATATTGTCATAATTATATTATATTTAAGTGAAATTTATTTGCTGGTGGTTAAGCGATGTCTATATGCATTTCATTGTTGCTTTAACAAATTAAGTTTTTCCACTCAATTAAAAATTTAATTTATTCAATTAAATTTTTAATTGAAAACATTAATTTTATTGGGAAATTATTCTACAGCTGATCATATATTGTATACATATATCGTCAGTGCCGTTAGATTTACGATTTTTTATAACAAATTTCCCAATATGACGATTCACAATTTTGGTTCCAATATTCTTCATATTTTGACGATTTTTTGAAATAAGTATTTAGTAACATAAATATGCCAACAAGCCCTTGCAGAAAAGAGATTTGATATCGAGAACACAACTATCAAAAATTTTAATTTAATTACAGCATCAGTTATGTTATATATAAACTCTGATATTCTTTGTTCTTGAATTTACATAACATACATATGAAGTATGTACGTAGATTATTTTCAACAAATATATTAAATATATAGATTATATTTGTGTCTAGTTTTGCTGAGATAATTTCGAAGTATATAAACAAAACTTAAAAAATTGGTATGTGATGTTTTGATCCTTATATTATGAAATGATACATATTTGGTGCAAATACAATGGGTCTGTATAATGTACAGAACTTACGTTATAAAATATTGAAAATGGATTATAACAAGCGTTATCAAATTTTTAGGGAGTGCCATTGAAAAAAAGCCTTTCCAAAAAACTTAGTTTCATCCTATTAACTGTCATAGTTAGGAAACAGTTATGCTATTTCTTCTAAACACAAACGCCACATTAAAAAGTTATGGTGCTAAAAGTGTTTATAGTGAAGAATGGCTATTTTTTGGGTGAAAAGTATAAATGCTCATGGCTGGTTTGCATGATTTTAATGCATTTTTTACACTCATGTGATTTTTTATGGCCAGTCTATCAGAAACTGAATCTTTCAGCATCCTATATATTTTTGGGTGTTCTAATGTACATATACACATATGGCCATTAAAATAGGTACGACCTCTATAATGCATATTTTTCGATTTTATGTGAACAAATAGCCGATCTTCGTTTCTATTCATTGCCTGCAGCATTAGACTGAATAAAAATAACAATAAAGACGTAACATTTTAAATTAATTAACATACTATTCGAAAAACACGAAATTCACTTGGCCATTAAAATAGGTACCAAAAATAGATCCTGAAAATAAAAGGAATATTGAGTAATTTTGCATAAAAATAACATTGAAACAGCTTGGCACGTCTCTCCGTTATGTTTTGGGGCTAAAGGACATTAGCGACAAGGATTGGAAAAGAAGATATTCAAAACAACGCTCAATTGTGGCAAAAAAATTCAAGAAATATGGTAAGAAACTACTACTGACTCCTGTCGCAAGATTATCTCTTCTATGTCCAACAGATTAGATAATGTCATTAAAACTAATGGTGGACATAGTGGCTACTCATGTAATTTAGCTGTTTCAATGTTATTTTTATGAAAATTACTCAATAATCCTTTTATTTTCAGGATCTATTTTTGGTACCTATTTTAATGGCCAAGTGAATTTCGTGTTTTTTCGCATAGTACGAGTATGTTAATTAATTTAAAATGTTACGTTTTTATTGTTATTTTTATTCAGTCTAATGCTGCAGGAAATGAATACAAACGAAGATCGGCTATTTGTTCACATAAAATCGAAAAAGATGCATTTTCATAGATTATAGAGGCCGTACCTATTTTATTGGCAATATGTGTATATACATATGTGGGTTTATGTTTTGTGGTGTTTGCTGGGATGTTACAGCTTGAACATTTGAAACTTTTATATTACAAATATTAATTTTTCAATCAAGTTATTGATAAGCTTGTAAGAAAGTCATTAATAAATTTGAGTTCAAAAATACATACATACACATATGGCCATATAAAGAGGTACAATCTTTATAATGATCAAAAATGCATATTTTTCGAATTTGTGTGAAAAGAAAGGCATTCTAGTTAAATTTGCTGTAAGCAAAAAGTAAATAAAAATTATTAAAAGTTTTCACTTTAATATAATAAAAGTTTTTATTTTTTGTGTGGGCAAGCAATTTTGTGTCGAAAATTTTTTTTATTTTAAAATTTTAACTACAATATTTATTTACTTTTATGCTTCCAACAAGGTAATTTTACAT
This sequence comes from Nowickia ferox, assembly GCA_936439885.1. Classification (NCBI taxonomy): domain Eukaryota; kingdom Metazoa; phylum Arthropoda; class Insecta; order Diptera; family Tachinidae; genus Nowickia; species Nowickia ferox. The sequence continues at coordinate 54,347,201 of OW387026.1, forward strand.
AATATGACTATGTTTACATAATTTCGAAAAAAAAGCATTTTTGATTATTATAGAAGTGATACCTACTTTACTGAATGCATCTGTATATCGTCAACTCCGAGTGTAATCCTGCTAAATCCACTTTTTATAACATATGACATTTTAATGCCATTCGAAAGAGAATGAGACGCCTCATCGACCTGCTAAAATATTTTAATTTGACACTCTAGTATACATATGTCGAAGAAACTTAATGTATTAGGCTAATTTATTAACTTTGTATAGAAACCGTATTTTGTCTCTCCTGTAAAATTTGCTGGAAGTGAGTTAGTAGGTTTACACTCTAGGCCGATAATATACTACATATTGGAACGTAGGAAATTCATATATAAAAAGAATTTTGTGTTTGTATAACGAAACTGTACAGCAAAATATGTATAATCAGGTGTATATCAGATTCAGAGTGATGTTTGTTTTTGCATACGGGCGATCTAAATGTAAAAAATAAAAACCTTTGAGTATAAGTTAATGGTAAGGTAAGTATAAGGTAACAATATGTACACATGTAAATAAAAGTATTTTTATAAAACGTACTTAACTACATATCGAAGGCTTTTTGATGCAAACAGACACATATCTAAAATGTACTAATTTAAACTTCATTAATAAACTTTTGACAAATGTATGTAAATGCAAATTTCAATAAATTGCTAGATTAGAAAAATATTATATACATACATATGTTTATATGTATGTCAAGATTATTATAAAACTGTGTTTCACCCTCGATATGTAGTTTTCCATAATGGTTATGTACGTTTGTGTTCATAATTGCTTTCTTGTGTCTTACTAGATAATTTTGCCTGCATTATAACGTCTTTGGTTGTCAATCCAACTCTTCATTTGTTGTGGTGTCCTTTGATTTAGAGCTTCATATTGGTTAATAGCGACTTGGCTTTCATTTAGAGTTGGAGAGATTATTATGGTGGGCCAGAGAGATGCTGTGCAGAAAGTCCTCAGTGAAATCATATCCAATTGGAGCCAATACGTCGGCAAATATAAGAAGCCACAAATTTTTTAATTAAACTTTTTCTCTTGTAATTTTCTATCAAGTACTCGAATTTTTCCATTGGAAGCCACTGTACACTAGATTTCGGAATTTGTGTAAATGCTCCAAATGAGAAACAATGAGCACATGTTATAGGAAATTTAAGATAAGCATACATACCTCCAAGCTCTTCGAAATTTATTGGTTTTCTTCTTTTAGATATTCCTTTAAAAATTTTTACACAAAGCACCACTAAACATGTAAGTGTACGTCTTAATGCATACTCCGCAAATTTTCAAATGATCGTGAAATGATGCTATCAAAACACATTTAGTAAAATTAATCTTGAACGCTGCTTAAAAAAATGTGAACCGTTATATTTCAGGAAAATATGTGTTAACATATGTATATATGTATACATGTTATCATACCTATGTATACGCATATGAAGCGTTGCCATAATGTTTTTTTTTTGCTATTTTTGTTTTGATGATCTGTGTACCGGAATTTGAGTTAATGGGCAGCATGAAAAATCAACTTAAAAACTACCACAAATTATGAAATATAGACCATAAAATAAAAAATTAAATAGAGCACAAAAACTATGTAAGGGCTAGTACACGGCATGTAAGAAACCACATTGCCATGTACTAGTAAGATATGTACATGTAGATATTCACATGCTTACAGATTTGCTGCCTCAGAAAAGCATGTAGCCACTACTAGTAATTTTAAAAAACTCAACCAACATGCTGAAAATTTCCCTGATGTCATCGCCACATACGCAAAAGGCTTTTTACATGGCGCGTACTATATGCTTAAAAGCAATCAAAATAAATGAAAAAATAACACTATATTAAGTTGCAGGAAATCTTTAGTGATAGGCCGTGTCCGGAAAAAGTATGACAGAAAAAATGTTTGAGCTCAGCCAAATGTCGGCTATGCAAAATATCTTTAGTAAAAATTACAAAAAGTTATATCACTTTTTTTAATTGACAATTTAGAATGAAAATTCTAAATAAAATTCTAAAACTTGTTGACCCATAACTTCCAAAATATGCGATTTCGGGGATTTTTTATGCATTTTTTCCTTAGATTATAATTTTTCTTAGATTATAATTTTTTTGAGAGATGCTCTTAAAGTAATCTTGTTCAGGATTCGCTGAGTAGAAATTTTTTTACTTAAAATTTTCTTGCGAATTTTAAATCATGTGCAAATTTTAAATCAGCCTTATTCTGAATAACATCTCCTCGAGAGTTTAATGACTTTTCATTGTTTTCCCCATTTTAAAAAGTCATTTGCAAGCTTTAAGTTCAAACAAAACAACTGGAAACAAAATAACTGACTTAAAAATTCGAAATACTCCCTAAAATTTTAATTTTTAGCTCAATCTGTTTAATATATGTAGGTGGGGTTTATTTTCAGGAAAAAAATAAGTCTGTAGGAATTATTTCGCGGAAAATATTTAGAATTTGGCTGATTATAAAATATATCTTAAAATAATGAGCGATATTTCATAAATGCTTTTGGACTTTTTGTATAAACAAAAAAATTATCAATGAGAATACAACCAAAAATTATGAAAAGTTGCCACAAAACTTTTGGTTTTTTTTCATATCTATTAAAATCCAAATGTGTATAAAAATATTTTGGGCAATATTTCATAATTTTTTTTTTCATTTAGCCGATTTTATGATTTTTTCTCAAATGATGATCCTATTTTATTTTTAGAAACACTCACCTTGTTTTAACTTCCATAGTTACGTTTTAAAAAAACTTTGAATTCAAATACTAAATTTAAGTTTCTAGTGTTTATACTTAACAACAAAAGTGAACTAAAATAAATTTTTTCTTATAAAAATGTCTATTCGTATATTAATTTTAATCGTGTTTTTTTAATTTCTATCTGTTGTTATCTAAAATTATTTCAATTAGTAATAATTATTATTACGTTGTTTGAATTAAAAATATGTGCCGATTTTTTCTTCCCACAGCCTCTGGCAACGCTATACATTTGTCAATTATTTAATATGGCAAGCTAGCAAGGTAAAAAATACTCTATGAGCAGGGTTGCCATTTCTATTAAAAAAAAAAGAATGCCAACTTCAGAAAAACTGGACATTTTACCCACAAGAGAGAATCGGTCTTTTTTTAAATAAATAAATTTAGAAAAATAACACCAATATATATGTTGAGAACTATAACACTGCACAACAAAATAAAGGTTTTTATATGATGTTTGAATAAAAATGGCCGATCGTTATGTAGTTTTATCTACTGATTACGATGGCTTCATTAGTTTTTCCCTATCAGCTCTAGTTTAAAGATATAGTCACATTTAGCATTTTCATAATTTACACTACTTTTTGTTTTATTCCGTTAATATTTCGCGAATGGTCTTCCAAACTTAAAAATACTTTTTAAATTATTAATCTACACAAAAATATATTTCTTTTCTCTTTTTTTATTTTGTAAAAGCTGCAAATTTAAAATATACGATAATAAGTCGTATAATAAGAAATATACGACCTACAAATACTACAAAAATTTTGTGGACTGGTCCTCGAAACATTTCTTTTTGCGTAATAATTGCATTAATGCTTTGTAAATTGACAACTGTTATTTAAAAAACAATTTTTTTGGATGGCGTTCGAAAAGCAAAATTTAAAATATTTTTGAATGTAAAGCAAAATATCTCTGAAACTAGAGGGGCTAGAAAGCTAGTAAATCTATTTTCGTAATCAGCAACAAAAATACATGAGAATTAGTTATACTAAGTTAAAAAATTATAATCAAAAAAATTTTAAATACACGATTTTTAATATCCTTACAATAACATTAAGATATCTTGATATATTCATCAATATGACTCTATCTACATGAAAGAGATTTTTGTGTATATTAATAATAAAGAAAGTATTTTTAAGTTTGGAGGACCATTCGTGAAATATTAACGGAATAAAACAAAAAGTGGTGTAAAATTATGCAAATGTTAAATGTCACATATTAAAATTATTGCTGACAGGGAAAACTAATGATGTCATCGTAATCAGGAGATAAAAATATATAAGGTTCAGCCATTTTTATTTAAACATCAAAACCACTGTTGTGCAGTGTAATCTATTTTATTTAAAAATAAAAATTCAATACAAAATACAAAAGAACAACATATAAGTAGTATAAATAAAAAAATTTAGGTTTTTCTAAATGAAATTTATTAGCTGTTGGTGTCTATATGCATTTCATTGGGGCTTTACCAAATCGTCAGTACACTTCAACCATATCTTTGAACAGTTAAAAGCAAACCACTTATATTATGCACAGACTTTCAATAATCATTTGAAAATGCACAAATAATATTTTTGAAAATCACAATTGAATAAAATGCGAGTAGTAGGGTTAGCAAATTATACAAAAAAAAAATTATACCCGGTAAATAATTTGTATCAATATGAATCTTTTTTTTCTACACCTTTATATAATTAAAAATTCATTATATAACAATAAAAGCATTTATAATGCAAAATAAAATCCAAAATTATTAAATCTATGTACATAAAATAGTATCCAGAATTTTGTGTTTTAAAGTAAATTTTTCAGTAAAAAGCAAATCCTCTTTTATTCATACTATACAAAATCAATCGAATTTAATGCATAAGTAGCATGAAAACTTAACACTTTTGTTTGTATATGACACCATTTATGTATTAATACATATACAAAATAATTTCACGTATTGTTAACCCTAATTTCAATTTCAAATTCACAACATTAAAAAACATCTGTCGTAAACCATAATCGGGCCTAATTTTTTTATCCAGGAAGTACATATGGTGTATTTCTGTGTTTGCTGGGCACTATCGTTGGCCCATGGCTCCCACATTTGACGATTAGTTGTCATATAAAGCTAGGATCTATTATCTTATTATTATCATTATTTGAGGTTTGTATTTTTTTTTCAAAAGTTTTATTATTGTTTAGGATTGTAAGTCCTAGGCTTTTTATGAGCTAATAATATGGATTGATCATTCAGAGGCTTATACATATATATTACGAAGCATTCTATTATATTATTATTATGTAATCTGAATCGAAAGGAAATATTTTCGAATTGTAATGTTAATAACATACAAAGAACAGTTATTTTTTCGAATCGAATTACATAATAACCTCATGTTTCTTATTTTACCTTTTGTGTAACGCTTACTGTTAAACAATGAAGAAAGCAGACAGCATTGGACGATTACTGTAATTAAATTTATTAAAATATATTAACATTTAATGTTAATATATATAATACTATCTAAACGAGGTATTTAAACACATTATTCATTTCCCAATTGCATTTTTATTAAGGGAATGGCAATACTGCTACAGAGCACTGGATCAAAGACTATAAATATATAAAGATGTTCCACGTAGAACATTAAATAAAAACTAAAATTTTTTGCGTTTTATGATGCTTCGGGGGAAGTAACAAGGGAAAATTATATTGTTTGTTATTTGAGCGAAACCACAAACAAAGAGAGCACAAAATTTTTGATATAAGTATGTATGTAGTAATGTTAAATGGCATACAATGTATGCACACACATAAATGATGCTTATAGAGAAATTTGTGTGTGTGTGTTATATTTCTTGTTCAAAGCACAGTCAGTACGAGAAAATATATGAAATTACTAAAAGAAGTTTCTTTTTTGATGTATTCATGTGCAAATAAATTACGTAAAGCAAATGCGACCGATTGTGTTATTGTAGAGTAAAAATACGTGTTTTATTGTTGTAAAATTAAAAATAAGTTGATTCGCACCGAACTACATATAATTATTTGATTTAGACTTAGAAAAAAGATTTTCAAAAACTTTTATGTGAATCTTACACACTGCAAAAAATCAGTCTGATGGAACACACAAACTTACAAAATCTGTTTCTTTATCATAATTTTTAGCGTGAACAAACATTTCTGAAGGATATGACAAAACTTGCGCTGGTTTAATTACATCCACACGCCATTTTGCAAAAAGTTTTTTCGTTCGCTTTTATATTTAACTCATCAACTTCGGCTTCAATAGATTTCTTATTCATTATTTTGCTTTCTAATGTTTTTAACCTACTTTTTAAACTTTTGGATTTTTGCTTTAATTTAAGTTTGTCTTGCGAAACAGTCTTAAAGTTTTTAAACATAGTAAAATATTTCTTTCTATAAAATTCTTAATTTTTACAACTTTTATAACAATTTGTGCAAAACGAGTGTGATTCCGATCTTTTGCGCTTATGAGGCGGACTTCTAAATAAGGGTAAAGCAACATCTTCACTTAATAAACAGTTTTCTTTTTCTATATCTGAGTCATCAGTCAAGTTTAAAGTTAGTACTGCGTCGCGCTTCAAGTATTTCTTTCCTATATTTTCTGACGGAAAGTGTCTTCCACATATATGTATATAATGTCCGCGATCTTTCCAAAAAGCTTTCGTCAAAGTTGCACTTTTCTATCCACGCTTTAAGCAATATGTCATTGGAATATGGAAAACGAAAGATTTTAAAGTTTGGAAAACTTCATTTGGATCTGCCACAATGAGGCAAACAACACTTATTGCCTGCTATAAGCGATAACTTCTTTTGTTTAATTTCAGTTAGTTCGCTCATTATGACATTTTTTTACTTATTTAATTACTAAGACTTTTTTAATTTCACACTAGATTATAGTTTCAAGCACAATATATTCACTGTGAAGCAGTAGTACAGTCGAATTTTTGCCTAATCTTCAACGGGTTAAGATGTAGAATAAGAAAATTTCACTTCATACACAACGTTTTATGATTTATTTAGGTAAATAATTGTCATATGCAAATTTTTCCTTTACTAATTGAATATGTAAAAAAAATGTTTCATGACTTAATCAGGAAAAATAAACTAACAAGTGTCTTTCAATAAAAAATGCAGGTAATAAAATTAAAAAATGCTAACCAGAGATATTTTTTAAAGTATGTGAGTTTTTCCAATATACCTGCCTCAGCAAAATATATGTGCTTTAATCACAAAACTTGGGATATGCAGACAGCAGTACACACGTGCATTTTATTGCACCCGTTGTGGTAAAACCACAATTATGCTATTCTTAGAAATAATTTTATGGTCTTTATTGCTAAAAACTTAATTCCTACATGCTAAAACATTTATTTTTAAGGGTTGCAAACAAGTCATGCAAGTGATGTGAAAAAAACACACTGCACCAGGTAAATAAATCGCAATACCTTCATTAATCAAAGGAATAGCATATTAATTGAAACTTTTACTTTTCTGCTGTCAGTTTTTGAACACTGATATTAAATTCAAATAACGGTAAATTTATATTCGGTGCGAATCCATGTATTTGCAAAAGTACAATAATAAAATACATATTTTTGCCATACAAATAAACAATCGGCAACATTAAGTTCTACGTAACTTATGTCCATATGCATATGTGCGAAAACACAAGTTCTTTTTGTTTGTGTATATTTTTTCTTTGCTTTAGGAAAAATACACAAATCCATTCATACTTATGCATGCAAAAGGCACACATCCATACATGTATGCATATGCAGATGAATAGCAAAGACATGAGAATAATAAGTGCTCTGAGAAAATAAAATACTCTCTTTGAAACACATGGATTTAGTAGAAAATCCACCAGCAAATTAAGCACTGACAGTACAATGTATGGACGTAGAACATCTTTATATTTATAGTCTTTGACTGGATTGTACACACATACACAAGGCATATTATAATTAGTGATGAGATCGTGAGTTACTTTTCAGACACGATCAAGCGAGCTCACGGAAAAAGGATTATTTTCTGTATAGTAGCCTTTCTCTTGTCCAAAGAACTTTCTCTGTCGAATTTGAACTGCCGGCTTAACTTTCGAAATATTTCCTCCATGATCTACTGTATGGTTTTTCCACAACATTCAATATATTTATGTTTTTTTAATATATTATTTTTGACCCATTTTCATTTAAGCGATTATTCGTAAAAAAAACTATTACAATACAAAAAAATTCACGAAATCACCACGTAAAAAATCTAATCACGCACGCTCACTCAACCGAAGTGGCCCCCTCCATCAATAATTATAATGTTCCTTGCAAACACAGTTGCCAAATTTATGCACGCTTTACTATTTTTAAATTTTGGCGTAATTTAAAGCTGTGCAAAATTTGCGGAATTTTGGGAGAGGTGAAAATTTTCCAGATCTTTGACTTGTGACGACTCGGGGTGAAAAACTCGAAAATCATGAACTCTAAAAATAGGCTGATTTTTGTAGTATATGTTTATTTGGCGTAATTTAAAGCTGTGCAAAATTTGCGGAATTTTGGGAGAGGTGAAAATTTTCCAGATCTTTGACTTGTGACCACTCGAGGTGAAAAACTCGAAAAAAATTAACTCTAAAAATATGCTGATTTTTGTAGTATATGATTATTTTAGCATAATTTAACGCTGTGCAAAATTTGGGGAAATTTTTGAAAGGTGAAAATTTTTAAGATTTTTGACTTGTGACGCTCGAGGTAAAAAACGCGAAAATAATGAACTCTAACAATAGACTGATTTTTGTAGTATATGATTATTTTGGCGTAATTTAACGCTGTGCAAAATATGCGGAATTTTGGGAGAGGTGAAAATTTTCAAGATTTTTGACTTGTGACGACTCGAGGTGAAAAACTCGAAAATCATGAACTCTAAAAATAGGCTGATTTTTGTAGTATATAATTATTTTGGCGTAATTTAACGCTGTGCAAAATTTGCGGAATCTTGGGAGAGGTAAAATTTTTAAAGATTTTTGACTTGTGACGACTCGAGGTGAAAAACTCGAAAATCATGAACTCTAAAAATAGGCTGATTTTTGTAGTATATGATTATTTTGGCGTAATTTAACGCTGTGCAAAATTTGCGGAATTTTGGGAGAGGTGAAAATTTTCAAGATTTTTGACTTGTGTCGATTCCAGGTGAAAAACTCGAAAATCATGAACTCTAAAAATGGGGTAATTTCTGTAGTATTTGTATATGTTTATTTTGCCGTAATTTAACGCTGTGCAAAATTTGGCGAATTTTCAGAGAGGTTAAAAGTTTCAAGATTTTTGACTTGTTACGAATCGAGGTAAAAAACTCGAAAATCATGAACTCTAAAAATAGGCTGATTTTTGTAGTACTCGTATATGATTATTTTGCCGTAATTTAACGCTGTGCAAAATTTGGGGAATTTTGCGAGAGGTGAAAATTTTCAAGATTTTTGACTTGTGACGACTCGAGGTGAAAAACTCGAAAATCATGAACTCTAAAAATAGGCTGATTTTTGTAGTATATAATTATTTTGGCGTAATTTAACGCTGTGCAAAATTTGTGGAATCTTGGGAGAGGTAAAATTTTTCAAGATTTTTGACTTGTGACGACTCGAGGTGAAAAACTCGAAAATCATGAACTCTAAAAATAGGCTGATTTTTGTAGTATATGATTATTTTGGCGTAATTTAACGCTGTGCAAAATTTGCGGAATTTTGGGAGAGGTGAAAATTTTCAAGATTTTTGACTTGTGACGATTTGAGGTGAAAAACTCGAAAATCATGAACTCTAAAAATAGGCTGATTTTTGTAGTACTCGTATATGATTATTTTGCCGTAATTTAACGCTGTGCAAAATTTGGGGAATTTTGGGAGAGGTGAAAATTTTCAAGATTTTTGACTGTGACGACTCGAGGTGAAAAACTCGAAAATCATGAACTCTAAAAATGGGGTAATTTCTGTAGTATTTGTATATGTTTATTTTGCCGTACTTTAACGCTGTGCAAAATTTGGCGAATTTTCAGAGAGGTTAAAAGTTTCAAGATTTTTGACTTGTTACGAATCGAGGTAAAAAACTCGAAAATCATGAACTCTAAAAATAGGCTGATTTTTGTAGTACTCGTATATGATTATTTTGCCGTAATTTAACGCTGTGCAAAATTTGGGGAATTTTGGGAGAGGTGAAAATTTTCAAGATTTTTGACTTGTGACGACTCGAGGTGAAAAACTCGAAAATCATGAACTCTAAAAATAGGCTGATTTTTGTAGTATATAATTATTTTGGCGTAATTTAACGCTGTGCAAAATTTGTGGAATCTTGGGAGAGGTAAAATTTTTCAAGATTTTTGACTTGTGACGACTCGAGGTGAAAAACTCGAAAATCATGAACTCTAAGAATAGGCTGATTTTTGTAGTATATGTTGATTTGGCGTAATTTAAAGCTGTGCAAAATTTGCGGAATTTTGGGAGAGGTGAAAATTTTCCATATCTTTGACTTGTGACTACTCGAGGTGAAAAACTCGAAAAAAATTAACTCTAAAAATATGCTGATTTTTGTAGTATATGATAATTTTAGCGTAATTTAACGCTGTGCAAAATTTGGGGAAATTTTTGAGAGGTGAAAATTTTTAAGATTTTTGACTTGTGACGGCTCGAGGTAAAAAATGCGAAAATAATGAACTCTAACAATAGGCTGATTTTTGTAGTACTCGTATATGATTATTTTGCCGTAATTTAACGCTGTGCAAAATTTGGGGAATTTTGGGAGAGGTGAAAATTTTCAAGATTTTTGACTTGTGACGACTCGAGGTGAAAAACTCGAAAATCATGAACTTTAAAAATAGGCTGATTTTTGTAGTATATGTTTATTTGGCGTAATTTAAAGCTGTGCAAAATTTGCGGAATTTAGGGAGAGGTGAAAATTTTCCAGATCTTTGACTTGTGACCACTCGAGGTGAAAAACTCGAAAAAAATTAACCCTAAAAATATGCTGATTTTTGTAGTATATGATTATTTTAGCGTAATTTAACGCTGTGCAAAATTTGGGGAAATTTTTGAGAGGTGAAAATTTTTAAGATTTTTGACTTGTGACGCCTCGAGGTAAAAAACGCGAAAATAATGAACTCTAACAATAGGCTGATTTTTGTAGTATATGATTATTTTGGCGTAATTTAACGCTGTGCAAAATTTGCGGAATCTTGGGAGAGGTGAAAATTTTCAAGATTTTTGACTTGTGACGACTCGAGGTGAAAAATTCGAAAATCATGAACTCTAAAAATAGGCTGATTTTTGTAGTATATGATTATTTTGGCGTAATTTAAAGCTGTGCAAAATTTGCGGAATTTTGGGAGAGGTGAAAATTTTCAAGATTTTTGACTTGTGACGACTCGAGGTGAAAAACTCGAAAATCATGAACTCTAAAAATAGGCTGATTTTTGTAGCATATGTTTATTTGGCGTAATTTAAAGCTGTGCAAAATTTGCGGAATTTTGGGAGAGGTGAAAATTTTCCAGATCTTTGACTTGTGACCACTCGAGGTGAAAAACTCGAAAAAAATTAACCCTAAAAATATGCTGATTTTTGTAGTATATGATTATTTTAGCGTAATTTAACGCTGTGCAAAATTTGGGGAAATTTTTGAGAGGTGAAAATTTTTAAGATTTTTGACTTGTGACGGCTCGAGCTAAAAAACGCGAAAATAATGAACTCTAACAATAGGCTGATTTTTGTAGTACTCGTATATGATTATTTTGCCGTAATTTAACGCTGTGCAAAATTTGGGGAATTTTGGGAGAGGTGAAAATTTTCAAGATTTTTGACTTGTGACGACTCGAGGTGAAAAACTCGAAAATCATGAACTCTAAAAATAGGCTGATTTTTGTAGTATATGTTTATTTGGCGTAATGTAAAGCTGTGCAAAATTTGCGGAATTTTGGGAGAGGCGAAAATTTTCCAGATCTTTGACTTGTGACCACTCGAGGTGAAAAACTCGAAAAAAATTAACTCTAAAAATATGCTGATTTTTGTAGTATATGATTATTTTAGCGTAATTTAACGCTGTGCAAAATTTGGGGAAATTTTTGAGAGGTGAAAATTTTTAAGATTTTTGACTTGTGACGGCTCGAGGTAAAAAACAAGAAAATAATGAACTCTAACAATAGGCTGATTTTTGTAGTATATGATTATTTTGGCGTAATTTAACGCTGTGCAAAATTTGCGGAATCTTGGGAGAGGTAAAATTTTTCAAGATTTTTGATTTGTGACGACTCGAGGTGAAAAACTCGAAAATCATGAACTCTAAAAATAGGCTGATTTTTGTAGTATATGATTATTTTGGCGTAATTTAACGCTGTGCAAAATTTGTGGAATTTTGGGAGAGGTGAAAATTTTCAAGATTTTTGACTTGTGTCGATTCCAGGTGAAAAACTCGAAAATCATGAACTCTAAAAATGGGGTAATTTCTGTAGTATTTGTATATGTTTATTTTGCCGTAATTTAACGCTGTGCAAAATTCGGCGAATTTTCAGAAAGGTTAAAAGTTTCAAGATTTTTGACTTGTTACGAATCGAGGTAAAAAACTCGAAAATCATGAACTCTAAAAATAGGCTGATTTTTGTAGTATATGATTATTTTGGTGTAATTTAACGTTGTGCAAAATTTGCGGAATCTTGGGAGAGGTAAAATTTTTAAAGATTTTTGACTTGTGACGACTCGAGGTGAAAAACTCGAAAATCATGAACTCTAAAAATAGGCTGATTTTTGTAGTATATGTTTATTTGGCGTAATTTAAAGCTGTGCAAAATTTGCGGAATTTTGGGAGAGGTGAAAATTTTCCAGATCTTTGACTTGTGACCACTCGAGGTGAAAAACTCGAAAAAAATTAACTCTAAAAATATGCTGATTTTTGTAGTATATGATTATTTTAGCGTAATTTAACGCTGTGCAAAATTTGGGGAAATTTTTGAGAGGTGAAAATTTTTAAGATTTTTGACTTGTGACGGCTCGAGGTAAAAAACGCGAAAATAATGATCTCTAACAATAGGCTGATTGTTGTAGTATATGATTATTTTGACGTAATTTAACGCTGTGCAAAATATGCGGAATTTTGGGAGAGGTGAAAATTTTCAAGATTTTTGACTTGTGGCGACTCGAGGTGAAAAACTCGAAAATCATGAACTCTAAAAATAGGCTGATTTTTGTAAAAAATGTTTATTTGGCGTAATGTAAAGCTGTGCAAAATTTGCGGAATTTTGGGTGAGGTGAAAATTTTCCAGATCTTTGACTTGTTACCACTCGAGGTGAAAAACTCGAAAAAATTTAACTCTAAAAATATGCTGATTTTTGTAGTATATGATTATTTTAGCGTAATTTAACGCTGTGCAAAATTTGGGGAAATTTTTGAGAGGTGAAAATTTTTAAGATTTTTGACTTGTGACGGCTCGAGGTAAAAAACGCGAAAATAATGAACTCTAACAATAGGCTGATTTTTGTAGTATATGATTATTTTGGCGTAATTTAACGCTGTGCAAAATATGCGGAATTTTGGGAGAGGTGAAAATTTTCAAGATTTTTGTCTTGTGACGACTCGAGGTGAAAAACTCGAAAATCATGAACTCTAAAAATAGGCTGATTTTTGTAGTATATGTTTATTTGGCGTAATTTAAAGCTGTGAAAAATTTGCGGAATTTTGGGAGAGGTGAAAATTTTCCAGATCTTTGACTTGTGACCACTCGAGGTGAAAATCTCGAAAAAAATTAACTCTAAAAATATGCTGATTTTTGTAGTATATGATTATTTTAGCGTAATTTAACGCTGTGCAAAATTTAAGGAAATTTTTGAGAGGTGAAAATTTTTAAGATTTTTGACTTGTGACGGCTCGAGGTAAAAAACGCGAAAATAATGAACTCTAATAATAGGCTGATTTTTGTAGTACTCGTATATGATTATTTTGCCGTAATTTAACGCTGTGCAAAATTTGGGGAGAGGTGAAAATTTTCAAGATTTTTGCCTTGTGACGACTCGAGGTGAAAAACTCGAAAAAAATTAACTCTAAAAATATGCTGATTTTTGTAGTATATGATTATTTTAGCGTAATTTAACGCTGTGCAAAATTTGGGGAAATTTTTGAGAGGTGAAAATTTTTAAGATTTTTGACTTGTGACCACTCGAGGTGAAAAACTCGAAAAAAATTAACTCTAAAAATATGGTGATTTTTGTAGTATATGATTATTTTAGCGTAATTTAACGCTGTGCAAAATTTGGGGAAATTTTTGAGAGGTGAAAATTTTTAAGATTTTTGACTTGTGACGGCTCGAGGTAAAAAACGCGAAAATAATGAACTCTAACAATAGGCTGATTTTTGTAGTATATGATTATTTTGGCGTAATTTAACGCTGTGCAAAATATGCGGAATTTTGGGAGAGGTGAAAATTTTCAAGATTTTTGACTTGTGACGACTCGAGGTGAAAAACTCGAAAATCATGAACTCTAAAAATAGGCTGATTTTTGTAGTATATGATTATTTTGGCGTAATTTAACGCTGTGCAAAATTTGCGGAATTTTGGGAGAGGTGAAAATTTTCAAGATTTTTGACTTGTGTCGATTCCAGGTGAAAAACTCGAAAATCATGAACTCTAAAAATGGGGTAATTTCTGTAGTATTTGTATATGTTTATTTTGCCGTAATTTAACGCTGTGCAAAATTCGGCGAATTTTCAGAAAGGTTAAAAGTTTCAAGATTTTTGACTTGTTACGAATCGAGGTAAAAAACTCGAAAATCATGAACTCTAAAAATAAGCTGATTTTTGTAGTAAATGATTATTTTGGCGTAATTTAACTTTGTGCAAAATATGCGGAATCTTGGGAGAGGTAAAATTTTTAAAGATTTTTGATTTGTGACGACTCGAGGTGAAAAACTCGAAAATCATGAACTCTAAAAATAGGCTGATTTTTGTAGTATATGATTATTTTGGCGTAATTTAAAGCTGTGCAAAATTTGCGGAATTTTGGGAGAGGTGAAAATTTTCAAGATTTTTGACTTGTGACGACTCTGGGTGAAAAAGTCGAAAATCATGAACTCTAAAAATAGGCTGATTTTTGTAGTACTCGTATATAATTATTTTGGCGTAATTTAACGCTGTGCAAAATCGAGGTGAAAATTTTCAAGATTTTTGACTTGTGACGACTCGAGGTGAAAAACTCGAAAATCATGAACTCTAAAAATAGGCTGATTTTTGTAGTACTCGTATATGATTATTTTGCCGTAATTTAACGCTGTGCAAAATTTGGGGAATTTTGGGAGAGGTGAAAATTTTCAAGATTTTTGACTTGTGACGACTCTGGGTGAAAAAGTCGAAAATCATGAACTCTAAAAATAGGCTGATTTTTGTAGTATATGTTTATTTGGCGTAATTTAAAGCTGTGCAAAATTTGCGGAATTTTGGGAGAGGTGAAAATTTTCCAGATCTTTGACTTGTGACCACTCGAGGTGAAAAACTCGAAAAAAAATTAACTCAAAAAATATGCTGATTTTTGTAGTATATAATTATTTTGGCGTAATTTAACGCTGTGCAAAATTTGTGGAATCTTGGGAGAGGTAAAATTTTTCAAGATTTTTGACTTGTCACGACTCGAGATGAAAAAATCGAAAATCATGAACTCTAAAAATATGCTGATTTTTGTAGTATATGATTATTTTGGCGTAATTTAACGCTGTGCAAAATATGCGGAATTTTGGGAGAGGTGAAAATTTTCAAGATTTTTGACTTGTGACGACTGAGGTGAAAAACTCGAAAATCATGAACTCTAAAAATAGGCTGATTTTTGTAGTATATAATTATTTTGGCGTAATGTAACGCTGTGCAAAATTTGCGGAATCTTGGGAGAGGTAAAATTTTTCAAGATTTTTGACTTGTGACGACTCGAGGTGAATAATTTGAAAATCATGAACTCTAAAAATAGGCTGATTTTTGTAGTATATGATTATTTTGGCGTAATTTAACGCTGTGCAAAATATGCGGAATTTTGGGAGAGGTGAAAATTTTCAAGATTTTTGACTTGTGACGACTCGAGGTGAAAAACTCGAAAATAATGAACTCTAACAATAGGCTGAATTTTGTAGTACTCGTATATAATAATTTTGGCGTAATTTAACGCTGTGCAAAATTTGCGGAATCTTGGGAGAGGTAAAATTTTTCAAGATTTTTGACTTGTGACGACTCGAGGTGAAAAACTCGAAAATCATGAACTCTAAAAATAGGCTGATTTTTGTAGTATATGATTATTTTGGCGTAATTTAACGCTGTGCAAAATTTGCGGAATTTTGGGAGAGGTGAAAATTTTCAAGATTTTTGACTTGTGACGACTCGGGGTGAAAAAGTCGAAAATCATGAACTCTAAAAATAGGCTGATTTTTGTAGTACTCGTATATAATAATTTTGGCGTAATTTAACGCTGTGCAAAATTTGCGGAATCTTGGGAGAGGTAAAATTTTTCAAGATTTTTGACTTGTGACGACTCGAGGTGAAAAACTCGAAAATCATGAACTCTAAAAATAGGCTGATTTTTGTAGTATATGATTATTTTGGCGTAATTTAAAGCTGTGCAAAATTTGCGGAATTTTGGGAGAGGTGAAAATTTTCAAGATTTTTGACTTGTGACGACTCTGGGTGAAAAAGTCGAAAATCATGAACTCTAAAAATAGGCTGATTTTTGTAGTATATGTTTATTTGGCGTAATTTAAAGCTGTGCAAAATTTGCGGAATTTTGGGAGAGGTGAAAATTTTCCAGATCTTTGACTTGTGACCACTCGAGGTGAAAAACTCGAAAAAAAATTAACTCAAAAAATATGCTGATTTTTGTAGTATATAATTATTTTGGCGTAATTTAACGCTGTGCAAAATTTGCGGAATCTTGGGAGAGGTAAAATTTTTCAAGATTTTTGACTTGTCACGACTCGAGATGAAAAACTCGAAAATCATGAACTCTAAAAATATGCTGATTTTTGTAGTATATGATTATTTTGGCGTAATTTAACGCTGTGCAAAATATGCGGAATTTTGGGAGAGGTGAAAATTTTCAAGATTTTTGACTTGTGACGACTCGAGGTGAAAAACTCGAAAATCATGAACTCTAAAAATAGGCTGATTTTTGTAGTATATGATTATTTTGGCGTAATTTAACGCTGTGCAAAATTTGCGGAATTTTGGGAGAGGTGAAAATTTTCAAGATTTTTGACTTGTGTCGATTCCAGGTGAAAAACTCGAAAATCATGAACTCTAAAAATGGGGTAATTTCTGTAGTATTTGTATATGTTTATTTTGCCGTAATTTAACGCTGTGCAAAATTCGGCGAATTTTCAGAAAGGTTAAAAGTTTCAAGATTTTTGACTTGTTACGAATCGAGGTAAAAAACTCGAAAATCATGAACTCTAAAAATAAGCTGATTTTTGTAGTAAATGATTATTTTGGCGTAATTTAACTTTGTGCAAAATATGCGGAATCTTGGGAGAGGTAAAATTTTTAAAGATTTTTGATTTGTGACGACTCGAGGTGAAAAACTCGAAAATCATGAACTCTAAAAATAGGCTGATTTTTGTAGTATATGATTATTTTGGCGTAATTTAAAGCTGTGCAAAATTTGCGGAATTTTGGGAGAGGTGAAAATTTTCAAGATTTTTGACTTGTGACGACTCTGGGTGAAAAAGTCGAAAATCATGAACTCTAAAAATAGGCTGATTTTTGTAGTACTCGTATATAATTATTTTGGCGTAATTTAACGCTGTGCAAAATCGAGGTGAAAATTTTCAAGATTTTTGACTTGTGACGACTCGAGGTGAAAAACTCGAAAATCATGAACTCTAAAAATAGGCTGATTTTTGTAGTACTCGTATATGATTATTTTGCCGTAATTTAACGCTGTGCAAAATTTGGGGAATTTTGGGAGAGGTGAAAATTTTCAAGATTTTTGACTTGTGACGACTCTGGGTGAAAAAGTCGAAAATCATGAACTCTAAAAATAGGCTGATTTTTGTAGTATATGTTTATTTGGCGTAATTTAAAGCTGTGCAAAATTTGCGGAATTTTGGGAGAGGTGAAAATTTTCCAGATCTTTGACTTGTGACCACTCGAGGTGAAAAACTCGAAAAAAAATTAACTCAAAAAATATGCTGATTTTTGTAGTATATAATTATTTTGGCGTAATTTAACGCTGTGCAAAATTTGTGGAATCTTGGGAGAGGTAAAATTTTTCAAGATTTTTGACTTGTCACGACTCGAGATGAAAAAATCGAAAATCATGAACTCTAAAAATATGCTGATTTTTGTAGTATATGATTATTTTGGCGTAATTTAACGCTGTGCAAAATATGCGGAATTTTGGGAGAGGTGAAAATTTTCAAGATTTTTGACTTGTGACGACTGAGGTGAAAAACTCGAAAATCATGAACTCTAAAAATAGGCTGATTTTTGTAGTATATAATTATTTTGGCGTAATGTAACGCTGTGCAAAATTTGCGGAATCTTGGGAGAGGTAAAATTTTTCAAGATTTTTGACTTGTGACGACTCGAGGTGAATAATTTGAAAATCATGAACTCTAAAAATAGGCTGATTTTTGTAGTATATGATTATTTTGGCGTAATTTAACGCTGTGCAAAATATGCGGAATTTTGGGAGAGGTGAAAATTTTCAAGATTTTTGACTTGTGACGACTCGAGGTGAAAAACTCGAAAATAATGAACTCTAACAATAGGCTGATTTTTGTAGTACTCGTATATAATAATTTTGGCGTAATTTAACGCTGTGCAAAATTTGCGGAATCTTGGGAGAGGTAAAATTTTTCAAGATTTTTGACTTGTGACGACTCGAGGTGAAAAACTCGAAAATCATGAACTCTAAAAATAGGCTGATTTTTGTAGTATATGATTATTTTGGCGTAATTTAACGCTGTGCAAAATTTGCGGAATTTTGGGAGAGGTGAAAATTTTCAAGATTTTTGACTTGTGACGACTCGGGGTGAAAAAGTCGAAAATCATGAACTCTAAAAATAGGCTGATTTTTGTAGTACTCGTATATAATAATTTTGGCGTAATTTAACGCTGTGCAAAATTTGCGGAATCTTGGGAGAGGTAAAATTTTTCAAGATTTTTGACTTGTGACGACTCGAGGTGAAAAACTCGAAAATCATGAACTCTAAAAATAGGCTGATTTTTGTAGTATATGATTATTTTGGCGTAATTTAAAGCTGTGCAAAATTTGCGGAATTTTGGGAGAGGTGAAAATTTTCAAGATTTTTGACTTGTGACGACTCTGGGTGAAAAAGTCGAAAATCATGAACTCTAAAAATAGGCTGATTTTTGTAGTATATGTTTATTTGGCGTAATTTAAAGCTGTGCAAAATTTGCGGAATTTTGGGAGAGGTGAAAATTTTCCAGATCTTTGACTTGTGACCACTCGAGGTGAAAAACTCGAAAAAAAATTAACTCAAAAAATATGCTGATTTTTGTAGTATATAATTATTTTGGCGTAATTTAACGCTGTGCAAAATTTGCGGAATCTTGGGAGAGGTAAAATTTTTCAAGATTTTTGACTTGTCACGACTCGAGATGAAAAACTCGAAAATCATGAACTCTAAAAATATGCTGATTTTTGTAGTATATGATTATTTTGGCGTAATTTAACGCTGTGCAAAATATGCGGAATTTTGGGAGAGGTGAAAATTTTCAAGATTTTTGACTTGTGACGACTGAGGTGAAAAACTCGAAAATCATGAACTCTGAAAATAGGCTGATTTTTGTAGTATATAATTATTTTGGCGTGATGTAACGCTGTGCAAAATTTGCGGAATCTTGGGAGAGGTAAAATTTTCAAGATTTTTGACTTGTGTCGATTCCAGGTGAAAAACTCGAAAATCATGAACTCTAAAAATGGGGTAATTTCTGTAGTATTTGTATATGTTTATTTTGCCGTAATTTAACGCTGTGCAAAATTCGGCGAATTTTCAGAAAGGTTAAAGGTTTCAAGATTTTTGACTTGTTACGAATCGAGGTAAAAAACTCGAAAATCATGAACTCTAAAAATAGGCTGATTTTTGTAGTAAATGATTATTTTGGCGTAATTTAACTTTGTGCAAAATATGCGGAATCTTGGGAGAGGTAAAATTTTTAAAGATTTTTGACTTGTGACGACTCGAGGTGAAAAACTCGAAAATCATGAACTCTAAAAATAGGCTGATTTTTGTAGTATATGATTATTTTGGCGTAATTTAAAGCTGTGCAAAATTTGCGGAATTTTGGGAGAGGTGAAAATTTTCAAGATTTTTGATTTGTGACGACTCTGGGTGAAAAAGTCGAAAATCATGAACTCTAAAAATAGGCTGATTTTTGTAGTACTCGTATATAATTATTTTGGCGTAATTTAACGCTGTGCAAAATCGAGGTGAAAATTTTCAAGATTTTTGACTTGTGACGACTCGAGGTGAAAAACTCGAAAATCATGAACTCTAAAAATAGGCTGATTTTTGTAGTACTCGTATATGATTATTTTGCCGTAATTTAACGCTGTGCAAAATTTGGGGAATTTTGGGAGAGGTGAAAATTTTCAAGATATTTGACTTGTGACGACTCTGGGTGAAAAAGTCGAAAATCATGAACTCTAAAAATAGGCTGATTTTTGTAGTATATGTTTATTTGGCGTAATTTAAAGCTGTGCAAAATTTGCGGAATTTTGGGAGAGGTGAAAATTTTCCAGATCTTTGACTTGTGACCACTCGAGGTGAAAAACTCGAAAAAAAATTAACTCAAAAAATATGCTGATTTTTGTAGTATATAATTATTTTGGCGTAATTTAACGCTGTGCAAAATTTGCGGAATCTTGGGAGAGGTAAAATTTTTCAAGATTTTTGACTTGTCACGACTCGAGATGAAAAACTCGAAAATCATGAACTCTAAAAATATGCTGATTTTTGTAGTATATGATTATTTTGGCGTAATTTAACGCTGTGCAAAATATGCGGAATTTTGGGAGAGGTGAAAATTTTCAAGATTTTTGACTTGTGACGACTGAGGTGAAAAACTCGAAAATCATGAACTCTAAAAATAGGCTGATTTTTGTAGTATATAATTATTTTGGCGTAATGTAACGCTGTGCAAAATTTGCGGAATCTTGGGAGAGGTAAAATTTTTCAAGATTTTTGACTTGTGACGACTCGAGGTGAATAATTTGAAAATCATGAACTCTAAAAATAGGCTGATTTTTGTAGTATATGATTATTTTGGCGTAATTTAACGCTGTGCAAAATTTGCGGAATTTTGGGAGAGGTGAAAATTTTCAAGATTTTTGACTTGTGACGACTCGAGGTGAAAAACTCGAAAATAATGAACTCTAACAATAGGCTGATTTTTGTAGTACTCGTATATAATAATTTTGGCGTAATTTAACGCTGTGCAAAATTTGCGGAATCTTGGGAGAGGTAAAATTTTTCAAGATTTTTGACTTGTGACGACTCGAGGTGAAAAACTCGAAAATCATGAACTCTAAAAATAGGCTGATTTTTGTAGTATATGATTATTTTGGCGTAATTTAACGCTGTGCAAAATTTGCGGAATTTTGGGAGAGGTGAAAATTTTCAAGATTTTTGACTTGTGACGACTCGGGGTGAAAAAGTCGAAAATCATGAACTCTAAAAATAGGCTGATTTTTGTAGTACTCGTATATAATAATTTTGGCGTAATTTAACGCTGTGCAAAATTTGCGGAATCTTGGGAGAGGTAAAATTTTTCAAGATTTTTGACTTGTGACGACTCGAGGTGAAAAACTCGAAAATCATGAACTCTAAAAATAGGCTGATTTTTGTAGTATATGATTATTTTGGCGTAATTTAAAGCTGTGCAAAATTTGCGGAATTTTGGGAGAGGTGAAAATTTTCAAGATTTTTGACTTGTGTCGATTCCAGGTGAAAAACTCGAAAATCATGAACTCTAAAAATGGTGTAATTTCTGTAGTATTTGTATATGTTTATTTTGCCGTAATTTAACGCTGTGCAAAATTCGGCGAATTTTCAGAAAGGTTAAAAGTTTCAAGATTTTTGACTTGTTACGAATCGAGGTAAAAAACTCGAAAATCATGAACTCTAAAAATAGGCCAATTTTTGTAGTATATGATTATTTTAGCGTAATTTAACTTTGTGCAAAATTTGCGGAATCTTGGGAGAGGTAAAATTTTTAAAGATTTTTGACTTGTGACGACTCGAGGTGAAAAACTCGAAAATCATGAACTCTAAAAATAGGCTGATTTTTGTAGTATATGATTATTTTGGCTTAATTTAAAGCTGTGCAAAATTTGCGGAATTTTGGGAGAGGTGAAAATTTTCAAGATTTTTGTCTTGTGACGACTCTGGGTGAAAAAGTCGAAAATCATGAACTCTAAAAATAGGCTGATTTTTGTAGTACTCGTATATAATTATTTTGGCGTAATTTAACGCTGTGCAAAATCGAGGTGAAAATTTTCAAGATTTTTGACTTGTGACGACTCGAGGTGAAAAACTCGAAAATCATGAACTCTAAAAATAGGCTGATTTTTGTAGTACTCGTATATGATTATTTTGCCGTAATTTAACGCTGTGCAAAATTTGGGGAATTTTGGGAGAGGTGAAAATTTTCAAGATTTTTGACTTGTGACGACTCGAGATGAAAAACTCGAAAATCATGAACTCTAAAAATAGGCTGATTTTTGTAGTATATGTTTATTTGGCGTAATTTAAAGCTGTGCAAAATTTGCGGAATTTTGGGAGAGGTGAAAATTTTCCAGATCTTTGACCACTCGAGGTGAAAAACTCGAAAAAAAATTAACTCAAAAAATATGCTGATTTTTGTAGTATATAATTATTTTGGCGTAATTTAACGCTGTGCAAAATTTGCGGAATCTTGGGAGAGGTAAAATTTTTCAAGATTTTTGACTTGTCACGAATCGAGATGAAAAACTCGAAAATCATGAACTCTAAAAATATGCTGATTTTTGTAGTATATGATTATTTTGGCGTAATTTAACGATGTGCAAAATATGCGGAATTTTGGGAGAGGTGAAAATTTTTAAGATTTTTGACTTGTGACGGCTCGAGGTAAAAAACGCGAAAATAATGAACTCTAACAATAGGCTGATTTTTGTAGTATATGATTATTTTGGCGTAACTGTGCAAAATATGCGGAATTTTGGGAGAGGTGAAAATTTTCAAGATTTTTGACTTGTGACGACTCGAGGTGAAAAACTCGAAAATCATGAACTCTAAAAATAGGCTGATTTTTGTAGTATATAATTATTTTGGCGTAATGAAACGCTGTGCAAAATTTGCGGAATCTTGGGAGAGGTAAAATTTTTCAAGATTTTTGACTTGTGACGACTCGAGGTGAAAAACTCGAAAATCATGAACTCTAAAAATAGGCTGATTTTTGTAGTATATGATTATTTTGGCGTAATTTAACGCTGTGCAAAATTTGCGGAATTTTGGGAGAGGTGAAAATTTTCAAGATTTTTGACTTGTGACGACTCGAGGTGAAAAACTCGAAAATAATGAACTCTAACAATAGGCTGATTTTTGTAGTATATGATTATTTTGGCGTAATTTAACGCTGTGCAAAGTATGCGGAATTTTGGGAGAGGTGAAAATTTTCAAGATTTTTGACTTGTGACGACTCGAGGTGAAAAACTCGAAAATCATGAACTCTAAAAATAGGCTGATTTTTGTAGTATATAATTATTTTGGCGTAATTTAACGCTGTGCAAAATTTGCGGAATCTTGGGAGAGGTAAAATTTTTCAAGATTTTTGACTTGTGACGACTCGAGGTGAAAAACTCGAAAATCATGAACTCTAAAAATAGGCTGATTTTTGTAGTATATGATTATTTTGGCGTAATTTAACGCTGTGCAAAATTTGCGGAATTTTGGGAGAGGTGAAAATTTTCAAGATTTTTGACTTGTGTCGATTCCAGGTGAAAAACTCGAAAATCATGAACTCTTAAAATGGGGTAATTTCTGTAGTATTTGTATATGTTTATTTTGCCGTAATTTAACGCTGTGCAAAATTCGGCGAATATTCAGAAAGGTTAAAAGTTTCAAGATTTTTGACTTGTTACGAATCGAGGTAAAAAACTCGAAAATCATGAACTCTAAAAATAGGCTGATTTTTGTAGTATATGATTATTTGGCGTAATTTAACTTTGTGCAAAATTTGCGGAATCTTGGGAGAGGTAAAATTTTTAAAGATTTTTGACTTGTGACGACTCGAGGTGAAAAACTCGAAAATCATGAACTCTAAAAATAGACTGATTTTTGTAGTATATGATTATTTTGGCGTAATTTAAAGCTGTGCAAAATTTGCGGAATTTTGGGAGAGGTGAAATTTTTCAAGATTTTTGACTTGTGACGACTCGGGGTGAAAAAGTCGAAAATCATGAACTCTAAAAATAGGCTGATTTTTGTAGTACTCGTATATGATTATTTTGCCGTAATTTAACGCTGTGCAAAATTTGGGGAATTTTGGGAGAGGTGAAAATTTTCAAGATTTTTGACTTGTGACGACTCGAGGTGAAAAACTCGAAAATCATGAACTCTAAAAATAGGCTGATTTTTGTAGTATATGTTTATTTGGCGTAATTTAAAGCTGTGCAAAATTTGCGGAATTTTGGGAGAAGTGAAAATTTTCCAGATCTTTGACTTGTGACCACTCGAGGTGAAAAACTCGAAAAAAATTAACTCTAAAAATATGCTGATTTTTGTAGTATATGATTATTTTAGCGTAATTTAAAGCTGTGCAAAATTTGGGGAAATGTTTGAGAGGTGAAAATTTTTAAGATTTTTGACTTGTGACGGCTCGAGGTAAAAAACGCGAAAATAATGAACTCTAACAATAGGCTGATTTTTGTAGTATACGATTATTTTGGCGTAATTTAACGCTGTGCAAAATATGCGGAATTTTGGGAGAGGTGAAAATTTTCAAGATTTTTGACTTGTGACGACTCGAGGTGAAAAACTCGAAAATAATGAACTCTAACAATAGGCTGATTTTTGTAGTATATGATTATTTTGGCGTAATTTAACGCTGTGCAAAGTATGCGGAATTTTGGGAGAGGTGAAAATTTTCAAGATTTTTGACTTGTGACGACTCGAGGTGAAAAACTCGAAAATCATGAACTCTAAAAATAGGCTGATTTTTGTAGTATATAATTATTTTGGCGTAATTTAACGCTGTGCAAAATTTGCGGAATCTTGGGAGAGGTAAAATTTTTCAAGATTTTTGACTTGTGACGACTCGAGGTGAAAAACTCGAAAATCATGAACTCTAAAAATAGGCTGATTTTTGTAGTATATGATTATTTTGGCGTAATTTAACGCTGTGCAAAATTTGCGGAATTTTGGGAGAGGTGAAAATTTTCAAGATTTTTGACTTGTGTCGATTCCAGGTGAAAAACTCGAAAATCATGAACTCTTAAAATGGGGTAATTTCTGTAGTATTTGTATATGTTTATTTTGCCGTAATTTAACGCTGTGCAAAATTCGGCGAATATTCAGAAAGGTTAAAAGTTTCAAGATTTTTGACTTGTTACGAATCGAGGTAAAAAACTCGAAAATCATGAACTCTAAAAATAGGCTGATTTTTGTAGTATATGATTATTTGGCGTAATTTAACTTTGTGCAAAATTTGCGGAATCTTGGGAGAGGTAAAATTTTTAAAGATTTTTGACTTGTGACGACTCGAGGTGAAAAACTCGAAAATCATGAACTCTAAAAATAGACTGATTTTTGTAGTATATGATTATTTTGGCGTAATTTAAAGCTGTGCAAAATTTGCGGAATTTTGGGAGAGGTGAAATTTTTCAAGATTTTTGACTTGTGACGACTCGGGGTGAAAAAGTCGAAAATCATGAACTCTAAAAATAGGCTGATTTTTGTAGTACTCGTATATGATTATTTTGCCGTAATTTAACGCTGTGCAAAATTTGGGGAATTTTGGGAGAGGTGAAAATTTTCAAGATTTTTGACTTGTGACGACTCGAGGTGAAAAACTCGAAAATCATGAACTCTAAAAATAGGCTGATTTTTGTAGTATATGTTTATTTGGCGTAATTTAAAGCTGTGCAAAATTTGCGGAATTTTGGGAGAAGTGAAAATTTTCCAGATCTTTGACTTGTGACCACTCGAGGTGAAAAACTCGAAAAAAATTAACTCTAAAAATATGCTGATTTTTGTAGTATATGATTATTTTAGCGTAATTTAACGCTGTGCAAAATTTGGGGAAATTTTTGAGAGGTGAAAATTTTTAAGATTTTTGACTTGTGATGGCTCGAGGTAAAAAACGCGAAAATAATGAACTCTAACAATAGGCTGATTTTTGTAGTATATAATTATTTTGGCGTAATTTAACGCTGTGCAAAATTTGAGGAATCTTGGGAGAGGTAAAATTTTTCAAGATTTTTGACTTGTGACGACTCGAGGTGAAAAACTCGAAAATCATGAACTCCAAAAATAGGCTGATTTTTGTAGTATATGATTATTTTGGCGTAATTTAACGCTGTGCAAAATTTGCGGAATTTTGGGAGAGGTGAAAATTTTCAAGATTTTTGACTTGTGACGACTCGGGGTGAAAAAGTCGAAAATCATGAACTCTAAAAATAGGCTGATTTTTGTAGTATATGTTTATTTGGCGTAATTTAAAGCTGTGCAAAATTTGCGGAATTTTGGGAGAGGTGAAAATTTTCCAGATCTTTGACTTGTGACCACTCGAGGTGAAAAACTCGAAAAAAAATTAACTCTAAAAATATGCTGATTTTTGTAGTATATGATTATTTTAGCGTAATTTAACGCTGTGCAAAATTTGGGGAAATTTTTGAGAGGTGAAAATTTTTAAGATTTTTGACTTGTGATGGCTCGAGGTAAAAAACGCGAAAATAATGAACTCTAACAATAGGCTGATTTTTGTAGTATATAATTATTTTGGCGTAATTTAACGCTGTGCAAAATTTGAGGAATCTTGGGAGAGGTAAAATTTTTCAAGATTTTTGACTTGTGACGACTCGAGGTGAAAAACTCGAAAATCATGAACTCCAAAAATAGGCTGATTTTTGTAGTATATGATTATTTTGGCGTAATTTAACGCTGTGCAAAATTTGCGGAATTTTGGGAGAGGTGAAAATTTTCAAGATTTTTGACTTGTGTCGATTCCAGGTGAAAAACTCGAAAATCATGAACTTTAAAAATGGGGTAATTTCTGTAGTATTTGTATATGTTTATTTTGCCGTAATTTAACGCTGTGCAAAATTTGCGGAATTTTGGGAGAGGTGAAAATTTTCCAGATCTTTGACTTGTGACCACTCGGGGTGAAAAACTCGAAAAAAATTAACTCTAAAAATATGCTGATTTTTGTAGTATATGATTATTTTAGCGTAATTTAAAGCTGTGCAAAATTTGCGGAATTTTGGGAGAGGTAAAATTTTTCAAGATTTTTGACTTGTGACGACTCGAGGTGAAAAACTAGAAAGTCATGAACTCTAAAAATAGGCTGATTTTTGTAGTATATGATTATTTTGGCGTAATTTAACGCTGTGCAAAATTTGCGGAATTTTGGGAGAGGTGAAAATTTTCAAGATTTTTGACTTGTGACGACTCGAGGTGAAAAACTCGAAAATCATGAACTCTAAAAATAGGCTGATTTTTGTAGTACTCGTATATGATTATTTTGCCGTAATTTAACGCTGTGCAAAATTTGGGGAATTTTGGGAGAGGTGAACATTTTCAAGATTTTTGACTTGTGACGACTCGAGATGAAAAACTCGAAAATCATGAACTCTAAAAATAGGCTGATTTTTGTAGTATATGTTTATTTGGCGTAACTTAAAGCTGTGCAAAATTTGCGGAATTTTGGGAGAGGTGAAAATTTTCCAGATCTTTGACTTGTGACCACTCGAGGTGAAAAACTCGAAAAAAAAATTAACTCAAAAAATATGCTGATTTTTGTAGTATATAATTATTTTGGCGTAATTTAACGCTGTGCAAAATTTGCGGAATCTTGGAAGAGGTATAATTTTTCAAGATTTTTGACTTGTGACGACTCGAGGTGAAAAACTCGAAAATCATGAGGCTGATTTTTGTAGTATATGATTATTTTGGCGTAATTTAACGCTGTGCAAAATATGCGGAATTTTGGGAGAGGTGAAAATTTTCAAGATTTTTGACTTGTGACGACTCGAGGTGAAAAACTCGAAAATCATGAACTCTAAAAATAGGCTGATTTTTTTAGTATATAATTATTTTGGCGTAATTTAACGCTGTGCAAAATTTGCGGAATTTTGGGAGAGGTCAAAATTTTCCAGATCTTTGACTTGTGACCACTCGAGGTGAAAAACTCGAAAAAAATTAACTCTAAATATATGCTGATTTTTGTAGTATATGATTATTTTAGCGTAATTTATCGCTGTGCAAAATTTGGGGAAATTTTTGAGAGGTGAAAATTTTTAAGATTTTTGACTTGTGACGGCTCGAGGTAAAAAACGCGAAAATAATGAACTCTAACAATAGGCTGATTTTTGTAGTATATGTGCAAAATGTGCGGAATTTTGGGAGAGGTGAAAATTTTCAAGATCTTTGACTTGTGACCACTCGGGGTGAAAAAGTCGAAAATCATGAACTCTAAAAATAGGCTGATTTTTGTAGTATATGATTATTTTGGCGTAATTTAAAGCTGTGCAAAATTTGCTTAATTTTGGGAGAGGTGAAAATTTTCAAGATTTTTGACTTGTGACGACTCGGGGTGAAAAAGTCGAAAATCATGAACTCTAAAAATAGGCTGATTTTTGTAGTATATGATTATTTTGGCGTAATTTAAAGCTGTGCAAAATTTGCTTAATTTTGGGAGAGGTGAAAATTTTCAAGATTTTTGACTTGTGACGACTCGGGGTGAAAAAGTCGAAAATCATGAACTCTAAAAATAGGCTGATTTTTGTAGTATATAATTATTTTGGCGTAATTTAAAGCTGTGCAAAAGTTGTGGAATTTTGGGAGAGGTGAAAATTTTCAAGATTTTTGACTTGTGACGACTCGGGGTGAAAAAGTCGAAAATCATGAACTCTAAAAATAGGCTGATTTTTGTAGTACTCGTATATGATTATTTTGAAGTAATTTAACGCTGTGCAAAATTCGGCGAATATTCAGAAAGGTTAAAAGTTTCAAGATTTTTGACTTGTGACGACTCGAGGTGAAAAACTCGAAAATCATGAACTCTAAAAATAGGCTGATTTTTGTAGTATATGATTATTTTGGCGTAATTTAACTTTGTGCAAAATTTGCGGAATCTTGGGAGAGGTAAAATTTTTAAAGATTTTTGACTTGTGACGACTCGAGGTGAAAAACTCGAAAATCATGAACTCTAAAAATAGACTGATTTTTGTAGTATATGATTATTTTGGCGTAATTTAAAGCTGTGCAAAATTTGCGGAATTTTGGGAGAGGTGAAATTTTTCAAGATTTTTG
The DNA here is from genome assembly GCA_936439885.1 of Nowickia ferox. Lineage (NCBI taxonomy): Eukaryota > Metazoa > Arthropoda > Insecta > Diptera > Tachinidae > Nowickia > Nowickia ferox. Next base: position 54,376,560 of record OW387026.1, read on the forward strand.
ACTTGTGACGACTCGGGGTGAAAAAGTCGAAAATCATGAACTCTAAAAATAGGCTGATTTTTGTAGTACTCGTATATGATTATTTTGGCGTAATTTAAAGCTGTGCAAAATTTGCTTAATTTTGGGAGAGGTGAAAATTTTCAAGATCTTTGACTTGTGACCACTCGGGGTGAAAAAGTCGAAAATCATGAACTCTAAAAATAGGCTGATTTTTGTAGTACTCGTATATGATTATTTTGCCGTAATTTAAAGCTGTGCAAAATTTGCAGAATTTTGGGAGAGGTGAAAATTTTCCAGATCTTTGACTTGTGACCACTCGGGCTGAAAAAGTCGAAAATCATGAACTCTAAAAATAGGCTGATGTTTGTAGTATATGATTATTTTGGCGTAATTTAAAGCTGTGCAAAATTTGCGGAATCTTGGGAGATGTAAAATTTTTAAAGATTTTTGACTTGTGACGACTCGAGGTGAAAAACTCGAAAATCATGAACTCTAAAAATAGGCTGATTTTTGTAGTATATGATTATTTTGGCGTAATTTAAAGCTGTGCAAAATTTGCTTAATTTTGGGAGAGGTGAACATTTTCAAGATTTTTGACTTGTGACGACTCGGGGTGAAAAAGTCGAAAATCATGAACTCTAAAAATAGGCTGATTTTTGTAGTATATAATTATTTTGGCGTAATTTAAAGCTGTGCAAAAGTTGCGGAATTTTGGGAGAGGTGAAAATTTTCAAGATTTTTGACTTGTGACGACTCGGGGTGAAAAAGTCGAAAATCATGAACTCTAAAAATAGGCTGATTTTTGTAGTACTCGTATATGATTATTTTGCCGTAATTTAACGCTGTGCAAAATTTGGGGAATTTTGGGAGAGGTGAAAATTTTCAAGATTTTTGACTTGTGACGACTCGAGGTGAAAAACTCGAAAATCATGAACTCTAAAAATAGGCTGATTTTTGTAGTACTCGTATATGATTATTTTGCCGTAATTTAACGCTGTGCAAAATTTGGGGAATTTTGGGAGAGGTGAAAATTTTCAAGATTTTTGACTGTGACGACTCGAGGTGAAAAACTCGAAAATCATGAACTCTAAAATTAGGCAGATTTTTGTAGTATATGTTTATTTGGCGTAATTTAAAGCTGTGCAAAATTTGCGGAATTTTGGGAGAGGTGAAAATTTTCCAGATCTTTGACTTGTGACCACTCGGCGTGAAAAAGTCGAAAATCATGAACTCTAAAAATAGGCTGATTTTTGTAGTATATGATTATTTTGGCGTAATTTAAAGCTGTGCAAAATTTGCGGAATCTTGGGAGAGGTAAAATTTTTAAAGATTTTTGACTTGTGACGACTCGAGGTGAAAAACTCGAAAATCATGAACTCTAAAAATAGGCTGATTTTTGTAGTATATGATTATTTTGGCGTAATTTAAAGCTGTGCAAAATTTGCTTAATTTTGGGAGAGGTGAACATTTTCAAGATTTTTGACTTGTGACGACTCGGGGTGAAAAAGTCGAAAATCATGAACTCTAAAAATAGGCTGATTTTTGTAGTATATAATTATTTTGGCGTAATTTAAAGCTGTGCAAAAGTTGCGGAATTTTGGGAGAGGTGAAAATTTTCAAGATTTTTGACTTGTGACGACTCGGGGTGAAAAAGTCGAAAATCATGAACTCTAAAAATAGGCTGATTTTTGTAGTACTCGTATATGATTATTTTGCCGTAATTTAACGCTGTGCAAAATTTGGGGAATTTTGGGAGAGGTGAAAATTTTCAAGATTTTTGACTTGTGACGACTCGAGGTGAAAAACTCGAAAATCATGAACTCTAAAAATAGGCTGATTTTTGTAGTACTCGTATATGATTATTTTGCCGTAATTTAACGCTGTGCAAAATTTGGGGAATTTTGGGAGAGGTGAAAATTTTCAAGATTTTTGACTGTGACGACTCGAGGTGAAAAACTCGAAAATCATGAACTCTAAAATTAGGCAGATTTTTGTAGTATATGTTTATTTGGCGTAATTTAAAGCTGTGCAAAATTTGCGGAATTTTGGGAGAGGTGAAAATTTTCCAGATCTTTGACTTGTGACCACTCGAGGTGAAAAACTCCAAAAAAATTAACTCTAAAAATATGCTGATTTTTGTAGTATATGATTATTTTAGCGTAATTTAACGCTGTGCAAAATTTGGGGAAATTTTTGAGAGGTGAAAATTTTTAAGATTTTTGACTTGCTCGAGGTAAAAAACGCGAAAATAATGAACTCTAACAATAGGCTGATTTTTGTAGTATATGATTATTTTGGCGTAATTTAACGCTGTGCAAAATTTGCGGAATTTTGGGAGAGGTGAAAATTTTCAAGATTTTTGACTTGTGACAACTCGAGGTGAAAAACTCGAAAATCATGAAATCTAAAAATAGGCTGATTTTTGTAGTACTCGTATATGATTATTTTGCCGTAATTTAACGCTGTGCAAAATTTGGGGAATTTTGGGAGACGTGAAAATTTTCATGATTTTTGACTTGTGACGACTCGAGATAAAAAACTCGAAAATCATGAACTCTAAAAATAGGCTGATTTTTGTAGTATATGTTTATTTGGCGTAATTTAAAGTTGTGCAAAATTTGCGGAATTTTGGGAGAGGTGAAAATTTTCCAGATCTTTGACTTGTGACCACTCGAGGTGAAAAACTCGAAAAAAATTAACTCTAAAAATATGCTGATTTTTGTAGTGTATGATTATTTTAGCGTAATTTAACGCTGTGCAAAATTTGGGGAAATTTTTGAGAGGTGAAAATTTTTAAGATTTTTGACTTGTGACGGCTCGAGGTAAAAAACGCGAAAATAATGAACTCTAACAATAGGCTGATTTTTGTAGTATATGATTATTTTGGCGTAATTTAACGCTGTGCAAAATATGCGGAATTTTGGGAGAGGTGAAAATTTTCAAGATTTTTGACTTGTGACGACTCGAGGTGAAAAACTCGAAAATCATGAACTCTAAAAATAGGCTGATTTTTGTAGTATATAATTATTTTGGCGTAATGTAACGCTGTGCAAAATTTGCGGAATCTTGGGAGAGGTAAAATTTTTCAAGATTTTTGACTTGTGACGACTCGAGGTGAAAAACTCGAAAATCATGAACTCTAAAAATAGGCTGATTTTTGTAGTATATGATTATTTTGGCGTAATTTAACGCTGTGCAAAATTTGCGGAATTTTGGGAGAGGTGAAAATTTTTAAGATTTTTGACTTGTGACGACTCGAGGTGAAAAACTCGAAAATCATGAACTCTAAAAATAGGCTGATTTTTGTAGTATATAATTATTTTGGCGTAATTTAACGCTGTGCAAAATTTGCGGAATCTTGGGAGAGGTAAAATTTTTCAAGATTTTTGACTTGTGACGACTCGAGGTGAAAAACTCGAAAATCATGAACTCTAAAAATAGGCTGATTTTTGTAGTATATGATTATTTTGGCGTAATTTAACGCTGTGCAAAATTTGCGGAATTTTTGGAGAGGTGAAAATTTTCAAGATTTTTGACTTGTGTCGATTCCAGGTGAAAAACTCGAAAATCATGAACTCTAAAAATGGGATAATTTCTGTAGTATTTGTATATGTTTATTTTGCCGTAATTTAACGCTGTGCAAAATTTGGCGAATTTTCAGAGATGTTAAAAGTTTCAAGATTTTTGACTTGTTACGAATCGAGGTAAAAAACTCGAAAATTATGAACTCTAAAAATAGGCTGATTTTTGTAGTATATGATTATTTTGGCGTAATTTAACGTTGTACAAAATTTGCGGAATCTTGGGATAGGTAAAATTTTTAAAGATTTTTGACTTGTGACGACTCGAGGTGAAAAACTCGAAAATCATGAACTCTAAAATTAGGCTGATTTTTGTAGTACTCGTATATGATTATTTTGCCGTAATTTAACGCTGTGCAAAATTTGGGGAATTTTGGGAGAGGTGAAAATTTTCAAGATTTTTGAATTGTGACGACTCGAGGTGAAAAACTCGAAAATCATGAACTCTAAAAATAGGCTGATTTTTGTAGTATATGTTTATTTGGCGTAATTTAAAGCTGTGCAAAATTTGCGGAATTTTGGGAGAGGTGAAAATTTTCCAGATCTTTGACTTGTGACCACTCGAGGTGAAAAACTCGAAAAAAATTAACTCTAAAAATATGCTGATTTTTGTAGTATATGATTATTTTAGCGTAATTTAACGCTGTGCAAAATTTGGGGAAATTTTTGAGAGGTGAAAATTTTTAAGATTTTTGACTTGTGACGACTCGAGGTAAAAAACGCGAAAATAATGAACTCTAACAATAGGCTGATTTTTGTAGTATATGATTATTTTGGCGTAATTTAACGCTGTGCAAAATATGCGGAATTTTGGGAGAGGTGAAAATTTTCCAGATTTTTGACTTGTGACGACTCGAGGTGAAAAACTCGAAAATCATGAACTCTAAAAATAGGCTGATTTTTGTAGTATATAATTATTTTGGCGTAATTTAACGCTGTGCAAAATTTTTGCGGAATCTTGGGAGAGGTAAAATTTTTCAAGATTTTTGACTTGTGACGACTCGAGGTGAAAAACTCGAAAATCATGAACTCTAAAAATAGGCTGATTTTTGTAGTATATGATTATTTTGGCGTAATTTAACGCTGTGCAAAATTTGCGGAATTTTGGGAGAGGTGAAAATTTTCAAGATCTTTGACTTGTGTCGATTCCAGGTGAAAAACTCGAAAATCATGAACTCTAAAAATGGGGTAATTTCTGTAGTATTTGTATATGTTTATTTTGCCGTAATTTAACGCTGTGCAAAATTTAGCGAATTTTCAGAGAGGTTAAAAGTTTCAAGATTTTTGACTTGTGACGACTCGAGGTGAAAAACTCGAAAATCATGAACTCTAAAAATAGGCTGATTTTTGTAGTATATGTTTATTTGGCGTAATTTAAAGCTGTGCAAAATTTGCGGAATTTTGGGAGAGGTGAAAATTTTCCAGATCTTTGACTTGTGACCACTCGAGGTGAAAAACTTGAAAAAAATTAACTCTAAAAATATGCTGATTTTTGTAGTATATGATTATTTTAGCGTAATTTAAGGCTGTGCAAAATTTGGGGAAATTTTTGAGAGGTGAAAATTTTTAAGATTTTTGACTTGTGACGGCTCGAGTTAAAAAACGCGAAAATAATGAACTCTAACAATAGGCTGATTTTTGTAGTATATGATTATTTTGGCGTAATTTAACGCTGTGCAAAATATGCGGAATTTTGGGAGAGTGGAAAATTTTCAAGATTTTTTACTTGTGACGACTCGAGGTGAAAAACTCGAAAATCATGAACTCTAAAAATAGGCTGATTTTTGTAGTATATAATTATTTTGGCGTAATTTAACGCTCTGCAAAATTTGCGGAATCTTGGGAGAGGTAAAATTTTTCAAGATTTTTGACTTGTGACGACTCGGGGTGAAAAAGTCGAAAATCATGAACTCTAAAAATAGGCTGATTTTTGTAGTACTCGTATATAATTATTTTGGCGTAATTTAACGCTGTGCAAAATTTGCGGAATTTTGGGAGAGGTGAAAATTTTCAAGATTTTTGACTTGTGACGACTCGAGGTGAAAAACTCGAAAATCATGAACTCTAAAAATAGGCTGATTTTTGTAGTACTCGTATATGATTATTTTGCCGTAATTTAACGCTGTGCAAAATTTGGGGAATTTTGGGAGAGGTGAAAATTTTCTAGATTTTTGACTTGTGACGACTCGAGGTGAAAAACTCGAAAATCATGAACTCTAAAAATAGGCTGATTTTTGTGGTATATGTTTATTTGGCGTAATTTAAAGCTGTGCAAAATTTGCGGAATTTTGGGAGAGGTGAAAATTTTCCAGATCTTTGACTTGTGACCACTCGAGGTGAAAAACTCGAAAAAAATTAACTCTAAAAATAGGCTGATTTTTGTAGTGTATAATTATTTTGGCGTAATTTAACGCTGTGCAAAATCTGCGGAATCTTGGGAGATATAAAATTTTTCAAGATTTTTGACTTGTGACGACTCGAGGTGAAAAACTCGAAAATCATGAACTCTAAAAATAGGCTGATTTTTGTAGTATATAATTATTTTGGCGTAATTTAACGCTGTGCAAAATTTGCGGAATCTTGGGAGAGGTAAAATTTTTCATGATTTTTGACTTGTGACGACTCAAGGTGAAAAACTCGAAAATCATGAACTCTAAAAATAGGCTGATTTTTGTAGTATACGATTATTTTGGCGTAATTTAACGCTGTGCAAAATTTGCGGAATTTTGGGAGAGGTGAAAATTTTCAAGATTTTTGACTTGTGACGACTCGAGGTGAAAAACTCGAAAATCATGAACTCTAAAAATAGGCTGATTTTTGTAGTACTCGTATATGATTATTTTGCCGTAATTTAACGCTGTGCAAAATTTGGGGAATTTTGGGAGAGGTGAAAATTTTCTAGATTTTTGACTTGTCACGACTCGAGGTGAAAAACTCGAAAATCATGAACTCTAAAAATAGGCTGATTTTTGTAGTATATGTTTATTTGGCGTAATTTAAAGCTGTGCAAAATTTGCGGAATTTTGGGAGAGGTGAAAATTTTCCAGATCTTTGACTTGTGACCACTCGAGGTGAAAAACTCGAAAAAAATTAACTCTAAAAATATGCTGATTTTTGTGGTATATGATTATTTTAGCGTAATTTAACTCTGTGCAAAATTTGGGGAAATTTCTGAGAGGTGAAAATTTTTAAGATTTTTGACTTGTGACTGCTCGAGGAAAAAACGCGAAAATAATGAACTCTAACAATAGGCTGATTTTTGTAGTATACGATTATTTTGGCGTAATTTAACGCTGTGCAAAATTTGCGGAATTTTGGGAGAGGTGAAAATTTTCAAGATTTTTGACTTGTGACGACTCGAGGTGAAAAACTCGAAAATCATGAACTCTAAAAATAGGCTGATTTTTGTAGTACTCGTATATGATTATTTTGCCGTAATTTAACGCTGTGCAAAATTTGGGGAATTTTGGGAGAGGTGAAAATTTTCTAGATTTTTGACTTGTGACGACTCGAGGTGAAATCTCGAAAATCATGAACTCTAAAAATAGGCTGATTTTTGTAGTATATGTTTATTTTGCGTAATTTAAAGCTGTGCAAAATTTGCGGAATTTTGGGAGAGGTGAAAATTTTCCAGATCTTTGACTTGTGACCACTCGAGGTGAAAAACTCGAAAAAAATTAACTCTAAAAATATGCTGATTTTTGTAGTATATGATTATTTTAGCGTAATTTAACTCTGTGCAAAATTTGGGGAAATTTTTGAGAGGTGAAAACTTTTAAGATTTTTGACTTGTGACGCTCGAGGTAAAAAACGCGAAAATAATGAACTCTAACAATAGGCTGATTTTTGTAGTATATGATTATTTTGGCGTAATTTAACGCTGTGCAAAATTTGCGGAATCTTGGGAGATATAAAATTTTTCAAGATTTTTGACTTGTGACGACTCGAGGTGAAAAACTCGAAAATCATGAACTCTAAAAATAGGCTGATTTTTGTAGTATATGATTATTTTGGCGTAATTTAACGCTGTGCAAAATTTGCGGAATTTTGGGAGAGGTGAAAATTTTTAAGATTTTTGACTTGTGTCGATTCCAGGTGAAAAACTCGAAAATCATGAACTCTAAAAATGGGGTAATTTCTGTAGTATTTGTATATGTTTATTTTGCCGTAATTTAACGCTGTGCAAAATTTGGCGAATTTTTAGAGAGGTTAAAAGTTTCAAGATTTTTGACTTGTTGCGAATCGAGGTAAAAAACTCGAAAATCATGAACTCTAAAAATAGGCTGATTTTTGTAGTATATAATTATTTTGGCGTAATTTAACGTTGTACAAAATTTGCGGAATCTTAGGAGAGGTAAAATTTTTAAAGATTTTTGACTTCTGACGACTCGAGGTGAAAAACTCGAAAATCATGAACTCTAAAATTAGGCTGATTTTTGTAGTATATGATTATTTTGGAGTAATTTAAAGCTGTGCAAAATTTGCAGAATTTTGGGAGAGGTGAAAATTTTCAAGATTTTTGACTTGTGACGACTCGGGGTGAAAAAGTCGAAAATCATGAACTCTAAAAATAGGCTGATTTTTGTAGTACTCGTATATGATTATTTTGCCGCAATTTAACGCTGTGCAAAATTTGGGGAATTTTGGGAGAGGTGAAAATTTTCAAGATTTTTGACTTGTGACCACTCGAGGTGAAAAACTCGAAAAAAATTAACTCTAAAAATATGCTGATTTTTGTAGTATATGATTATTTTAGCGTAATTTAACGCTGTGCAAAATTTGGGGAAATTTTTGAGAGGTGAAAATTTTTAAGATTTTTGACTGACGGCTCGAGGTAAAAAACGCGAAAATAATGAACTCTAACAATAGGCTGATTTTTGTAGTATATGATTATTTTGGCGTAATTTAACGCTGTGCAAAATATGCGGAATTTTGGGAGAGGTGAAAATTTTCAAGATTTTTGACTTGTGACGACTCGAGGTGAAAAACTCGAAAATCATGAACTCTAAAAATAGGCTGATTTTTGTAGTATATGTTTATTTGGCGTAATTTAAAGCTGTGCAAAATTTGCGGAATTTTGGAAGAGGTGAAAATTTTCCAGATCTTTGACTTGTGACCACTCGAGGTGAAAAACTCGAAAAAAATTAACTCTAAAAATATGCTGATTTTTGTAGTATATGATTATTTTAGCGTAATTTAACGCTGTGCAAAATTTGGGGAAATTTTTGAGAGGTGAAAATTTTTAAGATTTTTGAGTTGTGACGACTCGAGGTGACAAACTCGAAAATCATGAACTCTAAAAATAGGCTGATTTTTGTAGTATATGTTTATTTGGCGTAATTTAAAGCTGTGCAAAATTTGCGGAATTTTGGGAGAGGTGAAAATTTTCCAGATCTTTGACTTGTGACCACTCGAGGTAAAAAACTCGAAAAAATTAACTCTAAAAATATGCTGATTTTTGTAGTATATGATTACTTTAGCGTAATTTAAAGCTGTGCAAAATTTGGGAAATTTTTGAGAGGTGAAAATTTTTAAGATTTTTGACTTGTGACGACTCGAGGTGAAAAAGTCGAATATCATGAACTCTAAAAATAGGCTGATTTTTGTAGTACTCGTATATGATTATTTTGCCGTAATTTAACGCTGTGCAAAATTTGGGAGAGGTGAAAATTTTCAAGATTTTTGACTTGTGACGACTCGAGGTGAAAAAGTCGAAAATCATGAACTCTAAAAATAGGCTGATTTTTGTAGTATATGTTTATTTGGCGTAATTTAAAGGTGTGCAAAATTTGCGGAATTTTGGGAGAGGTGAAAATTTTCCAGATCTTTGACTTGTGACCACTCGAGGTGAAAAACTCGAAAAAAATTAACTCTAAAAATAGGCTGATTTTTGTAGTACTCGTATATAATTATTTTGGCGTAATTTAAAGCTGTGCAAAATTTGCGGAATTATGGGAGAGGTGAAAATTTTCTAGATTTTTGACTTGTGACGACTCGGGGTGAAAAAGTCGAAAATCATGAACTCTAAAAATAGGCTGATTTTTGTAGTATATGTTTATTTGGCGTAATTTAAAGGTGTGCAAAATTTGCGGAATCTTGGGAGAGGTAAAATTTTTCAAGATTTTTGACTTGTGACGACTCGAGGTGAAAAACTCGAAAATCATGAACTCTAAAAATAGGCTGATTTTTGTAGTACTCGTATATAATTATTTTGGCGTAATTTAAAGCTGTGCAAAATTTGCGGAATTATGGGAGAGGTGAAAATTTTCTAGATTTTTGACTTGTGACGACTCGGGGTGAAAAAGTCGAAAATCATGAACTCTAAAAATAGGGTGATTTTTGTAGTACTCGTATATGATTATTTTGCCGTAATTTAACGCTGTGCAAAATTTGGGGAATTTTGGGAGAGGTGAAAATTTTCAAGATTTTTGACTTGTGACGACTCGAGGTGAAAAACTCGAAAATCATGAACTCTAAAAATAGGCTGATTTTTGTAGTATATGATTATTTTGGCGTAATTTAACGCTGTGCAAAATTTGCGGAATTTTGGGAGAGGTGAAAATTTTCAAGATTTTTGACTTGTGACGACTCGAGGTGAAAAAGTCGAATATCATGAACTCTAAAAATAGGCTGATTTTTGTAGTACTCGTATATGATTATTTTGCCGTAATTTAACGCTGTGCAAAATTTGGGGAATTTTGGGAGAAGTGAAAATTTTCAAGATTTTTGACTTGTGACGACTCGAGATGAAAAAGTCGAAAATCATGAACTCTAAAAATAGGCTGATTTTTGTAGTATATGTTTATTTGGCGTAATTTAAAGGTGTGCAAAATTTGCGGAATCTTGGGAGAGGTGAAAATTTTCCAGATCTTTGACTTGTGACAACTCGAGGTGAAAAACTCGAAAAAAATTAACTCTAAAAATATGCTGATTTTTGTAGTATATGATTATTTTGGCGTAATTTAACGCTGTGCAAAATATGCGGAATTTTGGGAGAGGTGAAAATTTTCAAGATTTTTGACTTGTGACGACTCGAGGTGAAAAACTCGAAAACCATGAACTCTAAAAATAGGCTGATTTTTGTAGTATATGATTATTTTGGCGTAATTTAACGTTGTGCAAAATTTGCGGAATCTTGGGAGAGGTATAATTTTTAAAGATTTTTGACTTGTGACGACTCTAGGTAAAAAACTCGAAAATCATGAACTCTAAAAATAGGCTGATTTTTGTAGTATATGATTATTTTGGCGTAATTTAAAGCTGTGCAAAATTTGCGGAATTTTGGGAGAGGTGAAAATTTTCAAGATTTTTGACTTGTGACGATTCGGGGTGAAAAAGTCGAAAATCATGAACTCTAAAAATAGGCTGATTTTTGTAGTACTCGTATATGATTATTTTGCCGTAATTTAACGCTGTGCAAAATTTGGGGAATTTTGGGAGAGGTGAAAATTTTCAAGATTTTTGACTTGTGACGACTCGAGGTGAAAAACTCGAAAATCATGAACTCTAAAAATAGGCTGATTTTTGTAATACTCGTATATGTTTATTTTGCCGTAATTTAACGCTGTGCAAAATTTGGCGAATTTTTAGATAGGTTAAAAGTTTCAAGATTTTTGACTTGTTACGAATCGAGGTAAAAAACTCGAAAATGATGAACTCTAAAAATAGGCTGATTTTTGTAGTATATGTTTATTTGGCGTAATTTAAAGCTGTGCAAAATTTGCGGAATTTTGGGAGAGGTGAAAATTTTCCAGATCTTTGACTTGTGACCACTCGAGGGGAAAAACTCGAAAAAATTAACTCTAAAAATATGCTGATTTTTGTAGTATATGATTATTTTAGCGTAATTTAACGCTGTGCAAAAGTTGGGGAAATTTTTGAGAGGTGAAAATTTTTAAGATTTTTGACTTGTGACGGCTCGAGGTAAAAAACGCGAAAATAATGAACTCTAACAATAGGCTGATTTTTGTAGTATACGATTATTTTGGCGTAATTTAACGCTGTGCAAAATATGCGGAATTTTGGGAGAGGTGAAAATTTTCAAGATTTTTGACTTGTGACGACTCGAGGTGAAAAACTCGAAAATCATGAACTCTAAAAATAGGCTGATTTTTGTAATATATAATTATTTTGGCGTAATTTAACGCTGTGCAAAATATGCGGAATTTTGGGAGAGGTGAAAATTTTCAAGATTTTTGACTTGTGACGACTCGAGGTGAAAAACTCGAAAATCATGAACTCTAAAAATAGGCTGATTTTTGTAGTACTCGAATATAATTCTTTTGGCGTAATTTAACGCTGTGCAAAATTTGCGGAATCTTGGGAGAGGTAAAATTTTTCAAGATTTTTGACTTGTGACGACTCGAGGTGAAAAACTCGAAAATCATGAACTCTAAAAATAGGCTGATTTTTGTAGTATATGATTATTTTGGCGTAATTTAACGCTGCGCAAAATTTGCGGAATTTTGGGAGAGGTGAAAATTTTCAAGATTTTTGACTTGTGACGACTCGAGGTGAAAAACTCGAAAATCATGAACTTTAAAAATAGGCTGATTTTTGTAGTACTCGTATATGATTATTTTGTCGTAATTTAACGCTGTGCAAAATTTGGGGAATTTTGGGAGAGGTGAAAATTTTCCAGATCTTTGACTTGTGACCACTCGAGGTGAAAAACTCGAAAAAAATTAACTCTAAAAATATGCTGATTTTTGTAGTATATGATTATTTTAGCGTAATTTAACGCTGTGCAAAATTTGGGGAAATTTTTGAGAGGTGAAAATTTTTAAGATTTTTGACTTGTGACGACTCGAGGTGAAAAACGCGAAAATAATGAACTCTAACAATAGGCTGATTTTTGTAGTATATGATTATTTTGGCGTAATTTAACGCTGTGCAAAATATGCGGAATTTTGGGAGAGGTGAAAATTTTCAAGATTTTTGACTTGTGACGACTCGAGGTGAAAAACTCGAAAATCATGAACTCTAAAAATAGGCTGATTTTTGTAGTATATAATTATTTTGGCGTAATTTAACGCTGTGCAAAATTTGCGGAATCTTGGGAGAGGTAAAATTTTTCAAGATTTTTGACTTGTGACGACTCAAGGTGAAAAACTCGAAAATCATGAACTCTAAAAATAGGCTGATTTTTGTAGTATATGATTATTTTGGCGTAATTTAAAGCTGTGCAAAATTTGCGGAATTTTGGGAGAGGTGAAAATTTTCAAGATTTTTGACTTGTGTCGATTCCAGGTGAAAAACTCGAAAATCATGAACTCTAAAAATGGGGTAATTTCTGTAGTATTTGTATATGTCTATTTTGCCGTAATTTAACGTTGTGCAAAATTTGGCGAATTTTCAGAGAGGTTAAAAGTTTCAAGATTTTTGACTTGTTACAAATCGAGGTAAAAAACTCGAAAATCATGAACTCTAAAAATAGGCTGATTTTTGTAGTATATGATTATTTTGGCGTAATTTAACTTTGTGCAAAATTTGCGGAATCTTGGGAGAGGTAAAATTTTTAAAGATTTTTGATTTGTGACGACTCGAGGTGAAAAACTCGGAAAGCATGAACTCTAAAAATAGGCTGATTTTTGTAGTATATGATTATTTTGGCGTAATTTAAAGCTGTGCAAAATTTGCGGAATTTTGGGAGAGGTGAAAATTTTCAAGATTTTTGACTTGTGACGACTCGGGGTGAAAAAGTCGAAAATCATGAACTCTAAAAATAGGCTGATTTTTGTAGTACTCGTATATGATTATTTTGCCGCAATTTAACGCTGTGCAAAATTTGGGGAATTTTGGGAGAGGTGAAAATTTTCAAGATTTTTGACTTGTGACGACTCGAGGTGAAAAACTCGAAAATCATGAACTCTAAAAATAGGCTGATTTTTGTAGTATATGATTATTTTGGCGTAATTTAACGCTGTGCAAAATTTGCGGAATTTTGGGAGAGGTGAAAATTTTCAAGATTTTTTACTTGTTACGACTCGAGGTGAAAAAGTCGAATATAATGAACTCTAAAAATAGGCTGATTTTTGTAGTACTCGTATATGATTATTTTGCCGTAATTTAACGCTGTGCAAAATTTGGGGAATTTTGGGAGAGGTGAAAATTTTCAAGATTTTTGACTTGTGACGACTCGAGGTGAAAAAGTCGAAAATCATTAACTCTAAAAATAGGCTGATTTTTGTAGTATATGTTTATTTGGCGTAATTTAAAGGTGTGCAAAATTTGCGGAATTTTGGGAAAGGTGAAAATTTTCCAGATCGTTGACTTGTGACCACGCGAGGTGAAAAACTCGAAAAAAATTAACTCTAAAAATATGCTGATTTTTGTAGTATATGATTATTTTAGCGTAATTTAACGCTGTGCAAAATTTGGGGAAATTTTTGAGAGGTGAAAATTTTTAAGATTTTTGACTTGTGACGGCTCGAGGTACAAAACGCGAAAATAATGAACTCTAACAATAGGCTGATTTTTGTAGTATATGATTTTTTTGGCGTAATTTAACGCTGTGCAAAATATGCGAAATTTTGGGAGAGGTGAAAATTTTCAAGATTTTTGACTTGTGACGACTCGAGGTGAAAAACTCAAAAATCATGAACTCTAAAAATAGGCTGATTTTTGTAGTATATAATTATTTTGGCGTAATTTAACGCTGTGCAAAATTTGCGGAATCTTGGGAGAGGTAAAATTTTTCAAGATTTTTGACTTGTGACGACTCGAGGTGAAAAACTCGAATATCATGAACTCTAAAAATAGGCTGATTTTTGTAGTATATGATTATTTTGGCGTAATTTAACGCTGTGCAAAATTTGCGGAATTTTGGGAGAGGTGAAAATTTTCAAGATTTTTGACTTGTGTCGATTCCAGGTGAAAAACTCGAAAATCATGAACTCTAAAAATGGGGTAATTTCTGTAGTATTTGTATATGTTTATTTTGCCGTAATTTAACGCTGTGCAAAATTTAGCGAATTTTCAGAGAAGTTAAAAAAAAGTTTCAAGATTTTTGACTTGTGACGACTCGAGGTGAAAAACTCGAAAATCATGAACTCTAAAAATAGGCTGATTTTTGTAGTATATGATTATTTTGGCGTAATTTAACGTTGTGCAAAATTTGCGGAATCTTGGGAGAGGTATAATTTTTAAAGATTTTTGACTTGTGACGACTCTAGGTGAAAAACTCGAAAATCATGAACTCTAAAAATAGGCTGATTTTTGTAGTATATGATTATTTTGGCGTAATTTAAAGCTGTGCAAAATTTGCGGAATTTTGGGAGAGGTGAACATTTTCAAGATTTTTGACTTGTGACGACTCGGGGTGAAAAACTCGAAAATCATGAACTCTAAAAATAGGCTGATTTTTGTAGTACTCGTATATAATTATTTTTCCGTAATTTAACGCTGTGCAAAATTTGGGGAATTTTGGGAGAGGTGAAAATTTTCAAGATTTTTGACTTGTGACGACTCGAGGTGAAAAACTCGAAAATCATGAACTCTAAAAATAGGCTGATTTTTGTAGTATATGTTTATTTGGCGTAATTTAAAGCTGTGCAAAATTTGCGGAATTGTGGGAGAGGTGAAAATTTTCCAGATCTTTGACTTGTGACCACTCGAGGTGAAAAACTCGAAAAAAATTAACTCTAAAAATATGCTGATTTTTGTAGTATATGATTATTTTAGCGTAATTTAACGCTGTGCAAAATTTGGGGAAATTTTTGAGAGGTGAAAATTTTTAAGATTTTTGACTTGTGACGGCTCGAGGTAAAAAACGCGAAAATAATGAACTCTAACAATAGGCTGATTTTTGTAGTATATGATTATTTTGGCGTAATTTAACGCTGTGCAAAATATGCGGAATTTTGGGAGAGGTGAAAATTTTCAAGATTTTTGACTTGTGACTCGAGGTGAAAAACTCGAAAATCATGAACTCTAAAAATGGGGTAATTTCTGTAGTATTTGTATATGTCTATTTTGCCGTAATTTAACGTTGTGCAAAATTTGGCGAATTTTCAGAGAGGTTAAAAGTTTCAAGATTTTTGACTTGTTACGAATCGGGGTAAAAAACTCGAAAATCATGAACTCTAAAAATAGGCTGATTTTTGTAGTATATGATTATTTTGGCGTAATTTAACGTTGTGCAAAATTTGCGGAATCTTAGGAGAGGTAAAATTTTTAAAGATTTTTGACTTGTGACGACTCGAGGTGAAAAACTCGAAAATCATGAACTCTAAAAATAGGCTGATTTTTGTAGTATATGATTATTTTGGCGTAATTTAAAGCTGTTCAAAATATGCGGAATTTTGGGAGAGGTGAAAATTTTCAAGATTTTTGACTTGTGACAACTCGGGGTGAAATAGTCAAAAATCATGAACTCTAAAAATAGGCTGATTTTTGTAGTACTCGTATATGATTATTTTGCCGTAATTTAACGCTGTGCAAAATTTGGGGAATTTTGGGAGAGGTGAAAATTTTTGTAGAATATAATTATTTTGGCGTAATTTAACGCTGTGCAAAATTTGCGGAATCTTGGGAGAGGTAAAATTTTTAAAGATTTTTGATTTGTGACGACTCGAGGTGAAAAACTCGAAAATCATGAACTCTAAAAATAGGCTGATTTTTGTATTATATGATTATTTTGGCGTAATTTAAAGCTGTGCAAAATTTGCGGAATTTTGGGAGAGGTAAAAATTTTCTAGATTTTTGACTTGTGACGACTCGGGGTGAAAAAGTCGAAAATCATGAACTCTAAAAATAGGCTGATTTTTGTAGTACTCGTATATGATTATTTTGCCGTAATTTAACGCTGTGCAAAATTTGGGGAATTTTGGGAGAGGTGAAAATTTTCAAGATTTTTGACTTGTGACGACTCGAGGTGAAAAACTCGAAAATCATGAACTCTAAAAATAGGCTGATTTTTGTAGTATATGATTATTTTGGCGTAATTTAACGCTGTGCAAAATTTGCGGAATTTTGGGAGAGGTGAAAATTTTCAAGATTTTTGACTTGTGACGACTCGAGGTGAAAAAGTCGAATATCATGAACTTTAAAAATAGGCTGATTTTTGTAGTACTCGTATATGATTATTTTGCCGTAATTTAACGCTGTGCAAAATTTGGGGAATTTTGGGAGAGGTGAAAATTTTCAAGATTTTTGACTTGCGACGACTCGAGGTGAAAAACTCGAAAATCATGAACTCTAAAAATAGGCTGATTTTTGTAGTATATGTTTATTTGGCGTAATTTAAAGCTGTGCAAAATTTGCGGAATTTTGGGAGAGGTGAAAATTTTGCAGATCTTTGACTTGTGACCACTCGAGGTGAAAAACTCGAAAAAATTAACCTTAAAAATATGCTGATTTTTGTAGTATATGATTATTTTAGCGTAATTTAACGCTGTGCAAAATTTGGGGAAATTTTTGAGAGGTGAAAATTTTCAAGATTTTTGACTTGTGACGACTCGAGGTGAAAAACTCGAAAATCATGAACTCTAAAAATAGGCTGATTTTTGTAGTATATAATTATTTTGCCGTAATTTAACGATGTGCAAAATTTGGGGAATTTTGGGAAAGGTGAAAATTTTCAAGATTTTTGACTTGTGACGGACGACTCGAGATGAAAAACTCGAAAATCATGAACTCTAAAAATAGGCTGATTTTTGTAGTATATGTTTATTTGGCGTAATTTAAAGCTGTGCAAAATTTGCGGAATTTTGGGAGAGGTGAAAATTTTCCAGATCTTTGACTTGTGACCACTCGAGGTGAAAAACTCGAAAAAAAATTAACTCTAAAAATATGCTGATTTTTGTAGTATATGATTATTTTAGCGTAATTTAACGCTGTGCAAAATTTGGGGAAATTTTTAAGAGGTGAAAATTTTTAAGATTTTTGACTTGTGACGGCTCGAGGTAAAAAACGCGAAAATAATGAACTCTAACAATAGGCTGATGTTTGTAGTGTATAATTATTTTGGCGTAATTTAACGCTGTGCAAAATATGCGGAATTTTGGGAGAGGTGAAAATTTTCAAGATTTTTGACTTGTGACGACTCGAGGTGAAAAACTCGAAAATCATGAACTCTAAAAATAGGCTGATTTTTGTAGTATATAATTATTTTGGCGTAATTTAACGCTGTGCAAAATTTGCGGAATCTTGGGAGAGGTAAAATTTTTTAAGATTTTTGACTTGTGACGACTCGAGGTCAAAAACTCGAAAATCATGAACTTTAAAAATAGGCTGATTTTTGTAGTATATGATTATTTTGGCGTAATTTAACGCTGTGCAAAATTTGCGGAATTTTGGGAGAGGTGAAAATTTTCAAGATTTTTGACTTGTGACGACTCGAGGTGAAAAACTCGAAAATCATGAACTCTAAAAATAGGCTGATTTTTGTAGTACTCGTATATGATTATTTTGCCGTAATTTAACGCTGTGCAAAATTTGGGGAATTTTGGGAGAGGTGAAAATTTTCAAGATTTTTGACTTGCGACGACTCGAGGTGAAAAACTCGAAAATCATGAACTCTAAAAATAGGCTGATTTTTGTAGTATATGTTTATTTGGCGTAATTTAAAGCTGTGCAAAATTTGCGGAATTTTGGGAGAGGTGAAAATTTTGCAGATCTTTGACTTGTGACCACTCGAGGTGAAAAACTCGAAAAAAATTAACCTTAAAAATATGCTGATTTTTGTAGTATATGATTATTTTAGCGTAATTTAACGCTGTGCAAAATTTGGGGAAATTTTTGAAAGGTGAAAATTTTCAAGATTTTTGACTTGTGACGACTCGAGGTGAAAAAGTCGAAAATCATGAACTCTAAAAATAGGCTGATTTTTGTAGTATATAATTATTTTGCCGTAATTTAACGCTGTGCAAAATTTGCGGAATTTTGGGAAAGGTGAAAATTTTCAAGATTTTTGACTTGTGACGGACGACTCGAGATGAAAAACTCGAAAATCATGAACTCTAAAAATAGGCTGATTTTTGTAGTATATGTTTATTTGGCGTAATTTAAAGCTGTGCAAAATTTGCGGAATTTTGGGAGTGGTGAAAATTTTCCAGATCTTTGACTTATGACCACTCGAGGTGAAAAACTCGAAAAAATTAACTCTAAAAATATGCTGATTTTTGTAGTATATGATTATTTTAGCGTAATTTAACGCTGTGCAAAAGTTGGGGAAATTTTTGAGAGGTGAAAATTTTTAAGATTTTTGACTTGTGACGGCTCGAGGTAAAAAACGCGAAAATAATGAACTCTAACAATAGGCTGATTTTTGTAGTATATGATTATTTTGGCGTAATTTAACGCTGTGCAAAATATGCGGAATTTTGGGAGAGGTGAAAATTTTCAAGATTTTTGACTTGTGTCTATTCCAGGTGAAAAACTCGAAAATCATGAACTCTAAAAATGGGGTAATTTCTGTAGTATTTGTATATGTTTATTTTGCCGTAATTTAACGCTGTGCAAATTTTGGCGAATTTTCAGAGAGGTTAAAAGTTTCAAGATTTTTGACTTGTTACGAATCGAGGTAAAAAACTCGAAAATCATGAACTCTAAAAATAGGCTGATTTTTGTAGTATATGATTATTTTGGCGTAATTTAACGTTGTGCAAAATTTGCGGAATCTTAGCAGAGGTAAAATTTTTAAAGATATTTGACTTGTGACGACTCGAGGTGAAAAACTCGAAAATCATGAGCTCTAAAAATAGGCTGATTTTTGTAGTATATGATTATTTTGGCGTAATTTAAAGCTGTGCAAAATATGCGGAATTTTGGGAGAGGTGAAAATTTTCAAGATTTTTGACTTGTGACAACTCGGGGTGAAAAAGTCGAAAATCATGAACTCTAAAAATAGGCTGATTTTTGTAGTACTCGTATATGATTATTTTGCCGTAATTTAACGCTGTGCAAAATTTGGGGAATTTTGGGAGAGGTGAAAATTTTTGTAGTATATAATTATTTTGGCGTAATTTAACGCTATGCAAAATTTGCGGAATCTTGGGAGAGGTAAAATTTTTCAAGATTTTTGACTTGTGACGACTCGAGGTGAAAAACTCGAAAATCATGAACTCTAAAAATAGGCTGATTTTTGTAGTATATGTTTATTTGGCGTAATTTAAAGCTGTGCAAAATTTGCGGAATTTTGGGAGAGGTGAAATTTTTGCAGATCTTTCACTTGTGACCACTCGAGGTGAAAAACTCGAAAAAAATTAACTTTAAAAATATGCTGATTTTTGTAGTATATGATTATTTTAGCGTAATTTAACGCTGTGCAAAATTTGGGGAAATTTTTGAGAGGTGAAAATTTTTAAGATTTTTGACTTGTGACGACGGCTCGAGGTAAAAAACGCGAAAATAATGAACTCTAACAATAGACTGATTTTTGTAGTATATGATTATTTTGGCGTAATTTAACGCTGTGCAAAATATGCGGAATTTTGGGAGAGGTGAAAATTTTCAAGATTTTTGACTTGTGACGACTCGAGGTGAAAAACTCGAAAATCATGAACTCTAAAAATAGGCTGATTTTTGTAGTATATAATTATTTTGGCGTAATTTAACGCTGTGCAAAATTTGCGGAATCTTGGGAGAGGTAAAATTTTTCAAGATTTTTGACTTGTGACGACTCGAGGTGAAAAACTCGAAAATCATGAACTCTAAAAATAGGCTGATTTTTGTAGTATATGATTGATTTGGCGTAATTTAACGCTGTGCAAAATTTGCGGAATTTTGGAAGAGGTGAAAATTTTCAAGATTTTTGACTTGTGACGACTCGAGGTGAAAAACTCGAAAATCATGAACTCTAAAAATAGGCTGATTTTTGTAGTATATGATTATTTTGGCGTAATTTAAAGCTGTGCAAAATATGCGGAATTTTGGGAGAGGTGAAAATTTTCAAGATTTTTGACTTGTGACAACTCGGGGTGAAAAAGTCGAAAATCATGAACTCTAAAAATAGGCTGATTTTTGTAGTACTCGTATATGATTATTTTGCCGTAATTTAACGCTGTGCAAAATTTGGGGAATTTTGGGAGAGGTGAAAATTTTCAAGATTTTTGACTTGTGACGACTCGAGGTGAAAAACTCGAAAATCATGAACTCTAAAAATAGGCTGATTTTTGTAGTACTCGTATATAATTATTTGGCGTAATTTAAAGCTGTGCAAAGTTTGCGGAATTTTTGGAGAGGTGAAAATTTTCCAGATCTTTGACTTGTGACGACTCGAGGTGAAAAACTCGAAAATCATGAACTCTAAAAATTGGCTGATTTTTGTAGTATATAATTATTTTGGCGTAATTTAACGCTGTGCAAAATTTGCGGAATCTTGGGAGAGGTAAAATTTTTCAAGATTTTTGACTTGTGACGACTCGAGGTGGAAAACTCGAAAATCATGAACTCTAAAAATAGGCTGATTTTTGTAGTATATAATTATTTTGGCGTAATTTAACGCTGTGCAAAATTTGCGGAATTTTGGGAGAGGTGAAAATTTTCAAGATTTTTGACTTGTGACGACTCGAGGTGAAAAACTCGAAAATCATGAACTCTAAAAATAGGCTGATTTTTGTAGTACTCGTATATGATTATTTTGCCGTAATTTAACGCTGTGCAAAATATGCGGAATTTTGGGAGAGGTGAAAATTTTCAAGATTTTTGACTTGTGACGACTCGAGGTGAAAAACTAGAAAATCATGAACTCTAAAAATAGGCTGATTTTTGTAGTACTCGTATATGATTATTTTGCCGTAATTTAACGCTGTGCAAAATATGCGGAATTTTGGGAGAGGTGAAAATTTTCAAGATTTTTGACTTGTGACGACTCGAGGTGAAAAACTCGAAAATCATGAACTCTAAAAATAGGCTGATTTTTGTAGTATATAATTATTTTGGCGTAATTTAACGCTGTGCAAAATTTGCGGAATCTTGGGAGAGGTAAAATTTTTCAAGATTTTTGACTTGTGACGATTTGAGGTGAAAAACTCGAAAATCATGAACTCTAAAAATAGGCTGATTTTTGTAGTATATGATTATTTTGGCGTAATTTAACGCTGTGCAAAATTTGCGGAATTTTGGGAGAGGTGAAAATTTTCAAGATTTTTGACTTGTGTCTATTCCAGGTGAAAAACTCGAAAATCATGAACTCTAAAAATGGAGTAATTTCTGTAGTATTTGTATATGTTTATTTTGCCGTAATTTAACGCTGTGCAAATTTTGGCGAATTTTCAGAGAGGTTAAAAGTTTCAAGATTTTTGACTTGTTACGAATCGAGGTAAAAAACTCGAAAATCATGAACTCTAAAAATAGGCTGATTTTTGTAGTATATGATTATTTTGGCGTAATTTAACGTTGTGCAAAATTTGCGGAATCTTAGGAGAGGTAAAATTTTTAAAGATTTTTGACTTGTGACGACTCGAGGTGAAAAACTCGAAAATCATGAACTCTAAAAATAGGCTGATTTTTGTAGTATATGATTATTTTGGCGTAATTTAAAGCTGTTCAAAATATGCGGAATTTTGGGAGAGGTGAAAATTTTCAAGATTTTTGACTTGTGACAACTCGGGGTGAAATAGTCAAAAATCATGAACTCTAAAAATAGGCTGATTTTTGTAGTACTCGTATATGATTATTTTGCCGTAATTTAACGCTGTGCAAAATTTGGGGAATTTTGGGAGAGGTGAAAATTTTTGTAGAATATAATTATTTTGGCGTAATTTAACGCTGTGCAAAATTTGCGGAATCTTGGGAGAGGTAAAATTTTTCAAGATTTTTGACTTGTGACGACTCGAGGTGAAAAACTCGAAAATCATGAACTCTAAAAATAGGCTGATTTTTGTAGTATATGTTTATTTGGCGTAATTTAAAGCTGTGCAAAATTTGCGGAATTTTGGAAGAGGTGAAAATTTTCCAGATCTTTGACTTGTGACCACTCGAGGTGAAAAACTCGAAAAAAATTAACTCTAAAAATATGCTGATTTTTGTAGTATATGATTATTTTAGCGTAATTTAACGACGTGCAAAATTTGGGGAAATTTTTGAGAGGTGAAAATTTTTAAGATTTTTGACTTGTGACGACTCGAGGTGAAAAACTAGAAAATCATGAACTCTAGAAATAGGCTGATTTTTGTAGTATATAATTATTTTGGCGTAATTTAACGCTGTGCAAAATTTGCGGAATCTTGGGAGAGGTGAAAATTTTCAAGATTTTTGACTTGTGACGACTCGAGGTGAAAAACTCGAAAATCATGAACTCTACAAATAGGCTGATTTTTGTAGTACTCGTATATGATTATTTTGCCGTAATTTAACGCTGTGCAAAATTTGGGGAATTTTGGGAGAGGTGAAAATTTTCAAGATTTTTGACTTGTGACGACTCGAGGTGAAAAACTCGAAAATCATGAACTCTAAAAATAGGCTGATTTTTGTAGTATATGTTTATTTGGCGTAATTTAAAGCTGTGCAAAATTTGCGGAATTTTGGGAGAGGTGAAATTTTTGCAGATCTTTGACTTGTGACCACTCGAGGTGAAAAACTCGAAAAAAATTAACTTTAAAAATATGCTGATTTTCGTAGTATATGATTATTTTGGCGTAATTTAACGCTGTGCAAAATTTGCGGAATCTTGGGAGAGGTAAAATTTTTCAAAATTTTTGACTTGTGACGGCTCGAGGTAAAAAACGCGAAAATAATGAACTCTAACAATAGACTGATTTTTGTAGTATATGATTATTTTGGCGTAATTTAACGCTGTGCAAAATATGCGGAATTTTGGGAGAGGTGAAAATTTTCAAGATTTTTGACTTGTGACGACTCGAGGTGAAAAACTCGAAAATCATGAACTCTAAAAATAGGCTGATTTTTGTAGTATATAATTATTTTGGCGTAATTAAACGCTGCGCAAAATTTGCGGAATCTTGGGAGAGGTAAAATTTTTCAAGATTTTTGACTTGTGACGACTCGAGGTGAAAAACTCGAAAATCATGAACTCTAAAAATAGGCTGATTTTTGTAGTATATGATTATTTTGGCGTAATTTAACGCTGTGCAAAATTTGCGGAATTTTGGAAGAGGTGAAAATTTTCAAGATTTTTGACTTGTGACGACTCGAGGTGAAAAACTCGAAAATCATGAACTCTAAAAATAGGCTGATTTTTGTAATACTCGTATATGTTTATTTTGCCGTAATTTAACGCTGTGCAAAATTTGGCAAATTTTTAGAGAGGTTAAAAGTTTCAAGATTTTTGACTTGTTACGAATCGAGGTAAAAAACTCGAAAATCATGAACTCTAAAAATAGGCTGATTTTTGTAGTATATGTTTATTTGGCGTAATTTAAAGCTGTGCAAAATTTGCGGAATTTTGGGAGAGGTGAAAATTTTCCAGATCTTTGACTTGTGACCACTCGAGGTGAAAAACTCGAAAAAATTAACACTAAAAATATGCTGATTTTTGTAGTATATGATTATTTTAGCGTAATTTAAAGCTGTGCAAAAGTTGGGGAAATTCATGAACTCTAAAAATAGGCTGATTTTTGTAATACTCGTATATGTTTATTTTGCCGTAATTTAACGCTGTGCAAAATTTGGCGAATTTTTAGAGAGGTTAAAAGTTTCAAGATTTTTGACTTGTTACGAATCGCGGTAAAAAACTCGAAAATCATGAACTCTAAAAATAGGCTGATTTTTGTAGTATATGTTTATTTGGCGTAATTTAAAGCTGTGCAAAATTTGCGGAATTTTGGGAGAGGTGAAAATTTTCCAGATCTTTGACTTGTGACCACTCGAGGTGAAAAACTCGAAAAAATTAACTCTAAAAATATGCTGATTTTTGTAGTATATGATTATTTTAGCGTAATTTAACGCTGTGCAAAAGTTGGGGAAATTTTTGAGAGGTGAAAATTTTTAAGATTTTTGACGGCTCGAGGTAAAAAACGCGAAAATAATGAACTCTAACAATAGGCTGATTTTTGTAGTATATGATTATTTTGGCGTAATTTAACGCTGTGCAAAATATGCGGAATTTTGGGAGAGGTGAAAATTTTCAAGATTTTTGACTTGTGACGACTCGAGGTGAAAAACTCGAAAATCATGAACTCTAAAAATAGGCTGATTTTTGTAGTATATGATTATTTTGGTGTAATTTAACGCTGTGCAAAATTTGCGGCATCTTGGGAGAGGTAAAATTTTTCAAAATTTTTGACTTGTGTCTATTCCAACTGAAAAACTCGAAAATCATGAACTCTAAAAATGGGGTAATTTCTGTAGTATTTGTATATGTTTATTTTGCCGTAATTTAACGCTGTGCAAATTTTGGCGAATTTTCAGAGAGGTTAAAAGTTTCAAGATTTTTGACTTGTTACGAATCGAGGTAAAAAACTCGAAAATCATGAACTCTAAAAATAGGCTGATTTTTGTAGTATATGATTATTTTGGCGTAATTTAACGTTGTGCAAAATTTGCGGAATCTTAGGAGAGGTAAAATTTTTAAAGATTTTTGACTTGTGACGACTCGAGGTGAAAAACTCGAAAATCATGAACTCTAAAAATAGGCTGATTTTTGTAGTATATGATTATTTTGGCGTAATTTAAGCTGTGCAAAATATGCGGAATTTTGGGAGAGGTGAAAATTTTCAAGATTTTTGACTTGTGACAACTCGGGGTGAAAAAGTCGAAAATCATGAACTCTAAAAATAGGCTGATTTTTGTAGTACTCGTATATGATTATTTTGCCGTAATTTAACGCTGTGCAAAATTTGGGGAATTTTGGGAGAGGTGAAAATTTTCAAGATTTTTGACTTGTGACGACTCGAGGTGAAAAACTCGAAAATCATGAACTCTAAAAATAGGCTGATTTATGTAGTACTCGTATATAATTATTTGGCGTAATTTAAAGCTGTGCAAAATTTGCGGAATTTTGGGAGAGGTGAAAATTTTCCAGATCTTTGACTTGTGACGACTCGAGGTGAAAAACTCGAAAATCATGAACTCTAAAAATTGGCTGATTTTTGTAGTATATAATTATTTTGGCGTAATTTAACGCTGTGCAAAATTTGCGGAATCTTGGGAGAGGTAAAATTTTTCAAGATTTTTGACTTGTGACGACTCGAGGTGAAAAACTCGAAAATCATGAACTCTAAAAATAGGCTGATTTTTGTAGTATATAATTATTTTGGCGTAATTTAACGCTGTGCAAAATTTGCGGAATTTTGGGAGAGGTGAAAATTTTCAAGATTTTTGACTTGTGACGACTCGAGGTGAAAAACTCGAAAATCATGAACTCTAAAAATAGGCTGATTTTTGTAATACTCGTATATGATTATTTTGCCGTAATTTAACGCTGTGCAAAATTTGGGGAATTTTGGGAGAGGTGAAAATTTTGAAGATTTTTGACTTGTGACGACTCGAGGTGAAAAACTCGAAAATCATGAACTCTAAAAATAGGCTGATTTTTGTAGTACTCGTATATGATTATTTTGCCGTAATTTAACGCTGTGCAAAATTTGGGGAATTTTGGGAGAGGTGAAAATTTTCAAGATTTTTGACTTGCGACGACTCGAGGTGAAAAACTCGAAAATCATGAACTCTAAAAATAAGCTGATTTTTGTAGTATATGTTTATTTGGCGTAATTTAAAGCTGTGCAAAATTTGCGGAATTTTGGGAGAGGTGAAAATTTTCCAGATCTTTGACTTATGACCACTCGAGGTGAAAAACTCGAAAAAATTAACTCTAAAAATATGCTGATTTTTGTAGTATATGATTATTTTAGCGTAATTTAACGCTGTGCAAAAGTTGGGGAAATTTTTGAGAGGTGAAAATTTTTAAGATTTTTGACTTGTGACGGCTCGAGGTAAAAAACGCGAAAATAATGAACTCTAACAATAGGCTGATTTTTGTAGTATATGATTATTTTGGCGTAATTTAACGCTGTGCAAAATATGCGGAATTTTGGGAG
Source organism: Nowickia ferox (assembly GCA_936439885.1). Taxonomy (NCBI): domain Eukaryota; kingdom Metazoa; phylum Arthropoda; class Insecta; order Diptera; family Tachinidae; genus Nowickia; species Nowickia ferox. Next base: position 54,403,081 of record OW387026.1, read on the forward strand.
AGGTGAAAATTTTCAAGATTTTTGACTTGTGACGACTCGAGGTGAAAAACTCGAAAATCATGAACTCTAAAAATAGGCTGATTTTTGTAGTATATAATTATTTTGGCGTAATTTAACGCTGTGCAAAATTTGCGGAATCTTGGGAGAGGTAAAATTTTTCAAGATTTTTGACTTGTGACGATTTGAGGTGAAAAACTCGAAAATCATGAACTCTAAAAATAGGCTGATTTTTGTAATACTCGTATATGAGTATTTTGCCGTAATTTAACGCTGTGCAAAATTTGGGGAATTTTAGGAGAGGTGAAAATTTTTGTAGTATATAATTATTTTGGCGTAATTTAACGCTGTGCAAACTTTGCGGAATCTTGGGAGAGGTAAAATTTTTCAAGATTTTTGACTTGTGACGACTCGAGGTGAAAAACTCGAAAATCATGAACTCTAAAAATAAGCTGATTTTTGTAGTATATGTTTATTTGGCGTAATTTAAAGCTGTGCAAAATTTGCGGAATTTTGGAAGAGGTGAAAATTTTCCAGATCTTTGACTTGTGACCACTCGAGGTGAAAAACTCGAAAAAAATTAACTCTAAAAATATGATGATTTTTGTAGTATATGATTATTTTAGCGTAATTTAACGCTGTGCAAAATTTGGGGAAATTTTTGAGAGGTGAAAATTTTTAAGATTTTTGACTCGTGACGACTCGAGGTGAAAAACTCGAAAATCATGAACTCTAGAAATAGGCTGATTTTTGTAGTATATAATTATTTTGGCGTAATTTAACGCTGTGCAAAATTTGCGGAATCTTGGGAGAGGTAAAATTTTTCAAGATTTTTGACTTGTGACGACTCGAGGTGAAAAACTCGAAAATCATGAACTCTAAAAATAGGCTGATTTTTGTAGTATATGATTATTTTGGCGTAATTTAACGCTGTGCAAAATTTGCGGAATTTTGGAAGAGGTGAAAATTTTCAAGATTTTTGACTTGTGACGACTCGAGGTGAAAAACTCGAAAATCATGAACTCTACAAATAGGCTGATTTTTGTAGTACTCGTATATGATTATTTTGCCGTAATTTAACGCTGTGCAAAATTTGGGGAATTTTGGGAGAGGTGAAAATTTTCAAGATTTTTGACTTGTGACGACTCGAGGTGAAAAACTCGAAAATCATGAACTCTAAAAATAGGCTGATTTTTGTAGTATATGTTTATTTGGCGTAATTTAAAGCTGTTCAAAATTTGCGGAATTTTGGGAGAGGTGAAATTTTTGCAGATCTTTGACTTGTGACCACTCGAGGTGAAAAACTCGAAAAAAATTAACTCTAAAAATATGCTGATTTTTGTAGTATATGATTATTTTAGCGTAATTTAACGCTGTGCAAAATTTGGGGAAATTTTTGAGAGGTGAAAATTTTTAAGATTTTTGACTTGTGACGACGGCTCGAGGTAAAAAACGCGAAAATAAAGAACTCTAACAATAGACTGATTTTTGTAGTATATGATTATTTTGGCGTAATTTAACGCTGTGCAAAATATGCGGAATTTTGGGAGAGGTGAAAATTTTCAAGATTTTTGACTTGTGACGATTTGAGGTGAAAAACTCGAAAATCATGAACTCTAAAAATAGGCTGATTTTTGTAGTATATAATTATTTTGGCGTAATTAAACGCTGTGCAAAATTTGCGGAATCTTGGGAGAGGTAAATTTTTTCAAGATTTTTGACTTGTGACGACTCGAGGTGAAAAACTCGAAAATGATGAACTCTAAAAATAGGCTGATTTTTGTAGTATATGATTATTTTGGCGTAATTTAACGCTGTGCAAAATTTGCGGAATTTTGGAAGAGGTGAAAATTTTCAAGATTTTTGACTTGTGACGACTCGAGTTGAAAAACTCGAAAATCATGAACTCTAAAAATAGGCTGATTTTTGTAATACTCGTATATGTTTATTTTGCCGTAATTTAACGCTGTGCAAAATTTGGCGAATTTTTAGAGAGGTTAAAAGTTTCAAGTTTTTTGACTTGTTACGAATCGAGGTAAAAAACTCGAAAATCATGAACTCTAAAAATAGGCTGATTTTTGTAGTATATGTTTATTTGGCGTAATTTAAAGCTGTGCAAAATTTGCGGAATTTTGGGAGAGGTGAACATTTTCCAGATCTTTGACTTGTGACCACTCGAGGTGAAAAACTCGAAAAAATTAACACTAAAAATATGCTGATTTTTGTAGTATATGATTATTTTAGCGTAATTTAACGCTGTGCAAAAGTTGGGGAAATTTTTGAGAGGTGAAAATTTTTAAGATTTTTGACGGCTCGAGGTAAAAAACGCGAAAATAATGAACTCTAACAATAGGCTGATTTTTGTAGTATATGATTATTTTGGCGTAATTTAACGCTGTGCAAAATATGCGGAATTTTGGGAGAGGTGAAAATTTTCAAGATTTTTGACTTGTGACGACTCGAGGTGAAAAACTCGAAAATCATGAACTCTAAAAATAGGCTGATTTTTGTAGTATATAATTATTTTGGCGTAATTTAACGCTGTGCAAAATTTGCGGCATCTTGGGAGAGGTAAAATTTTTCAAGATTTTTGACTTGTGTCTATTCCAGGTGAAAAACTCGAAAATCATGAACTCTAAAAATGGGGTAATTTCTGTAGTATTTGTATATGTTTATTTTGCCGTAATTTAACGCTGTGCAAATTTTGGCGAATTTTCAGAGAGGTTAAAAGTTTCAAGATTTTTGACTTGTTACGAATCGAGGTAAAAAACTCGAAAATCATGAACTCTAAAAATAGGCAGATTTTTGTAGTATATGATTATTTTGGCGTAATTTAACGTTGTGCAAAATTTGCGGAATCTTAGGAGAGGTAAAATTTTTAAAGATTTTTGACTTGTGACGACTCGAGGTGAAAAACTCGAAAACCATGAACTCTAAAAATAGGCTGATTTTTGTAGTATATTATTATTATTTTGGCGTAATTTAAAGCTGTGCAAAATATGCGGAATTTTGGGAGAGGTGAAAATTTTCAAGATTTTTGACTTGTGACAACTCGGGGTGAAAAAGTCGAAAATCATGAACTCTAAAAATAGGCTGATTTTTGTAGTACTCGTATATGATTATTTTGCCGTAATTTAACGCTGTGCAAAATTTGGGGAATTTTGGGAGAGGTGAAAATTTTCAAGATTTTTGACTTGTGACGACTCGAGGTGAAAAACTCGAAAATCATGAACTCTAAAAATAGGCTGATTTTTGTAGTATATAATTATTTGGCGTAATTTAAAGCTGTGCAAAATTTGCGGAATTTTGGGAGAGGTGAAAATTTTCCAGATCTTTGACTTGTGACGACTCGAGGTGAAAAACTCGAAAATCATGAACTCTAAAAATAGGCTGATTTTTGTAGTATATGTTTATTTGGCGTAATTTAAAGCTGTGCAAAATTTGCGGAATCTTGGGAGAGGTAAAATTTTTCAAGATTTTTGACTTGTGACGACTCGAGGTGAAAAACTCGAAAATCATGAACTCTAAAAATAGGCTGATTTTTGTAATACTCGTATATGATTATTTTGCCGTAATTTAACGCTGTGCAAAATTTGGGGAATTTTGGGAGAGGTGAAAATTTTCAAGATTTTTGACTTGTGACGACTCGAGGTGAAAAACTCGAAAATCATGAACTCTAAAAATAGGCTGATTTTTGTAGTACTCGTATATGATTATTTTGCCGTAATTTAACGCTGTGCAAAATTTGGGGAATTTTGGGAGAGGTGAAAATTTTCAAGATTTTTGACTTGTGACGACTCGAGGTGAAAAACTCGAAAATCATGAACTCTAAAAATAGGCTGATTTTTGTAGTATATAATTATTTGGCGTAATTTAAAGCTGTGCAAAATTTGGGGAATTTTGGGAGAGGTGAAAATTTTCAAGATTTTTGACTTGCGACGACTCGAGGTGAAAAACTCGAAAATCATGAACTCTAAAAATATGCTGATTTTTGTAGTATATGATTATTTTAGCGTAATTTAACGCTGTGCAAAATTTGGGGAAATTTTTGAGAGGTGAAAATTTTTAAGATTTTTGACTTGTGACGACTCGAGGTGAAAAACTCGAAAATCATGAACTCTAAAAATAGGCTGATTTTTGTAGTATATAATTATTTAGGCGTAATTTAACGCTGTGCAAAATTTGCGGAATCTTGGGAGAGGTAAAATTTTTCAAGATTTTTGACTTGTGACGACTCGAGGTGAAAAACTCGAAAATCATGAACTCTAAAAATAGGCTGATTTTTGTAGTATATAGTTATTTTGGCGTAATTTAACGCTGTGCAAAATTTGCGGAATCTTGGGAGAGGTAAAATTTTTCAAGATTTTTGACTTGTGACGACTCGAGGTGAAAAACTCGAAAATCATGAACTCTAAAAATAGGCTGATTTTTGTAGTATATAATTATTTTGGCGTAATTTAACGCTGTGCAAAATTTGCGGAATCTTGGGAGAGGTAAAATTTTTCAAGATTTTTGACTTGTGACGACTCGAGGTGAAAAACTCGAAAATCATGAACTCTAAAAATAGGCTGATTTTTGTAGTATATGATTATTTTGGCGTAATTTAACGCTGTGCAAAATTTGCGGAATTTTGGAAGAGGTGAAAATTTTCAAGATTTTTGACTTGTGACGACTCGAGGTGAAAAACTCGAAAATCATGAACTCTACAAATAGGCTGATTTTTGTAGTACTCGTATATGATTATTTTGCCGTAATTTAACGCTGTGCAAAATTTGGGGAATTTTGGGAGAGGTGAAAATTTTCAAGATTTTTGACTTGTGACGACTCGAGGTGAAAAACTCGAAAATCATGAACTCTAAAAATAGGCTGATTTTTGTAGTATATGTTTATTTGGCGTAATTTAAAGCTGTTCAAAATTTGCGGAATTTTGGGAGAGGTGAAATTTTTGCAGATCTTTGACTTGTGACCACTCGAGGTGAAAAACTCGAAAAAAATTAACTCTAAAAATATGCTGATTTTTGTAGTATATGATTATTTTAGCGTAATTTAACGCTGTGCAAAATTTGGGGAAATTTTTGAGAGGTGAAAATTTTTAAGATTTTTGACTTGTGACGACGGCTCGAGGTAAAAAACGCGAAAATAAAGAACTCTAACAATAGACTGATTTTTGTAGTATATGATTATTTTGGCGTAATTTAACGCTGTGCAAAATATGCGGAATTTTGGGAGAGGTGAAAATTTTCAAGATTTTTGACTTGTGACGATTTGAGGTGAAAAACTCGAAAATCATGAACTCTAAAAATAGGCTGATTTTTGTAGTATATAATTATTTTGGCGTAATTAAACGCTGTGCAAAATTTGCGGAATCTTGGGAGAGGTAAATTTTTTCAAGATTTTTGACTTGTGACGACTCGAGGTGAAAAACTCGAAAATGATGAACTCTAAAAATAGGCTGATTTTTGTAGTATATGATTATTTTGGCGTAATTTAACGCTGTGCAAAATTTGCGGAATTTTGGAAGAGGTGAAAATTTTCAAGATTTTTGACTTGTGACGACTCGAGTTGAAAAACTCGAAAATCATGAACTCTAAAAATAGGCTGATTTTTGTAATACTCGTATATGTTTATTTTGCCGTAATTTAACGCTGTGCAAAATTTGGCGAATTTTTAGAGAGGTTAAAAGTTTCAAGTTTTTTGACTTGTTACGAATCGAGGTAAAAAACTCGAAAATCATGAACTCTAAAAATAGGCTGATTTTTGTAGTATATGTTTATTTGGCGTAATTTAAAGCTGTGCAAAATTTGCGGAATTTTGGGAGAGGTGAACATTTTCCAGATCTTTGACTTGTGACCACTCGAGGTGAAAAACTCGAAAAAATTAACACTAAAAATATGCTGATTTTTGTAGTATATGATTATTTTAGCGTAATTTAACGCTGTGCAAAAGTTGGGGAAATTTTTGAGAGGTGAAAATTTTTAAGATTTTTGACGGCTCGAGGTAAAAAACGCGAAAATAATGAACTCTAACAATAGGCTGATTTTTGTAGTATATGATTATTTTGGCGTAATTTAACGCTGTGCAAAATATGCGGAATTTTGGGAGAGGTGAAAATTTTCAAGATTTTTGACTTGTGACGACTCGAGGTGAAAAACTCGAAAATCATGAACTCTAAAAATAGGCTGATTTTTGTAGTATATAATTATTTTGGCGTAATTTAACGCTGTGCAAAATTTGCGGAATCTTGGGAGAGGTAAAATTTTTCAAGATTTTTGACTTGTGTCTATTCCAGGTGAAAAACTCGAAAATCATGAACTCTAAAAATGGGGTAATTTCTGTAGTATTTGTATATGTTTATTTTGCCGTAATTTAACGCTGTGCAAATTTTGGCGAATTTTCAGAGAGGTTAAAAGTTTCAAGATTTTTGACTTGTTACGAATCGAGGTAAAAAACTCGAAAATCATGAACTCTAAAAATAGGCAGATTTTTGTAGTATATGATTATTTTGGCGTAATTTAACGTTGTGCAAAATTTGCGGAATCTTAGGAGAGGTAAAATTTTTAAAGATTTTTGACTTGTGACGACTCGAGGTGAAAAACTCGAAAACCATGAACTCTAAAAATAGGCTGATTTTTGTAGTATATTATTATTATTTTGGCGTAATTTAAAGCTGTGCAAAATATGCGGAATTTTGGGAGAGGTGAAAATTTTCAAGATTTTTGACTTGTGACAACTCGGGGTGAAAAAGTCGAAAATCATGAACTCTAAAAATAGGCTGATTTTTGTAGTACTCGTATATGATTATTTTGCCGTAATTTAACGCTGTGCAAAATTTGGGGAATTTTGGGAGAGGTGAAAATTTTCAAGATTTTTGACTTGTGACGACTCGAGGTGAAAAACTCGAAAATCATGAACTCTAAAAATAGGCTGATTTTTGTAGTATATAATTATTTGGCGTAATTTAAAGCTGTGCAAAATTTGCGGAATTTTGGGAGAGGTGAAAATTTTCCAGATCTTTGACTTGTGACGACTCGAGGTGAAAAACTCGAAAATCATGAACTCTAAAAATAGGCTGATTTTTGTAGTATATGTTTATTTGGCGTAATTTAAAGCTGTGCAAAATTTGCGGAATCTTGGGAGAGGTAAAATTTTTCAAGATTTTTGACTTGTGACGACTCGAGGTGAAAAACTCGAAAATCATGAACTCTAAAAATAGGCTGATTTTTGTAATACTCGTATATGATTATTTTGCCGTAATTTAACGCTGTGCAAAATTTGGGGAATTTTGGGAGAGGTGAAAATTTTCAAGATTTTTGACTTGTGACGACTCGAGGTGAAAAACTCGAAAATCATGAACTCTAAAAATAGGCTGATTTTTGTAGTACTCGTATATGATTATTTTGCCGTAATTTAACGCTGTGCAAAATTTGGGGAATTTTGGGAGAGGTGAAAATTTTCAAGATTTTTGACTTGTGACGACTCGAGGTGAAAAACTCGAAAATCATGAACTCTAAAAATAGGCTGATTTTTGTAGTATATAATTATTTGGCGTAATTTAAAGCTGTGCAAAATTTGGGGAATTTTGGGAGAGGTGAAAATTTTCAAGATTTTTGACTTGCGACGACTCGAGGTGAAAAACTCGAAAATCATGAACTCTAAAAATATGCTGATTTTTGTAGTATATGATTATTTTAGCGTAATTTAACGCTGTGCAAAATTTGGGGAAATTTTTGAGAGGTGAAAATTTTTAAGATTTTTGACTTGTGACGACTCGAGGTGAAAAACTCGAAAATCATGAACTCTAAAAATAGGCTGATTTTTGTAGTATATAATTATTTAGGCGTAATTTAACGCTGTGCAAAATTTGCGGAATCTTGGGAGAGGTAAAATTTTTCAAGATTTTTGACTTGTGACGACTCGAGGTGAAAAACTCGAAAATCATGAACTCTAAAAATAGGCTGATTTTTGTAGTATATAGTTATTTTGGCGTAATTTAACGCTGTGCAAAATTTGCGGAATCTTGGGAGAGGTAAAATTTTTCAAGATTTTTGACTTGTGACGACTCGAGGTGAAAAACTCGAAAATCATGAACTCTAAAAATAGGCTGATTTTTGTAGTATATGATTATTTTGGCGTAATTTAACGCTGTGCAAAATTTGCGGAATTTTGGAAAAGGTGAAAATTTTCCAGATCTTTGACTTGTGACCACTCGAGGTAAAAAACTCGAAAAAAATTAACTCTAAAAATATGCTGATTTTTGTAGTATATGATTATTTTAGCGTAATTTAACGCTGTATAAAATTTGGGGAAATTTTTGAGAGGTGAAAATTTTTAAGATTTTTGACTTGTGACGACTCGAGGTGAAAAACTCGAAAATCATGAACTCTAAAAATAGGCTGATTTTTGTAGTATATGTTTATTTGTCGTAATTTAAAGCTGTGCAAAATTTGCGGAATTTTGGGAGAGGTGAAAATTTTCCAGATCTTTGACTTGTGACCACTCGAGGTGAAAAACTCGAAAATCATGAACTCTAAAAATAGGCTGATTTTTGTAGTATATGATTATTTTGGCGTAATTTAACGCTGTGCAAAATTTGCGGAATTTTGGGAGAGGTGAAAATATTCAAGATTTTTGACTTGTGACGACTCGAGGTGAAAAACTCGAAAATCATGAACTCTAAAAATAGGCTGATTTTTGTAGTACTCGTATATGATTATTTTGCCGTAGTTTAACGCTGTGCAAAATTTGGGGAATTTTGGGAGAGGTGAAAATTTTCAAGATTTTTGACTTGCGACGACTCGAGGTGAAAAACTCGAAAATCATGAACTCTAAAAATAGGCTGATTTTTGTAGTATATGTTTATTTGGCGTAATTTAAAGCTGTGCAAAATTTGCGGAATTTTGGGAGAGGTGAAAATTTTCCAGATCTTTGACTTGTGACCACTCGAGGTGAAAAACTCGAAAAAAATTAACTCTAAAAATATGCTGATTTTTGTAGTATATGATTATTTTAGCGTAATTTAACGCTGTGCAAAATTTGGGGAAATTTTTAGAGGTGAAAATTTTTAAGATTTTTGACTTGTGACGACTCGAGGTGAAAAACGCGAAAATCATGAACTCTAAAAATAGGCTGATTTTTGTAGTATATAATTATTTTGGCGTAATTTAACGCTGTGCAAAATTTGCGGAATCTTGGGAGAGGTAAAATTTTTCAAGATTTTTGACTTGTGACGACTCGAGGTGAAAAACTCGAAAATCATGAACTCTAAAAATAGGCAGATTTTTGTAGTATATAATTATTTTGGCGTAATTTAACGCTGTGCAAAATTTGCGGAATCTTGGGAGAGGTAAAATTTTTCAAGATTTTTGACTTGTGACGACTCGAGGTGAAAAACTCGAAAATCATGAACTCTAAAAATAGGCTGATTTTTGTAGTATATGATTATTTTGGCGTAATTTAACGCTGTGCAAAATTTGCGGATTTTTGGAAGAGGTGAAAATTTTCCAGATCTTTGACTTGTGACCACTCGAGGTGAAAAACTCAAAAAAAATTAACTCTAAAAATATGCTGATTTTTGTAGTATATGATTATTTTAGCGTAATTTAACGCTGTGCAAAATATGCGGAATTTTGGGAGAGGTGAAAATTTTCAAGATTTTTGACTTGTGACGACTCGAGGTGAAAAACTCGATAATCATGAACTCTAACAATAGACTGATTTTTTTAGTATATGATTATTTTGGCGTAATTTAACGCTGTGCAAAATATGCGGAATTTTGGGAGAGGTGAAAATTTAAAAGATTTTTGACTTGTGACGACTCTAGGTGAAAAACTCGAAAATCATGAACTCTAAAAATAGGCTGATTTTTGTAGTATATAATTATTTTGGCGTAATTAAACGCTGTGCAAAATTTGCGGAATCTTGGGAGAGGTAAAATTTTTCAAGATTTTTGACTTGTGACGACTCGAGGTGAAAAACTCGAAAATCATGAACTCTAAAAATAGGCTGATTTTTGTAGTATATGATTATTTTGGCGTAATTTAAGGCTGTGCAAAATTTGCGGAATTTTGGAAGAGGTGAAAATTTTCAAGATTTTTGACTTGTGACGACTCGAGGTGAAAAACTCGAAAATCATGAACTCTAAAAATAGGCTGATTTTTGTAATACTCGTGTATGATTATTTTGCCGTAATTTAACGCTGTGCAAAATTTGGGGAATTTTGGGAGAGGTGAAAATTTTCAAGATTTTTGACTTGTGACGGACGACTCGAGATGAAAAACTCGAAAATCATGAACTCTAAAAATAGGCTGATTTTTGTAGTATATGTTTATTTGGCGTAATTTAAAGCTGTGCAAAATTTGCTGAATTTTGGGAGAGGTGAAAATTTTCCAGATCTTTGACTTGTGACCACTCGAGGTGAAAAACTCGAAAAAATTAACTCTAAAAATATGCTGATTTTTGTAGTATATGATTATTTTAGCGTAATTTAACGCTGTGCAAAAGTTGGGGAAATTTTTGAGAGGTGAAAATTTTTAAGATTTTTGACTTGTGACGCTCGATGTAAAAAACGCGAAAATAATGAACTCTAACAATAGGCTGATTTTTGTAGTATATGATTATTTTGGCGTAATTTAACGCTGTGCAAAATATGCGGAATTTTGGGAGAGGTGAAAATTTTCAAGATTTTTGACTTGTGACGACTCGAGGTGAAAAACTCGAAAATCATGAACTCTAAAAATAGGCTGATTTTTGTAGTATATAATTATTTTGGCGTAATTTAACGCTGTGCAAAATTTGCGGAATCTTGGGAGAGGTAAAATTTTTTAAGATTTTTGACTTGTGACGATTTGAGGTGAAAAACTCGAAAATCATGAACTCTAAAAATAGGCTGATTTTTGTAGTATATGATTATTTTGGCGTAATTTAACGCTGTGCAAAATTTGGGGAATTTTGGGAGAGGTGAAAATTTTCAAGATTTTTGACTTGTGACGACTCGAGGTGAAAAACTCGAAAATCATGAACTCTAAAAATAGGCTGATTTTTGTAGTATATGTTTATTTGGCGTAATTTAAAGCTGTGCAAAATTTGCGGAATTTTGGGAGAGGTGAAAATTTTGCAGATCTTTGACTTGTGACCACTCGAGGTGAAAAACTCGAAAAAAATTAACTTTAAAAATATGCTGATTTTTGTAGTATATGATTATTTTAGCGTAATTTAACGCTGTGCAAAATTTGGGGAAATTTTTGAGAGGTGAAAATTTTTAAGATTTTTGACTTGTGACGACGGCTCGAGGTAAAAAACGCGAAAATAATGAACTCTAACAATAGACTGATTTTTGTAGTATATGATTATTTTGGCGTAATTTAACGCTGTGCAAAATATGCGGAATTTTGGGAGAGGTGAAAATTTTCAAGATTTTTGACTTGTGACGACTCGAGGTGAAAAACTCGAAAATCATGAACTCTAAAAATAGGCTGATTTTTGTAGTATATAATTATTTTGGCGTAATTAAACGCTGTGCAAAATTTGCGGAATCTTGGGAGAGGTAAAATTTTTCAAGATTTTTGACTTGTGACGACTCGAGGTGAAAAACTCGAAAATCATGAACTCTAAAAATAGGCTGATTTTTGTAGTATATGATTATTTTGGCGTAATTTAACGCTGTGCAAAATTTGCGCAATTTTGGAAGAGGTGAAAATTTTCAAGATTTTTGACTTGTGACGACTCGAGGTGAAAAACTCGAAAATCATGAACTCTAAAAATAGGCTGATTTTTGTAATACTCGTATATGTTTATTTTGCCGTAATTTAACGCTGTGCAAAATTTGGCGAATTTTTAGAGAGGTTAAAAGTTTCAAGATTTTTGACTTGTTACGAATCGAGGTAAAAAACTCGAAAATCATGAACTCTAAAAATAGGCTGATTTTTGTAGTATATGTTTATTTGGCGTAATTTAAAGCTGTGCAAAATTTGCGGAATTTTGGGAGAGGTGAAAATTTTCCAGATCTTTGACTTGTGACCACTCGAGGTGAAAAACTCGAAAAAATTAACACTAAAAATATGCTGATTTTTGTAGTATATGATTATTTTAGCGTAATTTAACGCTGTGCAAAAGTTGGGGAAATTTTTGAGAGGTGAAAATTTTTAAGATTTTTGACGGCTCGAGGTAAAAAACGCGAAAATAATGAACTCTAACAATAGGCTGATTTTTTTAGTATATGATTATTTTGGCGTAATTTAACGCTGTGCAAAATATGCGGAATTTTGGGAGAGGTGAAAATTTTCAAGATTTTTGACTTGTGACGACTCGAGGTAAAAAACTCAAAAATCATGAACTCTAAAAATAGGCTGATTTTTGTAGTATATAATTATTTTGGCGTAATTTAACGCTGTGCAAAATTTGCGGCATCTTGGGAGAGGTAAAATTTTTCAAGATTTTTGACTTGTGTCTATTCCAGGTGAAAAACTCGAAAATCATGAACTCTAAAAATGGGGTAATTTCTGTAGTATTTTTATATGTTTATTTTGCCGTAATTTAACGCTGTGCAAATTTTGGCGAATTTTCAGAGAGGTTAAAAGTTTCAAGATTTTTGACTTGTTACGAATCGAGGTAAAAAACTCGAAAATCATGAACTCTAAAAATAGGCTGATTTTTGTAGTATATGATTATTTTGGCGTAATTTAACGTTGTGCAAAATTTGCGGAATCTTAGGAGAGGTAAAATTTTTAAAGATTTTTGACTTGTGACGACTCGAGGTGAAAAACTCGAAAATCATGAACTCTAAAAATAGGCTGATTTTTGTAGTATATGATTATTTTGGCGTAATTTAAAGCTGTGCAAAATATGCGGAATTTTGGGAGAGGTGAAAATTTTCAAGATTTTTGACTTGTGACAACTCGGGGTGAAAAAGTCGAAAATCATGAACTCTAAAAATAGGCTGATTTTTGTAGTACTCGTATATGATTATTTTGCCGTAATTTAACGCTGTGCAAAATTTGGGGAATTTTGGGAGAGGTGAAAATTTTCAAGATTTTTGACTTGTGACGACTCGAGGTGAAAAACTCGAAAATCATGAACTCTAAAAATAGGCTGATTTTTGTAGTATATAATTATTTGGCGTAATTTAAAGCTGTGCAAAATTTGCGGAATTTTGGGAGAGGTGAAAATTTTCCAGATCTTTGACTTGTGACGACTCGAGGTGAAAAACTCGAAAATCATGAACTCTAAAAATAGGCTGATTTTTGTAGTATATAATTATTTTGGCGTAATTTAACGCTGTGCAAAATTTGCGGAATCTTGGGAGAGGTAAAATTTTTCAAGATTTTTGACTTGTGACGACTCGAGGTGAAAAACTCGAAAATCATGAACTCTAAAAATAGGCTGATTTTTGTAATACTCGTATATGATTATTTTGCCGTAATTTAACGCTGTGCAAAATTTGGGGAATTTTGGGAGAGGTGAAAATTTTCAAGATTTTTGACTTGTGACGACTCGAGGTGAAAAACTCGAAAATCATGAACTCTAAAAATAGGCTGATTTTTGTAGTACTCGTATATGATTATTTTGCCGTAATTTAACGCTGTGCAAAATTTTGGGAATTTTGGGAGAGGTGAAAATTTTCAAGATTTTTGACTTGCGACGACTCGAGGTGAAAAACTCGAAAATCATGAACTCTAAAAATATGCTGATTTTTGTAGTATATGATTATTTTAGCGTAATTTAACGCTGTGCAAAATTTGGGGAAATTTTTGAGAGGTGAAAATTTTTAAGATTTTTGACTTGTGACGACTCGAGGTGAAAAACTCGAAAATCATGAACTCTAAAAATAGGCTGATTTTTCTAGTATATAATTATTTTGGCGTAATTTAACGCTGTGCAAAATTTGCGGAATCTTGGGAGAGGTAAAATTTTTCAAGATTTTTGACTTGTGACGACTCGAGGTGAAAAACTCGAAAATCATGAACTCTAAAAATAGGCTGATTTTTGTAGTATATAATTGTTTTGGCGTAATTTAACGCTGTGCAAAATTTGCGGAATCTTGGGAGAGGTAAAATTTTTCAAGATTTTTGACTTGTGACGACTCGAGGTGAAAAACTCGAAAATCATGAACTCTAAAAATAGGCTGATTTTTGTAGTATATGATTATTTTGACGTAATTTAACGCTGTGCAAAATTTGCGGAATTTTGGAAGAGGTGAAAATTTTCCAGATCTTTGACTTGTGACCACTCGAGGTGAAAAACTCGAAAAAAATTAACTCTAAAAATATGCTGATTTTTGTAGTATATGATTATTTTAGCGTAATTTAACGCTGTGCAAAATTTGGGGAAATTTTTGAGAGGTGAAAATTTTTAAGATTTTTGACTTGTGACGACTGAGGTGAAAAACTCGAAAATCATGAACTCTAAAAATAGGCTGATTTTTGTAGTATATAATTATTTTGGCGTAATTTAACGCTGTGCAAAATTTGCGGAATCTTGGGAGAGGTAAAATTTTTCAAGATTTTTGACTTGTGACGACTCGAGGTGAAAAACTCGAAAATCATGAACTCTAAAAATAGGCTGATTTTTGTAGTATATGATTATTTTGGCGTAATTTAACGCTGTGCAAAATTTGCGGAATTTTGGAAGAGGTGAAAATTTTCCAGATCTTTGACTTGTGACCACTCGAGGTGAAAAACTCGAAAAAAATTAACTCTAAAAATATGCTGATTTTTGTAGTATATGATTATTTTAGCGTAATTTAACGCTGTGCAAAATTTGGGGAAATTTTTGAGAGGTGAAAATTTTTAAGATTTTTGACTTGTGACGACTCGAGGTGAAAAACTCGAAAATCATGAACTCTAAAAATAGGCTGATTTTTGTAGTATATGATTATTTTGGCGTAATTTAACGCTGTGCAAAATTTGCGGAATTTTGGGAGAGGTGAAAATATTCAAGATTTTTGACTTGTGACGACTCGAGGTGAAAAACTCGAAAATCATGAACTCTAAAAATAGGCTGATTTTTGTAGTACTCGTATATGATTATTTTGCCGTAGTTTAACGCTGTGCAAAATTTGGGGAATTTTGGGAGAGGTGAAAATTTTCAAGATTTTTGACTTGCGACGACTCGAGGTGAAAAACTCGAAAATCATGAACTCTAAAAATAGGCTGATTTTTGTAGTATATGTTTATTTGGCGTAATTTAAAGCTGTGCAAAATTTGCGGAATTTTGGGAGAGGTGAAAATTTTCCAGATCTTTGACTTGTGACCACTCGAGGTGAAAAACTCGAAAAAAATTAACTCTAAAAATATGCTGATTTTTGTAGTATATGATTATTTTAGCGTAATTTAACGCTGTGCAAAATTTGGGGAAATTTTTAGAGGTGAAAATTTTTAAGATTTTTGACTTGTGACGACTCGAGGTGAAAAACTCGAAAATCATGAACTCTAAAAATAGGCTGATTTTTGTAGTATATAATTATTTTGGCGTAATTTAACGCTGTGCAAAATTTGCGGAATCTTGGGAGAGGTAAAATTTTTCAAGATTTTTGACTTGTGACGACTCGAGGTGAAAAACTCGAAAATCATGAACTCTAAAAATAGGCAGATTTTTGTAGTATATAATTATTTTGGTGTAATTTAACGCTGTGCAAAATTTGCGGAATCTTGGGAGAGGTAAAATTTTTCAAGATTTTTGACTTGTGACGACTCGAGGTGAAAAACTCGAAAATCATGAACTCTAAAAATAGGCTGATTTTTGTAGTATATGATTATTTTGGCGTAATTTAACGCTGTGCAAAATTTGCGGATTTTTGGAAGAGGTGAAAATTTTCCAGATCTTTGACTTGTGACCACTCGAGGTGAAAAACTCGAAAAAAATTAACTCTAAAAATATGCTGATTTTTGTAGTATATGATTATTTTAGCGTAATTTAACGCTGTGCAAAATATGCGGAATTTTGGGAGAGGTGAAAATTTTCAAGATTTTTGACTTGTGACGACTCGAGGTGAAAAACTCGATAATCATGAACTCTAACAATAGACTGATTTTTGTAGTATATGATTATTTTGGCGTAATTTAACGCTGTGCAAAATATGTGGAATTTTGGGAGAGGTGAAAATTTTCAAGATTTTTGACTTGTGACGACTCTAGGTGAAAAACTCGAAAATCATGAACTCTAAAAATAGGCTGATTTTTGTAGTATATAATTATTTTGGCGTAATTAAACGCTGTGCAAAATTTGCGGAATCTTGGGAGAGGTAAAATTTTTCAAGATTTTTGACTTGTGACGACTCGAGGTGAAAAACTCGAAAATCATGAACTCTAAAAATAGGCTGATTTTTGTAGTATATGATTATTTTGGCGTAATTTAAGGCTGTGCAAAATTTGCGGAATTTTGGAAGAGGTGAAAATTTTCAAGATTTTTGACTTGTGACGACTCGAGGTGAAAAACTCGAAAATCATGAACTCTAAAAATAGGCTGATTTTTGTAATACTCGTATATGATTATTTTGCCGTAATTTAACGCTGTGCAAAATTTGGGGAATTTTGGGAGAGGTGAAAATTTTCAAGATTTTTGACTTGTGACGGACGACTCGAGATGAAAAACTCGAAAATCATGAACTCTAAAAATAGGCTGATTTTTGTAGTATATGTTTATTTGGCGTAATTTAAAGCTGTGCAAAATTTGCGGAATTTTGGGAGAGGTGAAAATTTTCCAGATCTTTGACTTGTGACCACTCGAGGTGAAAAACTCGAAAAAATTAACTCTAAAAATATGCTGATTTTTGTAGTATATGATTATTTTAGCGTAATTTAACGCTGTGCAAAAGTTGGGGAAATTTTTGAGCGGTGAAAATTTTTAAGATTTTTGACTTGTGACGCTCGATGTAAAAAACGCGAAAATAATGAACTCTAACAATAGGCTGATTTTTGTAGTATATGATTATTTTGGCGTAATTTAACGCTGTGCAAAATATGCGGAATTTTGGGAGAGGTGAAAATTTTCAAGATTTTTGACTTGTGACGACTCGAGGTGAAAAACTCGAAAATCATGAACTCTAAAAATAGGCTGATTTTTGTAGTATATAATTATTTTGGCGTAATTTAACGCTGTGCAAAATTTGCGGAATCTTGGGAGAGGTAAAATTTTTTAAGATTTTTGACTTGTGACGATTTGAGGTGAAAAACTCGAAAATCATGAACTCTAAAAATAGGCTGATTTTTGTAGTATATGATTATTTTGGCGTAATTTAACGCTGTGCAAAATTTGTGGAATTTTGGGAGAGGTGAAAATTTTCAAGATTTTTGACTTGTGACGACTCGAGGTGAAAAACTCGAAAATCATGAACTCTAAAAATAGGCTGATTTTTGTAGTATATGTTTATTTGGCGTAATTTAAAGCTGTGCAAAATTTGCGGAATTTTGGGAGAGGTGAAAATTTTGCAGATCTTTGACTTGTGACCACTCGAGGTGAAAAACTCGAAAAAAATTAACTTTAAAAATATGCTGATTTTTGTAGTAAATGATTATTTTAGCGTAATTTAACGCTGTGCAAAATTTGGGGAAATTTTTGAGAGGTGAAAATTTTTAAGATTTTTGACTTGTGACGACGGCTCGAGGTAAAAAACGCGAAAATAATGAACTCTAACAATAGACTGATTTTTGTAGTATATGATTATTTTGGCGTAATTTAACGCTGTGCAAAATATGCGGAATTTTGGGAGAAGTGAAAATTTTCAAGATTTTTGACTTGTGACGACTCTAGGTGAAAAACTCGAAAATCATGAACTCTAAAAATAGGCTGATTTTTGTAGTATATAATTATTTTGGCGTAATTAAACGCTGTGCAAAATTTGCGGAATCTTGGGAGAGGTAAAATTTTTCAAGATTTTTGACTTGTGACGACTCGAGGTGAAAAACTCGAAAATCATGAACTCTAAAAATAGGCTGATTTTTGTAGTATATGATTATTTTGGCGTAATTTAAGGCTGTGCAAAATTTGCGGAATTTTGGAAGAGGTGAAAATTTTCAAGATTTTTGACTTGTGATGACTCGAGGTGAAAAACTCGAAAATCATGAACTCTAAAAATAGGCTGATTTTTGTAATACTCGTATATGATTATTTTGCCGTAATTTAACGCTGTGCAAAATTTGGGGAATTTTGGGAGAGGTGAAAATTTTCAAGATTTTTGACTTGTGACGGACGACTCGAGATGAAAAATTCGAAAATCATGAACTCTAAAAATAGGCTGATTTTTGTAGTATATGTTTATTTGGCGTAATTTAAAGCTGTGCAAAATTTGCGTAATTTTGGGAGAGGTGAAAATTTTCCAGATCTTTGACTTGTGACCACTCGAGGTGAAAAACTCGAAAAAATTAACTCTAAAAATATGCTGATTTTTGTAGTATATGATTATTTTAGCGTAATTTAACGCTGTGCAAAAGTTGGGGAAATTTTTGAGAGGTGAAAATTTTTAAGATTTTTGACTTGTGACGCTCGATGTAAAAAACGCGAAAATAATGAACTCTAACAATAGGCTGATTTTTGTAGTATATGATTATTTTTGCGTAATTTAACACTGTGCAAAATATGCGGAATTTTGGGAGAGGTGAAAATTTTCAAGATTTTTGACTTGTGACGATTTGAGGTGAAAAACTCGAAAATCATGAACTCTAAAAATAGGCTGATTTTTGTAGTATATGATTATTTTGGCGTAATTTAACGCTGTGCAAAATTTGCGGAATTTTGGGAGAGGTGAAAATTTTCAAGATTTTTGACTTGTGTTTATTCCAGGTGAAAAACTCGAAAATCATGAACTCTAAAAATGGGGTAATTTCTGTAGTATTTGTATATATTTATTTTGCCGTAATTTAACGCTGTGCAAATTTTGGCGAATTTTCAGAGAGGTTAAAAGTTTCAAGATTTTTGACTTGTTACGAATCGAGGTAAAACCCTCGAAAATCATGAACTCTAAAAATAGGCTGATTTTTGTAGTATATGATTATTTTGGCGTAATTTAACGTTGTGCAAAATTTGCGGAATCTTAGGAGAGGTAAAATTTTTAAAGATTTTTGACTTGTGACGACTCGAGGTGAAAAACTCGAAAATCATGAACTCTAAAAATAGGCTGATTTTTGTAGTATATGATTATTTTGGCGTAATTTAAAGCTGTGCAAAATATGCGGAATTTTGGGAGAGGTGAAAATTTTCAAGATTTTTGACTTGTGACAACTCGGGGTGAAAAAGTCGAAAATCATGAACTCTAAAAATAGGCTGATTTTTGTAGTACTCGTATATGATTATTTTGCCATAATTTAACGCTGTGCAAAATTTAGGGAATTTTGGGAGATGTGAAAATTTTTGTAGTATATAATTATTTTGGCGTAATTTAACGCTGTGCAAAATTTGCGGAATCTTGGGAGAGGTGAAAATTTTGCAGATCTTTGACTTGTGACCACTCGAGGTGAAAAACTCGAAAATCATGAACTCTAAAAATAGGCTGATTTTTGTAGTATATGATTATTTTGGCGTAATTTAACGCTGTGCAAAATTTGCGGAATTTTGGAAGAGGTGAAAATTTTCAAGATTTTTGACTTGTGACGACTCGAGGTGAAAAACTCGAAAATCATGAACTCTACAAATAGGCTGATTTTTGTAGTACTCGTATATGATTATTTTGCCGTAATTTAACGCTGTGCAAAATTTGGGGAATTTTGGGAGAGGTGAAAATTTTCAAGATTTTTGACTTGTGACGACTCGAGGTGAAAAACTCGAAAAT
Source organism: Nowickia ferox (assembly GCA_936439885.1). Classification (NCBI taxonomy): domain Eukaryota; kingdom Metazoa; phylum Arthropoda; class Insecta; order Diptera; family Tachinidae; genus Nowickia; species Nowickia ferox. Next base: position 54,422,837 of record OW387026.1, read on the forward strand.
CATGAACTCTAAAAATAGGCTGATTTTTGTAGTATATGATTATTTTGCCGTAATTTAACGCTGTGCAAAATTTGCGGAATTTTGGAAGAGGTGAAAATTTTCAAGATTTTTGACTTGTGACGACTCGAGGTGAAAAACTCGAAAATCATGAACTCTAAAAATAGGCTGATTTTTGTAATACTCGTATATGTTTATTTTGCCGTAATTTAACGCTGTGCAAAATTTGGCGAATTTTTAGATAGGTTAAAAGTTTCAAGATTTTTGACTTGTTACGAATCGAGGTAAAAAACTCGAAAATGATGAACTCTAAAAATAGGCTGATTTTTGTAGTATATGTTTATTTGGCGTAATTTAAAGCTGTGCAAAATTTGCGGAATTTTGGGAGAGGTGAAAATTTTCCAGATCTTTGACTTGTGACCACTCGAGGGGAAAAACTCGAAAAAATTAACTCTAAAAATATGCTGATTTTTGTAGTATATGATTATTTTAGCGTAATTTAACGCTGTGCAAAAGTTGGGGAAATTTTTGAGAGGTGAAAATTTTTAAGATTTTTGACTTGTGACGGCTCGAGGTAAAAAACGCGAAAATAATGAACTCTAACAATAGGCTGATTTTTGTAGTATATGATTATTTTGGCGTAATTTAACGCTGTGCAAAATATGCGGAATTTTGGGAGAGGTGAAAATTTTCAAGATTTTTGACTTGTGACGACTCGAGGTGAAAAACTCGAAAATCATGAACTCTAAAAATAGGCTGATTTTTGTAGTATATAATTATTTTGGCGTAATTTAACGCTGTGCAAAATTTGCGGAATCTTGGGAGAGGTAAAATTTTTCAAGATTTTTGACTTGTGACGATTTGAGGTGAAAAACTCGAAAATCATGAACTCTAAAAATAGGCTGATTTTTGTAGTATATGATTATTTTGGCGTAATTTAACGCTGTGCAAAATTTGCGGAATTTTGGGAGAGGTGAAAATTTTCAAGATTTTTGACTTGTGTCTATTCCAGGTGAAAAACTCGAAAATCATGAACTCTAAAAATGGGGTCATTTCTGTAGTATTTGTATATGTTTATTTTGCCGTAATTTAACGCTGTGCAAATTTTGGCGAATTTTCAGAGAGGTTAAAAGTTTCAAGATTTTTGACTTGTTACGAATCGAGGTAAAAAACTCGAAAATCATGAACTCTAAAAATAGGCTGATTTTTGTAGTATATGATTATTTTGGCGTAATTTAACGTTGTGCAAAATTTGCGGAATCTTAGGAGAGGTAAAATTTTTAAAGATTTTTGCCTTGTGACGACTCGAGGTGAAAAACTCGAAAATCATGAACTCTAAAAATAGGCTGATTTTTGTAGTATATGATTATTTTGGCGTAATTTAAACCTGTGCAAAATATGCGGAATTTTGGGAGAGGTGAAAATTTTCAAGATTTTTGACTTGTGACGACTCGAGGTGAAAAACTCGAAAATCATGAACTCTAAAAATAGGCTGATTTTTGTAATACTCGTATATGTTTATTTTGCCGTAATTTAACGCTGTGCAAAATTTGGCGAATTTTTAGATAGGTTAAAAGTTTCAAGATTTTTGACTTGTTACGAATCGAGGTAAAAAACTCGAAAATGATGAACTCTAAAAATAGGCTGATTTTTGTAGTATATGTTTATTTGGCATAATTTAAAGCTGTGCAAAATTTGCGGAATTTTGGGAGAGGTGAAAATTTTCCAGATCTTTGACTTGTGACCACTCGAGGGGAAAAACTCGAAAAAATTAACTCTAAAAATATGCTGATTTTTGTAGTATATAATTATTTTAGCGTAATTTAACGCTGTGCAAAAGTTGGGGAAATTTTTGAGAGGTGAAAATTTTTAAGATTTTTGACTTGTGACGGCTCGAGGTAAAAAACGCGAAAATAATGAACTCTAACAATAGGCTGATTTTTGTAGTATATGATTATTTTGGCGTAATTTAACGCTGTGCAAAATATGCGGAATTTTGGGAGAGGTGAAAATTTTCAAGATTTTTGACTTGTGACGACTCGAGGTGAAAAACTCGAAAATCATGAACTCTAAAAACAGGCTGATTTTTGTAGTATATAATTATTTTGGCGTAATTTAACGCTGTGCAAAATTTGCGGAATCTTGGGAGAGGTAAAATTTTTCAAGATTTTTGACTTGTGACGATTTGAGGTGAAAAACTCGAAAATCATGAACTCTAAAAATAGGCTGATTTTTGTAGTATATGATTATTTTGGCGTAATTTAACGCTGTGCAAAATTTGCGGAATTTTGGGAGAGGTGAAAATTTTCAAGATTTTTGACTTGTGTCTATTCCAGGTGAAAAACTCGAAAATCATGAACTCTAAAAATGGGGTCATTTCTGTAGTATTTGTATATGTTTATTTTGCCGTAATTTAACGCTGTGCAAATTTTGGCGAATTTTCAGAGAGGTTAAAAGTTTCAAGATTTTTGACTTGTTACGAATCGAGGTAAAAAACTCGAAAATCATGAACTCTAAAAATAGGCTGATTTTTGTAGTATATGATTATTTTGGCGTAATTTAAACCTGTGCAAAATATGCGGAATTTTGGGAGAGGTGAAAATTTTCAAGATTTTTGACTTGTGACAACTCGGGGTGAAAAAGTCGAAAATCATGAACTCTAAAAATAGGCTGATTTTTGTAGTACTCGTATATGATTATTTTGCCGTAATTTAACGCTGTGCAAAATTTGGGGAATTTTGGGAGAGGTGAAAATTTTCCAGATCTTTGACTTGTGACGACTCGAGGTGAAAAACTCGAAAATCATGAACTCTAAAAATAGGCTGATTTTTGTAGTATATAATTATTTTGGCGCAATTTAACGCTGTGCAAAATTTGCGGAATTTTGGGAGAGGTGAAAATTTTCAAGATTTTTGACTTGTGACGACTCGAGGTGAAAAACTCGAAAATCATGAACTCTAAAAATAGGCTGATTTTTGTAGTATATGTTTATTTGCAAAATTTGCGGAATTTTAGGAGGGGTGAAAATTTTCAAGATTTTTGACTTGTGACGACTCGAGGTGAAAAACTCGAAAATCATGAACTCTACAAATAGGCTGATTTTTGTAGTACTCGTATATGATTATTTTGCCGTAATTTAACGCTGTGCAAAATTTGGGGAATTTTGGGAGAGGTGAAAATTTTCAAGATTTTTGACTTGTGACGACTCGAGGTGAAAAACTCGAAAATCATGAACTCTAAAAATAGGCTGATTTTTGTAGTATATGATTATTTTAGCGTAATTTAACGCTGTGCAAAAGTTGGGGAAATTTTTGAGAGGTGAAAATTTTTAAGATTTTTGACTTGTGACGGCTCGAGGTAAAAAACGCGAAAATAATGAACTCTAACAATAGGCTGATTTTTGTAGTACATGATTATTTTGGCGTAATTTAACGCTGTGCAAAATATGCGGAATTTTGAGAGAGGTGAAAATTTTCAAGATTTTTGACTTGTGACGACTCGAGGTGAAAAACTCGAAAATCATGAACTCTAAAAATAGGCTGATTTTTGTAGTATATAATTATTTTAGCGTAATTTAACGCTGTGCAAAATTTGCGGAATCTTGGGAGAGGTAAAATTTTTCAAGATTTTTGACTTGTGACGATTTGAGGTGAAAAACTCGAAAATCATGAACTCTAAAAATGGGCTGATTTTTGTAGTATATGATTATTTTGGCGTAATTTAACGCTGTGCAAAATTTGCGGAATTTTGGGAGAGGTGAAAATTTTCAAGATTTTTGACTTGTGTCTATTCCAGGTGAAAAACTCGAAAATCAGGAACTCTAAAAATGGGGTAATTTCTGTAGTATTTGTATATGTTTATTTTGCCGTAATTTAACGCTGTGCAAAATTTGGCGAATTTTTAGATAGGTTAAAAGTTTCAAGATTTTTGACTTGTTACGAATCGAGGTAAAAAACTCGAAAATGATGAACTCTAAAAATAGGCTGATTTTTGTAGTATATGTTTATTTGGCGTAATCTAAAGCTGTGCAAAATTTGGGGAATTTTGGGAGAGGTGAAAATTTTCCAGATCTTTGACTTGTGACCACTCGAGGTGAAAAACTCGAAAAAATTAACTCTAAAAATATGCTGATTTTTGTAGTATATGATTATTTTAGCGTAATTTAACGCTGTGCAAAAGTTGGGGAAATTTGTGAGAGGTGAAAATTTTTAAGATTTTTGACTTGTGACGGCTCGAGGTAAAAAACGCGAAAATAATGAACTCTAACAATAGGCTGATTTTTGTAGTATATGATTATTTTGGCGTAATTTAACGCTGTGCAAAATATGCGGAATTTTGGGAGAGGTGAAAATTTTCAAGATTTTTGACTTGTGACGACTCGAGGTGAAAAACTCGAAAATCATGAACTCTAAAAATAGGCTGATTTTTGTAGTATATAATTATTTTGGCGTAATTTAACGCTGTGCAAAATTTGCGGAATCTTGGGAGAGGTAAAATTTTTCAAGATTTTTGACTTGTGACGATTTGAGGTGAAAAACTCGAAAATCATGAACTCTAAAAATAGGCTGATTTTTGTAGTATATGATTATTTTGGCGTAATTTAACGCTGTGCAAAATTTGCGGAATTTTGGGAGAGGTGAAAATTTTCAAGATTTTTGACTTGTGTCTATTCCAGGTGAAAAACTCGAAAATCATGAACTCTAAAAATAGGCTGATTTTTGTAGTATATGTTTATTTGGCGTAATTTAAAGCTGTGCAAAATTTGCGGAATTTTGGGAGAGGTGAAAATTGTCCAGATCTTTGACTTGTGACGACTCGAGGTGAAAAACTCGAAAATCATGAACTCTAAAAATAGGCTGATTTTTGTAGTACTCGTATATGATTATTTTGCCGTAATTTAACGCTGTGCAAAATTTGGAGAATTTTCAGAGAGGTTAAAAGTTTCAAGATTTTTGACTTGTGACGACTCGAGGTGAAAAACTCGAAAATCATGAACTCTAAAAATAGGCTGATTTTTGTAGTATATGATTATTTTGGCGTAATTTAACGCTGTGCAAAATTTGCGGAATCTTAGGAGAGGTAAAATTTTTAAAGATTTTTGACTTGTGACGACTCGAGGTGAAAAACTCGAAAATCATGAACTCTAAAAATAGGCTGATTTTTGTAGTATATGATTATTTTGGCGTAATTTAAAGCTGTGCAAAATATGCGGAATTTTGGGAGAGGTGAAAATTTTCAAGATTTTTGACTTGTGACAACTCGGGGTGAAAAAGTCGAAAATCATGAACTCTAAAAATAGGCTGATTTTTGTAGTACTCGTATGTGATTATTTTGCCGTAATTTAACGCTGTGCAAAATTTGGAGAATTTTGGGAGAGGTGAAAATTTTCAAGATTTTTGACTTGTGACGACTCGAGGTGAAAAACTCGAAAATCATGAACTCTAAAAATAGGCTGATTTTTGTAGTATATGTTTATTTGGCGTAATTTAAAGCTGTGCAAAATTTGCGGAATTTTGGGAGAGGTGAAAACTGTCCAGATCTTTGACTTGTGACGACTCGAGGTGAAAAACTCGAAAATCATGAACTCTAAAAATAGGCTGATTTTTGTAGTATATAATTATTTTGGCGCAATTTAACGCTGTGCAAAATTTGCGGAATTTTGGGAGAGGTGAAAATTTTCAAGATTTTTGACTTGTGACGACTCGAGGTGAAAAACTCGAAAATCATGAACTCTAAAAATAGGCTGATTTTTGTAGTATATGTTTATTTGGCGTAATTTAAAGCTGTGCAAAATTTGCGGAATTTTGGGAGAGGTGAAAATTTTCAAGATTTTTGACTTGTGACGACTCGAGGTGAAAAACTCGAAAAAAATTAACTCTAAAAATATGCTGATTTTTGTAGTATATGATTATTTTAGCGTAATTTAACGCTGTGCAAAAGTTGGGGAAATTTTTGAGAGGTGAAAATTTTTAAGATTTTTGACTTGTGACGGCTCGAGGTAAAAAACGCGAAAATAATGAACTCTAACAATAGGCTGATTTTTGTAGTATATGATTATTTTGGCGTAATTTAACGCTGTGCAAAATATGCGGAATTTTGAGAGAGGTGAAAATTTTCAAGATTTTTGACTTGTGACGACTCGAGGTGAAAAACTCGAAAATCATGAACTCTAAAAATAGGCTGATTTTTGTAGTATATAATTATTTTAGCGTAATTTAACGCTGTGCAAAATTTGCGGAATCTTGGGAGAGGTAAAATTTTTCAAGATTTTTGACTTGTGACGATTTGAGGTGAAAAACTCGAAAATCATTAACTCTAAAAATGGGCTGATTTTTGTGTTATATGATTATTTTGGCGTAATTTAACGCTGTGCAAAATTTGCGGAATTTTGGGAGAGGTAAAAATTTTCAAGATTTTTGACTTGTGTCTATTCCAGGTGAAAAACTCGAAAATCAGGAACTCTAAAAATGGGGTAATTTCTGTAGTATTTGTATATGTTTATTTTGCCGTAATTTAACGCTGTGCAAATGTTGGCGAATTTTCAGAGAGGTTAAAAGTTTCAAGATTTTTGACTTGTTACGACTCGAGGTGAAAAACTCGAAAATCATGAACTCTAAAAATAGGCTGATTTTTGTAGTATATGATTATTTTGGCGTAATTTAAAGCTGTGCAAAATATGCGGAATTTTGGGAGAGGTGAAAATTTTCAAGATTTTTGACTTGTGACAACTCGGGGTGAAAAAGTCGAAAATCATGAACTCTAAAAATAGGCTGATTTTTGTAGTACTCGTATATGATTATTTTGCCGTAATTTAACGCTGTGCAAAATTTGGGGAATTTTGGGAGAGGTGAAAATTTTCAAGATTTTTTACTTGTGACGACTCGAGGTGAAAAACTCGAAAATCATGAACTCTAAAAAGAGGCTGATTTTTGTAGTATATGTTTATTTGGCGTAATTTAAAGCTGTGCAAAATTTGCGGAATTTTGGGAGAGGTGAAAATTTTCCAGATCTTTGACTTGTGACCACTCGAGATGAAAAACTCGAAAAAATTAACTCTAAAAATATGCTGATTTTTGTAGTATATGATTATTTTAGCGTAATTTAACGCTGTGCAAAATTTGGGGAAATTTTTGAGAGGTGAAAATTTGTAAGATTTTTGACTTGTGACGGCTCGAGGTAAAAAACGCGAAAATAATGAACTCTAACAATAGGCTGATTTTTGTAGTATATAATTATTTTGGCGTAATTTAACGCTGTGCAAAATATGCGGAATCTTGGGAGAGGTAAAATTTTTCAAGATTTTTGACTTGTGACGACTCGAGGTGAAAAACTCGAAAATCATGAACTCTAAAAATAGGCTGATTTTTGTAGTATATAATTATTTTGGCGTAATTTAACGCTGTGCAAAATTTGCGGAATTTTGGGAGAGGTAAAATTTTTCAAGATTTTTGACTTGTGACGACTCGAGTTAAAAAACTCGAAAATCATGAACTCTAAAAATAGGCTGATTTTTGTAGTATATGATTATTTTGGCGTAATTTAACGCTGTGCAAAATATGCGGAATTTTGGGAGAGGTGAAAATTTTCAAAATTTTTGACTTGTGACGACTCGAGGTGAAAAACTCGAAAATCATGAACTCTAAAAATAGGCTGATTTTCGTAGTATATAATTATTTTGGCGTAATTTAACGCTGTGCAAAATTTGCGGAATTTTGGGAGAGGTAAAATTTTTCAAGATTTTTGACTTGTGACGACTCGAGTTAAAAAACTCGAAAATCATGAACTCTAAAAATAGGCTGATTTTTGTAGTATATGATTATTTTGGCGTAATTTAACGCTGTGCAAAATTTGCGGAATTTTGGGGAGAGGTGAAAATTTTCAAGATTTTTGACTTGTGACGACTCGAGGTGAAAAACTCGAAAATCATGATCTCTAAAAATAGGCTGATTTTTGTAGTACTCGTATATGATTATTTTGCCGTAATTTAACGTTGTGCAAAATTTGGGGAATTTTGGGTGAGGAGAAAATTTTCAAGATTTTTGACTTGTGACGACTCGAGGTGAAAAACTCGAAAATCATGAACTCTAAAAATAGGCTGATTTTTGTAGTATATGTTTATTTGGCGTAATTTAAAGCTGTGCAAAATTTGCGGAATTTTGGGAGAGGTGAAAATTTTCCAGATCTTTGACTTGTGACCACTCGAGGTGAAAAACTCGAAAAAAATTAGTTCTAAAAATATGCTGATTTTTGTAGTATATGATTATTTTAGCGTAATTTAACGCTGTGCAAAATTTGGGGAAATTTTTGAGAGGTGAAAATTTTTAAGCTTTTTGACTTGTGACGGCTCGAGGTAAAAAACGCGAAAATAATGAACTCTAACAATAGGCTGATTTTTGTAGTATATGATTATTTTGGCGTAATTAAACGCTGTGCAAAATATGCGGAATTTTGGAAGAGGTGAAAATTTTCAAGATTTTTGACTTGTGACGACTCGAGGTGAAAAACTCGAAAATCATGAACTCTAAAAATAGGCTGATTTTTGTAGTATATAATTATTTTGGCGTAATTTAACGCTGTGCAAAATTTGCGGAATCTTGGGAGAGGTAAAATTTTTCAAGATTTTTGACTTGTGACGACTCGAGGTGAAAAACTCGAAAATCATGAACTCTAAAAATAGGCTGATTTTTGTAGTATATGATTATTTTGGCGTAATTTAACGCTGTGCAAAATTTAGGGAATTTTGGGAGAGGTGAAAATTTTCGAGATTTTTGACTTGTGACGACTCGAGGTGAAAAACTCGAAAATCATGAACTCTAAAAATAGTCTGATTTTTGTAGTATATGTTTATTTGGCGTAATTTAAAGCTGTGCAAAATTTGCGGAATTTTGGGAGAGGTGAAAATTTTCCAGATCTTTGACTTGTGACCACTCGAGGTGAAAAACTCGAAAAAAATTAACGCTAAAAATATGCTGATTTTTGTAGTATATGATTATTTTGGCGCAATTTAACGCTGTGCAAAATTTGCGGAATTTTGGGAGAGGTGAAAATTTTCAAGATTTTTGACTTGTGACGACTCGAGGTGAAAAACTCGAAAATCATGAACTCTCAAAATAGGCTGATTTTTGTAGTATATGTTTATTTGGCGTAATTTAAAGCTGTGCAAAATTTGCGGAATTTTGGGAGAGGTGAAAATTTTCAAGATTTTTGACTTGTGACGACTCGAGGTGAAAAACTCGAAAAAAATTAACTCTAAAAATATGCTGATTTTTGTAGTATATGATTATTTTAGCGTAATTTAACGCTGTGCAAAAGTTGGGGAAATTTTTGAGAGGTGAAAATTTTTAAGATTTTTGACTTGTGACGGCTCGAGGTAAAAAACGCGAAAATAATGAACTCTAACAATAGGCTGATTTTTGTAGTATATGATTATTTTGGCGTAATTTAACGCTGTGCAAAATATGCGGAATTTTGAGAGAGGTGAAAATTTTCAAGATTTTTGACTTGTGACGACTCGAGGTGAAAAACTCGAAAATCATGAACTCTAAAAATAGGCTGATTTTTGTAGTATATAATTATTTTAGCGTAATTTAACGCTGTGCAAAATTTGCGGAATCTTGGGAGAGGTAAAATTTTTCAAGATTTTTGACTTGTGACGATTTGAGGTGAAAAACTCGAAAATCATGAACTCTAAAAATGGGCTGATTTTTGTAGTATATGATTATTTTGGCGTAATTTAACGCTGTGCAAAATTTGCGGAATTTTGGGAGAGGTGAAAATTTTCAAGATTTTTGACTTGTGTCTATTCCAGGTGAAAAACTCGAAAATCAGGAACTCTAAAAATGGGGTAATTTCTGTAGTATTTGTATATGTTTATTTTGCCGTAATTTAACGCTGTGCAAATGTTGGCGAATTTTCAGAGAGGTTAAAAGTTTCAAGATTTTTGACTTGTTACGACTCGAGGTGAAAAACTCGAAAATCATGAACTCTAAAAATAGGCTGATTTTTGTAGTATATGATTATTTTGGCGTAATTTAAAGCTGTGCAAAATATGCGGAATTTTGGGAGAGGTGAAAATTTTCAAGATTTTTGACTTGTGACAACTCGGGGTGAAAAAGTCGAAAATCATGAACTCTAAAAATAGGCTGATTTTTGTAGTACTCGTATATGATTATTTTGCCGTAATTTAACGCTGTGCAAAATTTGGGGAATTTTGGGAGAGGTGAAAATTTTCAAGATTTTTTACTTGTGACGACTCGAGGTGAAAAACTCGAAAATCATGAACTCTAAAAAGAGGCTGATTTTTGTAGTATATGTTTATTTGGCGTAATTTAAAGCTGTGCAAAATTTGCGGAATTTTGGGAGAGGTGAAAATTTTCCAGATCTTTGACTTGTGACCACTCGAGATGAAAAACTCGAAAAAATTAACTCTAAAAATATGCTGATTTTTGTAGTATATGATTATTTTAGCGTAATTTAACGCTGTGCAAAATTTGGGGAAATTTTTGAGAGGTGAAAATTTTTAAGATTTTTGACTTGTGACGGCTCGAGGTAAAAAACGCGAAAATAATGAACTCTAACAATAGGCTGATTTTTGTAGTATATGAATTTTTTGGCGTAATTTAACGCTGTGCAAAATATGCGGAATTTTGGGAGAGGTGAAAATTTTCAAAATTTTTGACTTGTGACGACTCGAGGTGAAAAACTCGAAAATCATGAACTCTAAAAATAGGCTGATTTTTGTAGTATATAATTATTTTGGCGTAATTTAACGCTGTGCAAAATTTGCGGAATTTTGGGAGAGGTAAAATTTTTCAAGATTTTTGACTTGTGACGACTCGAGGTAAAAAACTCGAAAATCATGAACTCTAAAAATAGGCTGATTTTTGTAGTATATGATTATTTTGGCGTAATTTAACGCTGTGCAAAATTTGCGGAATTTTGGGGAGAGGTGAAAATTTTCCAGATCTTTGACTTGTGACCACTCGAGGTGAAAAACTCGAAAATCATGATCTCTAAAAATAGGCTGATTTTTGTAGTACTCGTATATGATTATTTTGCCGTAATTTAACGTTGTGCAAAATTTGGAGAATTTTGGGTGAGGAGAAAATTTTCAAGATTTTTGACTTGTGACGACTCGAGGTGAAAAACTCGAAAATCATGAACTCTAAAAATAGGCTGATTTTTGTAGTATATGTTTATTTGGCGCAATTTAAAGCTGTGCAAAATTTGCGGAATTTTGGGAGAGGTGAAAATTTTCCAGATCTTTGACTTGTGACCACTCGAGGTGAAAAACTCGAAAAAAATTAACTCTAAAAATATGCTGATTTTTGTAGTATATGATTATTTTAGCGTAATTTAACGCTGTGCAAAATTTGGGGAAATTTTTGAGAGGTGAAAATTTTTAAGCTTTTTGACTTGTGACGGCTCGAGGTAAAAAACGCGAATATAATGAACTCTAACAATAGGCTGATTTTTGTAGTATATGATTATTTTGGCGTAATTAAACGCTGTGCAAAATATGCGGAATTTTGGAAGAGGTGAAAATTTTCAAGAGTTTTGACTTGTGACGACTCGAGGTGAAAAACTCGAAAATCATGAACTCTAAAAATAGACTGATTTTTGTAGTATATAATTATTTTGGCGTAATTTAACGCTGTGCAAAATTTGCGGAATCTTGGGAGAGGTAAAATTTTTTAAGATTTTTGACTTGTGACGACTCGAGGTGAAAAACTCGAAAATCATGAACTCTAAAAATAGGCTGATTTTTGTAGTATATGATTATTTTGGCGTAATTTAACGCTGTGCAAAATTTAGGGAATTTTGGGAGAGGTGAAAATTTTCGAGATTTTTGACTTGTGACGACTCGAGGTGAAAAACTCGAAAATCATGAACTCTAAAAATAGGCTGATTTTTGTAGTATATGTTTATTTGGCGTAATTTAAAGCTGTGCAAAATTTGCGGAATTTTGGGAGAGGTGAAAATTTTCCAGATCTTTGACTTGTGACCACTCGAGGTGAAAAACTCGAAAAAAATTAACGCTAAAAATATGCTGATTTTTGTAGTATATGATTATTTAAGCGTAATTTAACGCTGTGCAAAATTTGGGGAAATTTTGAGAGGTGAAAATTTTTAAGATTTTTGACTTGTGACGGCTCGAGGTAAAAAACGCGAAAATAATGAACTCTAACAATAGGCTGATTTTTGTAGTATATAATTATTTTGGCGTAATTTAACGCTGTGCAAAATTTGCGGAATTTTGGGAGAGGTGAAAATTTTCAAGATTTTTGACTTGTGACGACTCGAGGTGAAAAAGTCGAAAATCATGAACTCTAAAAATAGGCTGATTTTTGTAGTATATGATTATTTTGGCGTAATTTAACGCTGTGCAAAATTTGCGGAATTTTGGGGAGAGGTGAAAATTTTCAAGATTTTTGACTTGTGACGACTCGATGTGAAAAACTCGAAAATCATGATCTCTAAAAATAGGCTGATTTTTGTAGTACTCGTATATGATTATTTTGCCGTAATTTAACGTTGTGCAAAATTTGGGGAATTTTGGGTGAGGAGAAAATTTTCAAGATTTTTGACTTGTGACGACTCGAGGTGAAAAACTCGAAAATCATGAACTCTAAAAATAGGCTGATTTTTGTAGTATATGTTTATTTGGCGTAATTTAAAGCTGTGCAAAATTTGCGGAATTTTGGGAGAGGTGAAAATTTTCCAGATCTTTGACTTGTGACCACTCGAGGTGAAAAACTCGAAAAAAATTAACTCTAAAAATATGCTGATTTTTGTAGTATATGATTATTTTAGCGTAATTTAACGCTGTGCAGAATTTGGGGAAATTTTTGAGAGGTGAAAATTTTTAAGCTTTTTGACTTGTGACGGCTCGAGGTAAAAAACGCGAATATAATGAACTCTAACAATAGGCTGATTTTTGTAGTATATGATTATTTTGGCGTAATTTAACGCTGTGCAAAAAAAAGGTGAAAATTTTTAAGATTTTTGAGGTGAAAATTTTCAAGTTTTTTGACTTGTGACGACTCGAGGTGAAAAACTCGAAAATCATGAACTCTAAAAATAGGCTGATTTTTGTAGTATATAATTATTTTGGCGTAATTTAACGCTGTGCAAAATTTGCGGAATCTTGGGAGAGGTAAAATTTTTCAAGATTTTTGACTTGTGACGACTCGAGGTGAAAAACTCGAAAATCATGAACTCTAAAAATAGGCTGATTTTTGTAGTATATGATTATTTTGGCGTAATTTAACGCTGTGCAAAATTTAGGGAATTTTGGGAGAGGTGAAAATTTTCGAGATTTTTGACTTGTGGCGACTCGAGGTGAAAAACTCGAAAATCATGAACTCTAAAAATAGGCTGATTTTTGTAGTATATGTTTATTTGGCGTAATTTAAAGCTGTGCAAAATTTGCGGAATTTTGGGAGAGGTGAAAATTTTCCAGATCTTTGACTTGTGACCACTCGAGGTGAAAAACTCGAAAAAAATTAACGCTAAAAATATGCTGATTTTTGTAGTATATGATTATTTAAGCGTAATTTAACGCTGTGCAAAATTTGGGGAAATTTTGAGAGGTGAAAATTTTTAAGATTTTTGACTTGTGACCGCTCGAGGTAAAAAACGCGAAAATAATGAACTCTAACAATAGGCTGATTTTTGTAGTATATAATTATTTTGGCGTATTTTAACGCTGTGCAAAATTTGCGGAATTTTGGGAGAGGTGAAAATTTTCAAGATTTTTGACTTGTGACGACTCGAGGTGAAAAAGTCGAAAATCATGAACTCTAAAAATAGGCTGATTTTTGTAGTATATGATTATTTTGGCGTAATTTAACGCTGTGCAATATTTGCGGAATTTTGTGAGAGGTGAAAATTTTCAAGATTTTTGACTTGCGACGACTCGAGGTGAAAAACTCGAAAATCATGAACTCTAAAAATAGGCTGATTTTTGTAGTATATGATTATTTTGGCGTAATTTAACGCTGTGCAAAATTTAGGGAATTTTGGGAGAGGTGAAAATTTTCAAGATTTTTTACTTGTGACGACTCGAGGTGAAAAACTCGAAAATCATGAACTCTAAAAAGAGGCTGATTTTTGTAGTATATGTTTATTTGGCGTAATTTAAAGCTGTGCAAAATTTGCGGAATTTTGGGAGAGGTGAAAATTTTCCAGATCTTTGACTTGTGACCACTCGAGATGAAAAACTCGAAAAAATTAACTCTAAAAATATGCTGATTTTTGTAGTATATGATTATTTTAGCGTAATTTAACGCTGTGCAAAATTTGGGGAAATTTTTGAGAGGTGAAAATTTTTAAGATTTTTGACTTGTGACGGCTCGAGGTAAAAAACGCGAAAATAATGAACTCTAACAATAGGCTGATTTTTGTAGTATATGATTATTTTGGCGTAATTTAAAGCTGTGCAAAATATGCGGAATTTTGGGAGAGGTGAAAATTTTCAAAATTTTTGACTTGTGACGACTCGAGGTGAAAAACTCGAAAATCATGAACTCTAAAAATAGGCTGATTTTTGTAGTATATAATTATTTTGGCGTAATTTAACGCTGTGCAAAATTTGCGGAATTTTGGGAGAGGTAAAATTTTTCAAGATTTTTGACTTGTGACGACTCGAGGTAAAAAACTCGAAAATCATGAACTCTAAAAATAGGCTGATTTTTGTAGTATATGATTATTTTGGCGTAATTTAACGCTGTGCAAAATTTGCGGAATTTTGGGGAGAGGTGAAAATTTTCAAGATTTTTGACTTGTGACGACTCGAGGTGAAAAACTCGAAAATCATGATCTCTAAAAATAGGCTGATTTTTGTAGTACTCGTATATGATTATTTTGCCGTAATTTAACGTTGTGCAAAATTTGGGGAATTTTGGGTGAGGAGAAAATTTTCAAGATTTTTGACTTGTGACGACTCGAGGTGAAAAACTCGAAAATCATGAACTCTAAAAATAGGCTGATTTTTGTAGTATATGTTTATTTGGCGTAATTTAAAGCTGTGCAAAATTTGCGGAATTTTGGGAGAGGTGAAAATTTTCCAGATCTTTGACTTGTGACCACTCGAGGTGAAAAACTCGAAAAAAATTAGTTCTAAAAATATGCTGATTTTTGTAGTATATGATTATTTTAGCGTAATTTAACGCTGTGCAAAATTTGGGGAAATTTTTGAGAGGTGAAAATTTTTAAGCTTTTTGACTTGTGACGGCTCGAGGTAAAAAACGCGAAAATAATGAACTCTAACAATAGGCTGATTTTTGTAGTATATGATTATTTTGGCGTAATTAAACGCTGTGCAAAATATGCGGAATTTTGGAAGAGGTGAAAATTTTCAAGATTTTTGACTTGTGACGACTCGAGGTGAAAAACTCGAAAATCATGAACTCTAAAAATAGGCTGATTTTTGTAGTATATAATTATTTTGGCGTAATTTAACGCTGTGCAAAATTTGCGGAATCTTGGGAGAGGTAAAATTTTTCAAGATTTTTGACTTGTGACGACTCGAGGTAAAAAACTCGAAAATCATGAACTCTAAAAATAGGCTGATTTTTGTAGTATATGATTATTTTGGCGTTATTAAACGCTGTGCAAAATTTAGGGAATTTTGGGAGAGGTGAAAATTTTCGAGATTTTTGACTTGTGACGACTCGAGGTGAAAAACTCGAAAATCATGAACTCTAAAAATAGTCTGATTTTTGTAGTATATGTTTATTTGGCGTAATTTAAAGCTGTGCAAAATTTGCGGAATTTTGGGAGAGGTGAAAATTTTCCAGATCTTTGACTTGTGACCACTCGAGGTGAAAAACTCGAAAAAAATTAACGCTAAAAATATGCTGATTTTTGTAGTATATGATTATTTTGGCGCAATTTAACGCTGTGCAAAATTTGCGGAATTTTGGGAGAGGTGAAAATTTTCAAGATTTTTAACTTGTGACGACTCGAGGTGAAAAACTCGAAAATCATGAACTCTCACAATAGGCTGATTTTTGTAGTATATGTTTATTTGGCGTAATTTAAAGCTGTGCAAAATTTGCGGAATTTTGGGAGAGGTGAAAATTTTCAAGATTTTTGACTTGTGACGACTCGAGGTGAAAAACTCGAAAAAAATTAACTCTAAAAATATGCTGATTTTTGTAGAATATGATTATTTTAGCGTAATTTAACGCTGTGCAAAAGTTGGGGAAATTTTTGAGAGGTGAAAATTTTTAAGATTTTTGACTTGTGACGGCTCGAGGTAAATAACGCGAAAATAATGAACTCTAACAATAGGCTGATTTTTGTAGTATATGATTATTTTGGCGTAATTTAACGCTGTGCAAAATATGCGGAATTTTGAGAGAGGTGAAAATTTTCAAGATTTTTGACTTGTGACGACTCGAGGTGAAAAACTCGAAAATCATGAACTCTAAAAATAGGCTGATTTTTGTTGTATATAATTATTTTAGCGTAATTTAACGCTGTGCAAAATTTGCGGAATCTTGGGAGAGGTAAAATTTTTCAAGATTTTTGACTTGTGACGATTTGAGGTGAAAAACTCGAAAATCATGAACTCTAAAAATGGGCTGATTTTTGTAGTATATGATTATTTTGGCGTAATTTAACGCTGTGCAAAATTTGCGGAATTTTGGGAGAGGTGAAAATTTTCAAGATTTTTGACTTGTGTCTATTCCAGGTGAAAAACTCGAAAATCAGGAACTCTAAAAATGGGGTAATTTCTGTAGTATTTGTATATGTTTATTTTGCCGTAATTTAACGCTGTGCAAATGTTGGCGAATTTTCAGAGAGGTTAAAAGTTTCAAGATTTTTGACTTGTTACGACTCGAGGTGAAAAACTCGAAAATCATGAACTCTAAAAATAGGCTGATTTTTGTAGTATATGATTATTTTGGCGTAATTTAAAGCTGTGCAAAATATGCGGAATTTTGGGAGAGGTGAAAATTTTCAAGATTTTTGACTTGTGACAACTCGGGGTGAAAAAGTCGAAAATCATGAACTCTAAAAATAGGCTGATTTTTGTAGTACTCGTATATGATTATTTTGCCGTAATTTAACGCTGTGCAAAATTTGGGGAATTTTGGGAGAGGTGAAAATTTTCAAGATTTTTTACTTGTGACGACTCGAGGTGAAAAACTCGAAAATCATGAACTCTAAAAAGAGGCTGATTTTTGTAGTATATGTTTATTTGGCGTAATTTAAAGCTGTGCAAAATTTGCGGAATTTTGGGAGAGGTGAAAATTTTCCAGATCTTTGACTTGTGACCACTCGAGATGAAAAACTCGAAAAAATTAACTCTAAAAATATGCTGATTTTTGTAGTATATGATTATTTTAGCGTAATTTAACGCTGTGCAAAATTTGGGGAAATTTTTGAGAGGTGAAAATTTTTAAGATTTTTGACTTGTGACGGCTCGAGGTAAAAAACGCGAAAATAATGAACTCTAACAATAGGCTGATTTTTGTAGTATATGAATTTTTTGGCGTAATTTAACGCTGTGCAAAATATGCGGAATTTTGGGAGAGGTGAAAATTTTCAAAATTTTTGACTTGTGACGACTCGAGGTGAAAAACTCGAAAATCATGAACTCTAAAAATAGGCTGATTTTTGTAGTATATAATTATTTTGGCGTAATTTAACGCTGTGCAAAATTTGCGGAATTTTGGGAGAGGTAAAATTTTTCAAGATTTTTGACTTGTGACGACTCAAAGTAAAAAACTCGAAAATCATGAACTCTAAAAATAGGCTGATTTTTGTAGTATATGATTATTTTGGCGTAATTTAACGCTGTGCAAAATTTGCGGAATTTTGGGGAGAGGTGAAAATTTTCCAGATCTTTGACTTGTGACCACTCGAGGTGAAAAACTCGAAAATCATGATCTCTAAAAATAGGCTGATTTTTGTAGTACTCGTATATGATTATTTTGCCGTAATTTAACGTTGTGCAAAATTTGGGGAATTTTGGGTGAGGAGAAAATTTTCAAGATTTTTGACTTGTGACGACTCGAGGTGAAAAACTCGAAAATCATGAACTCTAAAAATAGGCTGATTTTTGTAGTATATGTTTATTTGGCGTAATTTAAAGCTGTGCAAAATTTGCGGAATTTTGGGAGAGGTGAAAATTTTCCAGATCTTTGACTTGTGACCACTCGAGGTGAAAAACTCGAAAAAAATTAACTCTAAAAATATGCTGATTTTTGTAGTATATGATTATTTTAGCGTAATTTAACGCTGTGCAAAATTTGGGGAAATTTTTGAGAGGTGAAAATTTTTAAGCTTTTCGACTTGTGACGGCTCGAGGTAAAAAACGCGAATATAATGAACTCTAACAATAGGCTGATTTTTGTAGTATATGATTATTTTGGCGTAATTAAACGCTGTGCAAAATATGCGGAATTTTGGAAGAGGTGAAAATTTTCAAGAGTTTTGACTTGTGACGACTCGAGGTGAAAAACTCGAAAATCATGAACTCTAAAAATAGGCTGATTTTTGTAGTATATAATTATTTTGGCGTAATTTAACGCTGTGCAAAATTTGCGGAATCTTGGGAGAGGTAAAATTTTTTAAGATTTTTGACTTGTGACGACTCGAGGTGAAAAACTCGAAAATCATGAACTCTAAAAATAGGCTGATTTTTGTAGTATATGATTATTTTGGCGTAATTTAACGCTGTGCAAAATTTAGGGAATTTTGGGAGAGGTGAAAATTTTCGAGATTTTTGACTTGTGACGACTCGAGGTGAAAAACTCGAAAATCATGAACTCTAAAAATAGGCTGATTTTTGTAGTATATGTTTATTTGGCGTAATTTAAAGCTGTGCAAAATTTGCGGAATTTTGGGAGAGGTGAAAATTTTCCAGATCTTTGACTTGTGACCACTCGAGGTGAAAAACTCGAAAAAAATTAACGCTAAAAATATGCTGATTTTTGTAGTATATGATTATTTAAGCGTAATTTAACGCTGTGCAAAATTTGGGGAAATTTTGAGAGGTGAAAATTTTTAAGATTTTTGACTTGTGACGGCTCGAGGTAAAAAACGCGAAAATAATGAACTCTAACAATAGGCTGATTTTTGTAGTATATAATTATTTTGGCGTAATTTAACGCTGTGCAAAATTTGCGGAATTTTGGGAGAGGTGAAAATTTTCAAGATTTTTGACTTGTGACGACTCGAGGTGAAAAAGTCGAAAATCATGAACTCTAAAAATAGGCTGATTTTTGTAGTATATGATTATTTTGGCGTAATTTAACGCTGTGCAAAATTTGCGGAATTTTGGGGAGAGGTGAAAATTTTCAAGATTTTTGACTTGTGACGACTCGATGTGAAAAACTCGAAAATCATGATCTCTAAAAATAGGCTGATTTTTGTAGTACTCGTATATGATTATTTTGCCGTAATTTAACGTTGTGCAAAATTTGGGGAATTTTGGGTGAGGAGAAAATTTTCAAGATTTTTGACTTGTGACAACTCTAAAAATAGGCTGATTTTTGTAGTATATGTTTATTTGGCGTAATTTAAAGCTGTGCAAAATTTGCGGAATTTTGGGAGAGGTGAAAATTTTCCAGATCTTTGACTTGTGACCACTCGAGGTGAAAAACTCGAAAAAAATTAACTCTAAAAATATGCTGATTTTTGTAGTATATGATTATTTTAGCGTAATTTAACGCTGTGCAAAATTTGGGGAAATTTTTGAGAGGTGAAAATTTTTAAGCTTTTTGACTTGTGACGGCTCGAGGTAAAAAACGCGAATATAATGAACTCTAACAATAGGCTGATTTTTGTAGTATATGATTATTTTGGCGTAATTTAACGCTGTGCAAAAAAAAAGGTGAAAATTTTTAAGATTTTTGAGGTGAAAATTTTCAAGATTTTTGACTTGTGACGACTCGAGGTGAAAAACTCGAAAATCATGAACTCTAAAAATAGGCTGATTTTTGTAGTATATAATTATTTTGGCGTAATTTAACGCTGTGCAAAATTTGCGGAATCTTGGGAGAGGTAAAATTTTTCAAGATTTTTGACTTGTGACGACTCGAGGTGAAAAACTCGAAAATCATGAACTCTAAAAATAGGCTGATTTTTGTAGTATATGATTATTTTGGCGTAATTTAACGCTGTGCAAAATTTAGGGAATTTTGGGAGAGGTGAAAATTTTCGAGATTTTTGACTTGTGACGACTCGAGGTGAAAAACTCGAAAATCATGAACTCTAAAAATAGGCTGATTTTTGTAGTATATGTTTATTTGGCGTAATTTAAAGCTGTGCAAAATTTGCGGAATTTTGGGAGAGGTGAAAATTTTCCAGATCTTTGACTTGTGACCACTCGAGGTGAAAAACTCGAAAAAAATTAACGCTAAAAATATGCTGATTTTTGTAGTATATGATTATTTAAGCGTAATTTAACGCTGTGCAAAATTTGGGGAAATTTTGAGAGGTGAAAATTTTTAAGATTTTTGACTTGTGACCGCTCGAGGTAAAAAACGCGAAAATAATGAACTCTAACAATAGGCTGATTTTTGTAGTATATAATTATTTTGGCGTAATTTAACGCTGTGCAAAATTTGCGGAATTTTGGGAGAGGTGAAAATTTTCAAGATTTTTGACTTGTGACGACTCGAGGTGAAAAAGTCGAAAATCATGAACTCTAAAAATAGGCTGATTTTTGTAGTATATGATTATTTTGGCGTAATTTAACGCTGTGCAAAATTTGCGGAATTTTGTGAGAGGTGAAAATTTTCAAGATTTTTGACTTGCGACGACTCGAGGTGAAAAACTCGAAAATCATGAACTCTAAAAATAGGCTGATTTTTGTAGTACTCGTATATGATTATTTTGCCGTAATTTAACGCTGTGCAAAATTTGGGGAATTTTGGGAGAGGTGAAAATTTTCAAGATTTTTGACTTGTGACGACTCGAGGTGAAAAACTCGAAAATCATGAACTCTAAAAATAGGGTGATTTTTGTAGTATATGTTTATTTGGCGTAATTTAAAGCTGTGCAAAATTTGCGGAATTTTGGGAGAGGTGAAAATTTTCAAGATCTTTGACTTGTGACCACTCGAGGTGAAAAACTCGAAAAAAATTAACTCTAAAAATATGCTGATTTTTGTAGTATATGATTATTTTAGCGTAATTTAACGCTGTGCAAAATTTGGGGAAATTTTTAAGAGGTGAAAATTTTTAAGCTTTTTGACTTGTGACGGCTCGAGGTAAAAAACGCGAATATAATGAACTCTAACAATAGGCTGATTTTTGTAGTATATGATTATTTTGGCATAATTAAACGCTGTGCAAAATATGCGGAATTTTGGAAGAGGTGAAAATTTTCAAGATTTTTGACTTGTGACGACTCGAGGTGAAAAACTCGAAAATCATGAACTCTAAAAATAGGCTGATTTTTGTAGTATATAATTATTTTGGCGTAATTTAACGCTGTGCAAAATTTGCGGAATCTTGGGAGAGGTAAAATTTTTCAAGATTTTTGACCTGTGACGACTCGAGGTGAAAAACTCGAAAATCATGAACTCTAAAAATAGGCTGATTTTTGTAGTATATGATTATTTTGGCGTAATTTAACGCTGTGCAAAATTTAGGGAATTTTGGGAGAGGTGAAAATTTTCGAGATTTTTGACTTGTGACGACTCGAGGTGAAAAACTCGAAAATCATGAACTCTAAAAATAGGCTGATTTTTGTAGTATATGTTTATTTGGCGTAATTTAAAGCTGTGCAAAATTTGCGGAATTTTGGGAGAGGTGAAAATTTTCCAGATCTTTGACTTGTGACCACTCGAGGTGAAAAACTCGAAAAAAATTAACGCTAAAAATATGCTGATTTTTGTAGTATATGATTATTTAAGCGTAATTTAACGCTGTGCAAAATTTGGGGAAATTTTGAGAGGTGAAAATTTTTAAGATTTTTGACTTGTGACGGCTCGAGGTAAAAAACGCGAAAATAATGAACTCTAACAATAGGCTGATTTTTGTAGTATATAATTATTTTGGCGTAATTTAACGCTGTGCAAAATTTGCGGAATTTTGGGAGAGGTGAAAATTTTCAAGATTTTTGACTTGTGACGACTCGAGGTGAATAAGTCGAAAATCATGAACTCTAAAAATAGGCTGATTTTTGTAGTATATGATTATTTTGGCGTAATTTAACGCTGTGCAAAATTTGCGGAATTTTGGGAGAGGTGAAAATTTTCAAGATCTTTGACTTGTGTCTATTCCAGGTGAAAAACTCGAAAATCATGAACTCTAAAAATAGGCTGATTTTTGTAGTATATGTTTATTTGGCGTAATTTAAAGCTGTGCAAATTTTGCGGAATTTTGGGAGAGGTGAAAATTTTCAAGATTTTTGACTTGTGACGACTCGAGGTGAAAAACTCGAAAATCATGAACTCTAAAAATAGGCTGATTTTTGTAGTACTCGTATATGATTATTTGGCCGTAATTTAACGCTGTGCAAAATTTGGGGAATTTTGGGAGAGGTGAAAATTTTCAAGATTTTTGACTTGTGACGACTCGAGGTGAAAAACTCGAAAATCATGAACTCTAAAAATAG
The DNA here is from genome assembly GCA_936439885.1 of Nowickia ferox. Lineage (NCBI taxonomy): Eukaryota > Metazoa > Arthropoda > Insecta > Diptera > Tachinidae > Nowickia > Nowickia ferox. Next base: position 54,445,415 of record OW387026.1, read on the forward strand.
GCTGATTTTTGTAGTATATAATTATTTTGGCGTAATTTAACGCTGTGCAAAATTTGCGGAATCTTGGGACAGGTAAAATTTTTCAAGATTTTTGACTTGTGACGACTCGAGGTGAAAAACTCGAAAATCATGAACTCTAAAAATAGGATGATTTTTGTAGTATTTGTATATGTTTATTTTGCCGTAATTTAACGCTGTGCAAAATTTGGCGAATTTTCAGAGAGGTTAAAAGTTTCAAGATTTTTGACTTGTTACGAATCGAGGTTAAAAATTCGAAAATCATGAACTCTAAAAATAGGCTGATTTTTGCAGTATATGATTATTTTGGCGTAATTTAACGTTGTGCAAAATTTGCGGAATCTTGGGAGAGGTAAAATTTTTAAAGATTTTTGACTTGTGACGACTCGAGGTGAAAAACTCGAAAATCATGAACTCTAAAAATGGGCTGATTTTTGTAGTATATGATTATTTTGGCGTAATTTAACGCTGTGCAAAATTTGGGGAATTTCGGGAGAGGTGAAAATTTTCGAGACTTTTGACTTGTGACAACTCGAGGTGAAAAACTCGAAAATCATGAACTCTTAAAATGAGCTGATTTTTTAGGTATATGATTATTTTGGCGCAATTTAACGCTGTGAAAAATTTTGGGAATTTTGGAGAGAGGTGAAAATTTTCAATATTTTTGACTCGTGACGACACGAGGTGAAAAACTCGAAAATCATGAACTCTAAAAATGAACTGATTTTTTAGTATATGATTTTTTTAGCGTAATCTAACGCTGTGCAAAATTTGAGGAATTTTGGGAGACGTAAAAATTTTTAAGATTTTTGAGGTGAAAATTTTTAAGATTTTTTACTTGTGACGACTCGAGGTGCAAAACTCGATAATCATGAAATCTAAAAATGGGCTGATTTTTTTAGTATATGATTATTTTGGCGTAATTTAACGCTGTGCAAAATTTTGGGAGTTTTGGGAGAGGTGAAAATTTTCAAGATTTTTGACTCGTGACGACACGATGTGAAAAACTCGAAAATGATGAACTCTAAAATGAACTGATTTTTTTAGTATATGCTTATTTTGGCGTTAGAGCTGTGCAAAATTTTGGGAGATGTAAAAATTTTTAAGATTTTTGAGGTGAAAATTTTTAAGATTTTTTACTTGTGACGACTCGAGGTGAAAAACTCGAAAATCATGAACTCTAAAAATAGGCTGATTTTTGTAGTATATGATTATTTTGGCGTAATTTAACGCTGTGCAAAATTTGCGGAATTTTGGGAGAGGTGAAAATTTTCAAGATTTTTGACTTGTGACGACTCGAGGTGAAAAACTCGAAAATCATGAACTCTAAAAATGGGCTGATTTTTTTAGTATATGATTATTTTGGCGTAATTTAACGCTGTGCAAAATATGCGGAATTTTGGGAGAGGTGAAAATTTTCAAGATTTTTGACTTGTGACGACTCGAGGTGAAAAACTCGAAAATCATGAACTCTAAAAATAGGCTGATTTTTGTAGTATATGTTTATTTGGCGTAATTTAAAGCTGTGCAAAATTTGCGGAATTTTGGGAGAGGTGAAAATTTTCCAGATCTTTGACTTGTGACCACTCGAGGTGAAAAACTCGAAAAAAATTAACTCTAAAAATATGCTGATTTTTGTAGTATATGATTATTTGCGTAATTTAACGCTGTGCAAAATTTGGGAAATTTTTGAGAGGTGAAAATTTTTAAGATTTTTGACTTGTGACGGCTCGAGGTAAAAAACGCGAAAATAATGAACTCTAACAATAGGCTGATTTTTGTAGTATATGATTATTTTGGCGTAATTTAACGCTGTGCAAAATATGCGGAATTTTGGGAGAGTTGAAAATTTTCAAGATTTTTGACTTGTGACGACTCGAGTTGAAAAAGTCGAAAATCATGAACTCTAAAAATAGGCTGATTTTTGTAGTATATAATTATTTTGGCGTGCAAATTTTGCGGAATCTTGGGAGAGGTAAAATTTTTCAAGATTTTTGACTTGTGACGACTCGAGGTGAAAAACTCGAAAATCATGAACTCTAAAAATAGGCTGATTTTTGTTTATTTGGCGTAATTTAAAGCTGTGCAAAATTTGCGGAATTTTGGGAGAGGTGAAAATTTTCAAGATTTTTGACTTGTGTCGATTCCAGGTGAAAAACTCGAAAATCATGAACTCTAAAAATGGGGTAATTTCTGTAGTATTTGTATATGTTTATTTTGCCGTAATTTAACGCTGTGCAAAATTTGGCGAATTTTCAGAGAGGTTAAAAGTTTCAAGATTTTTGACTTGTTACGAATCGAGGTAAAAAACTCGAAAATCATGAACTCTAAAAATAGGCTGATTTTTGCAGTATATGATTATTTTGGCGTAATTTAACGTTGTGCAAAATTTGCGGAATCTTGGGAGAGGTAAAATTTTTAAAGATTTTTGACTTGTGACGACTCGAGGTGAAAAACTCGAAAATCATGAACTCTAAAAATGGGCTGATTTTTGTAGTATATAATTATTTTGGCGTAATTTAACGCTGTGCAAAATTTGGGGAATTTCGGGAGAGGTGAAAATTTTCGAGACTTTTGACTTGTGACAACTCGAGGTGAAAAACTCGAAAATCATGAACTCTAAAAATGGGCTGATTTTTTAGGTATATGATTATTTTGGCGTAATTTAACGCTGTGCAAAATTTTGGGAATTTTGGGGAGAGGTGAAAATTTTCAATATTTTTGACTCGTGACGACGCGAGGTGAAAAACTCGAAAATCATGAACTCTAAAAATGAACTGCTTTTTTAGTATATGATTATTTTAGCGTAATCTAACGCTGTGCAAAATTTGAGGAATTTTGGGAGACGTAAAAATTTTTAAGATTTTTGAGGTGAAAATTTTTAAGATTTTTTACTTGTGACGACTCGAGGTGCAAAACTCGAAAATCATGAAATCTAAAAATGGGCTGATTTTTTTAGTATATGATTATTTTGGCGTAATTTAACGCTGTGCAAAATTTTGGAAGTTTTGGGAGAGGTGAAAATTTTCAAGATTTTTGACTCGTGACGACACGATGTGAAAAACTCGAAAATGATGAACTCTAAAATGAACTGATTTTTTTAGTATATGCTTAGTTTGGCGTAATCTAACGCTGTGCAAAATTTTGGGAGATGTAAAAATTTTTAAGATTTTTGAGGTGAAAATTTTTAAGATTTTTTACTTGTGACGACTCGAAGTGAAAAACTCGAAAATCATGAACTCTAAAAATAGGCTGATTTTTGTAGTATATGATTATTTTGGCGTAATTTGACGCTGTGCAAAATTTGCGGAATTTTGGGACAGGTGAAAATTTTCAAGATTTTTGACTTGTGACGACTCGAGGTGAAAAACTCGAAAATCATGAACTCTAAAAATGGGCTGATTTTTTTGGTATATGATTATTTTGGCGTAATTTAACGCTGCGCAAAATATGCGGAATTTTGGGAGAGGTGAAAATTTTCAAGATTTTTAACTTGTGACGACTCGAGGTGAAAAACTCGAAAATCATGAACTCTAAAAATAGGATGATTTTTGTAGTATATGATTATTTTGGCGTAATTTAACGCTGTGCAAAATTTGCGGAATTTTGGGAGAGGTGAAAATTTTCAAGATTTTTGACTTGTGTCGATTCCAGGTGAAAAACTCGAAAATCATGAACTCTAAAAATGGGGTAATTACTGTAGTATTTGTATATGTTTATTTTGCCGTAATTTAACGCTGTGCAAAATTTGGCGAATTTTCAGAGAGGTTAAAAGTTTCAAGATTTTTGACTTGTTACGAATCGAGGTAAAAAACTCGAAAATCATGAACTCTAAAAATAGGCTGATTTTTGCAGTATATGATTATTTTGGCATAATTTAACGCTGTGCAAAATTTGCGGAATCTTGGGAGAGGTAAAATTTTTCAAGATTTTTGACTTGTGACGACTCGAGGTGAAAAACTCGAAAATCATGAACTCTAAAAATAGGCTGATTTTTGTAGTACTCGTATACGATTATTTGGCCGTAATTTAACGCTGTGCAAAATTTGGGGAATTTTGGGAGAGGTGAAAATTTTCAAGATTTTTGACTTGTGACGACTCGAAGTGAAAAACGCGAAAATAATGAACTCTAAAAATAGGCTGATTTTTGTAGGATATGTTTATTTGGCGTAATTTAAAGCTATGCAAAATTTGCGGAATTTTGGGAGAGGTGAAAATTTTCCAGATCTTTGACTTGTGACCACTCGAGGTGAAAAACTCGAAAAAATCAACTCTAAAAATATGCTGATTTTTGTAGTATATGATTATTTTAGCGTAATTTAACGCTGTGCAAAATTTGGAGAAATTTTTGAGAGGTGAAAATTTTTAAGATTTTTGACTTGTGACGGCTCGAGGTAAAAAACGCGAAAATAATGAACTCTAACAATAGGCTGATTTTTGTAGTATATGATTATTTTGGCGTAATTTAACGCTGTGCAAAATATGCGGAATTTTGGGAGAGGTGAAAGTTTTCAAGATTTTTGACTTGTGACGACTTGAGGTGAAAAACTCGAAAATCATGAACTCTAAAAATAGGCTGATTTTTGTAGAATATAATTATTTTGGCGTAATTTAACGCTGTGCAAAATTTGCGGAATCTTGGGAGAGGTCAAAATTTTCAAGATTTTTGACTTGTGACGACTCGAGGTGAAAAACTCGAAAATCATGAACTCTAAAAATAGGCTGATTTTTTTGGTATATGATTATTTTGGCGTAATTTAACGCTGCGCAAAATATGCGGAATTTTGGGAGAGGTGAAAATTTTCAAGATTTTTAACTTGTGACGACTCGAGGTGAAAAACTCGAAAATCATGAACTCTAAAAATAGGATGATTTTTGTAGTATATGATTATTTTGGCGTAATTTAACGCTGTGCAAAATTTGCGGAATTTTGGGAGAGGTGAAAATTTTCAAGATTTTTGACTTGTGTCGATTCCAGGTGAAAAACTCGAAAATCATGAACTCTAAAAATGGGGTAATTACTGTAGTATTTGTATATGTTTATTTTGCCGTAATTTAACGCTGTGCAAAATTTGGCGAATTTTCAGAGAGGTTAAAAGTTTCAAGATTTTTGACTTGTTACGAATCGAGGTAAAAAACTCGAAAATCATGAACTCTAAAAATAGGCTGATTTTTGCAGTATATGATTATTTTGGCATAATTTAACGCTGTGCAAAATTTGCGGAATCTTGGGAGAGGTAAAATTTTTCAAGATTTTTGACTTGTGACGACTCGAGGTGAAAAACTCGAAAATCATGAACTCTAAAAATAGGCTGATTTTTGTAGTACTCGTATACGATTATTTGGCCGTAATTTAACGCTGTGCAAAATTTGGGGAATTTTGGGAGAGGTGAAAATTTTCAAGATTTTTGACTTGTGACGACTCGAAGTGAAAAACGCGAAAATAATGAACTCTAAAAATAGGCTGATTTTTGTAGGATATGTTTATTTGGCGTAATTTAAAGCTATGCAAAATTTGCGGAATTTTGGGAGAGGTGAAAATTTTCCAGATCTTTGACTTGTGACCACTCGAGGTGAAAAACTCGAAAAAATCAACTCTAAAAATATGCTGATTTTTGTAGTATATGATTATTTTAGCGTAATTTAACGCTGTGCAAAATTTGGAGAAATTTTTGAGAGGTGAAAATTTTTAAGATTTTTGACTTGTGACGGCTCGAGGTAAAAAACGCGAAAATAATGAACTCTAACAATAGGCTGATTTTTGTAGTATATGATTATTTTGGCGTAATTTAACGCTGTGCAAAATATGCGGAATTTTGGGAGAGGTGAAAGTTTTCAAGATTTTTGACTTGTGACGACTTGAGGTGAAAAACTCGAAAATCATGAACTCTAAAAATAGGCTGATTTTTGTAGAATATAATTATTTTGGCGTAATTTAACGCTGTGCAAAATTTGCGGAATCTTGGGAGAGGTCAAAATTTTCAAGATTTTTGACTTGTGACGACTCGAGGTGAAAAACTCGAAAATCATGAACTCTAAAAATAGGCTGATTTTTGTAGTATATGATTATTTTGGCGTAATTTAACGCTGTGCTAAATTTGCGGAATTTTGGGAGAGGTGAAAATTTTCAAGATTTTTGACTTGTGTCGATTCCAGGTGAAAAACTCGAAAATCATGAACTCTAAAAATGGGGTAATTTCTGTAGTATTTGTATATGTTTATTTTGCTGTAATTTAACGCTGTGCCAAATTTGGCGAATTTTCAGAGAGGTTAAAAGTTTCAAGATTTTTGACTTGTTAAGTATCGAGGTAAAAAACTCGAAAATCATGAACTCTAAAAATAGGCTGATTTTTGTAGTATATGATTATTTTGGCGTAATTTAACGTTGTGCAAAATTTGCGGAATCTTGGGGGAGGTAAAATTTTTAAAGATTTTTGACTTGTGACGATTCGAGGTGAAAAACTCGAAAATCATGAACTCTAAAAATAGGCTGATTTTTGTAGTATATGATTATTTTAGCGTAATTTAACGCTGTGCAAAATTTGGGGAAATTTTTGAGAGGTGAAAATTTTTAAGATTTTTGACTTGACGGCTCGAGGTAAAAAACGCGAAAATAATGAACTCTAACAATAGGCTGATTCTTGTAGTATATGATTATTTTGGCGTAATTTAACGCTGTGCAAAATATGCGGAATTTTGGGAGAGGTGAAAATTTTCAAGATTTTTGACTTGTGACAACTCGAGGTGAAAAACTCGAAAATCATGAACTCTAAAAATAGGCTGATTTTTGTAGTATATAATTATTTTGGCGTAATTTAACGCTGTGCAAAATTTGCGGAATCTTGGGAGAGGTAAAATTTTTCAAGATTTTTGACTTATGACGACTCGAGGTGAAAAACTCGAAAATCATGAACTCTAAAAATAGGCTGATTTTTGTAGTATATGATTATTTTGGCGTAATTTAACGCTGTTCAAAATTTGCGGAATTTTGGGAGAGGTGAAAATTTTCAAGATTTTTGACTTGTGTCGATTCCAGGCGAAAAACTCGAAAATCATGAACTCTAAAAATGGGGTAATTTCTGTAGTATTTGTATATGTTTATTTTGCCGTAATTTAACGCTGTGCAAAATTTGGCGAATTTTCAGAGAGGTTAAAAGTTTCAAGATTTTTGACTTGTTACGAATCGAGGTAAAAAACTCGAAAATCATGAATTCTAAAAATAGGCTGATTTTTATAGTATATGATTATTTTGGCAAAATTTAACGTTGTGCAAAATTTGCGGAATCTTGGGAGAGGTAAAATTTTTAAAGATTTTTGACTTGTGACGACTCGAGGTGAAAAACTCGAAAAAAATTAACTCTAAAAATATGCTGATTTTTGTAGTATATGATTATTTTAGCGTAATTTAACGCTGTGCAAAATTTGGGGAAATTTTTGAGAGGTGAAAATTTTCAAGATTTTTGACTTGTGACGACTTGGGGTGAAAAAGTCGAAAATCATGAACTCTAAAAATAGGCTGATTTTTGTAGTACTCGTATATGATTATTTTGCCGTAATTTAACGCTGTGCAAAATTTGGGGAATTTTGGGAGAGGTGAAAATTTTCAAGATTTTTGACTTGTGACGACTCGAGGTGAAAAACTCGAAAATCATGAACTCTAAAAATAGGCTGATTTTTGTAGTATATAATTATTTTGGCGTAATCTAACGCTGTGCAAAATTTGCGGAATCTTGGGAGAGGTGAAAATTTTCAAGATTTTCGACTTGTGACGACTCGAGGTGAAAAACTCGAAAATCATGAACTCTAAAAATAGGCTGATTTTTGTAGTATATAATTATTTTGGCGTAATTTAACGCTGTGCAAAATTTGCGGAATCTTGGGAGAGGTAAAATTTTTCAAGATTTTTGACTTTGACGACTCGAGGTGAAAAACTCGAAAATCATGAACTCTAAAAATAGGCTGATTTTTGTAGTATATGATTATTTTGGCGTAATTTAACGCTGTGCAAAATTTGCGGAATTTTGGGAGAGGTGAAAATTTTCAAGATTTTTGACTTGTGTCGATTCCAGGTGAAAAACTCGAAAATCATGAACTCTAAAAATGGGGTAATTTCTGTAGTATTTGTATATGTTTATTTTGCCGTAATTTAACGCTGTGCAAAATTTGGCGAATTTTCAGAGAGGTTAAAAGTTTCAAGATTTTTGACTTGTTACGAATCGAGGTAAAAAACTCGAAAATCATGAACTCTAAAAATAGGCTGATTTTTGCAGTATATGATTATTTTGGCGTAATTTAACGTTGTGCAAAATTTGCGGAATCTTGGGAGAGGTAAAATTTTTAAAGATTTTTGACTTGTGACGACTCGAGGTGAAAAACTCGAAAATCATGAACTCTAAAAATGGGCTGATTTTTGTAGTATATAATTATTTTGGCGTAATTTAACGCTGTGCAAAATTTGGGGAATTTCGGGAGAGGTGAAAATTTTCGAGACTTTTGACTTGTGACAACTCGAGGTGAAAAACTCGAAAATCATGAACTCTAAAAATGGGCTGATTTTTTAGGTATATGATTATTTTGGCGTAATTTAACGCTGTGCAAAATTTTGGGAATTTTGGGGAGAGGTGAAAATTTTCAATATTTTTGACTCGTGACGACGCGAGGTGAAAAACTCGAAAATCATGAACTCTAAAAATGAACTGCTTTTTTAGTATATGATTATTTTAGCGTAATCTAACGCTGTGCAAAATTTGAGGAATTTTGGGAGACGTAAAAATTTTTAAGATTTTTGAGGTGAAAATTTTTAAGATTTTTTACTTGTGACGACTCGAGGTGCAAAACTCGAAAATCATGAAATCTAAAAATGGGCTGATTTTTTTAGTATATGATTATTTTGGCGTAATTTAACGCTGTGCAAAATTTTGGAAGTTTTGGGAGAGGTGAAAATTTTCAAGATTTTTGACTCGTGACGACACGATGTGAAAAACTCGAAAATGATGAACTCTAAAATGAACTGATTTTTTTAGTATATGCTTAGTTTGGCGTAATCTAACGCTGTGCAAAATTTTGGGAGATGTAAAAATTTTTAAGATTTTTGAGGTGAAAATTTTTAAGATTTTTTACTTGTGACGACTCGAAGTGAAAAACTCGAAAATCATGAACTCTAAAAATAGGCTGATTTTTGTAGTATATGATTATTTTGGCGTAATTTGACGCTGTGCAAAATTTGCGGAATTTTGGGACAGGTGAAAATTTTCAAGATTTTTGACTTGTGACGACTCGAGGTGAAAAACTCGAAAATCATGAACTCTAAAAATGGGCTGATTTTTTTGGTATATGATTATTTTGGCGTAATTTAACGCTGCGCAAAATATGCGGAATTTTGGGAGAGGTGAAAATTTTCAAGATTTTTAACTTGTGACGACTCGAGGTGAAAAACTCGAAAATCATGAACTCTAAAAATAGGATGATTTTTGTAGTATATGATTATTTTGGCGTAATTTAACGCTGTGCAAAATTTGCGGAATTTTGGGAGAGGTGAAAATTTTCAAGATTTTTGACTTGTGTCGATTCCAGGTGAAAAACTCGAAAATCATGAACTCTAAAAATGGGGTAATTACTGTAGTATTTGTATATGTTTATTTTGCCGTAATTTAACGCTATGCAAAATTTGGCGAATTTTCAGAGAGGTTAAAAGTTTCAAGATTTTTGACTTGTTACGAATCGAGGTAAAAAACTCGAAAATCATGAACTCTAAAAATAGGCTGATTTTTGCAGTATATGATTATTTTGGCATAATTTAACGCTGTGCAAAATTTGCGGAATCTTGGGAGAGGTAAAATTTTTCAAGATTTTTGACTTGTGACGACTCGAGGTGAAAAACTCGAAAATCATGAACTCTAAAAATAGGCTGATTTTTGTAGTACTCGTATACGATTATTTGGCCGTAATTTAACGCTGTGCAAAATTTGGGGAATTTTGGGAGAGGTGAAAATTTTCAAGATTTTTGACTTGTGACGACTCGAAGTGAAAAACGCGAAAATAATGAACTCTAAAAATAGGCTGATTTTTGTAGGATATGTTTATTTGGCGTAATTTAAAGCTGTGCAAAATTTGCGGAATTTTGGGAGAGGTGAAAATTTTCCAGATCTTTGACTTGTGACCACTCGAGGTGAAAAACTCGAAAAAATCAACTCTAAAAATATGCTGATTTTTGTAGTATATGATTATTTTAGCGTTATTTAACGCTGTGCAAAATTTGGAGAAATTTTTGAGAGGTGAAAATTTTTAAGATTTTTGACTTGTGACGGCTCGAGGTAAAAAACGCGAAAATAATGAACTCTAACAATAGGCTGATTTTTGTAGTATATGATTATTTTGGCGTAATTTAACGCTGTGCAAAATATGCGGAATTTTGGGAGAGGTGAAAGTTTTCAAGATTTTTGACTTGTGACGACTTGAGGTGAAAAACTCGAAAATCATGAACTCTAAAAATAGGCTGATTTTTGTAGAATATAATTATTTTGGCGTAATTTAACGCTGTGCAAAATTTGCGGAATCTTGGGAGAGGTCAAAATTTTCAAGATTTTTGACTTGTGACGACTCGAGGTGAAAAACTCGAAAATCATGAACTCTAAAAATAGGCTGATTTTTGTAGTATATGATTATTTTGGCGTAATTTAACGCTGTGCTAAATTTGCGGAATTTTGGGAGAGGTGAAAATTTTTCAAGATTTTTGACTTGTGTCGATTCCAGGTGAAAAACTCGAAAATCATGAACTCTAAAAATGGGGTAATTTCTGTAGTATTTGTATATGTTTATTTTGCTGTAATTTAACGCTGTGCCAAATTTGGCGAATTTTCAGAGAGGTTAAAAGTTTCAAGATTTTTGACTTGTTAAGTATCGAGGTAAAAAACTCGAAAATCATGAACTCTAAAAATAGGCTGATTTTTGTAGTATATGATTATTTTGGCGTAATTTAACGTTGTGCAAAATTTGCGGAATCTTGGGGGAGGTAAAATTTTTAAAGATTTTTGACTTGTGACGATTCGAGGTGAAAAACTCGAAAATCATGAACTCTAAAAATAGGCTGATTTTTGTAGTATATGATTATTTTAGCGTAATTTAACGCTGTGCAAAATTTGGGGAAATTTTTGAGAGGTGAAAATTTTTAAGATTTTTGACTTGACGGCTCGAGGTAAAAAACGCGAAAATAATGAACTCTAACAATAGGCTGATTCTTGTAGTATATGATTATTTTGGCGTAATTTAACGCTGTGCAAAATATGCGGAATTTTGGGAGAGGTGAAAATTTTCAAGATTTTTGACTTGTGACAACTCGAGGTGAAAAACTCGAAAATCATGAACTCTAAAAATAGGCTGATTTTTGTAGTATATAATTATTTTGGCGTAATTTAACGCTGTGCAAAATTTGCGGAATCTTGGGAGAGGTAAAATTTTTCAAGATTTTTGGCTTATGACGACTCGAGGTGAAAAACTCGAAAATCATGAACTCTAAAAATAGGCTAATTTTTGTAGTATATGATTATTTTGGCGTAATTTAACGCTGTTCAAAATTTGCGGAATTTTGGGAGAGGTGAAAATTTTCAAGATTTTTGACTTGTGTCGATTCCAGGCGAAAAACTCGAAAATCATGAACTCTAAAAATGGGGTAATTTCTGTAGTATTTGTATATGTTTATTTTGCCGTAATTTAACGCTGTGCAAAATTTGGCGAATTTTCAGAGAGGTTAAAAGTTTCAAGATTTTTGACTTGTTACGAATCGAGGTAAAAAACTCGAAAATCATGAATTCTAAAAATAGGCTGATTTTTATAGTATATGATTATTTTGGCAAAATTTAACGTTGTGCAAAATTTGCGGAATCTTGGGAGAGGTAAAATTTTTAAAGATTTTTGACTTGTGACGACTCGAGGTGAAAAACTCGAAAAAAATTAACTCTAAAAATATGCTGATTTTTGTAGTATATGATTATTTTAGCGTAATTTAACGCTGTGCAAAATTTGGGGAAATTTTTGAGAGGTGAAAATTTTCAAGATTTTTGACTTGTGACGACTTGGGGTGAAAAAGTCGAAAATCATGAACTCTAAAAATAGGCTGATTTTTGTAGTACTCGTATATGATTATTTTGCCGTAATTTAACGCTGTGCAAAATTTGGGGAATTTTGGGAGAGGTGAAAATTTTCAAGATTTTTGACTTGTGACGACTCGAGGTGAAAAACTCGAAAATCATGAACTCTAAAAATAGGCTGATTTTTGTAGTATATAATTATTTTGGCGTAATCTAACGCTGTGCAAAATTTGCGGAATCTTGGGAGAGGTGAAAATTTTCAAGATTTTCGACTTGTGACGACTCGAGGTGAAAAACTCGAAAATCATGAACTCTAAAAATAGGCTGATTTTTGTAGTATATAATTATTTTGGCGTAATTTAACGCTGTGCAAAATTTGCGGAATCTTGGGAGAGGTAAAATTTTTTAAGATTTTTGACTTGTGACGACTCGAGGTGAAAAACTCGAAAATCATGAACTCTAAAAATAGGCTGATTTTTGTAGTATATGTTTATTTGGCGTAATTTAAAGCTGTGCAAAATTTGCGGAATTTTGGGAGAGGTGAAAATATTCCAGATCTTTGACTTGTGACCACTCGAGGTGCAAAACTCGAAAAAAATTAACTCTAAAAATATGCTGATTTTTGTAGTATATGATTATTTTAGCGTAATTTAACGCTGTGCAAAATTTGGGGAAATTTTTGAGAGGTGAAAATTTTTAAGATTTTTGACTTGTGATGGCTCGAGGTAAAAAACGCGAAAATAATGAACTCTAACAATAGGCTGATTTTTGTAGTATTTGATTATTTTGGCGTAATTTAACGCTGTGCAAAATATGCGGAATTTTGGGAGAGGTGAAAAGTTTCAAGATTTTTGACTTGTGACGACTCGAGGTGAAAAACTCGAAAATCATGAACTCTAAAAATAGGCTGATTTTTGTAGTATATAATTATTTTGGCGTAATTTAACGCTGTCCAAAATTTGCGGAATCTTGGGAGAGGTAAAATTTTTCAAGATTTTTGACTTGTGACGACTCGAGGTGAAAAACTCGAAAATCATGAACTCTAAAAATAGGCTGATTTTTGTAGTATATGATTATTTTGGCGTAATTTAACGCTGTGCAAAATTTGCGGAATTTTGGGAGAGGTGAAAATTTTCAAGATTTTGGACTTGTGACGACTCGAGGTGAAAAACTCGAAAATCATGAACTCTACAAATAGGCTGATTTTTGTAGTACTCGTATATGATTATTTTGCCGTAATTTAACGCTGTGCAAAATATGCGGAATTTTGAGAGAGGTGAAAATTTCAAGATATTTTTTTGTGACGACTCGAGGTGAAAAACTCGAAAATCATGAACTCTAAAAATAGGCTGAGTTTTGTAGTATATGTTTATTTGGCGTAATTTAAAGCTGTGCAAAATTTGCGGAATTTTGGGAGAGGTGAAAATTTTCCAGATCTTTGACTTGTGACCACTCGAGGTGAAAAACTCGAAAAAAATTAACTCTAAAAATATACTGATTTTTGTAGTATATGATTATTTAGCGTAATTTAACGCTGTGCAAAATTTGGGAAATTTTTGAGAGGTGAAAATTTTCACCTCTTTCGATTCCAGGTGAAAAACTCGAAAATCATGAACTCTAAAAATGGGGTAATTTCTGTAGTATTTGTATATGTTTATTTTGGCGTAATTTAACGCTGTGCAAAATTTTGGGAGTTGTGGGAGAGGTGAAAATTTTCAAAATTTTTGACTCGTGACGACACGATGTGAAAAACTCGAAAATGATGAACTCTAAAATGAACTGATTTTTTTAGTATATGCTTATTTTGGCGTAATCTAACGCTGTGCAAAATTTTGGGAGATGTAAAAATTTTTAAGATTTTTGAGGTGAAAATTTTTAAGATTTTTTACTTGTGACGACTCGAGGTGAAAAACTCGAAAATCATGAACTCTAAAAATAGGCTGATTTTTGTAGTATATGATTATTTTGGCGTAATTTAACGCTGTGCAAAATTTGCGGAATTTTGGGAGAGGTGAAAATTTTCAAGATTTTTGACTTGTGACGACTCGAGGTGAAAAACTCGAAAATCATGAACTCTAAAAATATACTGATTTTTGTAGTATATGATTATTTAGCGTAATTTAACGCTGTGCAAAATATGCGGAATTTTGGGAGAGGTGAAAATTTCAAGATTTTTGTTTGTGACGACTCGAGGTGAAAAACTCGAAAATCATGAACTCTAAAAATGGGGTAATTTCTGTAGTATTTGTATATGTTTATTTTGGCGTAATTTAACGCTGTGCAAAATTTTGGGAGTTTTGGGAGAGGTGAAAATTTTCAAAATTTTTTGACTCGTGACGACACGATGTGAAAAACTCGAAAATGATGAACTCTAAAATTAACTGATTTTTTTAGTATATGCTTATTTTGGCGTAATCTAACGCTGTGCAAAATTTTGGGAGATGTAAAAATTTTTAAGATTTTTGAGGTGAAAATTTTTAAGATTTTTTACTTGTGACGACTCGAGGTGAAAAACTCGAAAATCATGAACTCTAAAAATAGGCTGATTTTTGTAGTATATGATTATTTTGGCGTAATTTAACGCTGTGCAAAATTTGCGGAATTTTGGGAGAGGTGAAAATTTTCAAGATTTTTGACTTGTGACGACTCGAGGTGAAAAACTCGAAAATCATGAACTCTAAAAATGGGCTGATTTTTTTAGTATATGATTATTTTGTCGCAATTTAACGCTGTGCAAAATATGCGGAATTTTGGGAGAGGTGAAAATTTCAAGATATTTTTTTGTGACGACTCGAGGTGAAAAACTCGAAAATCATGAACTCTAAAAATAGGCTGAGTTTTGTAGTATATGTTTATTTGGCGTAATTTAAAGCTGTGCAAAATTTGCGGAATTTTGGGAGAGGTGAAAATTTTCCAGATCTTTGACTTGTGACCACTCGAGGTGAAAAACTCGAAAAAAATTAACTCTAAAAATATACTGATTTTTGTAGTATATGATTATTTAGCGTAATTTAACGCTGTGCAAAATTTGGGAAATTTTTGAGAGGTGAAAATTTTCAAGATTTTTGACTTGTGTCGATTCCAGGTGAAAAACTCGAAAATCATGAACTCTAAAAATGGGGTAATTTCTGTAGTATTTGTATATGTTTATTTTGGCGTAATTTAACGCTGTGCAAAATTTGCGGAATTTTGGGAGAGGTGAAAATTTTCAAGATTTTTGACTTGTGACGACTCGAGGTGAAAAACTCGAAAATCATGAACTCTAAAAATGGGCTGATTTTTTTAGTATATGATTATTTTGGCGTAATTTAACGCTGTGCAAAATATGCGGAATTTTGGGAGAGGTGAAAATTTCAAGATTTTTGTTTGTGACGACTCGAGGTGAAAAACTCGAAAATCATGAACTCTAAAAATGGGGTAATTTCTGTAGTATTTGTATATGTTTATTTTGGCGTAATTTAACGCTGTGCAAAATTTTGGGAGTTTTGGGAGAGGTGAAAATTTTCAAAATTTTTGACTCGTGACGACACGATGTGAAAAACTCGAAAATGATGAACTCTAAAATGAACTGATTTTTTTAGTATATGCTTATTTTGGCGTAATCTAACGCTGTGCAAAATTTTGGGAGATGTAAAAATTTTTAAGATTTTTGAGGTGAAAATTTTTAAGATTTTTTACTTGTGACGACTCGAGGTGAAAAACTCGAAAATCATGAACTCTAAAAATAGGCTGATTTTTGTAGTATATGATTATTTTGGCGTAATTTAACGCTGTGCAAAATTTGCGGAATTTTGGGAGAGGTGAAAATTTTCAAGATTTTTGACTTGTGACGACTCGAGGTGAAAAACTCGAAAATCATGAACTCTAAAAATGGGCTGATTTTTTTAGTATATGATTATTTTGTCGTAATTTAACGCTGTGCAAAATATGCGGAATTTTGGGAGAGGTGAAAATTTCAAGATATTTTTTTGTGACGACTCGAGGTGAAAAACTCGAAAATCATGAACTCTAAAAATAGGCTGAGTTTTGTAGTATATGTTTATTTGGCGTAATTTAAAGCTGTGCAAAATTTGCGGAATTTTGGGAGAGGTGAAAATTTTCCAGATCTTTGACTTGTGACCACTCGAGGTGAAAAACTCGAAAAAAATTAACTCTAAAAATATACTGATTTTTGTAGTATATGATTATTTAGCGTAATTTAACGCTGTGCAAAATTTGGGAAATTTTTGAGAGGTGAAAATTTTCAAGATTTTTGACTTGTGTCGATTCCAGGTGAAAAACTCGAAAATCATGAACTCTAAAAATGGGGTAATTTCTGTAGTATTTGTATATGTTTATTTTGCCGTAATTTAACGCTGTGCAAAATTTGGCGAATTTTCAGAGAGGTTAAAAGTTTCAAGATTTTTGACTTGTTACGAATCGAGGTAAAAAACTCGAAAATCATGAACTCTAAAAATAGGCTGATTTTTGCAGTATATGATTATTTTGGCGTAATTTAACGTTGTGCAAAATTTGCGGAATCTTGGGAGAGGTAAAATTTTTAAAGATTTTTGACTTGTGACGACTCGAGGTGAAAAACTCGAAAATCATGAACTCTAAAAATGGGCTGATTTTTGTAGTATATGATTATTTTGGCGTAATTTAACGCTGTGCAAAATTTGGGGAATTTCGGGAGAGGTGAAAATTTTCGAGACTTTTGACTTTCGACAACTCGAGGTGAAAAACTCGAAAATCATGAACTCTAAAAATGGGCTGATTTTTTAGGTATCTGATTATTTAGCGTAATTTAACGCTGTGCAAAATTTGGGAAATTTTTGAGAGGTGAAAATTTTTAAGATTTTTGACTTGTGACGGCTCGAGGTAAAAAACGCGAAAATAATGAACTCTAGGTTAGGTTAGGTTAGCAGGCTGCTGGTAAGGAAATGTGAAATTTAGAGTCCAGCTCACTTGGGTCCAATACAATGATCCCTTTGTGTTACCTGTTAGTTGAAGAGAAGATAGTCAGAGAGGGTGATAGGGAAGGGATAGTGATAGAGAAGACAAGTGGTGAGGAAGATGGAGGAAAGCTTCATTCTTTTACAACTCTGCTTTTTTGCACGCTTTTTTTTGATAATGCAGTGTTGCAGTTGTTCTGCTGTTAAATGAGGCGTATGAAATTTTGAAGCTGTGTTTAGTAGCTATTTTATTAGTTATTTTACTTCGCCAATGATTCTGCTACACAACGAAGGAGGGCGCTCTGATGTTACATTAGGATTAGTATCTGATGATGCGGGTGTAGTTTTTAGTGACCAGTCCTTATGCCTGCATCACTACAACTTTTCCCACAACAACTGATACAAAGGACACTAATTCACATCAGAAAAATGCGTGGTGTTATTATTTTTAATGACTGTCGGAGACCGGGCTCGAACCCAGGATCTTAGGTTTTGTAGTCAACGTGCTAACTACTTCAGCCAACGCCACCCTTAATGAACTCTAACAATAGGCTGATTTTTGTAGTATATGATTATTTTGGCGTAATTTAACGCTGTGCAAAATATGCGGAATTTTGGGAGAGGTGAAAATTTTCAAGATTTTTGACTTGTGACGACACGAGGTGAAAAACTCGAAAATCATGAACTCTAAAAATGAACTGATTTTTTTAGTATATGATTATATTAGCGTAATCTAACGCTGTGCAAAATTTGAGGATTTTTGGGAGACGTAAAAATTTTTAAGATTTTTGAGGTGAAAATTTTTAAGATTTTTTACTTGTGACGACTCGAGGTGCAAAACTCGAAAATCATGAAATCTAAAAATGGGCTGATTTTTTTAAGTATATGATTATTTTGGCGTAATTTAACGCTGTGCAAAATTTTGGGAGTTTTGGGAGAGGTGAAAATTTTCAAAATTTTTGACTCGTGACGACACGATGTGAAAAACTCGAAAATGATGAACTCTAAAATGAACTGATTTTTTTAGTATATGCTTATTTTGGCGTAATCTAACGCTGTGCAAAATTTTGGGAGATGTAAAAATTTTTAAGATTTTTGAGGTGAAAATTTTTAAGATTTTTTACTTGTGACGACTCGAGGTGAAAAACTCGAAAATCATGAACTCTAAAAATAGGCTGATTTTTGTAGTATATGATTATTTTGGCGTAATTTAACGCTGTGCAAAATTTGCGGAATTTTGGGAGAGGTGAAAATTTTCAAGATTTTTGACTTGTGACGACTCGAGGTGAAAAACTGGAAAATCATGAACTCTAAAAATGGGCTGATTTTTTTAGTATATGATTATTTTGTCGTAATTTAACGCTGTGCAAAATATGCGGAATTTTGGGAGAGGTGAAAATTTCAAGATATTTTTTTGTGACGACTCGAGGTGAAAAACTTGAAAATCATGAACTCTAATAATAGGCTGAGTTTTGTAGTATATGTTTATTTGGTGTAATTTAAAGCTGTGCAAAATTTGCGGAATTTTGGGAGAGGTGAACATTTTCCAGATCTTTGACTTGTGACCACTCGAGGTGAAAAACTCGAAAAAAATTAACTCTAAAAATATACTGATTTTTGTAGTATATGATTATTTAGCGTAATTTAACGCTGTGCAAAATTTGGGAAATTTTTGAGAGGTGAAAATTTTCAAGATTTTTGACTTGTGTCGATTCCAGGTGAAAAACTCGAAAATCATGAACTCTAAAAATGGGGTAATTTCTGTAGTATTTGTATATGTTTATTTTGGCGTAATTTAACGCTGTGCAAAATTTTGGGAGTTTTGGGAGAGGTGAAAATTTTAAAAATTTTTGACTCGTGACGACACGATGTGAAAAACTCGAAAATGATGAACTCTAAAATGAACTGATTTTTTTAGTATATGCTTATTTTGGCGTAATCTAACGCTGTGCAAAATTTTGGGAGATGTAAAAATTTTTAAGATTTTTGAGGTGAAAATTTTTAAGATTTTTTACTTGTGACGACTCGAGGTGAAAAACTCGAAAATCATGAACTCTAAAAATAGGCTGATTTTTGTAGTATATGATTATTTTGGCGTAATTTAACGCTGTGCAAAATTTGCGGAATTTTGGGAGAGGTGAAAATTTTCAAGATTTTTGACTTGTGACGACTCGAGGTGAAAAACTCGAAAATCATGAACTCTAAAAATGGGCTGATTTTTGTAGTATATGATTATTTTAGCGTAATCTAACGCTGTGCAAAATTTGAGGATTTTTGGGAGACCTAAAAATTTTTAAGATTTTTGAGGTGAAAATTTTTAAGATTTTTTACTTGTGACGACTCGAGGTGCAAAACTCGAAAATCATGAAATCTAAAAATGGGCTGATTTTTTAGTATATGATTATTTTGGCGTAATTTAACGCTGTGCAAAATTTTGGGAGTTTTGGGAGAGGTGAAAATTTTCAAAATTTTTGACTCGTGACGACACGATGTGAAAAACTCGAAAATGATGAACTCCAAAATGAACTGATTTTTTTAGTATATGCTTATTTTGGCGTAATCTAACGCTGTGCAAAATTTTGGGAGTTGTAAAAATTTTTAAGATTAGTATATGATTATTTTGGCGTAATTTAACGCTGTGCAAAATATGCGGAATTTTGGGAGAGGTGAAAATTTCAAGATTTTTGTTTGTGACGACTCGAGGTGAAAAACTCGAAAATCATGAACTCTAAAAATAGGCTGAGTTTTGTAGTATATGTTTATTTGGCGTAATTTAACGCTGTGCAAAATATGCGGAATTTTGGGAGAGGTGAAAATTTTCCAGATCTTTGACTTGTGACCACTCGAGGTGAAAAACTCGAAAAAAATTAACTCTAAAAATATACTGATTTTTGTAGTATATGATTATTTAGCGTAATTTAACGCTGTGCAAAATTTGGGAAATTTTTGAGAGGTGAAAATTTTCAAGATTTTTGACTTGTGTCGATTCCAGGTGAAAAACTCGAAAATCATGAACTCTAAAAATGGGGTAATTTCTGTAGTATTTGTATATGTTTATTTTGGCGTAATTTAACGCTGTGCAAAATTTTGGGAGTTTTGGGAGAGGTGAAAATTTTCAAAATTTTTGACTCGTGACGACACGATGTGAAAAACTCGAAAATGATGAACTCTAAAATGAACTGATTTTTTTAGTATATGCTTATTTTGGCGTAATCTAACGCTGTGCAAAATTTTGGGAGATGTAAAAATTTTTAAGATTTTTGAGGTGAAAATTTTTAAGATTTTTTACTTGTGACGACTCGAGGTGAAAAACTCGAAAATCATGAACTCTAAAAATAGGCTGATTTTTGTAGTATATGATTATTTTGGCGTAATTTAACGCTGTGCAAAATTTGCGGAATTTTGGGAGAGGTGAAAATTTTCAAGATTTTTGACTTGTGACGACTCGAGGTGAAAAACTCGAAAATCATGAACTCTAAAAATGGGCTGATTTTTTTAGTATATGATTATTTTGGCGTAATTTAACGCTGTGCAAAATATGCGGAATTTTGGGAGAGGTGAAAATTTCAAGATTTTTGTTTGTGACGACTCGAGGTGAAAAACTCGAAAATCATGAACTCTAAAAATAGGCTGAGTTTTGTAGTATATGTTTATTTGGCTTAATTTAAAGCTGTGCAAAATTTGCGGAATTTTGGGAGAGGTGAAAATTTTCCAGATCTTTGACTTGTGACCACTCGAGGTGAAAAACTCGAAAAAAATTAACTCTAAAAATATACTGATTTTTGTAGTATATGATTATTTAGCGTAATTTAACGCTGTGCAAAATTTGGGAAATTTTTGAGAGGTGAAAATTTTCAAGATTTTTGACTTGTGTCGATTCTAGGTGAAAAACTCGAAAATCATGAACTCTAAAAATGGGGTAATTTCTGTAGTATTTGTATATGTTTATTTTGCCGTAATTTAACGCTGTGCAAAATTTGGCGAATTTTCAGAGAGGTTAAAAGTTTCAAGATTTTTGACTTGTTACGAATCGAGGTAAAAAACTCGAAAATCATGAACTCTAAAAATAGGCTGATTTTTGTAGTATATGATTATTTTGGCGTAATTTAACGTTGTGCAAAATTTGCGGAATCTTGGGAGAGGTAAAATTTTTAAAGATTTTTGACTTGTGACGACTCGAGGTGAAAAACTCGAAAATCATGAACTCTAAAAATGGGCTGATTTTTGTAGTATATGATTATTTTGGCGTAATTTAACGCTGTGCAAAATTTGGGGAATTTCGGGAGAGGTGAAAATTTTCGAGACTTTTGACTTGTGACAACTCGAGGTGAAAAACTCGAAAATCATGAACTCTAAAAATGGGCTGATTTTTTAGGTATATGATTATTTTGGCGTAATTTAACGCTGTGCAAAATTTTGGGAATTTTGGGGAGAGGTGAAAATTTTCAATATTTTTGACTTGTGACCACTCGAGGTGAAAAACTCGAAAAAAATTAACTCTAAAAATATGCTGATTTTTGTAGTATATGATTATTTAGCGTAATTTAACGCTGTGCAAAATTTGGGAAATTTTTGAGAGGTGAAAATTTTTAAGATTTTTGAATTGTGACGGCTCGAGGTAAAAAACGCGAAAATAATGAACTCTAACAATAGGCTGACTTTTGTTGTATATGATTATTTTGGCGTAATTTAACGCTGTGCAAAATATGCGGAATTTTGGGAGAGGTGAAAATTTTCAAGATTTTTGACTTGTGACGACTCGAGGTGAAAAAGTCGAAAATCATGAACTCTAAAAATAGGCTGATTTTTGTAGTATATAATTATTTTGGCGTAATTTAACGCTGTGCAAAATTTGCGGAATCTTGGGAGAGGTAAAATTTTTCAAGATTTTTGACTTGTGACGACTCGAGGTGAAAAACTCGAAAATCATGAACTCTAAAAATATGCTGATTTTTGTAATATATGATTATTTTGGCGTAATTTAACGCTGTGCAAAATTTGCGGAATTTTGGGAGAGGTGAAAATTTTCAAGATTTTTGACTTGTGTCGATTCCAGGTGAAAAACTCGAAAATCATGAACTCTAAAAATGGGGTAATTTCTGTAGTATTTGTATATGTTTATTTTGCCGTAATTTAACGCTGTGCAAAATTTGGCGAATTTTCAGAGAGGTTAAAAGTTTCAAGATTTTTGATTTGTTACGAATCGAGGTAAAAAACTCGAAAATCATGAACTCTAAAAATAGGCTGATTTTTGCAGTATATGATTATTTTGGCGTAATTTAACGTTGTGCAAAATTTGCGGAATCTTGGGAGAGGTAAAATTTTTAAAGATTTTTGACTTGTGACGACTCGAGGTGAAAAACTCGAAAATCATGAACTCTAAAAATGGGCTGATTTTTTAGGTATATGATTATTTTGGCGTAATTTAACGCTGTGCAAAATTTTGGGAATTTTGGGGAGAGGTGAAAATTTGCAATATTTTTGACTTGTGACCACTCGAGGTGAAAAACTCGAAAAAAATTAACTCTACTCTAAAATAAATATACTGATTTTTGTAGTATATGATTATTTAGCGTAATTTAACGCTGTGCAAAATTTGGGAAATTTTTGAGAGGTGAAAATTTTCAAGATTTTTGACTTGTGTCGATTCCAGGTGAAAAACTCGAAAATCATGAACTCTAAAAATGGGGTAATTTCTGTAGTATTTGTATATGTTTATTTTGGCGTAATTTAACGCTGTGCAAAATTTTGGGAGTTTTGGGAGAGGTGAAAATTTTCAAAATTTTTGACTCGTGACGACACGATGTGAAAAACTCGAAAATGATGAACTCTAAAATAAACTGATTTTTTTAGTATATGCTTATTTTGGCGTAATCTAACGCTGTGCAAAATTTTGGGAGATGTAAAAATTTTTAAGATTTTTGAGGTGAAAATTTTTAAGATTTTTTACTTGTGACGACTCGAGGTGAAAAACTCGAAAATCATGAACTCTAAAAATAGGCTGATTTTTGTAGTATGTGATTATTTTGGCGTAATTTAACGCTGTGCAAAATTTGCGGAATTTTGGGAAAGGTGAAAATTTTCAAGATTTTTGACTTGTGACGACTCGAGGTGAAAAACTCGAAAATCATGAACTCTAAAAATGGGCTGATTTTTGTAGTATATGATTATTTTAGCGTAATCTAACGCTGTGCAAAATTTGAGGATTTTTGGGAGACGTAAAAATTTTTAAGATTTTTGAGGTGAAAATTTTTAAGATTTTTTACTTGTGACGACTCGAGGTGCAAAACTCGAAAATCATGAAATCTAAAAATGGGCTGATTTTTTAGTATATGATTATTTTGGCGTAATTTAACGCTGTGCAAATTTTTGGGAGTTTTGGGAGAGGTGAAAATTTTCAAAATTTTTGACTCGTGACGACACGATGTGAAAAACTCGAAAATGATGAACTCTAAAATGAACTGATTTTTTTAGTATATGCTTATTTTGGCGTAATCTAACGCTGTGCAAAATTTTGGGAGATGTAAAAATTTTTAAGATTAGTATATGATTATTTTGGCGTAATTTAACGCTGTGCAAAATATGCGGAATTTTGGGAGAGGTGAAAATTTCAAGATTTTTGTTTGTGACGACTCGAGGTGAAAAACTCGAAAATCATGAACTCTAAAAATAGGCTGAGTTTTGTAGTATATGTTTATTTGGCGTAATTTAAAGCTGTGCAAAATTTGCGGAATTTTGGGAGAGGTGAAAATTTTCCAGATCTTTGACTTGTGACCACTCGAGGTGAAAAACTCGAAAAAAATTAACTCTAAAAATATACTGATTTTTGTAGTATATGATTATTTAGCGTAATTTAACGCTGTGCAAAATTTGGGAAATTTTTGAGAGGTGAAAATTTTCAAGATTTTTGACTTGTGTCGATTCCAGGTGAAAAACTCGAAAATCATGAACTCTAAAAATGGGGTAATTTCTGTAGTATTTGTATATGTTTATTTTGGCGTAATTTAACGCTGTGCAAAATTTTGGGAGTTTTCAGAGAGGTTAAAAGTTTCAAGATTTTTGACTTGTTACGAATCGAGGTAAAAAACTCGAAAATCATGAACTCTAAAAATAGGCTGATTTTTGCAGTATATGATTATTTTGGCGTAATTTAACGTTGTGCAAAATTTGCGGAATCTTGGGAGAGGTAAAATTTTTAAAGATTTTTGACTTGTGACGACTCGAGGTGAAAAAGTCGAAAATCATGAACTCTAAAAATGGGCTGATTTTTGTAGTATATGATTATTTTGGCGTAATTTAACGCTGTGCAAAATTTGGGGAATTTCGGGAGATTTGAAAATTTTCGAGACTTTTGACTTGTGACAACTCGAGGTGAAAAACTCGAAAATCATGAACTCTAAAAATGGGCTGATTTTTTAGGTATATGATTATTTTGGCGTAATTTAACGCTGTGCAAAATTTTGGGAATTTTGGGGAGAGGTGAAAATTTTCAATATTTTTGACTTGTGACCACTCGAGGTGAAAAACTCGAAAAAAATTAACTCTAAAAATATGCTGATTTTTGTAGTATATGATTATTTAGCGTAATTTAACGCTGTGCAAAATTTGGGAAATTTTTGAGAGGTGAAAATTTTTAAGATTTTTGAATTGTGACGGCTCGAGGTAAAAAACGCGAAAATAATGAACTCTAACAATAGGCTGACTTTTGTTGTATATGATTATTTTGGCGTAATTTAACGCTGTGCAAAATATGCGGAATTTTGGGAGAGGTGAAAATTTTCAAGATTTTTGACTTGTGACGACTCGAGGTGAAAAAGTCGAAAATCATGAACTCTAAAAATAGGCTGATTTTTGTAGTATATAATTATTTTGGCGTAATTTAACGCTGTGCAAAATTTGCGGAATCTTGGGAGAGGTAAAATTTTTCAAGATTTTTGACTTGTGACGACTCGAGGTGAAAAACTCGAAAATCATGAACTCTAAAAATATGCTGATTTTTGTAATATATGATTATTTTGGCGTAATTTAACGCTGTGCAAAATTTGCGGAATTTTGGGAGAGGTGAAAATTTTCAAGATTTTTGACTTGTGTCGATTCCAGGTGAAAAACTCGAAAATCATGAACTCTAAAAATGGGGTAATTTCTGTAGTATTTGTATATGTTTATTTTGCCGTAATTTAACGCTGTGCAAAATTTGGCGAATTTTCAGAGAGGTTAAAAGTTTCAAGATTTTTGACTTGTTACGAATCGAGGTAAAAAACTCGAAAATCATGAACTCTAAAAATAGGCTGATTTTTGCAGTATATGATTATTTTGGCGTAATTTAACGTTGTGCAAAATTTGCGGAATCTTGGGAGAGGTAAAATTTTTAAAGATTTTTGACTTGTGACGACTCGAGGTGAAAAACTCGAAAATCATGCACTCTAAAAATGGGCTGATTTTTGTAGTATATGATTATTTCGGCGTAATTTAACGCTGTGCAAAATTTGGGAAATTTTGGGAGAGGTGAAAATTTTCAAGATTTTTGACTTGTGTCGATTCCAGGTGAAAAACTCGAAAATCATGAACTCTAACAATAGGCTGACTTTTGTAGTATATGATTATTTTGGCGTAATTTAACGCTGTGCAAAATATGCGGAATTTTGGGAGAGGTGAAAATTTTCAAGATTTTTGACTTGTGACGACTCGAGGTGAAAAAGTCGAAAATCATGAACTCTAAAAATAGGCTGATTTTTGTAGTATATAATTATTTTGGCGTAATTTAACGCTGTGCAAAATTTGCGGAATCTTGGGAGAGGTAAAATTTTTCAAGATTTTTGACTTGTGACGACTCGAGGTGAAAAACTCGAAAATCATGAACTCTAAAAATAGTCTGATTTTTGTAATATATGATTATTTTGGCGTAATTTAACGCTGTGCAAAATTTGCGGAATTTTGGGAGAGGTGAAAATTTTCAAGATTTTTGACTTGTGTCGATTCCAGGTGAAAAACTCGAAAATCATGAACTCTAAAAATGGTGTAATTTCTGTAGTATTTGTATATGTTTATTTTGCCGTAATTTAACGCTGTGCAAAATTTGGCGAATTTTCAGAGAGGTTAAAAGTTTCAAGATTTTTAACTTGTTACGAATCGAGGTAAAAAACTCGAAAATCATGAACTCTAAAAATAGGCTGATTTTTGCAGTATATGATTATTTTGGAGTAATTTAACGTTGTGCAAAATTTGCGGAATCTTGGGAGACGTAAAATTTTTAAAGATTTTTGACTTGTGACGACTCGAGGTGAAAAACTCGAAAATCATGAACTCTAAAAATGGGCTGATTTTTGTAGTATATGATTATTTTGGCGTAATTTAACGCTGTGCAAAATTTGGGGAACTCTAAAAATGGGCTGATTTTTTAGGTATATGATTATTTTGGCGTAATTTAACGCTGTGCAAAATTTTGGGAATTTTGGGGAGAGGTGAAAATTTTTAATATTTTTGACTCGTGACGACACGAGGTGAAAAACTCGAAAATCATGAACTCTAAAAATGAACTGATTTTTTTAGTATATGATTATTTTAGCGTAATCTAACGCTGTGCAAAATTTGAGGAATTTTGGGAGACGTAAAAATTTTTAAGATTTTTGAGGTGAAAATTTTTAAGATTTTTTACTTGTGACGACTCGAGGTGCAAAACTCGAAAATCATGAAATCTAAAAATGGGCTGATTTTTTTAGTATATGATTATTTTGTCGTAATTTAACGCTGTGCAAAATTTTGGGAGTTTTGGGAGAGGTGAAAATTTTGAAGATTTTTGACTCGTGACGACACGATGTGAAAAACTCGAAAATGATGAACTCTAAAATGAACTGATTTTTTTAGTATATGCTTATTTTGGCGTAATCTAACGCTGTGCAAAATTTTGGGAGATGTAAAAATTTTTAAGATTTTTGAGGTGAAAATTTTTAAGATTTTTTACTTGTGACGACTCGAGGTGAAAAACTCGAAAATCATGAACTCTAAAAATAGGCTGATTTTTGTAGTATATGATTATTTTGGCGTAATTTAACGCTGTGCAAAATTTGCGGAATCTTGGGAGAGGTGAAAATTTTCAAGATTTTTGACTTGTGACGACTCGAGGTGAAAAACTCGAAAATCATGAACTCTAAAAATGGGCTGATTTTTTTATTATATGATTATTTTGGCGTAATTTAACGCTGTGCAAAATATGCGGAATTTTGGGAGAGGTGAAAATTTTCAAGATTTTTGACTTGTGACGACTCGAGGTGAAAAACTCGAAAATCATGAACTCTAAAAATGGGGTAATTTCTGTAGTATTTGTATATGTTTATTTTGCCGTAATTTAACGCTGTGCAAAATTTGGCGAATTTTCAGAGAGGTTAAAAGTTTCAAGATTTTTGACTTGTTACGAATCGAGGTAAAAAACTCGAAAATCATGAACTCTAAAAATAGGCTGATTTTTGCAGTGTATGATTATTTTGGCGTAATTTAACGTTGTGCAAAATTTGCGGAATCTTGGGAGAGGTAAAATTTTTAAAGATTTTTGACTTGTGACGACTCGAGGTGAAAAACTCGAAAATCATGAACTCTAAAAATGGGCTGATTTTTGTAGTATATGATTATTTTGGCGTAATTTAACGCTGTGCAAAATTTGGGGAATTTCGGGAGAGGTGAAAATTTTCGAGACTTTTGACTTGTGACAACTCGAGGTGAAAAACTCGAAAATCATGAACTCTAAAAATGGTCTGATTTTTTAGGTATATGATTATTTTGGCGTAATTTAACGCTGTGCAAAATTTTGGGAATTTTGGGGAGAGGTGAAAATTTTCAATATTTTTGACTCGTGACGACACGAGGTGAAAAACTTGAAAATCATGAACTCTAAAAATGAACTGATTTTTTTAGTATATGATTATTTTAGCGTAATCTAACGCTGTGCAAAATTTGAGGAATTTTGGGAGACGTAAAAATTTTTAAGATTTTTGAGGTGAAAATTTTTAAGATTTTTTACTTGTGACGACTCGAGGTGCAAAACTCGAAAATCATGAACTCTAAAAATGGGCTGATTTTTTTAGTATATGATTATTTTGGCGTAATTTAACGCTGTGCAAAATTTGCGGAATCTTGGGAGAGGTAAAATTTTTCAAGATTTTTGACTTGTGACGACTCGAGGTGAAAAACTCGAAAATCATGAACTCTAAAAATAGGCTGATTTTTGTAGTATATGATTATTTTGGCGTAATTTAACGCTGTGCAAAATTTGCGGAATCTTGGGAGAGGTAAAAATTTTTAAGATTTTTGAGGTGAAAATTTTTAAGATTTTTTACTTGTGTCGATTCCAGGTGAAAAACTCGAAAATCATGAACTCTAAAAATGGGCTGATTTTTTTAGTATATGATTATTTTGGCGTAATTTAACGCTGTGCAAAATTTGCGGAATTTTGGGAGAGGTGAAAATTTTCAAGATTTTTGACTTGTGTCGATTCCAGGTGAAAAACTCGAAAATCATGAATTCTAAAAATGGGGTAATTTCTGTAGTATTTGTATATGTTTATTTTGCCGTAATTTAACGCTGTGCAAAATTTGGCGAATTTCCAGAGAGGTTAAAAGTTTCAAGATTTTTGACTTGTTACGAATCGAGGTAAAAAACTCGAAAATCATGAACTCTAAAAATAGGCTGATTTTTGCAGTGTATGATTATTTTGGCGTAATTTAACGTTGTGCAAAATTTGCGGAATCTTGGGAGAGGTAAAATTTTTAAAGATTTTTGACTTGTGACGACTCGAGGTGAAAAACTCGAAAATCATGAACTCTAAAAATGGGCTGATTTTTGTAGTATATGATTATTTTGGCGTAATTTAACGCTGTGCAAAATTTGGGGAATTTCGGGAGAGGTGAAAATTTTCGAGAATTTTGACTTGTGACAACTCGAGGTGAAAAACTCGAAAATCATGAACTCTAAAAATGGTCTGATTTTTTAGGTATATGATTATTTTGGCGTAATTTAACGCTATGCAAAATTTTGGGAATTTTGGGGAGAGGTGAAAATTTTCAATATTTTTGATTCGTGACGACACGAGGTGAAAAACTTGAAAATCATGAACTCTAAAAATGAACTGATTTTTTTAGTATATGATTATTTTAGCGTAATTTAACGCTGTGCAAAATTTGCGGAATCTTGGGAGAGGTAAAAATTTTTAAGATTTTTGAGGTGAAAATTTTTAAGATTTTTTACTTGTGACGACTCGAGGTGCAAAACTCGAAAATCATGAACTCTAAAAATGGGCTGATTTTTTTAGTATATGATTATTTTGGCGTAATTTAACGCTGTGCAAAATTTGCGGAATCTTGGGAGAGGTAACATTTTTCAAGATTTTTGACTTGTGACGACTCGAGGTGAAAAACTCGAAAATCATGAACTCTAAAAATAGGCTGATTTTTGTAGTATATGATTATTTTGGCGTAATTTAACGCTGTGCAAAATTTGCGGAATTTTGGGAGAGGTGAAAATTTTCAAGATTTTTGACTTGTGTCGATTCCAGCTGAAAAACTCGAAAATCATGAACTCTAAAAATGGGGTAATTTCTGTAGTATTTGTATATGTTTATTTTGCCGTAATTTAACGCTGTGCAAAATTTGGCGAATTTTCAGAGAGGTTAAAAGTTTCAAGATTTTTGACTTGTTACGAATCGAGGTAAAAAACTCGAAAATCATGAACTCTAAAAATAGGCTGATTTTTGCAGTGTATGATTATTTTGGCGTAATTTAACGTTGTGCAAAATTTGCGGAATCTTGGGAGAGGTAAAATTTTTAAAGATTTTTGACTTGTGACGACTCGAGGTGAAAAACTCGAAAATCATGAACTCTAAAAATGGGCTGATTTTTGTAGTATATGATTATTTTGGCGTAATTTAACGCTGTGCAAAATTTGGGGAATTTCGGGAGAGGTGAAAATTTTCGAGACTTTTGACTTGTGACAACTCGAGGTGAAAAACTCGAAAATCATGAACTCTAAAAATGGTCTGATTTTTTAGGTATATGATTATTTTGGCGTAATTTAACGCTGTGCAAAATTTTGGGGAAAGGTGAAAATTTTCAATATTTTTGACTCGTGACGACACGAGGTGAAAAACTTGAAAATCATGAACTCTAAAAATGAACTGATTTTTTTAGTATATGATTATTTTAGCGTAATCTAACGCTGTGCAAAATTTGAGGAATTTTGGGAGACGTAAAAAATTTTTAAGATTTTTGAGGTGAAAATTTTTAAGATTTTTTACTTGTGACGACTCGAGGTGCAAAACTCGAAAATCATGAACTCTAAAAATGGGCTGATTTTTTTAGTATATGATTATTTTGGCGTAATTTAACGCTGTGCAAAATTTGCGGAATCTTGGGAGAGGTAAAATTTTTCAAGATTTTTGACTTGTGACGACTCGAGGTGAAAAACTCGAAAATCATGAACTCTAAAAATAGGCTGATTTTTGTAGTATATGATTATTTTGGCGTAATTTAACGCTGTGCAAAATTTGCGGAATTTTGGGAGAGGTGAAAATTTTCAAGATTTTTGACTTGTGTCGATTCCAGGTGAAAAACTCGAAAATCATGAACTCTAAAAATGGGGTAATTTCTGTAGTATTTGTATATGTTTATTTTGCCGTAATTTAACGCTGTGCAAAATTTGGCGAAATTTCAGAGAGGTTAAAAGTTTCAAGATTTTTGACTTGTTACGAATCGAGGTAAAAAACTCGAAAATCATGAACTCTAAAAATAGGCTGATTTTTGCAGTGTATGATTATTTTGGCGTAATTTAACGTTGTGCAAAATTTGCGGAATCTTGGGAGAGGTAAAATTTTTAAAGATTTTTGACTTGTGACGACTCGAGGTGAAAAACTCGAAAATCATGAACTCTAAAAATGGGCTGATTTTTGTAGTATATGATTATTTTGGCGTAATTTAACGCTGTGCAAAATTTGGGGAATTTCGGGAGAGGTGAAAATTTTCGAGACTTTTGACTTGTGACAACTCGAGGTGAAAAACTCGAAAATCATGAACTCTAAAAATCGTCTGATTTTTTAGGTATATGATTATTTTGGCGTAATTTAACGCTGTGCAAAATTTTGGGAATTTTGGGGAGAGGTGAAAATTTTCAATATTTTTGACTCGTGACGACACGAGGTGAAAAACTTGAAAATCATGAACTCTAAAAATGAACTGATTTTTTTAGTATATGATTATTTTAGCATAATTTAACGCTGTGCAAAATTTGAGGAATTTTGGGAGACGTAAAAATTTTTAAGATTTTTGAGGTGAAAATTTTTAAGATTTTTTACTTGTGACGACTCGAGGTGCAAAACTCGAAAATCATGAAATCTAAAAATGGGCTGATTTTTTTTGTATATGATTATTTTGGCGTAATTTAACGCTGTGCAAAATTTTCGGAGTTTTGGGAGAGGTGAAAATTTTCAAGATTTTTGACTCGTGACGACACGATGTGAAAAACTCGAAAATGATGAACTGTAAAATGAACTGATTTTTTTAGTATATGCTTATTTTGGCGTAATCTAACGCTGTGCAAAATTTTGGGAGATGTAAAAATTTTTAAGATTTTTGAGGTGAAAATTTTTAAGATTTTTTACTTGTGACGACTCGAGGTGAAAAACTCGAAAATCATGAACTCTAAAAATAGGCTGATTTTTGTAGTATATGATTATTTTGGCGTAATTTAACGCTGTGCAAAATTGGCGGAATTTTGGGAGAGGTGAAAATTTTCAAGATTTTTGACTTGTGTCGATTCCAGGTGAAAAACTCGAAAATCATGAACTTTAAAAATGGGGTAATTTCTGTAATATTTGTATATGTTTATTTTGCCGTGATTTAACGCTGTGCAAAATTTGGCGGATTTTCAGAGAGGTTAAAAGTTTCAAGATTTTTGACTTGTTACGAATCGAGGTAAAAAACTCGAAAATCATGAACTCTAAAAATAGGCTGATTTTTGCAGTATATGATTATTTTGGCGTAATTTAACGTTGTGCAAAATTTGCGGAATCTTGGGAGAGGTAAAATTTTTAAAGATTTTTGACTTGTGACGACTCGAGGTGAAAAACTCGAAAATCATGAACTCTAAAAATAGGCTGATTTTTGTAGTATATGTTTATTTGGCGTAATTTAAAGCTGTGCAAAATTTGCAGAATTTTGGGAGACGTAAAAATTTTTAAGATTTTTGAGGTGAAAATTTTTAAGATTTTTTACTTGTGACGACTCGAGGTGAAAAACTCGAAAATCATGAACTCTTAAAATATGCTGATTTTTGTATTAAATGATTATTTTGGCGTAATTTAACGCTGTGCAAAATATGCAGAATTTTGGGAGAGGTGAAAATTTTCAAGATTTTTGACTTGTGACGACTCGATGTGAAAAAGTCGAAAATCATGAACTCTAAAAATAGGCTGATTTTTGTAGTATATAATTATTTTGGCGTAATTTAACGCTGTGCAAAATTTGCGGAATCTTGGGAGAGGTAAAATTTTTCAAGATTTTTGACTTGTGACGACTCGAGGTGAAAAACTCGAAAATCATGAACTCTAAAAATAGGCTGATTTTTGTAGTATATGATTATTTTGGCGTAATTTAACGCTGTGCAAAATTTGCGGAATTTTGGGAGAGGTGAAAATTTTCAAGATTTTTGACTTGTGACGACTCGAGGTGAAAAACTCGAAAATCATGAACTCTAAAAATGGGCTGATTTTTTTAGTATATGATTATTTTGGCGTAATTTAACGCTGTGCAAAATATGCGGAATTTTGGGAGAGGTGAAAATTTTCAAGATTTTTGACTTGTGACGACTCGAGGTGAAAAACTCGAAAATCATGAACTCTAAAAATAGGCTGATTTTTGTAGTATATGTTTATTTGGCGTAATTTAAAGCTGTGCAAAATTTGCGGAATTTTGGGAGAGGTGAAAATTTTCCAGATCTTTGACTTGTGACCACTCGAGGTGAAAAACTCGAAAAAAATTAACTCTAAAAATATGCTGATTTTTGTAGTATATGATTATTTAGCGTAATTTAACGCTGTGCAAAATTTGGGAAATTTTTGAGAAGTGAAAATTTTTAAGATTTTTGACTTGTGACGGCTCGAGGTAAAAAACGCGAAAATAATGAACTCTAACAATAGGCTGATTTTTGTAGTATATGATTATTTTGGCGTAATTTAACGCTGTGCAAAATATGCGGAATTTTGGGAGAGGTGAAAATTTTCAAGATTTTTGACTTGTGACGACTCGAGGTGAAAAAGTCGAAAATCATGAACTCTAAAAATAGGCTGATTTTTGTAGTATATAATTATTCTGGCGTAATTTAACGCTGTGCAAAATTTGCGGAATCTTGGGAGAGGTAAAATTTTTCAAGATTTTTGACTTGTGACGACTCGAGGTGAAAAACTCGAAAATCATGAACTCTAAAAATAGGCTGATTTTTGTAGTATATGATTACTTTGGCGTAATTTAACGCTGTGCAAAATTTGCGGAATTTTGGGAGAGGTGAAAATTTTCAAGATTTTTGACTTGTGTCGATTCCAGGTGAAAAACTCGAAAATCATGAACTCTAAAAATGGGGTAATTTCTGTTGTATTTGTATATGTTTATTTTGCCGTAATTTAACGCTGTGCAAAATTTGGCGAATTTTCAGAGAGGTTAAAAGTTTCTAGATTTTTGACTTGTTACGAATCGAGGTAAAAAACTCGAAAATCATGAACTCTAAAAATAGGCTGATTTTTGCAGTATATGATTATTTTGGCGTAATTTAACGTTGTGCAAAATTTGCGGAATCTTGGGAGAGGTAAAATTTTTAAAGATTTTTGACTTGTGACGACTCGAGGTGAAAAACTCGAAAATCATGAACTCTAAAAATGGGCTGATTTTTGTAGTATATGCTTATTTTGGCGTAATTTAACGCTGTGCAAAATTTGGGGAATTTCGGGAGAGGTGAAAATTTTCGAGACTTTTGACTTGTGACAACTCGAGGTGAAAAACTCGAAAATCATGAACTCTAAAAATGGGCTGATTTTTTAGGTATATGATAATTTTGGCGTAATTTAACGCTGTGCAAAATTTTGGGAATTTTGGGGAGAGGTGAAAATTTTCAATATTTTTGACTCGTGACGACACGAGGTGAAAAACTCGAAAATCATGAACTCTAAAAATGAACTGATTTTTTTAGTATATGATTATTTTAGCGTAATCTAACGCTGTGCAAAATTTGAGGAATTTTGGGAGACGTAAAAATTTTTAAGATTTTGGAGGTGAAAATTTTTAAGATTTTTTACTTGTGACGACTCGAGGTGCAAAACTCGAAAATCATGAAATCTAAAAATGGGCTGATTTTTTTAGTATATGATTATTTTGGCGTAATTTAACGCTGTGCAAAATTTGCGGAATTTTGGGAGAGGTGAAAATTTTCAAGATTTTTGACTTGTGACGACTCGAGGTGAAAAACTCGAAAATCATGAACTCTAAAAATGGGCTGATTTTTTTAGTATATGATTATTTTGGCGTAATTTAACGCTGTGCAAAATATGCGGAATTTTGGGAGAGGTGAAAATTTTCAAGATTTTTGACTTGTGACGACTCGAGGTGAAAAACTCGAAAATCATGAACTCTAAAAATAGGCTGATTTTTGTAGTATATGTTTATTTGGCGTAATTTAAAGCTGTGCAAAATTTGCGGAATTTTGGGAGAGGTGAAAATTTTCCAGATCTTTGACTTGTGACCACTTGAGGTGAAAAACTCGAAAAAAATTAACTCTAAAAATATGCTGATTTTTGCAGTATATGATTATTTTGGCGTAATTTAACGTTGTGCAAAATTTGCGGAATCTTGGGAGAGGTAAAATTTTTAAAGATTTTTGACTTGTGACGACTCGAGGTGAAAAACTCGAAAATCATGAACTCTAAAAATGGGCTGATTTTTGTAGTATATGATTATTTTGGCGTAATTTAACGCTGTGCAAAATTTGGGGAATTTCGGGAGAGGTGAAAATTTTCGAGACTTTTGACTTGTGACAACTCGAGGTGAAAAACTCGAAAATCATGAACTCTAAAAATGGGCTGATTTTTTAGGTATATGATAATTTTGGCGTAATTTAACGCTGTGCAAAATTTTGGGAATTTTGGGGAGAGGTGAAAATTTTCAATATTTTTGACTCGTGACGACACGAGGTGAAAAACTCGAAAATCATGAACTCTAAAAATGAACTGATTTTTTTAGTATATGATTATTTTAGCGTAATCTAACGCTGTGCAAAATTTGAGGAATTTTGGGAGACGTAAAAATTTTTAAGATTTTTGAGGTGAAAATTTTTAAGATTTTTTACTTGTGACGACTCGAGGTGCCAAACTCGAAAATCATGAAATCTAAAAATGGGCTGATTTTTTTAGTACATGATTATTGTGGCGTAATTTAACGCGGTGCAAAATTTTGGGAGTTTTGGGAGAGGTGAAAATTTTCAAGATTTTTGACTCGTGACGACACGATGTGAAAAACTCGAAAATGATGAACTCTAAAATGAACTGATTTTTTTAGTATATGCTTATTTTGGCGTAATCTAACGCTGTGCAAAATTTTGGGAGATGTAAAAATTTTTAAGATTTTTGAGGTGAAAATTTTTAAGATTTTTTACTTGTGACGACTCGAGGTGAAAAACTCGAAAATCATGAACTCTAAAAATAGGCTGATTTTTGTAGTATATGATTATTTTGGCGTAATTTAACGCTGTGCAAAATTTGCGGAATTTTGGGAGAGGTGAAAATTTTCAAGATTTTTGACTTGTGATGACTCGAGGTGAAAAAGTCAAAAATCATGAACTCTAAAAATAGGATGATTTTTGTAGTATATAATTATTTTGGCGTAATTTAACGCTGTGCAAAATTTGCGGAATCTTGGGAGAGGTAAAATTTTTCACGATTTTTGACTTGTGACGACTCGAGGTGCAAAACTCGAAAATCATGAAATCTTAAAATGGGCTGATTTTTTTAGTATATGATTATTTTGGCGTAATTTAACGCTGTGCAAAATTTGCGGAATTTTGGGAGAGGTGAAAATTTTCAAGATTTTTGACTTGTGACGACTCGAGGTGAAAAACTCGAAAATCATGAACTCTAAAAATGGGCTGTTTTTTTTAGTATATGATTATTTTGGCGTAATTTAACGCTGTGCAAAATATGCGGAATTTTGGGAGAGGTGAAAATTTTCAAGATTTTTGACTTGTGACGACTCGAGATGAAAAAGTCGAAAATCATGAACTCTAAAAATAGGCTGATTTTTGTAGTATATAATTATTTTGGCGTAATTTAACGCTGTGCAAAATTTGCGGAATCTTGGGAGAGGTAAAATTTTTCAAGATTTTTTACTTGTGACGACTCGAGGTGAAAAACTCGAAAATCATGAACTCTAAAAATAGGCTGATTTTTGTAGTATATGTTTATTTGGCGTAATTTAAAGCTGTGCAAAATTTGCGGAATTTTGGGAGAGGTGAAAATTTTCCAGATCTTTGACTTGTGACCACTCGAGGTGAAAAACTCGAAAAAAATTAACTCTAAAAATATGCTGATTTTTGTAGTATATGATTATTTTGGCGTAATTTAACGCTGTGCAAAATATGCGGAATTTTGGGACAGGTGAAAATTTTCAAGATTTTTGACTTGTGACGACTCGAGGTGAAAAACTCGAAAATCATGAACTCTAAAAATGGGCTGATTTTTTTAGTATATGATTATTTTGGCGTAATTTAACGCTGTGCAAAATATGCGGAATTTTGGGAGAGGTGAAAATTTTCAAGATTTTTGACTTGTGACGACTCGAGGTGAAAAACTCGAAAATCATGAACTCTAAAAATGGGCTGATTTTTTTAGTATATGATTATTTTGGCGTAATTTAACGCTGTGCAAAATATGCGGAATTTTGGGAGAGGTGAAAATTTTCAAGATTTTTGACTTGTGATGACTCGAGGTGAAAAAGTCGAAAATCATGAACTCTAAAAATAGGCTGATTTTTGTAGTATATAATTATTTTGGCGTAATTTAACGCTGTGCAAAATTTGCGGAATCTTGGGAGAGGTAAAATTTTTCACGATTTTTTACTTGTGACGACTCGAGGTGCAAAACTCGAAAATCATGAAATCTAAAAATGGGCTGATTTTTTTAGTACATGATTATTGTGGCGTAATTTAACGCTGTGCAAAATTTTGGGAGTTTTGGGAGAGGTGAAAATTTTCAAGATTTTTGACTCGTGACGACACGATGTGAAAAACTCGAAAATGATGAACTCTAAAATGAACTGATTTTTTTAGTATATGCTTATTTTGGCGTAATCTAACGCTGTGCAAAATTTTGGGAGATGTAAAAATTTTTAAGATTTTTGAGGTGAAAATTTTAAAGATTTTTTACTTGTGACGACTCGAGGTGAAAAACTCGAAAATCATGAACTCTAAAAATAGGCTGATTTTTGTAGTATATGATTATTTTGGCGTAATTTAACGCTGTGCAAAATTTGCAGAATTTTGGGAGAGGTGAAAATTTTCAAGATTTTTGACTTGTGATGACTCGAGGTGAAAAAGTCGAAAATCATGAACTCTAAAAATAGGCTGATTTTTGTAGTATATAATTATTTTGGCGTAATTTAACGCTGTGCAAAATTTGCGGAATCTTGGGAGAGGTAAAATTTTTCACGATTTTTGACTTGTGACGACTCGAGGTGAAAAACTCGAAAATCATGAACTCTAAAAATGAACTGATTTTTTTAGTATATGATTATTTTAGCGTAATCTAACGCTGTGCAAAATTTGAGGAATTTTGGGAGACGTAAAAATTTTTAAGATTTTTGAGGTGAAAATTTTCAAGATTTTTTACTTGTGATGACTCGAGGTGAAAAACTCGAAAATCATGAACTCTAAAAATGGGCTGATTTTTTTAGTATATGATTATTTTGGCGTAATTTAACGCTGTGCAAAATATGCGGAATTTTGGGAGAGGTGAAAATTTTCAAGATTTTTGACTTGTGATGACTCGAGGTGAAAAAGTCGAAAATCATGAACTCTAAAAATAGGCTGATTTTTGTAGTATATAATTATTTTGGCGTAATTTAACGCTGTGCAAAATTTGCGGAATCTTGGGAGAGGTAAAATTTTTCACGATTTTTTACTTGTGACGACTCGAGGTGCAAAACTCGAAAATCATGAAATCTAAAAATGGGCTGATTTTTTTAGTACATGATTATTGTGGCGTAATTTAACGCTGTGCAAAATTTTGGGAGTTTTGGGAGAGGTGAAAATTTTCAAGATTTTTGACTCGTGACGACACGATGTGAAAAACTCGAAAATGATGAACTCTAAAATGAACTGATTTTTTTAGTATATGCTTATTTTGGCGTAATCTAACGCTGTGCAAAATTTTGGGAGATGTAAAAATTTTTAAGATTTTTGAGGTGAAAATTTTAAAGATTTTTTACTTGTGACGACTCGAGGTGAAAAACTCGAAAATCATGAACTCTAAAAATAGGCTGATTTTTGTAGTATATGATTATTTTGGCGTAATTTAACGCTGTGCAAAATTTGCAGAATTTTGGGAGAGGTGAAAATTTTCAAGATTTTTGACTTGTGATGACTCGAGGTGAAAAAGTCGAAAATCATGAACTCTAAAAATAGGCTGATTTTTGTAGTATATAATTATTTTGGCGTAATTTAACGCTGTGCAAAATTTGCGGAATCTTGGGAGAGGTAAAATTTTTCACGATTTTTGACTTGTGACGACTCGAGGTGAAAAACTCGAAAATCATGAACTCTAAAAATGAACTGATTTTTTTAGTATATGATTATTTTAGCGTAATCTAACGCTGTGCAAAATTTGAGGAATTTTGGGAGACGTAAAAATTTTTAAGATTTTTGAGGTGAAAATTTTTAAGATTTTTTACTTGTGATGACTCGAGGTGAAAAAGTCGAAAATCATGAACTCTAAAAATAGGCTGATTTTTGTAGTATATAATTATTTTGGCGTAATTTAACGCTGTGCAAAATTTGCGGAATCTTGGGAGAGGTAAAATTTTTCAAGATTTTTGACTTGTGACGACTCGAGGTGAAAAACTCGAAAATCATGAACTCTAAAAATGAACTGATTTTTTTAGTATATGATTATTTTAGCGTAATCTAACGCTGTGCAAAATTTGAGGAATTTTGGGAGACGTAAAAATTTTTAAGATTTTTGAGGTGAAAATTTTTAAGATTTTTTACTTGTGACGACTCGAGGTGCAAAACTCGTAAATCATGAAATCTAAAAATGGGCTGATTTTTGTAGTATATGATTATTTTGGCGTAATTTAACGCTGTGCAAAATATGCGGAATTTTGGGAGAGGTGAAAATTTTCAAGATTTTTGACTTGTGACGACTCGAGGTGAAAAAGTCGAAAATCATGAACTCTAAAAATAGGCTGATTTTTGTAGTATATAATTATTTTGGCGTAATTTAACGCTGTGCAAAATTTGCGGAATCTTGGGAGAGGTAAAATTTTTCAAGATTTTTGACTTGTGACGACTCGAGGTGAAAAACTCGAAAATCATGAACTCTAAAAATAGGCTGATTTTTGTAGTATATGATTATTTTGGCGTAATTTAACGCTGTGCAAAATTTGCGGAATTTTGGGAGAGGTGAAAATTTTCAAGATTTTTGACTTGTGTCGATTCCAGGTGAAAAACTCGAAAATCATGAACTCTAAAAATGGGGTAATTTCTGTAGTATATGTTTATTTGGCGTAATTTAAAGCTGTGCAAAATTTGCGGAATTTTGGGAGAGGTGAAAATTTTCCAGATCTTTGACTTGTGACCACTCGAGGTGAAAAACTCGAAAAAAATTAACTCTAAAAATATGCTGATTTTTGTAGTATATGATTATTTTGGCGTAATTTAACGCTGTGCAAAATATGCGGAATTTTGGGACAGCTGAAAATTTTCAAGATTTTTGACTTGTGACGACTCGAGGTGAAAAAGTCGAAAATCATGAACTCTAAAAATAGGCTGATTTTTGTAGTATATAATTATTTTGGCGTAATTTAACGCTGTGCAAAATTTGCGGAATCTTGGGAGAGGTAAAATTTTTCAAGATTTTTGACTTGTGACGACTCGAGGTGAAAAACTCGAAAATCATGAACTCTAAAAATAGGCTGATTTTTGTAGTATATGTTTATTTGGCGTAATTTAAAGCTGTACAAAATTTGCGGAATTTTGGGAGAGGTTAAAATTTTCAAGATCTTTGACTTGTGACCACTCGAGGTGAAAAACTCGAAAAAAATTAACTCTAAATATATGCGGATTTTTGTAGTATATGATTATTTTGGCGTAATTTAACGCTGTGCAAAATATGCGGAATTTTGGGAGAGGTGAAAATTTTCAAGATTTTTGACTTGTGACGACTCGAGGTGAAAAAGTCGAAAATCATGAACTCTAAAAATAGGCTGATTTTTGTAGTATATAATTATTTTGGCGTAATTTAACGCTGTGCAAAATTTGCGGAATCTTGGGAGAGGAAAAATTTTTCAAGATTTTTGACTTGTGACGACTCGAGGTGAAAAACTCGAAAATCATGAACTCTAAAAATAGGCTGATTTTTGTAGTATATGATTATTTTGGCGTAATTTAACGCTGTGCAAAATTTGCGGAATTTTGGGAGAGGTGAAAATTTTCAAGATTTTTGACTTGTGTCGATTCCAGGTGAAAAACTCGAAAATCATGAACTCTAAAAATGGGGTAATTTCTGTAGTATTTGTATATGTTTATTTTGCGTAATTTAACACTGTGCAAAATTTGGCGAATTTTCAGAGAGGTTAAAAGTTTCAAGATTTTTGACTTGTTACGAATCGAGGTAAAAAACTCGAAAATCATGAACTCTAAAAATAGGCTGATTTTTGCAGTATATGATTATTTTGGCGTAATTTAACGTTGTGCAAAATTTGCGGAATCTTGGGAGAGGTAAAATTTTTAAAGATTTTTGACTTGTGACGACTCGAGGTGAAAAACTCGAAAATCATGAACTCTAAAAATGGGCTGATTTTTGTAGTATATGATTATTTTGGCGTAATTTAACGCTGTGCAAAATTTGGGGAATTTCGGGAGAGGTGAAAATTTTCGAGACTTTTGACTTGTGACAACTCGAGGTGAAAAACTCGAAAATCATGAACTCTAAAAATGGGCTGATTTTTTAGGTATATGATAATTTTGGCGTAATTTAACGCTGTGCAAAATTTTGGGAATTTTGGGGAGAGGTGAAAATTTTCAATATTTTTGACTCGTGACGACACGAGGTGAAAAACTCGAAAACCATGAACTCTAAAAATGAACTGATTTTTTTAGTATATGATTATTTTAGCGTAATCTAACGCTGTGCAAAATTTGAGGAATTTTGGGAGACGTAAAAATTTTTAAGATTTTTGAGGTGAAAATTTTTAAGATTTTTTACTTGTGACGACTCGAGGTGCAAAACTCGAAAATCATGAAATCTAAAAATGGGCTGATTTTTTTTGTACATGATTATTGTGGCGTAATTTAACGCTGTGCAAAATTTTGGGAGTTTTGGGAGAGGTGAAAATTTTCAAGATTTTTGACTCGTGACGACACGATGTGAAAAACTCGAAAATGATGAACTCTAAAATGAACTGATTTTTTTAGTATATGCTTATTTTGGCGTAATCTAACGCTGTGCAAAATTTTGGGAGATGTAAAAATTTTTAAGATTTTTGAGGTGAAAATTTTTAAGATTTTTTACTTGTGACGACTCGAGGTGAAAAACTCGAAAATCATGAACTCTAAAAATAGGCTGATTTTTGTAGTATATGATTATTTTGGCGTAATTTAACGCTGTGCAAAATTTGCGGAATTTTGGGAGAGGTGAAAATTTTCAAGATTTTTGACTTGTGATGACTCGAGGTGAAAAAGTCGAAAATCATGAACTCTAAAAATAGGCTGATTTTTGTAGTATATAATTATTTTGGCGTAATTTAACGCTGTGCAAAATTTGCGGAATCTTGGGAGAGGTAAAATTTTTCAAGATTTTTTACTTGTGACGACTCGAGGTGAAAAACTCGAAAATCATGAACTCTAAAAATGAACTGATTTTTTTAGTATATGATTATTTTAGCGTAATGTAACGCTGTGCAAAATTTGAGGAATTTTGGGAGACGTAAAAATTTTTAAGATTTTTGAGGTGAAAATTTTTAAGATTTTTTACTTGTGACGACTCAAGGTGCAAAACTCGAAAATCATGAAATCTAAAAATGGGCTGATTTTTTTAGTATATGATTATTTTGGCGTAATTTAACGCTGTGCAAAATTTGCGGAATTTTGGGAGAGGTGAAAATTTTCAAGATTTTTGACTTGTGACGACTCGAGGTGAAAAACTCGAAAATCATGAACTCTAAAAATGGGCTGATTTTTTTAGTATATGATTATTTTGGCGTAATTTAACGCTGTGCAAAATATGCGGAATTTTGGGAGAGGTGAAAATTTTCAAGATTTTTGACTTGTGACGACTCGAGGTGAAAAAGTCGAAAATCATGAACTCTAAAAATAGGCTGATTTTTGTAGTATATAATTATTTTGGCGTAATTTAACGCTGTGCAAAATTTGCGGAATCTTGGGAGAGGTAAAATTTTTCAAGATTTTTGACTTGTGACGACTCGAGGTGAAAAACTCGAAAATCATGAACTCTAAAAATAGGCTGATTTTTGTAGTATATGATTATTTTGGCGTAATTTAACGCTGTGCAAAATTTGCGGAATTTTGGGGAGAGGTGAAAATTTTCAAGATTTTTGACTTGTGTCGATTCCAGGTGAAAAACTCGAAAATCATGAACTCTAAAAATAGGCTGATTTTTTTAGTATATGATTATTTTGGCGTAATTTAACGCTGTGCAAAATATGCGGAATTTTGGGAGAGGTGAAAATTTTCAAGATTTTTGACTTGTGACGACTCGAGGTGAAAAAGTCGAAAATCATGAACTCTAAAAATAGGCTGATTTTTGTAGTATATAATTATTTTGGCGTAATTTAACGCTGTGCAAAATTTGCGGAATCTTGGGAGAGGAAAAATTTTTCAAGATTTTTGACTTGTGACGACTCGAGGTGAAAAACTCGAAAATCATGAACTCTAAAAATAGGCTGATTTTTGTAGTATATGATTATTTTGGCGTAATTTAACGCTGTGCAAAATTTGCGGAATTTTGGGAGAGGTGAAAATTTTCAAGATTTTTGACTTGTGTCGATTCCAGGTGAAAAACTCGAAAATCATGAACTCTAAAAATGGGGTAATTTCTGTAGTATTTGTATATGTTTATTTTGCGTAATTTAACACTGTGCAAAATTTGGCGAATTTTCAGAGAGGTTAAAAGTTTCAAGATTTTTGACTTGTTACGAATCGAGGTAAAAAACTCGAAAATCATGAACTCTAAAAATAGGCTGATTTTTGCAGTATATGATTATTTTGGCGTAATTTAACGTTGTGCAAAATTTGCGGAATCTTGGGAGAGGTAAAATTTTTAAAGATTTTTGACTTGTGACGACTCGAGGTGAAAAACTCGAAAATCATGAACTCTAAAAATGGGCTGATTTTTGTAGTATATGATTATTTTGGCGTAATTTAACGCTGTGCAAAATTTGGGGAATT
This sequence comes from Nowickia ferox, assembly GCA_936439885.1. Classification (NCBI taxonomy): domain Eukaryota; kingdom Metazoa; phylum Arthropoda; class Insecta; order Diptera; family Tachinidae; genus Nowickia; species Nowickia ferox. The sequence continues at coordinate 54,489,153 of OW387026.1, forward strand.
TCGAGAGAGGTGAAAATTTTCGAGACTTTTGACTTGTGACAACTCGAGGTGAAAAACTCGAAAATCATGAACTCGAAAAATGGGCTGATTTTTTAGGTATATGATAATTTTGGCGTAATTTAACGCTGTGCAAAATTTTGGGAATTTTGGGGAGAGGTGAAAATTTTCAATATTTTTGACTCGTGACGACACGAGGTGAAAAACTCGAAAACCATGAACTCTAAAAATGAACTGATTTTTTTAGTATATGATTATTTTAGCGTAATCTAACGCTGTGCAAAATTTGAGGAATTTTGGGAGACGAAAAATTTTTAAGATTTTTGAGGTGAAAATTTTTAAGATTTTTTACTTGTGACGACTCGAGGTGCAAAACTCGAAAATCATGAAATCTAAAAATGGGCTGATTTTTTTTGTACATGATTATTGTGGCGTAATTTAACGCTGTGCAAAATTTTGGGAGTTTTGGGAGAGGTGAAAATTTTCAAGATTTTTGACTCGTGACGACACGATGTGAAAAACTCGAAAATGATGAACTCTAAAATGAACTGATTTTTTTAGTATATGCTTATTTTGGCGTAATCTAACGCTGTGCAAAATTTTGGGAGATGTAAAAATTTTTAAGATTTTTGAGGTGAAAATTTTTAAGATTTTTTACTTGTGACGACTCGAGGTGAAAAACTCGAAAATCATGAACTCTAAAAATAGGCTGATTTTTGTAGTATATGATTATTTTGGCGTAATTTAACGCTGTGCAAAATTTGCGGAATTTTGGGAGAGGTGAAAATTTTCAAGATTTTTGACTTGTGATGACTCGAGGTGAAAAAGTCGAAAATCATGAACTCTAAAAATAGGCTGATTTTTGTAGTATATAATTATTTTGGCGTAATTTAACGCTGTGCAAAATTTGCGGAATCTTGGGAGAGGTAAAATTTTTCAAGATTTTTTACTTGTGACGACTCGAGGTGAAAAACTCGAAAATCATGAACTCTAAAAATGAACTGATTTTTTTAGTATATGATTATTTTAGCGTAATCTAACGCTGTGCAAAATTTGAGGAATTTTGGGAGACGTAAAAATTTTCAAGATTTTTGACTTGTGTCGATTCCAGGTGAAAAACTCGAAAATCATGAACTCTAAAAATGGGGTAATTTCTGTAGTATTTGTATATGTTTATTTTGCGTAATTTAACACTGTGCAAAATTTGGCGAATTTTCAGAGAGGTTAAAAGTTTCAAGATTTTTGACTTGTTACGAATCGAGGTAAAAAACTCGAAAATCATGAACTCTAAAAATAGGCTGATTTTTGCAGTATATGATTATTTTGGCGTAATTTAACGTTGTGCAAAATTTGCGGAATCTTGGGAGAGGTAAAATTTTTAAAGATTTTTGACTTGTGACGACTCGAGGTGAAAAACTCGAAAATCATGAACTCTAAAAATGGGCTGATTTTTGTAGTATATGATTATTTTGGCGTAATTTAACGCTGTGCAAAATTTGGGGAATTTCGGGAGAGGTGAAAATTTTCGAGACTTTTGACTTGTGACAACTCGAGGTGAAAAACTCGAAAATCATGAACTCTAAAAATGGGCTGATTTTTTAGGTATATGATAATTTTGGCGTAATTTAACGCTGTGCAAAATTTTGGGAATTTTGGGGAGAGGTGAAAATTTTCAATATTTTTGACTCGTGACGACACGAGGTGAAAAACTCGAAAACCATGAACTCTAAAAATGAACTGATTTTTTTAGTATATGATTATTTTAGCGTAATCTAACGCTGTGCAAAATTTGAGGAATTTTGGGAGACGTAAAAATTTTTAAGATTTTTGAGGTGAAAATTTTTAAGATTTTTTACTTGTGACGACTCGAGGTGCAAAACTCGAAAATCATGAAATCTAAAAATGGGCTGATTTTTTTTGTACATGATTATTGTGGCGTAATTTAACGCTGTGCAAAATTTTGGGAGTTTTGGGAGAGGTGAAAATTTTCAAGATTTTTGACTCGTGACGACACGATGTGAAAAACTCGAAAATGATGAACTCTAAAATGAACTGATTTTTTTAGTATATGCTTATTTTGGCGTAATCTAACGCTGTGCAAAATTTTGGGAGATGTAAAAATTTTTAAGATTTTTGAGGTGAAAATTTTTAAGATTTTTTACTTGTGACGACTCGAGGTGAAAAACTCGAAAATCATGAACTCTAAAAATAGGCTGATTTTTGTAGTATATGATTATTTTGGCGTAATTTAACGCTGTGCAAAATTTGCGGAATTTTGGGAGAGGTGAAAATTTTCAAGATTTTTGACTTGTGATGACTCGAGGTGAAAAAGTCGAAAATCATGAACTCTAAAAATAGGCTGATTTTTGTAGTATATAATTATTTTGGCGTAATTTAACGCTGTGCAAAATTTGCGGAATCTTGGGAGAGGTAAAATTTTTCAAGATTTTTTACTTGTGACGACTCGAGGTGAAAAACTCGAAAATCATGAACTCTAAAAATGAACTGATTTTTTTAGTATATGATTATTTTAGCGTAATCTAACGCTGTGCAAAATTTGAGGAATTTTGGGAGACGTAAAAATTTTTAAGATTTTTGAGGTGAAAATTTTTAAGATTTTTTACTTGTGACGACTCAAGGTGCAAAACTCGAAAATCATGAAATCTAAAAATGGGCTGATTTTTTTAGTATATGATTATTTTGGCGTAATTTAACGCTGTGCAAAATTTGCGGAATTTTGGGAGAGGTGAAAATTTTCAAGATTTTTGACTTGTGACGACTCGAGGTGAAAAACTCGAAAATCATGAACTCTAAAAATGGGCTGATTTTTTTAGTATATGATTATTTTGGCGTAATTTAACGCTGTGCAAAATATGCGGAATTTTGGGAGAGGTGAAAATTTTCAAGATTTTTGACTTGTGACGACTAGAGGTGAAAAAGTCGAAAATCATGAACTCTAAAAATAGGCTGATTTTTGTAGTATATAATTATTTTGGCGTAATTTAACGCTGTGCAAAATTTGCGGAATCTTGGGAGAGGTAAAATTTTTCAAGATTTTTGACTTGTGACGACTCGAGGTGAAAAACTCGAAAATCATGAACTCTAAAAATAGGCTGATTTTTGTAGTATATGATTATTTTGGCGTAATTTAACGCTGTGCAAAATTTGCGGAATTTTGGGGAGAGGTGAAAATTTTCAAGATTTTTGACTTGTGTCGATTCCAGGTGAAAAACTCGAAAATCATGAACTCTAAAAATGGGGTAATTTCTGTAGTATTTGTATATGTTTATTTTGCGTAATTTAACACTGTGCAAAATTTGGCGAATTTTCAGAGAGGTTAAAAGTTTCAAGATTTTTGACTTATTACGAATCGAGGTAAAAAACTCGAAAATCATGAACTCTAAAAATAGGCTGATTTTTGCAGTATATGATTATTTTGGCGTAATTTAACGTTGTGCAAAATTTGCGGAATCTTGGGAGAGGTAAAATTTTTAAAGATTTTTGACTCGTGACGACTCGAGGTGAAAAACTCGAAAATCATGAACTCTAAAAATGGGCTGATTTTTGTAGTATATGATTATTTTGGCGTAATTTAACGCTGTGCAAAATTTGGGGAATTTCGGGAGAGGTGAAAATTTTCGAGACTTTTGACTTGTGACAACTCGAGGTGAAAAACTCGAAAATCATGAACTCTAAAAATGGGCTGATTTTTTAGGTATATGATAATTTTGGCGTAATTTAACGCTGTGCAAAATTTTGGGAATTTTGGGGAGAGGTGAAAATTTTCAATATTTTTGACTCGTGACGACACGAGGTGAAAAACTCGAAAATCATGAACTCTAAAAATGAACTGATTTTTTTAGTATATGATTATTTTAGCGTAATCTAACGCTGTGCAAAATTTTGGGAGATGTAAAAATTTTTAAGATTTTTGAGGTGAAAATTTTTAAGATTTTTTACTTGTGACGACTCGAGGTGAAAAACTCGAAAATCATGAACTCTAAAAATAGGCTGATTTTTGTAGTATATGATTATTTTGGCGTAATTTAACGCTGTGCAAAATTTGCGGAATTTTGGGAGAGGTGAAAATTTTCAAGATTTTTGACTTGTGATGACTCGAGGTGAAAAAGTCGAAAATCATGAACTCTAAAAATAGGCTGATTTTTGTAGTATATAATTATTTTGGCGTAATTTAACGCTGTGCAAAATTTGCGGAATCTTGGGAGAGGTAAAATTTTTCAAGATTTTTGACTTGTGACGACTCGAGGTGAAAAACTCGAAAATCATGAACTCTAAAAATGAACTGATTTTTTTAGTATATGATTATTTTAGCGTAATCTAACGCTGTGCAAAATTTGAGGAATTTTGGGAGACGTAAAAATTTTTAAGATTTTTGAGGTGAAAATTTTTAAGATTTTTTGCTTGTGACGACTCGAGGTGCAAAACTCGAAAATCATGAAATCTAAAAATGGGCTGATTTTTTTAGTATATGATTATTTTGGCGTAATTTAACGCTGTGCAAAATTTGCGGAATTTTGGGTGAGGTGAAAATTTTCAAGATTTTTGACTTGTGACGACTCGAGGTGAAAAACTCGAAAATCATGAACTCTAAAAATGGGCTGATTTTTTTAGTATATGATTATTTTGGCGTAATTTAACGCTGTGCAAAATATGCGGAATTTTGGGAGAGGTGAAAATTTTCAAGATTTTTGACTTGTGTCGATTCCAGGTGAAAAACTCGAAAATCATGAACTCTAAAAATGGGGTAATTTCTGTAGTATTTGTATATGTTTATTTTGCGTAATTTAACACTGTGCAAAATTTGGCGAATTTTCAGAGAGGTTAAAAGTTTCAAGATTTTTGACTTGTTACGAATCGAGGTAAAAAACTCGAAAATCATGAACTCTAAAAATAGGCTGATTTTTGCAGTATATGATTATTTTGGCGTAATTTAACGTTGTGCAAAATTTGCGGAATCTTGGGAGAGGTAAAATTTTTAAAGATTTTTGACTTGTGACGACTCGAGGTGAAAAACTCGAAAATCATGAACTCTAAAAATGGGCTGATTTTTGTAGTATATGATTATTTTGGCGTAATTTAACGCTGTGCAAAATTTGGGGAATTTCGGGAGAGGTGAAAATTTTCGAGACTTTTGACTTGTGACAACTCGAGGTGAAAAACTCGAAAATCATGAACTCTAAAAATGGGCTGATTTTTTAGGTATATGATAATTTTGGCGTAATTTAACGCTGTGCAAAATTTTGGGAATTTTGGGGAGAGGTGAAAATTTTCAATATTTTTGACTCGTGACGACACGAGGTGAAAAACTCGAAAATCATGAACTCTAAAAATGAACTGATTTTTTTAGTATATGATTATTTTAGCGTAATCTAACGCTGTGCAAAATTTTGGGAGATGTAAAAATTTTTAAGATTTTTGAGGTGAAAATTTTTAAGATTTTTTACTTGTGACGACTCGAGGTGAAAAACTCGAAAATCATGAACTCTAAAAATAGGCTGATTTTTGTAGTATATGATTATTTTGGCGTAATTTAACGCTGTGCAAAATTTGCGGAATTTTGGGAGAGGTGAAAATTTTCAAGATTTTTGACTTGTGATGACTCGAGGTGAAAAAGTCGAAAATCATGAACTCTAAAAATAGGCTGATTTTTGTAGTAAATAATTATTTTGGCGTAATTTAACGCTGTGCAAAATTTGCGGAATCTTGGGAGAGGTAAAATTTTTCAAGATTTTTGACTTGTGACGACTCGAGGTGAAAAACTCGAAAATCATGAACTCTAAAAATGAACTGATTTTTTTAGTATATGATTATTTTAGCGTAATCTAACGCTGTGCAAAATTTGAGGAATTTTGGGAGACGTAAAAATTTTTAAGATTTTTGAGGTGAAAATTTTTAAGATTTTTTACTTGTGACGACTCGAGGTGCAAAACTCGAAAATCATGAAATCTAAAAATGGGCTGATTTTTTTAGTATATGATTATTTTGGCGTAATTTAACGCTGTGCAAAATTTGCGGAATTTTGGGTGAGGTGAAAATTTTCAAGATTTTTGACTTGTGACGACTCGAGGTGAAAAACTCGAAAATCATGAACTCTAAAAATGGGCTGATTTTTTTAGTATATGATTATTTTGGCGTAATTTAACGCTGTGCAAAATATGCGGAATTTTGGGAGAGGTGAAAATTTTCAAGATTTTTGACTTGTGACGACTCGAGGTGAAAAAGTCGAAAATCATGAACTCTAAAAATAGGCTGATTTTTGTAGTATATAATTATTTTGGCGTAATTTAACGCTGTGCAAAATTTGCGGAATCTTGGGAGAGGTAAAATTTTTCAAGATTTTTGACTTGTGACGACTCGAGGTGAAAAACTCGAAAATCATGAACTCTAAAAATAGGCTGATTTTTGTAGTATATGATTATTTTGGCGTAATTTAACGCTGTGCAAAATTTGCGGAATTTTGGGGAGAGGTGAAAATTTTCAAGATTTTTGACTTGTGTCGATTCCAGGTGAAAAACTCGAAAATCATGAACTCTAAAAATGGGGTAATTTCTGTAGTATTTGTATATGTTTATTTTGAGTAATTTAACACTGTGCAAAATTTGGCGAATTTTCAGAGAGGTTAAAAGTTTCAAGATTTTTGACTTGTTACGAATCGAGGTAAAAAACTCGAAAATCATGAACTCTAAAAATAGGCTGAATTTTGCAGTATATGATTATTTTGGCGTAATTTAACGTTGTGCAAAATTTTCGGAATCTTGGGAGAGGTAAAATTTTTAAAGATTTTTGACTTGTGACGACTCGAGGTGAAAAACTCGAAAATCATGAACTCTAAAAATGGGCTGATTTTTGTAGTATATGATTATTTTGGCGTAATTTAACGCTGTGCAAAATTTGGGGAATTTCGGGAGAGGTGAAAATTTTCGGGACTTTTGACTTGTGACAACTCGAGGTGAAAAACTCGAAAATCATGAACTCTAAAAATGGGCTGATTTTTTTAGTATATGATTATTTTAGCGTAATCTAACGCTGTGCAAAATTTGAGGAATTTTGGGAGACGTAAAAATTTTTAAGATTTTTGAGGTGAAAATTTTTAAGATTTTTTACTTGTGACGACTCAAGTTGCAAAACTCGAAAATCATGAAATCTAAAAATGGGCTGATTTTTTTAGTATATGATTATTTTGGCGTAATTTAACGCTGTGCAAAATTTGCGGAATTTTGGGAGAGGTGAAAATTTTCAAGATTTTTGACTTGTGACGACTCGAGGTGAAAAACTCGAAAATCATGAACTCTAAAAATGGGCTGATTTTTTTAGTATATGATTATTTTAGCGTAATCTAACGCTGTGCAAAATTTGAGGAATTTTGGGAGACGTAAAAATTTTTAAGATTTTTGAGGTGAAAATTTTTAAGATTTTTTACTTGTGACGACTCGAGGTGCAAAACTCGAAAATCATGAAATCTAAAAATGGGCTGATTTTTTTAGTATATGATTATTTTGGCGTAATTTAACGCTGTGCAAAATTTGCGGAATTTTGGGTGAGGTGAAAATTTTCAAGATTTTTGACTTGTGACGACTCGAGGTGAAAAACTCGAAAATCATGAACTCTAAAAATGGGCTGATTTTTTTAGTATATGATTATTTTGGCGTAATTTAACGCTGTGCAAAATATGCGGAATTTTGGGAGAGGTGAAAATTTTCAAGATTTTTGACTTGTGACGACTCGAGGTGAAAAAGTCGAAAATCATGAACTCTAAAAATAGGCTGATTTTTGTAGTATATAATTATTTTGGCGTTATTTAACGCTGTGCAAAATTTGCGGAATCTTGGGAGAGGTAAAATTTTTCAAGATTTTTGACTTGTGACGACTCGAGGTGAAAAACTCGAAAATCATGAACTCTAAAAATAGGCTGATTTTTGTAGTATATGATTATTTTGGCGTAATTTAACGCTGTGCAAAATTTGCGGAATTTTGGGAGAGGTGAAAATTTTCAAGATTTTTGACTTGTGTCGATTCCAGGTGAAAAACTCGAAAATCATGAACTCTAAAAATGGGGTAATTTCTGTAGTATTTGTATATGTTTATTTTGCGTAATTTAACACTGTGCAAAATTTGGCGAATTTTCAGAGAGGTTAAAAGTTTCAAGATTTTTGACTTGTTACGAATCGAGGTAAAAAACTCGAAAATCATGAACTCTAAAAATAGGCTGAATTTTGCAGTATATGATTATTTTGGCGTAATTTAACGTTGTGCAAAATTTTCGGAATCTTGGGAGAGGTAAAATTTTTAAAGATTTTTGACTTGTGACGACTCGAGGTGAAAAACTCGAAAATCATGAACTCTAAAAATGGGCTGATTTTTGTAGTATATGATTATTTTGGCGTAATTTAACGCTGTGCAAAATTTGGGTAATTTCGGGAGAGGTGAAAATTTTCGAGACTTTTGACTTGTGACAACTCGAGGTGAAAAACTCGAAAATCATGAACTCTAAAAATGGGCTGATTTTTTAGGTATATGATAATTTTGGCGTAATTTAACGCTGTGCAAAATTTTGGGAATTTTGGGGAGAGGTGAAAATTTTCAATATTTTTGACTCGTGACGACACGAGGTGAAAAACTCGAAAATCATGAACTCTAAAAATGAACTGATTTTTTTAGTATATGATTATTTTAGCGTAATCTAACGCTGTGCAAAATTTGAGGATTTTGGGAGACGTAAAAATTTTTAAGATTTTTGAGGTGAAAATTTTTAAGATTTTTTACTTGTGACGACTCGAGGTGCAAAACTCGAAAATCATGAAATCTAAAAATTGGCTGATTTTTTTAGTATAAGATTATTTTGGCGTAATTTAACGCTGTGCAAAATTTGCGGAATTTTGGGAGAGGTGAAAATTTTCAAGATTTTTGACTTGTGACGACTCGAGGTGAAAAACTCGAAAATCATGAACTCTAAAAATGGGCTGATTTTTTTAGTATATGATTATTTTGGCGTAATTTAACGCTGTGCAAAATATGCGGAATTTTGGGAGAGGTGAAAATTTTCAAGATTTTTGACTTGTGACGACTCGAGGTGAAAAACTCGAAAATCATGAACTCTAAAAATAGGCTGATTTTTGTAGTATATGTTTATTTGGCGTAATTTAAAGCTGTGCAAAATTTGCGGAATTTTGGGAGAGGTGAAAATTTTCCAGATCTTTGACTTGTGACCACTCGAGGTGAAAAACTCGAAAAAAATTAACTCTAAAAATATGCTGATTTTTGTAGTATATGATTATTTTGGCGTAATTTAACGCTGTGCAAAATATGCGGAATTTTGGGAGAGGTGAAAATTTTCAAGATTTTTGACTTGTGACGACTCGAGGTGAAAAAGTCGAAAATCATGAACTCTAAAAATAGGCTGATTTTTGTAGTATATAATTATTTTGGCGTAATTTAACGCTGTGCAAAATTTGCGGAATCTTGGGAAAGGTAAAATTTTTCAAGATTTTTGACTTTGACGACTCGAGGTGAAAAACTCGAAAATCATGAACTCTAAAAATAGGCTGATTTTTGTAGTATATGATTATTTTGGCGTAATTTAACGCTGTGCAAAATTTGCGGAATTTTGGGAGAGGTGAAAATTTTCAAGATTTTTGACTTGTGTCGATTCCAGGTGAAAAACTCGAAAATCATGAACTCTAAAAATGGGGTAATTTCTGTAGTATTTGTATATGTTTATTTTGCGTAATTTAACACTGTGCAAAATTTGGCGAATTTTCAGAGAGGTTAAAAGTTTCAAGATTTTTGACTTGTTACGAATCGAGGTAAAAAACTCGAAAATCATGAACTCTAAAAATAGGCTGATTTTTGCAGTATATGATTATTTTGGCGTAATTTAACGTTGTGCAAAATTTGCGGAATCTTGGGAGAGGTAAAATTTTTAAAGATTTTTGACTTGTGATGACTCGAGGTGAAAAAGTGGAAAATCATGAACTCTAAAAATAGGCTGATTTTTGTAGTATATGATTATTTTGGCGTAATTTAACGCTGTGCAAAATTTTGGGAATTTCGGGAGAGGTGAAAATTTTCGAGACTTTTGACTTGTGACAACTCGAGGTGAAAAACTCGAAAATCATGAACTCTAAAAATGGGCTGATTTTTTAGGTATACGATAATTTTGGCGTAATTTAACGCTGTGCAAAATTTTGGGAACTTTGGGGAGAGGTGAAAATTTTCAATATTTTTGACTCGTGACGACACGTGGTGAAAAACTCGAAAATCATGAACTCTAAAAATGAACTGATTTTTTTAGTATATGATTATTTTAGCGTAATCTAACGCTGTGCAAAATTTGAGGAATTTTGGGAGACGTAAAAATTTTTAAGATTTTTGAGGTGAAAATTTTTAAGATTTTTTACTTGTGACGACTCGAGGTGCAAAACTCGAAAATCATGAAATCTAAAAATGGGCTGATTTTTTTAGTATATGATTATTGTGGCGTAATTTAACGCTGTGCAAAATTTTGGGAGTTTTGGGAGAGGTGAAAATTTTCAAGATTTTTGACTCGTGACGACACGATTGGAAAAACTCGAAAATGATGAACTCTAAAATGAACTGATTTTTTTAGTATATGCTTATTTTGGCGTAATCTAACGCTGTGCAAAATTTTGGGAGATGTAAAAATTTTTAAGATTTTTGAGGTGAAAATTTTTAAGATTTTTTACTTGTGACGACTCGAGGTGAAAAACTCGAAAATCATGAACTCTAAAAATAGGCTGATTTTTGTAGTATATGATTATTTTGGCGTAATTTAACGCTGTGAAAAATTTGCGGAATTTTGGGAGAGGTGAAAATTTTCAAGATTTTTGACTTGTGATGACTCGAGGTGAAAAAGTGGAAAATCATGAACTCTAAAAATAGGCTGATTTTTGTAGTATATAATTATTTTGGCGTAATTTAGGAGAGGTAAAATTTTTCAAGATTTTTTGACTTGTGACGACTCGAGGTGAAAAACTCGAAAATCATGAACTCTAAAAATAGGCTGATTTTTGTAGTATATGTTTATTTGGCGTAATTTAAAGGTGTGCAAAATTTGCGGAATTTTGGGAGAGGTGAAAATTTTCCAGATCTTTGACTTGTGACCACTCGAGGTGAAAAACTCGAAAAAAATTAACTCTAAAAATATGCTGATTTTTGTAGTATATGATTATTTTGGCGTAATTTAACGCTGTGCAAAATATGCGGAATTTTGGGAGAGGTGAAAATTTTCAAGATTTTTGACTTGTGACGACTCGAGGTGAAAAAGTCGAAAATCATGAATTCTAAAAATAGGCTGATTTTTGTAGTATATAATTATTTTGGCGTAATTTAACGCTGTGCAAAATTTGCGGAATCTTGGGAGAGGTAAAATTTTTCAAGATTTTTGACTTGTGACGACTCGAGGTGAAAAACTCGAAAAGCATGAACTCTAAAAATAGGCTGATTTTTGTAATATATGATTTTGTTGGCGTAATTTAACGCTGTGCAAAATTTGCGGAATTTTGGGAGAGGTGAAAATTTTCAAGATTTTTGACTTGTGTCGATTCCAGGTGAAAAACTCGAAAATCATGAACTCTAAAAATGGGGTAATTTCTGTAGTATTTGTATATGTTTATTTTGCGTAATTTAACACTGTGCAAAATTTGGCGAATTTTCAGAGAGGTTAAAAGTTTCAAGATTTTTGACTTGTTACGAATCGAGGTAAAAAACTCGAAAATCATGAACTCTAAAAATAGGCTGATTTTTGCAGTATATGATTATTTTGGCGTAATTTAACGTTGTGCAAAATTTGCGGAATCTTGGGAGAGGTAAAATTTTTAAAGATTTTTGTCTTGTGACGACTCGAGGTGAAAAACTCGAAAATCATGAACTCTAAAAATGGGCTGATTTTTGTAGTATATGATTATTTTGGCGTAATTTAACGCTGTGCAAAATTTGGGGAATTTCGGGAGAGGTGAAAATTTTCGAGACTTTTGACTTGTGACAACTCGAGGTGAAAAACTCGAAAATCATGAACTCTAAAAATGGGCTGATTTTTTAGGTATATGATAATTTTGGCGTAATTTAACGCTGTGCAAAATTTTGGGAATTTTGGGGAGAGGTGAAAATTTTCAATATTTTTGACTCGTGACGACACGAGGTGAAAAACTCGAAAATCATGAACTCTAAAAATGAACTGATTTTTTTAGTATATGATTATTTTAGCGTAATCTAACGCTGTGCAAAATTTGAGGAATTTTGGGAGACGTAAAAATTTTTAAGATTTTTGAGGTGAAAATTTTTAAGATTTTTTACTTGTGACGACTCGAGGTGAAAAACTCGAAAATCATGAACTCTAAAAATAGGCTGATTTTTTTAGTATATGATTATTGTGGCGTAATTTAACGCTGTGCAAAATTTTGGGAGTTTTGGGAGAGGTGAAAATTTTCAAGATTTTTGACTCGTGACGACACGATGTGAAAAACTCGAAAATGATGAACTCTAAAATGAACTGATTATTTTAGTATATGCTTATTTTGGCGTAATCTAACGCTGTGCAAAATTTTGGGAGATGTAAAAATTTTTAAGATTTTTGAGGTGAAAATTTTTAAGATTTTTTACTTGTGACGACTCGAGGTGAAAAACTCGAAAATCATGAACTCTAAAAATAGGCTGATTTTTGTAGTATATGATTATTTTGGCGTAATTTAACGCTGTGCAAAATTTGCGGAATTTTGGGAGAGGTGAAAATTTTCAAGATTTTTGACTTGTGATGACTCGAGGTGAAAAACTCGAAAATCATGAACTCTAAAAATGGGCTGATTTTTTTAGTATATGATTATTTTGGCGTAATTTAACGCTGTGCAAAATATGCGGAATTTTGGGAGAGGTGAAAATTTTCAAGATTTTTGACTTGTGACGACTCGAGGTGAAAAGCTCGAAAATCATGAACTGTAAAAATAGGCTGATTTTTGTAGTATATGTTTATTTGGCGTAATTTAAAGCTGTGCAAAATTTGCGGAATTTTGGGAGAGGTGAAAATTTTCCAGATCTTTGACTTGTGACGACTCGAGGTGAAAAAGTCGAAAATCATGAACTCTAAAAATAGGCTGATTTTTGTAGTATATAATTATTTTGGCGTAATTTAACGCTGTGCAAAATTTGCGGAATCTTGGGAGAGGTAAAATTTTTCAAGATTTTTGACTTGTGACGACTCGAGGTGAAAAACTCGAAAATCATGAACTCTAAAAATAGGCTGATTTTTGTAGTATATGATTATTTTGGCGTAATTTAACGCTGTGCAAAATTTGCGGAATTTTGGGAGAGGTGAAAATTTTCAAGATTTTTGACTTGTGTCGATTCCAGGTGAAAAACTCGAAAATCATGAACTCTAAAAATGGGGTAATTTCTGTAGTATTTGTATATGTTTATTTTGCCGTAATTTAACGCTGTGCAAAATTTGGCGAATTTTCAGAGAGGTTAAAAGTTTCAAGATTTTTGACTTGTTACGAATCGAGGTAAAAAACTCGAAAATCATGAACTCTAAAAATAGGCTGATTTTTGCAGTATATGAATATTTTGGCGTAATTTAACGTTGTGCAAAATTTGCGGAATCTTGGGAGAGGTAAAATTTTTAAAGATTTTTGACTTGTTACGAATCGAGGTAAAAACTCGAAAATCATGAACTCTAAAAATGAACTGATTTTTTTAGTATATGATTATTTTAGCGTAATCTAACGCTGTGCAAAATTTGAGGAATTTTGGGAGACGTAAAAATTTTTAAGATTTTTGAGGTGAAAATTTTTAAGATTTTTTACTTGTGACGACTCGAGGTGCAAAACTCGAAAATCATGAAATCTAAAAATGGGCTGATTTTTTTAGTATATGATTATTTTGGCGTAATTTAAAGCTGTGCAAAATTTTGGGAGTTTTGGGAGAGGTGAAAATTTTCAAGATTTTTGACTTGTGACGACACGATGTGAAAAACTCGAAAATGATGAACTCTAAAATGAACTGATTTTTTAGTATATGCTTATTTTGGCGTAATCTAACGCTGTGCAAAATTTTGGGAGATGTAAAAATTTTTAAGATTTTTGAGGTGAAAATTTTTAAGATTTTTTACTTGTGACGACTCGAGGTGAAAAACTCGAAAATCATGAACTCTAAAAATAGGCTGATTTTTGTAGTATATAATTATTTTGGCGTAATTTAACGCTGTGCAAAATATGCGGAATTTTGGGAGAGGTGAAAATTTTCAAGATTTTTGACTTGTGACGACTCGAGGTGGAAAACTCGAAAATCATGAACTCTAAAAATAGGCTGATTTTTGTAGTATATGTTTATTTGGCGTAATTTAAAGCTGTGCAAAATTTGCGGAATTTTGGGAGAGGTGAAAATTTTCAAGTTCTTTGACTTGTGACCACTCGAGGTGAAAAACTCGAAAAAAATTAACTCTAAAAATATGCTGATTTTTGTAGTATATGATTATTTGCGTAATTTAACGCTGTGCAAAATTTGGGAAATTTTTGAGAGGTGAAAATTTTTAAGATTTTTGACTTGTGACGGCTCGAGGTAAAAAACGCGAAAATAATGAACTCTAACAATAGGCTGATTTTTTTAGTATATGATTATTTTGGCGTAATTTAAAGCTGTGCAAAATTTTGGGAGTTTTGGGAGAGGTGAAAATTTTCAAGATTTTTGACTCGTGACTACACGATGTGAAAAACTCGAAAATGATGAACTCTAAAATGAACTGATTTTTTTAGTATATGCTTATTTTGGCGTAATCTAACGCTGTGCAAAATTTTGGGAGATTTAAAAATTTTTAAGATTTTTGAGGTGAAAATTTTTAAGATTTTTTACTTGTGACGACTCGAGGTGAAAAACTCGAAAATCATGAACTCTAAAAATAGGCTGATTTTTGTAGTGTATGATTATTTTGGCGTAATTTAACGCTGTGCAAAATATGCTGAATTTTGGGAGAGGTGAAAATTTTCAAGATTTTTGACTTGTGACGACTCGAGGTGAAAAACTCGAAAATCATGAACTCTAAAAATAGGCTGATTTTTGTAGTATATGTTTATTTGGCGTAATTTAAAGCCTTTGACTTGTGACCACTCGAGGTGAAAAACTCGAAAAAAATTAACACTAAAAATATGCTGATGTTTGTAGTATATGATTATTTAGCGTAATTTAAAGCTGTGCAAAATTTGGGAAATTTTTGAGAGGTGAAAATTTTTAAGATTTTTGACTTGTGACGGCTCGAGGTAAAAAACGCGAAAATAATGAACTCTAACAATAGGCTGATTTTTGTAGTATATGATTATTTTGGCGTAATTTAACGCTGTGCAAAATATGCGGAATTTTGGGAGAGGTGAAAATTTTCAAGATTTTTGACTTGTGACGACTCGAGGTGAAAAAGTCGAAAATCATGAACTCTAAAAATAGGCTGATTTTTGTAGTATATAATTATTTTGGCGTATTGCGGAATCTTGGGAGAGGTAAAATTTTTCAAGATTTTTGACTTGTGACGACTCGAGGTAAAAACTCGAAAATCATGAACTCTAAAAATAGGCTGATTTTTGTAGTATATGATTATTTTGGCGTAATTTAACGCTGTGCAAAATTTGCGGAATTTTGGGAGAGGTGAAAATTTTCAAGATTTTTGACTTGTGTCGATTCCAGGTGAAAAACTCGAAAATCATGAACTCTAAAAATGGGGTAATTTCTGTAGTATTTGTATATGTTTATTTTGCCGTAATTTAACGCTGTGCAAAATTTGGCGAATTTTCAGAGAGGTTAAAAGTTTCAAGATTTTTGACTTGTTACGAATCGAGGTAAAAACTCGAAAATCATGAACTCTAAAAATAGGCTGATTTTGGCAGTATATGATTATTTTGGCGTAATTTAACGTTGTGCAAAATTTGCGGAATCTTGGGAGAGGTAAAATTTTTAAAGATTTTTGACTTGTGACGACTCGAGGTGAAAAACTCGAAAATCATGAACTCTAAAAATGGGCTGATTTTTGTAGTATATGATTATTTTGGCGTAATTTAACGCTGTGCAAAATTTGGGGAATTTCGGGAGAGGTGAAAATTTTCGAGACTTTTGACTTGTGACAACTCGAGGTGAAAAACTCGAAAATCATGAACTCTAAAAATGGGCTGATTTTTTAGGTATATGATTATCTTGGCGTAATTTAACGCTGTGCAAAATTTTGGGAATTTTGGGGAGAGGTGAAAATTTTCAATATTTTTTTTGCTGTGCAAAATTTGCGGAATCTTGGGAGAGGTAAAATTTTTCAAGATTTTTGACTTGTGACGACTCGAGGTGAAAAACTCGAAAATCATGAACTCTAAAAATAGGCTGATTTTTGTAGTATATGATTAATTTGGCGTAATTTAACGCTGTGCAAAATTTGCGGAATTTTGGGAGAGGTGAAAATTTTCAAGATTTTTGACTTGTGACGACTCGAGGTGAAAAACTCGAAAATCATGAACTCTAAAAATGGGGTAATTTCTGTAGTATTTGTATATGTTTATTTTGCCGTAATTTAACGCTGTGCAAAATTTGGCGAATTTTCAGAGAGGTTAAAAGTTTCAAGATTTTTGACTTGTTACGAATCGAGGTAAAAAACTCGAAAATCATGAACTCTAAAAATAGTCTGATTTTTGCAGTATATGATTATTTTGGCGTAATTTAACGCTGTGCAAAATTTTGGGAATTTTGGGGAGAGGTGAAAATTTTCAATATTTTTGACTCGTGACGACACGAGGTGAAAAACTCGAAAATCATGAACTCTAAAAATGAACTGATTTTTTTAGTATATGATTATTTTAGCGTAATCTAACGCTGTGCAAAATTTGAGGAATTTTGGGAGACGTAAAAATTTTTAAGATTTTTGAGGTGAAAATTTTTAAGATTTTTTACTTGTGACGACTCGAGGTGCAAAATTTGAAAATCATGAAATCTAAAAATCTGCTGATTTTTTTAGTATATGATTATTTTGGCGTAATTTAAAGCTGTGCAAAATTTTGGGAGTTTTTTGAGAGGTGAAAATTTTCAAGATTTTTGACTTGTGACGACACGATGTGAAAAACTCGAAAATGATGAACTCTAAAATGAATTGATTTTTTTAGTATATGCTTATTTTGGCGTAATCTAACGCTGTGCAAAATTTTGGGAGATGTAAAAATTTTTAAGATTTTTGAGGTGAAAATTTTTAAGATTTTTTACTTGTGACGACTCGAGGTGAAAAACTCGAAAATCATGAACTCTAAAAATAGGCTGATTTTTGTAGTATATGATTATTTTGGCGTAATTTAACGCTGTGCAAAATTTGCGGAATTTTGGGAGAGGTAAAAATATTCAAGATTTTTGACTTGTGACGACTCGAGGTGAAAAACTCGAAAATCATGAACTCTAAAAATGGGCTGATTTTTTTAGTATATGATTATTTTGGCTTAATTTAACGCTGTGCAAAATATGCGGAATTTTGGGAGAGGTGAAAATTTTCAAGATTTTTGACTTGTGACGAATCGAGGTGAAAAACTCGAAGATCATGAACTCTAAAAATAGGCTGATTTTTGTAGTGTATGTTTATTTGGCGTAATATAAGGCTGTGCAAAATTTGCGGAATTTTGGGAGAGGTAAAAATTTTCAATATTTTTGACTCGTGACGACACGAGGTGAAAAACTCGAAAATCATGAACTCTAAAAATGGGCTGATTTTTTTAGTATATGATTATTTTGGCGTAATTTAACGCTGTGCAAAATATGCGGAATTTTGGGAGAGGTGAAAATTTTCAAGATTTTTGACTTGTGACGAATCGAGGTGAAAAACTCGAAAATCATGAACTCTAAAAATAGGCTGATTTTTGTAGTATATGTTTATTTGGCGTAATATAAGGCTGTGCAAAATTTGCGGAATTTTGGGAGAGGTGAAAATTTTCAAGATTTTTGACTCGTGACGACACGATGTGAAAAACTCGAAAATGATGAACTCTAAAATGAACTGATTTTTTTAGTATATGCTTATTTTGGCGTAATCTAACGCTGTGCAAAATTTTGGGAGATGTAAAAATTTTTAAGATTTTTGAGGTGAAAATTTTTAAGATTTTTTACTTGTGACGACTCGAGGTGAAAAACTCGAAAATCATGAACTCTAAAAATAGGCTGATTTTTGTAGTATATGATTATTTTGGCGTAATTTAACGCTGTGCAAAATTTGCGGAATTTTGGGAGAGGTAAAAATTTTCAAGATTTTTGACTTGTGACGACTCGAGGTGAAAAACTCGAAAATCATGAACTCTAAAAATGGGCTGATTTTTTTAGTATATGATTATTTTGGCGTAATTTAACGCTGTGCAAAATATGCGGAATTTTGGGAGAGGTGAAAATTTTCAAGATTTTTGACTTGTGACGAATCGAGGTGAAAAACTCGAAAATCATGAACTCTAAAAATAGGCTGATTTTTGTAGTATATGTTTATTTGGCGTAATATAAGGCTGTGCAAAATTTGCGGAATTTTGGGAGAGGTGAAAATTTTCAATATTTTTGACTCGTGACGACACGAGGTGAAAAACTCGAAAATCATGAACTCTAAAAATGAACTGATTTTTTTAGTATATGATTATTTTAGCGTAATCTAACGCTGTGCAAAATTTGAGGAATTTTGGGAGACGTAAAAATTTTTAAGATTTTTGAGGTGAAAATTTTTAAGATTTTTTACTTGTGACGACTCGAGGTGCAAAATTTGAAAATCATGAAATCTAAAAATGGGCTGATTTTTTTAGTATATGATTATTTTGGCGTAATTTAAAGCTGTGCAAAATTTTGGGGAGTTTTGGGAGAGGTGAAAATTTTCAAGATTTTTGACTTGTGACGACACGATGTGAAAAACTCGAAAATGATGAACTCTAAAATGAACTGATTTTTTTAGTATATGCTTATTTTGGCGTAATCTAACGCTGTGCAAAATTTTGGGAGATGTAAAAATTTTTAAGATTTTTGAGGTGAAAATTTTTAAGATTTTTTACTTGTGACGACTCGAGGTGAAAAACTCGAAAATCATGAACTCTAAAAATAGGCTGATTTTTGTAGTATATGATTATTTTGGCGTAATTTAACGCTGTGCAAAATATGCGGAATTTTGGGAGAGGTGAAAATTTTCAAGATTTTTGACTTGTGACGACTCGAGGTGAAAAACTCGAAAATCATGAACTCTAAAAATAGGTTGATTTTTGTAGTATATGTTTATTTGGCGTAATTTAAAGCTGTGCAAAATTTGCGGAATTTTGGGAGAGGTGAAAATTTTCCAGATCTTTGACTTGTGACCACTCGAGGTGAAAAACCCGAAAAAAATTAACTCTAAAAATATGCTGATTTTTGTAGTATATGATTATTTAGCGTAATTTAACGCTGTGCAAAATTTGGGAAATTTTTGAGAGGTGAAAATTTTTAAGATTTTTGACTTGTGACGGCTCGAGGTAAAAAACGCGAAAATAATGAACTCTAACAATAGGCTAATTTTTTTAGTATATGATTATTTTGGCGTAATTTAAAGCTGTGCAAAATTTTGGGAGTTTTGGGAGAGGTGAAAATTTTCAAGATTTTTGACTCGTGACGACACGATGTGAAAAACTCGAAAATGATGAACTCTAAAATGAACTGATTTTTTTAGTATATGCTTATTTTGGCGTAATCTAACGCTGTGCAAAATTTTGGGAGATGTAAAAATTTTTAAGATTTTTGAGGTGAAAATTTTTAAGATTTTTTACTTGTGACGACTCGAGGTGAAAAACTCGAAAATCATGAACTCTAAAAATAGGCTGATTTTTGTAGTGTATGATTATTTTGGCGTAATTTAACGCTGTGCAAAATATGCTGAATTTTGGGAGAGGTGAAAATTTTCAAGATTTTTGACTTGTGACGACTCGAGGTGAAAAACTCGAAAATCATGAACTCTAAAAATAGGCTGATTTTTGTAGTATATGTTTATTTGGCGTAATTTAAAGCCTTTGACTTGTGAGCACTCGAGGTGAAAAACTCGAAAAAAAGTAACTCTAAAAATATGCTGATTTTTGTAGTATATGATTATTTGCGTAATTTAACGCTGTGCAAAATTTGGGAAATTTTTGAGAGGTGAAAATTTTTAAGATTTTTGACTTGTGACGGCTCGAGGTAAAAAACGCGAAAATAATGAACTCTAACAATAGGCTGATTTTTGTAGTATATGAATTTTGGGAGAGGTGAAAATTTTCAATATTTTTGACTTGTGACGACTCGAGGTGAAAAAGTCGAAAATCATGAACTCTAAAAATAGGCTGATTTTTGTAGTATATAATTATTTTGGCGTATTGCGGAATCTTGGGAGAGGTAAAATTTTTCAAGATTTTTGACTTGTGACGACTCGAGGTGAAAAACTCGAAAATCATGAACTCTAAAAATAGGCAGATTTTTGTAGTATATGATTATTTTGGCGTAATTTAACGCTGTGCAAAATTTGCGGAATTTTGGGAGAGGTGAAAATTTTCAAGATTTTTGACTTGTGTCGATTCCAGGTGAAAAACTCGAAAATCATGAACTCTAAAAATGGGGTAATTTCTGTAGTATTTGTATATGTTTATTTTGCCGTAATTTAACGCTGTGCAAAATTCGGCGAATTTTCAGAGAGGTTAAAAGTTTCAAGATTTTTGACTTGTTACGAATCGAGGTAAAAAACTCGAAAATCATGAACTCTAAAAATAGGCTGATTTTTGCAGTATATGATTATTTTGGCATAATTTAACGTTGTGCAAAATTTACGGAATCTTGGGAGAGGTAAAATTTTTAAAGATTTTTGACTTGTGACGACTCGAGGTGAAAAACTCGAAAATCATGAACTCTAAAAATGGGCTGATTTTTGTAGTATATGATTATTTTGGCGTAATTTAACGCTGTGCAAAATTTGGGGAATTTCGGGAGAGGTGAAAATTTTCGAGACTTTTGACTTGTGACAACTCGAGGTGAAAAACTCGAAAGTCATGAACTCTAAAAATGGGCTGATTTTTTAGGTATATGATTATCTTGGCGTAATTTAACGCTGTGCAAAATTTTGGGAATTTTGGGGAGAGGTGAAAATTTTCAATATTTTTTTTGCTGTGCAAAATTTGCGGAATCTTGGGAGAGGTAAAATTTTTCAAGATTTTTGACTTGTGACGACTCGAGGTGAAAAACTCGAAAATCATGAACTCTAAAAATAGGCTGATTTTTTAGGTATATGATTATCTTGGCGTAATTTAACGCTGTGCAAAATTTTGGGAATTTTTGGAGAGGTGAAAATTTTCAATATTTTTGACTCGTGACGACACGAGGTGAAAAACTCGAAAATCATGAACTCTAAAAATGAACTGTTTTTTTTAGTATATGATTATTTTAGCGTAATCTAACGCTGTGCAAAATTTGAGGAATTTTGGGAGACGTAAAAATTTTTAAGATTTTTGAGGTGAAAATTTTTAAGATTTTTTACTTGTGACGACTCGAGGTGCAAAACTCGAAAATCATGAACTCTAAAAATGGGCTGATTTTTTTAGTATATGCTTATTTTGGCGTAATCTAACGCTGTGCAAAATTTTGGGAGATTTAAAAATTTTTAAGATTTTTGAGGTGAAAATTTTTAAGATTTTTTACTTGTGACGACTCGAGGTGAAAAACTCGAAAATCATGAACTCTAAAAATAGGCTGATTTTTGTAGTATATGATTATTTTGGCGTAATTTAACGCTGTGCAAAATTTGCGGAATTTTGGGAGAGGTAAAAATTTTCAAGATTTTTGACTTGTGACGACTCGAGGTGAAAAACTCGAAAATCATGAACTATAAAAATGGGCTGATTTTTTTAGTATATGATTATTTTGGCGTAATTTAACGCTGTGCAAAATATGCGGAATTTTGGGAGAGGTGAAAATTTTCAAGATTTTTGACTTGTGACGAATCGAGGTGAAAAACTCGAAAATCATGAACTCTAAAAATAGGCTTATTTTTGTAGTATATGTTTATTTGGCGTAATTTAAGGCTGTGCAAAATTTGCGGAATTTTGGGAGAGGTGAAAATTTTCCAGATCTTTGACTTGTGACGACTCGAGGTGAAAAAGTCGAAAATCATGAACTCTAAAAATAGGCTGATTTTTGTAGTATATAATTATTTTGGCGTAATTTAACGCTGTGCAAAATTTGCGGAATCTTGGGAGAGGTAAAATTTTTCAAGATTTTTGACTTGTGACGACTCGAGGTGAAAAACTCGAAAATCATGAACTCTAAAAATAGGCTGATTTTTGTAGTATATGATTATTTTGGCGTAATTTAACGCTGTGCAAAATTTGCGGAATTTTGGGAGAGGTGAAAATTTTCAAGATTTTTGACTTGTGACGAATCGAGGTGAAAAACTCGAAAATCATGAACTCTAAAAATAGGCTGATTTCTGTAGTATATGTTTATTTGGCGTAATTTAAGGCTGTGCAAAATTTGCGGAATTTTGGGAGAGGTGAAAATTTTCCAGATCTTTGACTTGTGACCACTCGAGGTGAAAAACTCGAAAAAAATTAACTCTAAAAATATGCTGATTTTTGTAGTTTATGATTATTTAGCGTAATTTAACGCTGTGCAAAATTTGGGAAATTTTTGAGAGGTGAAAATTTTTAAGATTTTTGACTTGTGACGGCTCGAGGTAAAAACCGCGAAAATAATGAACTCTAACAATAGGCTGATTTTTGTAGTATATGATTATTTTGGCGTAATTTAACGTTGTGCAAAATTTGCGGAATCTTGGGAGAGGTGAAAATTTTCAAGATTTTTGACTTGTGACGACTCGAGGTGAAAAACTCGAAAATCATGAACTCTAAAAATAGGCAGATTTTTGTAGTATATGATTATTTTGGCGTAATTTAACGCTGTGCAAAATTTGCGGAATTTTGGGAGAGGTGAAAATTTTCAAGATTTTTGACTTGTGTCGATTCCAGGTGAAAAACTCGAAAATCATGAACTCTAAAAATGGGGTAATTTCTGTAGTATTTGTATATGTTTATTTTGCCGTAATTTAACGCTGTGCAAAATTTGGCGAATTTTCAGAGAGGTTAAAAGTTTCAAGATTTTTGACTTGTTACGAATCGAGGTAAAAAACTCGAAATATATGAACTCTAAAAATAGGCTGATTTTTGCAGTATATGATTATTTTGGCATAATTTAACGTTGTGCAAAATTTACGGAATCTTGGGAGAGGTAAAATTTTTAAAGATTTTTGACTTGTGACGACTCGAGGTGAAAAACTCGAAAATCATGAACTCTAAAAATGGGCTGATTTTTGTAGTATATTATTATTTTGGCGTAATTTAACGCTGTGCAAAATTTGGGGAATTTCGGGAGAGGTGAAAATTTTCGAGACTTTTGACTTGTGACAACTCGAGGTGAAAAACTCGAAAATCATGCATGAACTCTAAAAATGGGCTGATTTTTTAGGTATATGATTATCTTGGCGTAATTTAACGCTGTGCAAAATTTTGGGAATTTTGGGGAGAGGTGAAAATTTTCAATATTTTTTTTGCTGTGCAAAATTTGCGGAATCTTGGGAGAGGTAAAATTTTTCAAGATTTTTGACTTGTGACGACTCGAGGTGAAAAACTCGAAAATCATGAACTCTAAAAATAGGCTGATTTTTGTAGTATATGATTATTTTGGCGTAATTTAACGCTGTGCAAAATTTGCGGAATTTTGGGAGAGGTGAAAATTTTCAAGATTTTTGACTTGTGACGAATCGAGGTGAAAAAATCGAAAATCATGAACTCTAAAAATAGGCTGATTTTTGTAGTATATGTTTATTTGGCGTAATTTAAGGCTGTGCAAAATTTGCGGAATTTTGGGAGAGGTGAAAATTTTCCAGATCTTTGACTTGTGACCACTCGAGGTGAAAAACTCGGAAAAAATTAACTCTAAAAATATGCTGATTTTTGTAGTATATGATTATTTGCGTAATTTAACGCTGTGCAAAATTTGGGAAATTTTTGAGAGGTGAAAATTTTTAAGATTTTTGACTTGTGACGGCTCGAGGTAAAAACCGCGAAAATAATGAACTCTAACAATAGGCTGATTTTTGTAGTATATGATTATTTTGGCGTAATTTAACGTTGTGCAAAATTTGCGGAATCTTGGGAGAGGTAAAATTTTTAAAGATTTTTGACTTGTGACGACTCGAAGTGAAAAACTCGAAAATCATGAACTCTAAAAATGGGCTGATTTTTTTAGTATATGATTATTTTGGCGTAATTTAACGCTGTGCAAAATTTGGGGAATTTCGGGAGAGGTGAAAATTTTCGAGACTTTTGACTTGTGACAACTCGAGGTGAAAAACTCGAAAATAATGAACTCTAAAAATGGGCTGATTTTTTAGGTATATGATTATTTTGGCGTAATTTAACGCTGTGCATAATTTTGGGAATTTTGGGGAGAGGTGAAAATTTTCAATATTTTTGACTCGTGACGACACGAGGTGAAAAACTCGAAAATCATGAACTCTAAAAATGAACTGATTTTTTTAGTATATGATTATTTTAGCTTAATCTAACGCTGTGCAAAATTTGAGGAATTTTGGGAGACGTAAAAATTTTTAAGATTTTTGAGGTGAAAATTTTTAAGATTTTTTACTTGTGACGACTCGAGGTGCAAAACTCGCAAATCATGAAATCTAAAAATGGGCTGATTTTTTTAGTATATGATTATTTTGGCGTAATTTAACGCTGTGCAAAATTTTGGGAGTTTTGGGAGAGGTGAAAATTTTCAAGATTTTTGACTCGTGACGACACGATGTGAAAAACTCGAAAATGATGAACTCTAAAATGAACTGATTTTTTTAGTATATGCTTATTTTGGCGTAATCTAACGCTGTGCAAAATTTTGGGAGATGTAAAAATTTTTAAGATTTTTGAGGTGAAAATTTTTAAGATTTTTTACTTGTGACGACTCGAGGTGAAAAACTCGAAAATCATGAACTCTAAAAATAGGCTGATTTTTGTAGTATATGATTATTTTGGCGTAATTTAACGCTTTGCAAAATTTGCGGAATTTTGGGAGAGGTGAAAATTTTCAAAATTTTGACTTGTGACGACTCGAGGTGAAAAACTCGAAAATCATGAACTCTAAAAATGGGCTGATTTTTTTAGTATATGATTATTTTGGCGTAATTTAACGCTGTGCAAAATATGCGGAATTTTGGGAGAGGTGAAAATTTTCAAGATTTTTGACTTGTGACGACTCGAGGTGAAAAACTCGAAAATCATGAACTCTAAAAATAGGCTGATTTTTGTAGTATATGTTTATTTGGCGTAATTTAAAGCTGTGCAAAATTTGCGGAATTTTGGGAGAGGTGAAAATTTTCCAGATCTTTGACTTGTGACCACTCGAGGTGAAAAACTCGAAAAAAATTAACTCTAAAAATATGCTGATTTTTTTTAGTATATGATTATTTAGCGTAATTTAACGCTGTGCAAAATTTGGGAAATTTTTGAGAGGTGAAAATTTTTAAGATTTTTGACTTGTGACGGCTCGAGGTAAAAAACGCGAAAATAATGAACTCTAACAATAGGCTGATTTTTGTAGTATATGATTATTTTGGCGTAATTTAACGCTGTGCAAAATATGCGGAATTTTGGGAGAGGTGAAAATTTTCAAGATTTTTGACTTGTGACGACTCGAGGTGAAAAAGTCGAAAATCATGAACTCTAAAAATAGGCTGATTTTTGTAGTATATAATTATTTTGGCGTAATTTAACGCTGTGCAAAATTTGCGGAATCTTGGGAGAGGTAAAATTTTTCAAGATTTTTGACTTGTGACGACTCGAGGTGAAAAACTCGAAAATCATGAACTCTAAAAATAGGCTGATTTTTGTAGTATATGATTATTTTGGCGTAATTTAACGCTGTGCAAAATTTGCGGAATCTTGGGAGAGGTAAAATTTTTAAAGATTTTTGACTTGTGACGACTCGAGGTGAAAAACTCGAAAATCATGAACTCTAAAAATGGGCTGATTTTTGTAGTATATGATTATTTTGGCGTAATTTAACGCTGTGCAAAATTTGGGGAATTTCGGGAGAGGTGAAAATTTTCGAGACTTTTGACTTGTGACAACTCGAGGTGAAAAACTCGAAAATCATGCATGAACTCTAAAAATGGGCTGATTTTTTAGGTATATGATTATCTTGGCGTAATTTAACGCTGTGCAAAATTTTGGGAATTTTGGGGAGAGGTGAAAATTTTCAATATTTTTTTTGCTGTGCAAAATTTGCGGAATCTTGGGAGAGGTAAAATTTTTCAAGATTTTTGACTTGTGACGACTCGAGGTGAAAAACTCGAAAATCATGAACTCTAAAAATAGGCTGATTTTTGTAGTATATGATTATTTTGGCGTAATTTAACGCTGTGCAAAATTTGCGGAATTTTGGGAGAGGTGAAAATTTTCAAGATTTTTGACTTGTGACGAATCGAGGTGAAAAAATCGAAAATCATGAACTCTAAAAATAGGCTGATTTTTGTAGTATATGTTTATTTGGCGTAATTTAAGGCTGTGCAAAATTTGCGGAATTTTGGGAGAGGTGAAAATTTTCCAGATCTTTGACTTGTGACCACTCGAGGTGAAAAACTCGGAAAAAATTAACTCTAAAAATATGCTGATTTTTGTAGTATATGATTATTTAGCGTAATTTAACGCTGTGCAAAATTTGGGAAATTTTTGAGAGGTGAAAATTTTTAAGATTTTTGACTTGTGACGGCTCGAGGTAAAAACCGCGAAAATAATGAACTCTAACAATAGGCTGATTTTTGTAGTATATGATTATTTTGGCGTAATTTAACGTTGTGCAAAATTTGCGGAATCTTGGGAGAGGTAAAATTTTTAAAGATTTTTGACTTGTGACGACTCGAAGTGAAAAACTCGAAAATCATGAACTCTAAAAATGGGCTGATTTTTTTAGTATATGATTATTTTGGCGTAATTTAACGCTGTGCAAAATTTGGGGAATTTCGGGAGAGGTGAAAATTTTCGAGACTTTTGACTTGTGACAACTCGAGGTGAAAAACTCGAAAATAATGAACTCTAAAAATGGGCTGATTTTTTAGGTATATGATTATTTTGGCGTAATTTAACGCTGTGCATAATTTTGGGAATTTTGGGGAGAGGTGAAAATTTTCAATATTTTTGACTCGTGACGACACGAGGTGAAAAACTCGAAAATCATGAACTCTAAAAATGAACTGATTTTTTTAGTATATGATTATTTTAGCTTAATCTAACGCTGTGCAAAATTTGAGGAATTTTGGGAGACGTAAAAATTTTTAAGATTTTTGAGGTGAAAATTTTTAAGATTTTTTACTTGTGACGACTCGAGGTGCAAAACTCGCAAATCATGAAATCTAAAAATGGGCTGATTTTTTTAGTATATGATTATTTTGGCGTAATTTAACGCTGTGCAAAATTTTGGGAGTTTTGGGAGAGGTGAAAATTTTCAAGATTTTTGACTCGTGACGACACGATGTGAAAAACTCGAAAATGATGAACTCTAAAATGAACTGATTTTTTTAGTATATGCTTATTTTGGCGTAATCTAACGCTGTGCAAAATTTTGGGAGATGTAAAAATTTTTAAGATTTTTGAGGTGAAAATTTTTAAGATTTTTTACTTGTGACGACTCGAGGTGAAAAACTCGAAAATCATGAACTCTAAAAATAGGCTGATTTTTGTAGTATATGATTATTTTGGCGTAATTTAACGCTTTGCAAAATTTGCGGAATTTTGGGAGAGGTGAAAATTTTCAAAATTTTGACTTGTGACGACTCGAGGTGAAAAACTCGAAAATCATGAACTCTAAAAATGGGCTGATTTTTTTAGTATATGATTATTTTGGCGTAATTTAACGCTGTGCAAAATATGCGGAATTTTGGGAGAGGTGAAAATTTTCAAGATTTTTGACTTGTGACGACTCGAGGTGAAAAACTCGAAAATCATGAACTCTAAAAATAGGCTGATTTTTGTAGTATATGTTTATTTGGCGTAATTTAAAGCTGTGCAAAATTTGCGGAATTTTGGGAGAGGTGAAAATTTTCCAGATCTTTGACTTGTGACCACTCGAGGTGAAAAACTCGAAAAAAATTAACTCTAAAAATATGCTGATTTTTTTTAGTATATGATTATTTAGCGTAATTTAACGCTGTGCAAAATTTGGGAAATTTTTGAGAGGTGAAAATTTTTAAGATTTTTGACTTGTGACGGCTCGAGGTAAAAAACGCGAAAATAATGAACTCTAACAATAGGCTGATTTTTGTAGTATATGATTATTTTGGCGTAATTTAACGCTGTGCAAAATATGCGGAATTTTGGGAGAGGTGAAAATTTTCAAGATTTTTGACTTGTGACGACTCGAGGTGAAAAAGTCGAAAATCATGAACTCTAAAAATAGGCTGATTTTTGTAGTATATAATTATTTTGGCGTAATTTAACGCTGTGCAAAATTTGCGGAATCTTGGGAGAGGTAAAATTTTTCAAGATTTTTGACTTGTGACGACTCGAGGTGAAAAACTCGAAAATCATGAACTCTAAAAATAGGCTGATTTTTGTAGTATATGATTATTTTGGCGTAATTTAACGCTGTGCAAAATTTGCGGAATCTTGGGAGAGGTAAAATTTTTAAAGATTTTTGACTTGTGACGACTCGAGGTGAAAAACTCGAAAATCATGAACTCTAAAAATGGGCTGATTTTTGTAGTATATGATTATTTTGGCGTAATTTAACGCTGTGCAAAATTTGGGGAATTTCGGGAGAGGTGAAAATTTTCGAGACTTTTGACTTGTGACAACTCGAGGTGAAAAACTCGAAAATCATGAACTCTAAAAATGGGCTGATTTTTTAGGTATATGATTATTTTGGCGTAATTTAACGCTGTGCAAAATTTTGGGAATTTTGGGGAGAGGTAAAAATTTTCAATATTTTTGACTCGTGACGACACGAGGTGAAAAACTCGAAAATCATGAACTCTAAAAATGAACTGATTTTTTTAGTATATGATTATTTTAGCGTAATCTAACGCTGTGCAAAATTTGAGGAATTTTGGGAGACGTAAAAATTTTTAAGATTTTTGAGGTGACAATTTTTAAGATTTTTTACTTGTGACGACTCGAGGTGCAAAACTCGCAAATCATGAAATCTAAAAATGGGCTGATTTTTTTAGTATATGATTATTTTGGCGTAATTTAACGCTGTGCAAAATTTTGGGAGTTTTGGGAGAGGTGAAAATTTTCAAGATTTTTGACTCGTGACGACACGATGTGAAAAACTCGAAAATGATGAACTCTAAAATGAACTGATTTTTTTAGTATATGCTTATTTTGGCGTAATCTAACGCTGTGCAAAATTTTGGGAGATGTAAAAATTTTTAAGATTTTTGAGGTGAAAATTTTTAAGATTTTTTACTTGTGACGACTCGAGGTGAAAAACTCGAAAATCATGAACTCTAAAAATAGGCTGATTTTTGTAGTATATGATTATTTTGGCGTAATTTAACGCTTTGCAAAATTTGCGGAATTTTGGGAGAGGTGAAAATTTTCAAAATTTTGACTTGTGACGACTCGAGGTGAAAAACTCGAAAATCATGAACTCTAAAAATGGGCTGATTTTTTTAGTATATGATTATTTTGGCGTAATTTAACGCTGTGCAAAATATGCGGAATTTTGGGAGAGGTGAAAATTTTCAAGATTTTTGACTTGTGACGACTCGAGGTGAAAAACTCGAAAATCATGAACTCTAAAAATAGGCTGATTTTTGTAGTATATGTTTATTTGGCGTAATTTAAAGCTGTGCAAAATTTGCGGAATTTTGGGAGAGGTGAAAATTTTCCAGATCTTTGACTTGTGACCACTCGAGGTGAAAAACTCGAAAAAAATTAACTCTAAAAATATGCTGATTTTTTTTAGTATATGATTATTTAGCGTAATTTAACGCTGTGCAAAATTTGGGAAATTTTTGAGAGGTGAAAATTTTTAAGATTTTTGACTTGTGACGGCTCGAGGTAAAAAACGCGAAAATAATGAACTCTAACAATAGGCTGATTTTTGTAGTATATGATTATTTTGGCGTAATTTAACGCTGTGCAAAATATGCGGAATTTTGGGAGAGGTGAAAATTTTCAAGATTTTTGACTTGTGACGACTCGAGGTGAAAAAGTCGAAAATCATGAACTCTAAAAATAGGCTGATTTTTGTAGTATATAATTATTTTGGCGTAATTTAACGCTGTGCAAAATTTGCGGAATCTTGGGAGAGGTAAAATTTTTCAAGATTTTTGACTTGTGACGACTCGAGGTGAAAAACTCGAAAATCATGAACTCTAAAAATAGGCTGATTTTTGTAGTATATGATTATTTTGGCGTAATTTAACGCTGTGCAAAATTTGCGGAATCTTGGGAGAGGTAAAATTTTTAAAGATTTTTGACTTGTGACGGCTCGAGGTAAAAAACGCGAAAATAATGAACTCTAACAATAGGCTGATTTTTGTAGTATATGATTATTTTGGCGTAATTTAACGCTGTGCAAAATATGCGGAATTTTGGGAGAGTTGAAAATTTTCAAGATTTTTGACTTGTTACGACTCGTGGTGAAAAAGTCGAAAATCATGAACTCTAAAAATAGGCTGATTTTTGTAGTATATAATTATTTTGGCGTAATTTAACGCTGTGCAAAATTTGCGGAATCTTGGGAGAGGTAAAATTTTTCAAGATTTTTGACTTGTGACGACTCGAGGTGAAAAACTCGAAAATCATGAACTCTAAAAATAGGATGATTTTTGTAGTATTTGTATATGTTTATTTTGCCATAATTTAACGCTGTGCAAAATTTGGCGAATTTTCAGAGAGGTTAAAAGTTTCAAGATTTTTGACTTGTTACGAATCGAGGTAAAAAACTCGAAAATCATGAACTCTAAAAATAGGCTGATTTTTGCAGTATATGATTATTTTGGCGTAATTTAACGTTGTGCAAAATTTGCGGAATCTTGGGAGAGGTAAAATTTTTAAAGATTTTTGACTTGTGACGACTCGAGGTGAAAAACTCGAAAATCATGAACTCTAAAAATGGGCTGATTTTTGTAGTATATGATTATTTTGGCGTAATTTAACGCTGTGCAAAATTTGGGGAATTTCGGGAGAGGTGAAAATTTTCGAGACTTTTGACTTGTGACAACTCGAGGTGAAAAACTCGAAAATCATGAACTCTAAAAATGAGCTGATTTTTTAGGTATATGATTATTTTGGCGCAATTTAACGCTGTGCAAAATTTTGGGAATTTTGGGGAGAGGTGAAAATTTTCAATATTTTTGACCCGTGACGACACGAGGTGAAAAACTCGAAAATCATGAACTCTAAAAATGAACTGATTTTTTAGTATATGATTATTTTAGCGTTAGAGCTGTGCAAAATTTTGGGAGATGTAAAAATTTTTAAGATTTTTGAGGTGAAAATTTTTAAGATTTTTTACTTGTGACGACTCGAGGTGAAAAACTCGAAAATCATGAAATCTAAAAATGGGCTGATTTTTTTAGTATATGATTATTTTGGCGTAATTTAACGCTGTGCAAAATTTTGGGAGTTTTGGGAGAGGTGAAAATTTTCAAGATTTTTGACTCGTGACGACACGATGTGAAAAACTCGAAAATGATGAACTCTAAAATGAACTGATTTTTTTAGTATATGCTTATTTTGGCGTTAGAGCTGTGCAAAATTTTGGGAGATGTAAAAATTTTTAAGATTTTTGAGGTGAAAATTTTTAAGATTTTTTACTTGTGACGACTCGAGGTGAAAAACTCGAAAATCATGAACTCTAAAAATAGGCTGATTTTTGTAGTATATGATTATTTTGGCGTAATTTAACGCTGTGCAAAATTTGCGGAATTTTGGGAGAGGTGAAAATTTTCAAGATTTTTGACTTGTGACGACTCGAGGTGAAAAACTCGAAAATCATGAACTCTAAAAATAGGCTGATTTTTGTAGTATATAATTATTTTGGCGTAATTTAACGCTGTGCAAAATATGCGGAATTTTGGGAGAGGTGAAAATTTTCAAGATTTTTGACTTGTGACGACTCGAGGTGAAAAACTCGAAAATCATGAACTCTAAAAATAGGCTGATTTTTGTAGTATATGTTTATTTGGCGTAATTTAAAGCTGTGCAAAATTTGCGGAATTTTGGGAGAGGTGAAAATTTTCCAGATCTTTGACTTGTGACCTCTCGAGGTGAAAAACTCGAAAAAAATTAACTCTAAAAATATGCTGATTTTTGTAGTATATAATTAATTTGGCGTAATTTAACGCTGTGCAAAATATGCGGAATTTTGGGAGAGGTGAAAATTTTCAAGATTTTTGACTTGTGACGACTCGAGGTGAAAAACTCGAAAATCATGAACTCTAAAAATAGGCTGATTTTTGTAGTATATGTTTATTTGGCGTAATTTAACGCTGTGCAAAATATGCGGAATTTTGGGAGAGTTGAAAATTTTCAAGATTTTTGACTTGTGACGACTCGAGGTGAAAAAGTCGAAAATCATGAACTCTAAAAATAGGCTGATTTTTGTAGTATATAATTATTTTGGCGTAATTTACCGCTGTGCAAAATTTGCGGAATCTTGGGAGAGGTAAAATTTTTCAAGATTTTTGACTTGTGATGACTCGAGGTGAAAAACTCGAAAATCATGAACTCTAAAAATAGGCTGATTTTTGTAGTATATGTTTATTTGGCGTAATTTAAAGCTGTGCAAAATTTGCGGAATTTTGGGAGAGGTGAAAATTTTCAAGATTTTTGACTTGTGTCGATTCCAGGTGAAAAACTCGAAAATCATGAACTCTAAAAATGGGGTAATTTCTGTAGTATTTGTATATGTTTATTTTGCCGTAATTTAACGCTGTGCAAAATTTGGCGAATTTTCAGAGAGGTTAAAAGTTTCAAGATTTTTGACTTGTTACGAATCGAGGTAAAAAACTCGAAAATCATGAACTCTAAAAATAGGCTGATTTTTGCAGTATATGATTATTTTGGCGTAATTTAACGTTGTGCAAAATTTGCGGAATCTTGGGAGAGGTAAAATTTTTAAAGATTTTTGACTTGTGACGACTCGAGGTGAAAAACTCGAAAATCATGAACTCTAAAAATGGGCTGATTTTTGTAGTTATGATTATTTTGGCGTAATTTAACGCTGTGCAAAATTTGGGGAATTTCGGGAGAGGTGAAAATTTTCGAGACTTTTGACTTGTGACAACTCGAGGTGAAAAACTCGAAAATCATGAACTCTAAAAATGGGCTGATTTTTTAGTATATGATTATTTTAGCGTAATCTAACGCTGTGCAAAATTTGAGGAATTTTGGGAGACGTAAAAATTTTTAAGATTTTTGAGGTGAAAATTTTTAAGATTTTTTACTTGTGACGACTCGAGGTGCAAAACTCGAAAATCATGAAATCTAAAAATGGGCTGATTTTTTTAGTATATGATTATTTTGGCGTAATTTAACGCTGTGCAAAATTTTGGAAGTTTTGGGAGAGGTGAAAATTTTCAAGATTTTTGACTCGTGACGACACGATGTGAAAAACTCGAAAATGATGAACTCTAAAATCAACTGATTTTTTTAGTATATGCTTAGTTTGGCGTAATCTAACGCTGTGCAAAATTTTGGGAGATGTAAAAATTTTTAAGATTTTTGAGGTGAAAATTTTTAAGATTTTTTACTTGTGACGACTCGAGGTGAAAAACTCGAAAATCATGAACTCTAAAAATAGGCTGATTTTTGTAGTATATGATTATTTTGGCGTAATTTAACGCTGTGCAAAATTTGCGGAATTTTGGGAGAGGTGAAAATTTTCAAGATTTTTGACTTGTGACGACTCGAGGTGAAAAACTCGAAAATCATGAACTCTAAAAATGGGCTGATTTTTTTGGTACATGATTATTTTGGCGTAATTTAACGCTGTGCAAAATATGCGGAATTTTGGGAGAGGTGAAAATTTTCAAGA
Organism: Nowickia ferox; assembly: GCA_936439885.1. Taxonomy (NCBI): domain Eukaryota; kingdom Metazoa; phylum Arthropoda; class Insecta; order Diptera; family Tachinidae; genus Nowickia; species Nowickia ferox. The sequence goes on from OW387026.1 coordinate 54,523,236, forward strand.
TTTTTAACTTGTGACGACTCGAGGTGAAAAACTCGAAAATCATGAACTCTAAAAATAGGATGATTTTTGTAGTATATGATTATTTTGGCGTAATTTAACGCTGTGCAAAATTTGGGGAATTTCGGGAGAGGTGAAAATTTTCGAGACTTTTGACTTGTGACAACTCGAGGTGAAAAACTCGAAAATCATGAACTCTAAAAATGAGCTGATTTTTTAGGTATATGATTATTTTGGTGCAATTTAACGCTGTGCAAAATTTTGGGAATTTTGGGGAGAGGTGAAAATTTTCAATATTTTTGACTCGTGACGACACGAGGTGAAAAACTCGAAAATCATGAACTCTAAAAATGAACTGATTTTTTAGTATATGATTATTTTAGCGTAATCTAACGCTGTGCAAAATTTGAGGAATTTTGGGAGACGTAAAAATTTTTAAGATTTTTGAGGTGAAAATTTTTAAGATTTTTTACTTGTGACGACTCGAGGTGCAAAACTCGAAAATCATGAAATCTAAAAATGGGCTGATTTTTTTAGTATATGATTATTTTGGCGTAATTTAACGCTGTGCAAAATTTTGGGAGTTTTGGGAGAGGTGAAAATTTTCAAGATTTTTGACTCGTGACGACACGATGTGAAAAACTCGAAAATGATGAACTCTAAAATGAACTGATTTTTTTAGTATATGCTTATTTTGGCGTTAGAGCTGTGCAAAATTTTGGGAGATGTAAAAATTTTTAAGATTTTTGAGGTGAAAATTTTTAAGATTTTTTACTTGTGACGACTCGAGGTGAAAAACTCGAAAATCATGAACTCTAAAAATAGGCTGATTTTTGTAGTATATGATTATTTTGGCGTAATTTAACGCTGTGCAAAATTTGCGGAATTTTGGGAGAGGTGAAAATTTTCAAGATTTTTGACTTGTGACGACTCGAGGTGAAAAACTCAAAAATCATGAACTCTAAAAATAGGCTGATTTTTGTAGTATATAATTATTTTGGCGTAATTTAACGCTGTGCAAAATATGCGGAATTTTGGGAGAGGTGAAAATTTTCAAGATTTTTGACTTGTGACGACTCGAGGTGAAAAACTCGAAAATCATGAACTCTAAAAATAGGCTGATTTTTGTAGTATATGTTTATTTGGCGTAATTTAAAGCTGTGCAAAATTTGCGGAATTTTGGGAGAGGTGAAAATTTTCCAGATTTTTGACTTGTGACCACTCGAGGTGAAAAACTCGAAAAAAATTAACTCTAAAAATATGCTGATTTTTGTAGTATATGATTATTTAGCGTAATTTAACGCTGTGCAAAATTTGGGAAATTTTTGAGAGGTGAAAATTTTTAAGATTTTTGACTTGTGACGGCTCGAGGTAAAAAACGCGAAAATAATGAACTCTAACAATAGGCTGATTTTTGTAGTATATGATTATTTTGGCGTAATTTAACGCTGTGCAAAATATGCGGAATTTTGGGAGAGTTGAAAATTTTCAAGATTTTTGACTTGTGACGACTCGAGGTGAAAAGTCGAAAATCATGAACTCTAAAAATAGGCTGATTTTTGTAGTATATAATAATTTTGGCGTAATTTAACGCTGTGCAAAATTTGCGGAATCTTGGGACAGGTAAAATTTTTCAAGATTTTTGACTTGTGACGACTCGAGGTGAAAAACTCGAAAATCATGAACTCTAAAAATAGGCTGATTTTTGTAGTATATGTTTATTTGGCGTAATTTAAAGCTGTGCAAAATTTGCGGAATTTTGGGAGAGGTGAAAATTTTCAAGATTTTTGACTTGTGTCGATTCCAGGTGAAAAACTCGAAAATCATGAACTCTAAAAATGGGGTAATTTCTGTAGTATTTGTATATGTTTATTTTGCCGTAATTTAACGCTGTCCAAAATTTGGCGAATTTTCAGAGAGGTTAAAAGTTTCAAGATTTTTGACTTGTTACGAATCGAGGTAAAAAACTCGAAAATCATGAACTCTAAAAATAGGCTGATTTTTGCAGTATATGATTATTTTGGCGTAATTTAACGTTGTGCAAAATTTGCGGAATCTTGGGAGAGGTAAAATTTTTAAAAATTTTTGACTTGTGACGACTCGAGGTGAAAAACTCGAAAATCATGAACTCTAAAAATGGGCTGATTTTTGTAGTATATGATTATTTTGGCGTAATTTAACGCTGTGCAAAATTTGGGAATTTCGGGAGAGGTGAAAATTTTCGAGACTTTTGACTTGTGACAACTCGAGGTGAAAAACTCGAAAATCATGAACTCTAAAAATGGGCTGATTTTTTAGTATATGATTATTTTAGCGTAATCTAACGCTGTGCAAAATTTGAGGAATCTTGGGAGACGTAAAAATTTTTAAGATTTTTGAGGTGAAAATTTTTAAGATTTTTTACTTGTACTTTACTTTACGACTCGAGGTGCAAAACTCGAAAATCATGAAATCTAAAAATGGGCTGATTTTTTTAGTATATGATTATTTTGGCGTAATTTAACGCTGTGCATAATTTTGGAAGTTTTGGGAGAGGTGAAAATTTTCAAGATTTTTGACTCGTGACGACACGATGTGAAAAACTCGAAAATGATGAACTCTAAAATGAACTGATTTTTTTAGTATATGCTTAGTTTGGCGTAATCTAACGCTGTGCAAAATTTTGGGAGATGTAAAAATTTTTAAGATTTTTGAGGTGAAAATTTTTAAGATTTTTTACTTGTGACGACTCGAGGTGAAAAACTCGAAAATCATGAACTCTAAAAATAGGATGATTTTTGTAGTATATGATTATTTTGGCGTAATTTAACGCTGTGCAAAATTTGCGGAATTTTGGGAGAGGTGAAAATTTTCAAGATTTTTGACTTGTGTCGATTCCAGGTGAAAAACTCGAAAATCATGAACTCTAAAAATGGGGTAATTTCTGTAGTATTTGTATATGTTTATTTTGCCGTAATTTAACGCTGTGCAAAATTTGGCGAATTTTCAGAGAGGTTAAAAGTTTCAAGATTTTTGACTTGTTACGAATCGAGGTAAAAAACTCGAAAATCATGAACTCTAAAAATAGGCTGATTTTTGCAGTATATGATTATTTTGGCGTAATTTAACGCTGTGCAAAATTTTGGGAATTTTGGGGAGAGGTGAAAATTTTCAATATTTTTGACTCGTGACGACACGAGGTGAAAAACTCGAAAATCATGAATTCTAAAAATGGACTGATTTTTTTAGTATATGATTATTTTAGCGTAATCTAACGCTGTGCAAAATTTGAGGAATTTTGGGAGACGTAAAAATTTTAAGATTTTTGAGGTGAAAATTTTTAAGATTTTTTACTTGTGACGACTCGAGGTGCAAAACTCGAAAATCATGAAATCTAAAAATGGGCTGATTTTTTTAGTATATGATTATTTTGGCGTAATTTAACGCTGTGCAAAATTTTGGGAGTTTTGGGAGAGGTGAAAATTTTCAAGATTTTTGACTCGTGACTACACGATGTGAAAAACTCGAAAATGATGAACTCTAAAATGAACTGATTTTTTTTAGTATATGCTTATTTTGGCGTAATCTAACGCTGTGCAAAATTTTTTGGAGATGTAAAAATTTTTAAGATTTTTGAGGTGAAAATTTTTAAGATTTTTTACTTGTGACGACTCGAGGTGAAAAACTCGATATCATGAACTCTAAAAATGGGCTGATTTTTTTAGTATATGATTATTTTGGCGTAATTTAACGCTGTGCAAAATATGCGGAATTTTGGGAGAGGTGAAAATTTTCAAGATTTTTGACTGTGACGACTCGAGGTGAAAAACTCGAAAATCATGAACTCTAAAAATAGGCTGATTTTTGTAGTATATGTTTATTTGGCGTAATTTAAAGCTGTGCAAAATTTGCGGAATTTTGGGAGAGGTGAAAATTTTCAAGATTTTTGACTTGTGTCGATTCCAGGTGAAAAACTCTAAAATCATGAACTCTAAAAATGGGGTAATTTCTGTAGTATTTGTATATGTTTATTTTGCCGTAATTTAACGCTGTGCAAAATTTGGCGAATTTTCAGAGAGGTTAAAAGTTTCAAGATTTTTGACTTGTTACGAATCGAGGTAAAAAACTCGAAAATCATGAACTCTAAAAATGGGCTGATTTTTTTAGTATATGATTATTTTGGCGTAATTTAACGCTGTGCAAAATTTTGGGAATTTTGGGGAGAGGTGAAAATTTTCAATATTTTTGACTCGTGACGACACGAGGTGAAAAACTCGAAAATCATGAACTCTAAAAATGAACTGATTTTTTTAGTATATGATTATTTTAGCGTAATCTAACGCTGTGCAAAATTTGAGGAATTTTGGGAGAGGTGAAAATTTTCGAGACTTTTGACTTGTGACAACTCGAGGTGAAAAACTCGAAAATCATGAACTCTAAAAATGGGCTGATTTTTTAGTATATGATTATTTTAGCGTAATCTAACGCTGTGCAAAATTTGAGGAATTTTGGGAGACGTAAAAATTTTTAAGATTTTTGAGGTGAAAATTTTTAAGATTTTTTACTTGTGACGACTCGAGGTGAAAAACTCGAAAATCATGAACTCTAAAAATGGGCTGATTTTTGTAGTATATGATTACTTTGGCGTAATTTAACGCTGTGCAAAATTTGCGGAATTTTGGGAGAGGTGAAAATTTTCAAGATTTTTGACTTGTGACGACTCGAGGTGAAAAACTCGAAAATCATGAACTCTAAAAATAGGCTGATTTTTGTAGTATATGATTATTTTGGCGTAATTTAACGCTGTGCAAAATTTGCGGAATTTTGGGAGAGGTGAAAATTTTCAAGATTTTTGACTTGTGACGACTCGAGGTGAAAAACTCGAAAATCATGAACTCTAAAAATAGGCTGATTTTTGTAGTATATAATTATTTTGGCGTAATTTAACGCTGTGCAAAATATGCGGAATTTTGGGAGAGGTGAAAATTTTCAAGATTTTTGACTTGTGACGACTCGAGGTGAAAAACTCGAAAATCATGAACTCTAAAAATAGGCTGATTTTTGTAGTATATGTTTATTTGGCGTAATTTAAAGCTGTGCAAAATTTGCGGAATTTTGGGAGAGGTGAAAATTTTCCAGATCTTTGACTTGTGACCACTCGAGGTGAAAAACTCGAAAAAAATTAACTCTAAAAATATGCTGATTTTTGTAGTATATGATTATTTAGCGTAATTTAACGCTGTGCAAAATTTGGGAAATTTTTGAGAGGTGAAAATTTTTAAGATTTTTGACTTGTGACGGCTCGAGGTAAAAAACGCGAAAATAATGAACTCTAACAATAGGCTGATTTTTGTAGTATATGATTATTTTGGCGTAATTTAACGCTGTGCAAAATATGCGGAATTTTGGGAGAGTTGAAAATTTTCAAGATTTTTGACTTGTGACGACTCGAGGTGAAAAGTCGAAAATCATGAACTCTAAAAATAGGCTGATTTTTGTAGTATATAATTATTTTGGCGTAATTTAACGCTGTGCAAAATTTGCGGAATCTTGGGAGAGGTAAAATTTTTCAAGATTTTTGACTTGTGACGACTCGAGGTGAAAAACTCGAAAATCATGAACTCTAAAAATGGGCTGATTTTTGTAGTATATGATTATTTTGGCGTAATTTAACGCTGTGCAAAATTTGGGGAATTTCGGGAGAGGTGAAAATTTTCGAGACTTTTGACTTGTGACAACTCGAGGTGAAAAACTCGAAAATCATGAACTCTAAAAATGGGCTGATTTTTTAGTATATGATTATTTTAGCGTAATCTAACGCTGTGCAAAATTTGAGGAATTTTGGGAGACGTAAAAATTTTTAAGATTTTTGAGGTGAAAATTTTTAAGATTTTTTACTTGTGACGACTCGAGATGCAAAACTCGAAAATCATGAAATCTAAAAATGGGCTGATTTTTTTAGTATATGATTATTTTGGCGTAATTTAACGCTGTGCATAATTTTGGAAGTTTTGGGAGAGGTGAAAATTTTCAAGATTTTTGACTCGTGACGACACGATGTGAAAAACTCGAAAATGATGAACTCTAAAATGAACTGATTTTTTTAGTATATGCTTAGTTTGGCGTAATCTAACGCTGTGCAAAATTTTGGGAGATGTAAAAATTTTTAAGATTTTTGAGGTGAAAATTTTTAAGATTTTTTACTTGTGACGACTCGAGGTGAAAAACTCGAAAATCATGAACTCTAAAAATAGGCTGATTTTTTATATGATTATTTTGGCGTAATTTGACGCTGTGCAAAATTTGCGGAATTTTGGGAGAGGTGAAAATTTTCAAGATTTTTGACTTGTGACGACTCGAGGTGAAAAACTCGAAAATCATGAACTCTAAAAATGGGCTGATTTTTTTGGTATATGATTATTTTGGCGTAATTTAACGCTGTGCAAAATATGCGGAATTTTGGGAGAGGTGAAAATTTTCAAGATTTTTAACTTGTGACGACTCGAGGTGAAAAACTCGAAAATCATGAACTCTAAAAATAGGATGATTTTTGTAGTATATGATTATTTTGGCGTAATTTAATGCTGTGCAAAATTTGCGGAATTTTGGGAGAGGTGAAAATTTTCAAGATTTTTGACTTGTGTCGATTCCAGGTGAAAAACTCGAAAATCATGAACTCTAAAAATGGGGTAATTTCTGTAGTATTTGTATATGTTTATTTTGCCGTAATTTAACGCTGTGCAAAATTTGGCGAATTTTCAGAGAGGTTAAAAGTTTCAAGATTTTTGACTTGTTACGAATCGAGGTAAAAAACTCGAAAATCATGAACTCTAAAAATAGGCTGATTTTTGCACTATATGATTATTTTGGCGTAATTTAACGCTGTGCAAAATTTTGGGAATTTTGGGGAGAGGTGAAAATTTTCAATATTTTTGACTCGTGACGACACGAGGTGAAAAACTCGAAAATCATGAACTCTAAAAATGGACTGATTTTTTTAGTATATGATTATTTTAGCGTAATCTAACGCTGTGCAAAATTTGAGGAATTTTGGGAGACGTAAAAATTTTAAGATTTTTGAGGTGAAAATTTTTAAGATTTTTTACTTGTGAGGACTCGAGGTGCAAAACTCGAAAATCATGAAATCTAAAAATGGGCTGATTTTTTTAGTATATGATTATTTTGGCGTAATTTAACGCTGTGCAAAATTTTGGGAGTTTTGGGAGAGGTGAAAATTTTCAAGATTTTTGACTCGTGACTACACGATGTGAAAAACTCGAAAATGATGAACTCTAAAATGAACTGATTTTTTTTAGTATATGCTTATTTTGGCGTAATCTAACGCTGTGCAAAATTTTTTGGAGATGTAAAAATTTTTAAGATTTTTGAGGTGAAAATTTTTAAGATTTTTTACTTGTGACGACTCGAGGTGAAAAACTCGAAAATCATGAACTCTAAAAATGGGCTGATTTTTTTAGTATATGATTATTTTGGCGTAATTTAACGCTGTGCAAAATATGCGGAATTTTGGGAGAGGTGAAAATTTTCAAGATTTTTGACTTGTGACGACTCGAGGTGAAAAACTCGAAAATCATGAACTCTAAAAATAGGCTGATTTTTGTAGAATATGTTTATTTGGCGTAATTTAAAGCTGTGCAAAATTTGCGGAATTTTGGGAGAGGTGAAAATTTTCAAGATTTTTGACTTGTGTCGATTCCAGGTGAAAAACTCGAAAATCATGAACTCTAAAAATGGGGTAATTTCTGTAGTATTTGTATATGTTTATTTTGCCGTAATTTAACGCTGTGCAAAATTTGGCGAATTTTCAGAGAGGTTAAAAGTTTCAAGATTTTTGACTTGTTACGAATCGAGGTAAAAAACTCGAAAATCATGAACTCTAAAAATAGGCTGATTTTTGCAGTATATGATTATTTTGGCGTAATTTAACGTTGTGCAAAATTTGCGGAATCTTGGGAGAGGTAAAATTTTTAAAGATTTTTGACTTGTGACGACTCGAGGTGAAAAACTCGAAAATCATGAACTCTAAAAATGGGCTGATTTTTGTAGTATATGATTATTTTGGCGTAATTTAACGCTGTGCAAAATTTGGGGAATTTCGGGAGAGGTGAAAATTTTCGAGACTTTTGACTTGTGACAACTCGAGGTGAAAAACTCGAAAATCATGAACTCTAAAAATGAACTGATTTTTTTAGTATATGATTATTTTAGCGTAATCTAACGCTGTGCAAAATTTGAGGAATTTTGGGAGACGTAAAAATTTTTAAGATTTTTGAGGTGAAAATTTTTAAGATTTTTTACTTGTGACGACTTGAGGTGCAAAACTCGAAAATCATGAAATCTAAAAATGGGCTGATTTTTTTAGTATATGATTATTTTGGCGTAATTTAACGCTGTGCAAAATTTTGGAAGTTTTGGGAGAGGTGAAAATTTTCAAGATTTTTGACTCGTGACGACACGATCTGAAAAACTCGAAAATGATGAACTCTAAAATGAACTGATTTTTTTAGTATATGCTTAGTTTGGCGTAATCTAACGCTGTGCAAAATTTTGGGAGATGTAAAAATTTTTAAGATTTTTGAGGTGAAAATTTTTAAGATTTTTTACTTGTGACGACTCGAGGTGAAAAACTCGAAAATCATGAACTCTAAAAATAGGCTGATTTTTGTAGTATATGATTATTTTGGCGTAATTTGACGCTGTGCAAAATTTGCGGAATTTTGGGAGAGGTGAAAATTTTCAAGATTTTTGACTTGTGACGACTCGAGGTGAAAAACTCGAAAATCATGAACTCTAAAAATGGGCTGATTTTTTTGGTATATGATTATTTTGGCGTAATTTAACGCTGTGCAAAATATGCGGAATTTTGGGAGAGGTGAAAATTTTCAAGATTTTTAACTTGTGACGACTCGAGGTGAAAAACTCGAAAATCATGAACTCTAAAAATAGGATGCTTTTTGTAGTATATGATTATTTTGGCGTAATTTAACGCTGTGCAAAATTTGCGGAATTTTGGGAGAGGTGAAAATTTTCAAGATTTTTGACTTTGTCGATTCCAGGTGAAAAACTCGAAAATCATGAACTCTAAAAATGGGGTAATTTCTGTAGTATTTGTATATGTTTATTTTGCCGTAATTTAACGCTGTGCAAAATTTGGCGAATTTTTAGAGAGGTTAAAAGTTTCAAGATTTTTGACTTGTTACGAATCGAGGTAAAAAACTCGAAAATCATGAACTCTAAAAATAGGCTGATTTTTGCAGTATATGATTATTTTGGCGTAATTTAACGCTGTGCAAAATTTTGGGAATTTTGGGGAGAGGTGAAAATTTTCAATATTTTTGACTCGTGACGACACGAGGTGAAAAACTCGAAAATCATGAACTCTAAAAATGAACTGATTTTTTTAGTATATGATTATTTTAGCGTAATCTAACGCTGTGCAAAATTTGAGGAATTTTGGGAGACGTAAAAATTTTAAGATTTTTGAGGTGAAAATTTTTAAGATTTTTTACTTGTGACGACTCGAGGTGCAAAACTTGAAAATCATGAAATCTAAAAATGGGCTGATTTTTTTAGTATAGGATTATTTTGGCGTAATTTAACGCTGTGCAAAATTTTGGGAGTTTTGGGAGAGGTGAAAATTTTCAAGATTTTTGACTTGTGACGACACGATGTGAAAAACTCGAAAATGATGAACTCTAAAATGAACTGATTTTTTTAGTATATGCTAATTTTGGCGTAATCTAACGCTGTGCAAAATTTTTTGGAGATGTAAAAATTTTTAAGATTTTTGAGGTGAAAATTATTAAGATTTTTTACTTGTGACGACTCGAGGTGAAAAACTCGAAAATCATGAACTCTAAAAATGGGCTGATTTTTTTAGTATATGATTATTTTGGCGTAATTTAACGCTGTGCAAAATATGCGGAATTTTGGGAGAGGTGAAAATTTTCAAGATTTTTGACTTGTGACGACTCGAGGTGAAAAACTCGAAAATCATGAACTCTAAAAATTGGCTGATTTTTGTAGTATATGTTTATTTGGCGTAATTTAAAGCTGTGCAAAATTTGCGGAATTTTGGGAGAGGTGAAAATTTTCAAGATTTTTGACTTGTGTCGATTCCAGGTGAAAAACTCGAAAATCATGAACTCTAAAAATGGGGTAATTTCTGTAGTATTTGTATATGTTTATTTTGCAGTAATTTAACGCTGTGCAAAATTTGGCGAATTTTCAGAGAGGTTAAAAGTTTCAAGATTTTTGACTTGTTACGAATCGAGGTAAAAAACTCGAAAATCATGAACTCTAAAAATAGGCTGATTTTTGCAGTATATGATTATTTTGGCGTAATTTAACGTTGTGCAAAATTTGCGGAATCTTGGGAGAGGTAAAATTTTTAAAGATTTTTGACTTGTGACGACTCGAGGTGAAAAACTCGAAAATCATGAACTCTAAAAATGGGCTGATTTTTGTAGTATATGATTATTTTGGCGTAATTTAACGCTGTGCAAAATTTGGGGAATTTCGGGAGAGGTGAAAATTTTCGAGACTTTTGACTTGTGACAACTCGAGGTGAAAAACTCGAAAATCATGAACTCTAAAAATGAACTGATTTTTTTAGTATATGATTATTTTAGCGTAATCTAACGCTGTGCAAAATTTGAGGAATTTTGGGAGACGTAAAAATTTTTAAGATTTTTGAGGTGAAAATTTTTAAGATTTTTTACTTGTGACGACTTGAGGTGCAAAACTCGAAAATCATGAAATCTAAAAATGGGCTGATTTTTTTAGTATATGATTATTTTGGCGTAATTTAACGCTGTGCAAAATTTTGGAAGTTTTGGGAGAGGTGAAAATTTTCAAGATTTTTGACTCGTGACGACACGATGTGAAAAACTCGAAAATGATGAACTCTAAAATGAACTGATTTTTTTAGTATATGCTTAGTTTGGCGTAATCTAACGCTGTGCAAAATTTTGGGAGATGTAAAAATTTTTAAGATTTTTGAGGTGAAAATTTTTAAGATTTTTTACTTGTGACGACTCGAGGTGAAAAACTCGAAAATCATGAACTCTAAAAATAGGCTGATTTTTGTAGTATATGATTATTTTGGCGTAATTTGACGCTGTGCAAAATTTGCGGAATTTTGGGAGAGGTGAAAATTTTCAAGATTTTTGACTTGTGACGACTCGAGGTGAAAAACTCGAAAATCATGAACTCTAAAAATGGGCTGATTTTTTTGGTATATGATTATTTTGGCGTAATTTAACGCTGTGCAAAATATGCGGAATTTTGGGAGAGGTGAAAATTTTCAAGATTTTTAACTTGTGACGACTCGAGGTGAAAAACTCGAAAATCATGAACTCTAAAAATAGGATGCTTTTTGTAGTATATGATTATTTTGGCGTAATTTAACGCTGTGCAAAATTTGCGGAATTTTGGGAGAGGTGAAAATTTTCAAGATTTTTGACTTGTGTCGATTCCAGGTGAAAAACTCGAAAATCATGAACTCTAAAAATGGGGTAATTTCTGTAGTATTTGTATATGTTTATTTTGCCGTAATTTAACGCTGTGCAAAATTTGGCGAATTTTTAGAGAGGTTAAAAGTTTCAAGATTTTTGACTTGTTACGAATCGAGGTAAAAAACTCGAAAATCATGAACTCTAAAAATAGGCTGATTTTTGCAGTATATGATTATTTTGGCGTAATTTAACGCTGTGCAAAATTTTGGGAATTTTGGGAGACGTAAAAATTTTAAGATTTTTGAGGTGAAAATTTTTAAGATTTTTTACTTGTGACGACTCGAGGTGCAAAACTTGAAAATCATGAAATCTAAAAATGGGCTGATTTTTTTACTATATGATTATTTTGGCGTAATTTAACGCTGTGCAAAATTTTGGGAGTTTTGGGAGAGGTGAAAATTTTCAAGATTTTTGACTTGTGACGACACGATGTGAAAAACTCGAAAATGATGAACTCTAAAATGAACTGATTTTTTTAGTATATGCTTATTTTGGCGTAATCTAACGCTGTGCAAAATTTTTTGGAGATGTAAAAATTTTTAAGATTTTTGAGGAGAAAATTATTAAGATTTTTTACTTGTGACGACTCGAGGTGAAAAACTCGAAAATCATGAACTCTAAAAATGGGCTGATTTTTTTAGTATATGATTATTTTGGCGTAATTTAACGCTGTGCAAAATATGCGGAATTTTGGGAGAGGTGAAAATTTTCAAGATTTTTGACTTGTGACGACTCGAGGTGAAAAACTCGAAAATCATGAACTCTAAAAATAGGCTGATTTTTGTAGTATATGTTTATTTGGCGTAATTTAAAGCTGTGCAAAATTTGCGGAATTTTGGGAGAGGTGAAAATTTTCAAGATTTTTGACTTGTGTCGATTCCAGGTGAAAAACTCGAAAATCATGAAATCTAAAAATGGGGTAATTTCTGTAGTATTTGTATATGTTTATTTTGCCGTAATTTAACGCTGTGCAAAATTTGGCGAATTTTCAGAGAGGTTAAAAGTTTCAAGATTTTTGACTTGTTACGACTCGAGGTGAAAAACTCGAAAATCATGAACTCTAAAAATAGGCTGATTTTTGTAGTATATGTTTATTTGGCGTAATTTAAAGCTGTGCAAAATTTGCGGAATTTTGGGAGAGGTGAAAATTTTCAAGATTTTTGACTTGTGACAACTCGAGGTAAAAAACTCGAAAACATGAACTTTAAAAATGGGCTAATTTTTGTAGTATATGATTATTTTAACTTAATTTAACGCTGTGCAAAATTTGGGGAATTTTGGGAGAGGTGAAAATTTTTAAGATTTTTGACTTGTGACGGCTCGAGGTAAAAAACGCGAAAATAATGAACTCTAACAATAGGCTGATTTTTGTAGTATATGATTATTTTGGCGTAATTTAACTCTGTGCAAAATATGCGGAATTTTGGGAGAGGTGAAAATTTTCAAGATTTTGGACTTGTGACGACTCGAGGTGAAAAAGTCGAAAATCATGAACTCTAAAAATAGGCTGATTTTTGTAGTATATAATTATTTTGGCGTAATTTAACGCTGTGCAAAATTTGCGGAATCTTGGGAGAGGTAAAATTTTTCAAGATTTTTGACTTGTGACGACTCGAGGTTAAAAACTCGAAAATCATGAACTCTAAAAATAGGCTGATTTTTGTAGTATATGATTATTTTGGCGTAATTTAACGCTGTGCAAAATTTGCGGAATTTTGGGAGAGGTGAAAATTTTCAAGATTTTTGACTTGTGTCGATTCCAGGTGAAAAACTCGAAAATCATGAACTCTAAAAATGGGGTAATTTCTGTAGTATTTGTATATGTTTATTTTGCCGTAATTTAACGCTGTGCAAAATTTGGCGAATTTTTAGAGAGGTTAAAAGTTTCAAGATTTTTGACTTGTTACGAATCGAGGTAAAAAACTCGAAAATCATGAACTCTAAAAATAGGCTGATTTTTGCAGTATATGATTATTTTGGCGTAATTTAACGTTGTGCAAAATTTGCGGAATCTTGGGAGAGGTAAAATTTTTAAAGATTTTTGACTTGTGACGACTCGAGGTGAAAAACTCGAAAATCATGAACTCTAAAAATGGGCTGATTTTTGTAGTATATGATTATTTTGGCGTAATTTAACGCTGTGCAAAATTTTGGGAATTTCGGGAGAGGTGAAAATTTTCGAGACTTTTGACTTGTGACAACTCGAGGTGAAAAACTCGAAAATCATGAACTCTTAAAATGGGCTGATTTTTTAGGTATATGATTATTTTGGCGTAATTTAACGCTGTGCAAAATTTTGGGAATTTTGGGGAGAGGTGAAAATTTTCAATATTTTTGACTCGTGACGACACGAGGTGAAAAACTCGAAAATCATGAACTCTAAAAATGAACTGATTTTTTTAGTATATGATTATTTTAGCGTAATCTAACGCTGTGCAAAATTTGAGGAATTTTGGGAGACGTAAAAATTTTTAAGATTTTTGAGGTGAAAATTTTTAAGATTTTTTACTTGTGACGACTCGAGGTGCAAAACTCGAAAATCATGAAATCTAAAAATGGGCTGATTTTTTTAGTATATGATTATTTTGGCGTAATTTAACGCTGTGCAAAATTTTGGGAGTTTTGGGAGAGGTGAAAATTTTCAAGATTTTTGACTCGTGACGACACGATGTGAAAAACTCGAAAATGATGAACTCTAAAATGAACTGATTTTTTTAGTATATGCTTATTTTGGCGTAATCTAACGCTGTGCAAAATTTTGGGAGATGTAAAAATTTTTAAGATTTTTGAGGTGAAAATTTTTAAGATTTTTTACTTGTGACGACTCGAGGTGAAAAATTCGAAAATCATGAACTCTAAAAATAGGCTGATTTTTGTAGTATATGATTATTTTGGCGTAATTTAACGCTGTGCAAAATTTGCGGAATTTTGGGAGAGGTGAAAATTTTCAAGATTTTTGACTTGTGACGACTCGAGGTGAAAAACTCGAAAATCATGAACTCTAAAAATGGGCTGATATTTTTAGTATATGATTATTTTGGCGTAATTTAACGCTGTGCAAAATATGCGGAATTTTGGGAGAGGTGAAAATTTTCAAGATTTTTGACTTGTGACGACTCGAGGTGAAAAACTCGAAAATCAGGAACTCTAAAAATAGGCTGATTTTTGTAGTATATGTTTATTTGGCGTAATTTAAAGCTGTGCAAAATTTGCGGAATTTTGGGAGAGGTGAAAATTTTCCAGATCTTTGACTTGTGACCACTCGAGGTGAAAAACTCGAAAAAAAAATTAACTCTAAAAAAATGCTGATTTTTGTAGTATATGATTATTTGCGTAATTTAACGCTGTGCAAAATTTGGGAAATTTTTGAGAGGTGAAAATTTTTAAGATTTTTGACTTGTGACGGCTCGGGGTAAAAAACGCGAAAATAATGAACTCTAACAATAGGCTGATTTTTGTAGTATATGATTATTTTGGCGTAATTTAACGCTGTGCAAAATATGCGGAATTTTGGGAGAGGTGAAAATTTTCAAGATTTTTGACTTGTGACGACTCGAGGTGAAAAACTCGAAAATCATGAACTCTAAAAATAGGCTGATTTTTGTAGAATATGTTTATTTGGCGTAATTTAAAGCTGTGCAAAATTTGCGGAATTTTGGGAG